>OZ008370.1:210032830-210699962 GCA_963931995.1 Phaonia tiefii | reverse complement strand
TCACACCATCGGTTGAGGTAGTTGTTGAAGCAGCAATTCCAACATACAACACACAAGTGTTGTAAATACAAAAATACGGAAGGAGTGTATTTTTTGATGCTGTTTCAAGAAAATTTCCCATGAGTTTTCATTCGCTTTAATTTTTTTTTTGGGAATTTGTTCTTATTCGCCCCCAATGGAAAATGCCACTTGAAACAGTTATTAAGCATTAGACTGAAAGTTTTTTAGCGAGTTGGGGGAAAACCTATTGGCACCCAATACATTACAATCAATTGTCGTCATAACACAGCAATGCGAATACATTGAGTAGATTGGTAATATCGTAATGTGCAGTTTTTCTCCGTTTCTGCCATTTCCCAAATCGATGTCATCCATTGGGCAATACACTTTTTTTTGGGAAGGGGAACTTATTTTTTGTAAGAAACACATCTGTTCCCTGTTTATTTACGCCGGTACATTTCGATTTTTGAATATTACTGTGAATGCTGTGAAGCCGTTGTTAATGTAATAGGGATATTAAATTTTTAGGGATGTTTGTTCGTTACACTTCGCATATGTATATTTCAGTCGGACATTGCTTATTTACGAATAGATGGTCTACCGGTAGTACCGATTCAGGTACACCAGTTGGAAATCTGATCTGCATGCCAGTGAGTGTGCGTTTAAAAGTTCAATTTCTCATATATATATATGTATCAGTGATAATAGCCATGTTTAGGTTTGGCAAAAAAAGAAAACGGATGTTTAGTGATAAGTCATATTAATCTCTCTGTGGCTTAATCACGTACTCAGGTTCTTCAAATACCACAAAAGAAAATATTGGTAGCTGTTGAATCCAGCGAACGCTGTGACCAATTAAATTTACGCCTCTTGAAACAATGCGTTCGCCCGAAAGGTCCCCTAGCACTACCATTGGCTCTCTGGCTGTGGATACATTTTGTCTTTTAGTGCACCTTTCTATTTTAAATTTCTCTAGACTTCTCTATAACAAACTGAAAAAAAATCACATTAGGTGTCACGGGATACCCGGTTGGAACGAAGTTCCTTTCGATATATACGATATTATGTCCCAATTAGTTCCAACTAGGGATGCCAAACGGGAAATCCCGGGATTTCTCGGGATCGATGAATCCCTAATCACGGGATTTTAATAAGTAAATCCCGGGATTTTTCGGGATTATTATTAATTTTGAGATCTATAACACCAAAAACAATGACAAAAGTTCAGTGTGGTGTCTTTTTTTTGGAAGAGTCAAAACGTACACCTCAAGCAAAATGCAAATTGTGTCAAAAGGGTTTAAAAACCAATGTCGGCGCTACAAAATATTTAATAACATCTTAACGTAAGTTAATTTTGGCATATGTATGTCTATTATACGGCTTACTCTCCAAAAATTACAAGCAAAGAAAGTTAAATAACAAAATCGGGGCAAAAGCATAGTTTCGGAGTTATGGACCCCGACATTTCGGATACTTTTTCCACTAGCGTACAGCGTAAAGCCATCGATATCACAAACCAAGTCATAACAAACTGAAAACATAATGTAGCATTTTTCGATAAGTCGCTTAGTTATCGAGTTATCGGATGTTTACGCATCTCAAACATAAATGTAAAATTTTTTCACAATAACTTTTGTTTTTGTTTGAAAACAAATATTTGAGAAATCGCGAGATGTTTTTAAAATAATTTTTGTTTTTGGATTGAGAAAAGTTAGAAGAATTGATAATTTTTCTAAATGTCAACATCCGATAACTCGATAACTAAGCGACTTATCAAAAACTGCTACATTATTTTATGAGTTTCTTTTGAATTGTTTTATACAAAAACCTGATATCAATGGCTTTACACGGTACGTTAACGCCATAACACTCTCACATATCGGAAATATCGGAACCCATAACTCCGAAACTATGCATTTGCCCCGATTTTTTTATTTTGCTTTTTTGCTTAGAATAACCGATTCTACCCCCTTTTGGTTGTTTTTTAGAGTGTAAGCCGTAAAATATACCTGTTCCCAAAAAAAATTAAAAATAGAATCTCAGAAAATCCCGGGAAAATCAATCCCGTTCAGCATCCCTAGTTCCAACACACCTAAAGTGGCCATTGAAAAATTCGACAATTTGAATGGATCTTTATGTAAAAATAATAATAAGATAAATGGTTTCCCACTACATCCCATGAAGCGACCGGGGAGAACTTCTCACAATCACTGAGCTGTGAGCTTTCCAGTTTTCACTCACTGATTGGGACCTACAGTTTTACACCGATTCCGAACGGTATTTTGAGAAGCTTTTTCATGGCTAAATACTCGATAGTGTCGCCGTCACTATGCGAGGTGATCGCCGCCGAACGAAATGTTGAGGTGGTCTGAGCAGGGGTCGAACCCAGGATCTCATGTACAAGAGGCGCGCACACTACCATTGCACCACCGACGGCTACAGAACCACCGAGAAGAAAAAATACGTTTTGTAAAATGATAAACTTTTTTTACGAGTTTTATTTTTTTATGAAATGCATTTTTTTTTAAGTATATTTTTAGGTCCTTTCTGTAAGAATATATATTATATTTTCCCGCAAATGTCCTCTTTTAAAGAGAGGTACTTCTTTTATTATAAGCTAATGTTTTTTTAAGAAAATGTAACTACTATTTTTAAGAAGAAATACTTCTAGTAAGAAAATGCCATAAGAGTATACATTTTTTTTTTACAAAGAAGTGGTACTTTTGAAAGAAGTGGTACTCCTTTTAGGAAAAGGCTATTTTTTTTGGAGAAAATGTACATACTTCCAGAAAGGCTACTTATCACAACAAAAGAAAAGAAAATATATTATTTCATTTTTAAGAAAATGTACTATTTCCATTCAAATTTATATTATTCGATCTTTTCGTTTTCATGTTCTTCAATAATTGGTCGGTTCAAGATCAATCACTATTAATAATATAAAATAATATAAATTTGAACGGAAATAATACGAAGACGGTACAGTTTAACGCCAGTTCTCATGGCAATCGTTGTTTCTTTTTTGAAACAACAACAGCTATGCAATGGGTTTCGATGAAAGCATGCATAGGAAGGAAATGTTGTGACAGTGATGGTTATGGTAAAGTATTTATTGTGGATGGTTTCGCACAAGTAGGAGTGTTGAGACAATTCTCGCTAAGATGAGTTTTGTTTATCCCTATAATGTGTGATGACATACCTAAGTACTTGTGGAGAAGGGAGCTGATGATATGCCTTGGTGGGCATTGAAATCGCCGTATTCCCAACCATCCACCATAATAATCAATTTCAAATACATATTTATTTTTAAAATTTTCTATTAAAATGTGCTTTTTCATAGAAAAGGTATTTTTAAGAACAGGAATTTTTGTAGGAAAAGGTTTTTTTTAAGAGAAGGTTTTTTTGAAGCAAAGGCTGTTATTTAAGAAATGGAATTTTATTTACAATTGGTCCTTTATATGGCCCAAAGGGCTCGGTTGCTATATGAGTACCAATAAATAAATAAATAAATAGGTACATTTTTAAGAGTAGGTACTTATTTCAAAAAAAGTTTTTTTGTTTCACGAAAAAGGTACCCTTTAAAAAATAGATAGTTTCTTTAGAAAAGGTAATTTGTTATAAGAAAATGTACTTTTTCAAGAAAAGGTACTGGTTTAAAAACAAATACTTTTTTTTAAGAAAATTTACTTTTTGTAAGAAAATTTACTTTTTTTAAGTAAATGTATTTCTTTAAGATTAGCAAATTTATTAAGAAAAGATACTTTGTTTAAGAATATGAATAGGATTTTTTTTGCGAAAATTTACTTTTTTTGTCTTATTTTTATACCCTTATCCATAGGATGGGGAAAAAAATGTAAAGCATCGAAGGAGCATCTGTGGACGAAATTTGTTTTACATCATTTTAAGACGATTGAGCCATGTCCGTCTGTCTGTCTGGCTGGCTGGTCAACGCGATAACTGCCGTAAATCTTTACAGATCACAATTAAATTTTGTCAGTGACTATCATTTGCCAATGTTTAGTTTGAGATTGAAAATGGGAGTTTTGACCACGTCCCTTCTGGTACCTCCCATACAAAACGACACATTTAGCACAAAATCATATTTCTTTCAAACCTTTCTTCTGGTAGATGAGATTAGCTGCAACTTACACACCGGTTAATAAACTGTAAATGCCTACTTAACTGGAGGAAACGGGCGAGATTTTCAAGCCCATTCTGGTACCTTCCATACAAAACTGGGTGTTCGTCCGGGTTGGCAACCCGATAAATCTCCAGAAACATTTCCGACCGTAATGAAACTAGGTGCATGGATTCACTTTATCAAAGGCCAATCGCCGATTAAAACGATTGTGATTTTGCCACGCCCATTTTCGTACCTCCCATACAAAAGTTGTTTAGCCGTCTGATTGTTCGGCACGAGAAGTCCCGCGAAACCGAACCAATGTTTATGAAAGATTGTAAATACTAGTCAATATGTAGTCAAATAAAACTCTCCTATAGAAAATGAGCTGCTTTTCCACACCCACTCTGGTACCTCCCATATAAAAATTGGGTGGATGACCGATTGATCGACACGATAACTCTCGTAAGCTACAACCGATCTTAATAAAATTCGGTGCTAAGCAATATTTTGCTAAAAGCTACTACGTAATTTCTAACTGCCTATTGTGCCACGCCCAGTTTCATACCTCCCATACAAAAGTTGGGCGTATTTCCGACTATTTGCCGACTCGATATCTCTAATAAAACATAACCGATCTTAATAAAATTTGGTACTGATCAAAATTTTGAAAACAATTTCCCATGCCCATTTTGGTACTTTGTATATAAATATTGGGACGGAAAAAAATTCCCCAAAACCACTTAGAATCGTACCTATTGGGGTATGCAATAATACTTAGTGCAATGTCAATCTGCTGTTGAATATGGTCACTTTTGCAAATGGCCGTTTTTTGACTGAACTCCCATGCAATGGATGACTTAGTGTGAGGGTATGATTAAGTCGGTTCACCCGACTGAAACTTATGTACTGGTTTTACTCCACCCTATTGTATAATTCAAATAAATTTCGCACCCCTCCCGTTGCTGAGTTTTATCCAAATTTTTATTTTATATTTGATGATTTTTTGAAAAAAAAATTGTTCCATATGATTGAGACCGCTCTAAAAAACAACTCATTCGAAGTCAACAAAACTTAGTTATTTTTTCCAATGGACACTCCGTTTCCGACATATGGACGTATAGGAGTATTAGCGATTTTTCTATTTGAGAATGGTAAAGTTTTAGTGATTCAAGACCAAAATTATGCCCTATTAAAGAGATATATTGCTAAAGCCTCCTACGGAGTTAACAAATTTTGTTATTTTTTTAATGGAACTTACATCTTTGGAGTTTTAGTCATGGTTTTATGTTGCCAATTTGCATATTCTTGAACTTTTTTTTAAAAAGAACTCTTCCCTACAAATTGATCCACTTTATCAATACGCATTAGAAACTTGCAAAAAATAATTATTTTTTTCGACGGGATGTTTTGGTTTCCAGATATGGGTACATCCCAGCGTGTCGGACGTTTCATTCGGACGCTTGTTTTAAAAAAATTTGATACCATCGAGGGATATATGTAGGACAGGTGTGAAGTATCAAAAAGCTATCTATTAGTATAATAAAATGTAATCAATAAATTATTCTTTCAACTTAAGTGCTGCACAAAAATTTTATTTTAAATATGCGTTCCGACGTTTCTCAAAACGGAAGTTATTTTGAGACTGAGTTAATAATCTGCATAAATATGCGAATTCAGCACCCATACAAAAAAAAATTTGAAGACAGTATTTATTATAAATATAACAAGCTTTCAAAGAAGCTAAACTTCGCCTTTATTAAGGGCTGTAGTAGATAATGCCATAGTTAATTATTTTAATTGTTCGGACGTTTCGTGTCGGACGTTTCACATTTTTCCACTCAATAAAATCGATTATTTTTTCAAAGAAATTTTATTGAAAATACATACATGGTACGATATACGTTACAGCCATAAGTCAGTGCTAACATTGATCTCATAGCGGAAGATCAAAATAGAGAGATAGACGAAAATGAGTATGAAAACAAATGGAGCAAAGCTGCCATAAAAACAAGTACAAAAGAAAAAAAAATAAAATTTTGTATGTGTAAATGCAAAGAGTCTTACAATTTTGAAAGTTAAGATAAAAAGAATTCAAATTTATGAGTTGGATTAAATAAAGAAGTGATGCAGCTTAATATATACACTGAAATTTTTGCGAAAATACTAACCTAAATTTTTTGGTTATGGTTGACCTTTTTCAGGATTTACCCATATGTAAGTTCTATTCTCACATTTTTTGTACTTGCAATTATGGCCGTCGGTCTTCTGCATGAAATTGTGGGTTCGATCGCTGCCTGCCACCTTAAATTTATTTCGACGGTGGTCACCTCGCTTTGTGCGGGCAACACTATCGAGTATTTAGCCATGAAAAAACTTCTCAAAATAATGTTCGCAACCGGTGTAAAACTGTAGAACCCAATCAGTGAGTGTAAAAGTAGAACGCGCACAGCTCACTGGTTTGTGAGAAGATCTCCCTATACCCTTTATGGGATGTAACGGGAAACCATTAATTTATTTTTAATTTAAGGTGGTGTGGGTTAACCCTGGGTAAACTATTATCCATCGCCGTGGGTAATTTGTATAGGCCGCTTACCCTTTCATTTACCCACTATTTTCCCCTTCCCCATACGCTGTGAAAAATAGTTAAACGATCATTACATAATTTCCACTGCGATGTGTATGAGTTGGTAGATACGCAATCGCCTTGTGATATACATGCAAATAAAGGGTCTTCCAATTTGATTTTTTTAAAAACAAATACACTAATTGTTAAGGAAATCCAAATGTTCTTTATTTAGTGTGAAGAACAATCCCTACACTTAAGTTCTGAATAACATGTTTTTCAAATGGTCTCCCTTCTTTTTTTGGAAAGAATTCGATGAACCCAATTTTCGTGCACTTTTTCCACTAAATCCAGTTGTATGTCATGAATAGCACGTTCAGTATTGACTTGTCTAGCTCGAAGAGAGTCTGGTTTATTGCTAAAGACCAATGACTTCTAATAACCCTAGAAGAAATAGTCTAATGGTGCTAAATCACAACTTCTTGGAGGCCATTCAATGTCACAATTACTTGAAATAATCGAATCTCCAAAAATTTTTCGCAATAATTAGGAGGTTGCACGTGCTGTGTCGCACGCAACCCCATCTTGTTGGAACCAAATGTTGTCAAGATCAAATTCTTCCAATTTCGGCCATAAATATATACCGTTCTCCATTGACAGTAACGGTGTTACCAGCTTCGTTTCGAAAGAAGTACGGATAGATGATTCCACCAGACCAAAAACCACACCAAACTGCCAATTTAGGTGAATGTAATGGTTGTTGATGAATAACTTGTGGATTTTCTTTTCACCAGAACTGACAGTTTTGTCTATTTACCGCCCCACATAGATGAAAGTGAGCCTCATCGGTGAAAATAATTTTCATAAAAAAGTCGTTATCGTTTTCAACTTGTTCCAAGACAAAATCAGCAAATTCGTGACGTTTACCATAGACCAGTAGCTTCAGATCTTCAGTGATAACAATTTTAGTCGGATGCAAGCACAAATCCTTTCCCAAAATCTGCAAGGTTGTGGTTTGAGGTAGTCCCAATTATTGACAAAATCTTGCAATCGATAAATTGCGGTCTTCAGCAACACTTACCTGAACGGCAGCAATATTTTTATTACTTCAAGCGGTTCTTTGTCTTATTGCCACTTCAAAATTATGTAAAGAAAATGTACGCTCGTAATTTGCAACAATTCGACGAATAGCGAGCACGGGTTGACGATTATTACGACCATAAAATAGTAAAAGCACACGAAAAGTTGCAATTGGAGAACGATTATTTTGATAAAAAAAAATGATTAATTTGTAAACGTTGTTCTTGCGTATATCTCTGCATGATGAAATTGTAAACATTTCTGAATACAATAAAAGAAGATAACACATCATGACGTACCACAGATGGCCGAAACGTCACTTATAAATCATATCACTCAACTTGGAAAACCCTTTATAACAAAAATCTCTAAATCGTCTGACATCCTTTCCAAAAATTTCAACAATTTAATTAACAAATTATTTTAAATTCATCAACAATGTTCTTTGGTTTTTTTTATAAATCTATTAAAGTTTATCTGTATGTTTCTGACTTTTCCATGACTTTCCTAACTTTTCCCATCATGTACTCATGTAATAAGAGTTAACAACTGTGTAACATTTGTTAACATTAAGACGAAGAAGAAAGATATTGAACTAAACAGTTTTATACATTCAACAACAACAACAGTAACTGGTCGTCTACATCATTTACAACCACTATGAAGGTAGAAAGAAAAAATGAACAGCTACCACAACAACAGCAACAACTAATGACAATGATGACGACAATAATAATACAATATAACAACAACCATAAAACGACTAATTTGTTGTACTAAACTAATTACGCCGTGAGAATTTTATTGACAATCACTCACCATTTCACTGTTGTTCAGTGTTCCTGGAACAGAAATACAACACACAATTACATCAGAGTACCAGCAGTGGAGGGAAATGTAGCCAGTGTAAAAAGTTATCCAACAAGTGAATCAAAATTGTACTATTAAGTACACAGTGGTTTGGAACTCGGGTTAAACAATATAATGTCTATGAAATAGAAAATTTCAGTAAGACAACATTGGTCAACAAAAATGCTAGTGTTGAATAAAAGCGACAAAAGTGAAACTTTAGCCTGAATACAAATAAAAATATTTTTTTGGTTTCCTTCAAAATTAAAATATTCGAGCGTAGGTCAAATATTAAAAAATTATTTTATTCTCTAATCTTTTGCTGCCCTTTGGGTAGCAACGTCAGGAAGATAAACACAATTATTAAATATTTCTTATTATTATTATTTCAATTATTTTATTATTTCTTTGTTGCTATTGATTTTATTTCAAACGTATTTTTTAGGAATTTTTTTAAAAGAAAATAAAAATGTTACGCGGATGTTACAGACCTACTAGTTTGTTGATTCTGAAACCGTTTCTACCATACGATTAGATCTCAGCTATTGACAGGTCTGGCGTATCCGACAGATTCCCTAATACAGTATTTACACCGAACAAGATAAACGCATAACCCGGAAGATTACTTGTACGTTTTGAATATGTATAAGTAGAATCCGAGGTTTAACTTTTAACCTCATTTTAAACTGGTGTAGATTTTGGTGCAACACTGTTAGTTCGTAAAAAAATGCAACTCTAATAAAAAAATTACATGAGTTGTCAGGGGACACCCGGTTGGAATGAAGTTCATTTCGCTCTATATTATGTACTAGTTAGTTCCAACACGTCTAAGGCGCCCGTGGAAAAATACTATAGTTTAAATGGATCTTTAAGAAAATATACGTTTTGTAAAATGATAAACTTTTTTTAAGAAAACGTACTATTTTTAAGAAAAAGTACTTCTGTAAGAAAAACCCAGAAGAGTATGAATTTTTTGACAAAGAAGTACTTTTTTCAAGAACAGGTACCTTTGAAAAAAGTGGTACTCTTTTCAAGAAAAGGTTTTGTTTTTAAGAAAATTTACTTATTTTCAGAAAGAATCTTAAGAAAAGAAAAGAAAAAGTAGTTTTTTATATTTGAGAAAAGATGCTTTCAAGAAAAGGAATTTTTGTAAGAAAATGTATATTTTTAAACAGAAGGCATTATTATGAATAAAAGGTTTTCTTTTAGCAATGAGAATTTTTTAGAATTTATCCGGTTTTCAAGCATAGGTACATTTTTAATAGTGGGTTCTTATCTCAAGAAAAGTTATTAGGTTTTACAAAAAATGTACTCTTTAAAGAAAGGGTAGTTTTTAAGAAAAGGCAATTTGTTGTAAGAAAATTTACATTTTCAAGAAAAGGTACTTATTTCAAAAAAAATGTTATTTTTTTAGTGAATTTTTTTACAAATAATTACTTTTTTAAGAACATGTACTTTTTAAAGAACTGGTACTCTTTTCAGGACAACGTTATTTTTTTAAGAAAATTTCCTTCTTTTCAGAAAGGCTACTTATCTCAAGAAAAGAAAAGGTTTTAATTTAATTTTTAGGAAAAGGTAAATACTTTGAAGTAAAGGTACTTTAAAAAAAAGATTTTTTGTAAGAATAGGTATTTTTAAAGAAAAGGACTTATTTAAAAAAAAATATTTTTTTAATAAATTTTGTTAATAAGAAGTACTTGTTTTTAAGAACATGTACTTTTTAAAGAAGGGGTACTCTTTTCAGGATAACATTATTTTTTTTAAGACATTTACTTATTTTCAGAAAGGCTATATATTTCAAGAAAAGAAAAGAAAAGGTATTTTTTTATTTTTAAGAATAGGTACTTTGAAGTAAAGATACTTTTAAGAAAAGGAATTTATTAAGACAATGTATTTTGGATATGGTTCAGGGCCCCCTTCTGTAAAGACAAGGATGATAATCTCAGATCTCGCAGATGTGCAGACCATGTTGGGAATATGGACAGATCATTTCTCCGTGCTACTGGTACCTGAGATATCCTATGACGATGGGACAATCGATTACAATATGGACGACGACGTCGATTGCCAACCTCCTAACCAAGAGGCACAGCAATCGCCCGGCTTAAGAACAACAAAGCCGCAGGAGCCGATGGATTACCGGCGGAGTTGTTTAAGGCTGGCGGCGATGAGCAGATAAGGTGCATTCATCAGCTCATTAGCAAAATTTGGTTAGATGAATGCATGCCCGGCGATTGGAGTCTCAGTGTACTATGTCCCATATTTAAAAAGGTGACCCGAGTATCTGTGCCAACTACCGTGGAATAAGCCTTTTCTCCATAGCATATAAGGTTCTATCAAGTATAATGTGCGAAAGACTAAAATCAATTATCGCTGACCTGATTGAACTAGACCAGTGCGGCTTTAGGCCTAGAAAATCGACAACTGACCAGATTTTCACACTACGCCAAATCCTGGAGAAGATACACGAAAAACAAATCGACACCTATTATCTATTTATCGATTATAAGGCGGCCTTCGATATTCCGATACGGGAGAAACTCTATGAGGCAATGTCTGAGCTTGGTATTCCCGCAAAACTCATACGCCTTTGCAGGATGACCTTGACGAACACCAAATCCGCAGTGAAAGTTGGTAAGGATCTTACCGAACCTTTTGAAAATAAGCGAGGCCACAGGCAAGACGACACCCTATTGTGTGATCTCTTTAACATCTTAATGGAGATCAGCATGAGAAAATCTGCAGTCACCATGAATAAAACCATCAGCAGCAAAAGTCACATGCTGCTCGCGTATGCTGACGATGTAGATATCATTGGGCGCACAATTAGAGAAGTTAATGCGGTTTTTTCGAGAATTGAGAAGGAGTCAGCAAAAGTGGGTCTGAAGGTAATTGAGGACAAGACAAAATTAATGGTTTCAACGAACAGGGCCTCCACGCGATTAGACCAAATCGTTTACGTTGATAACCGTTATAATTTCGAAGTGGTAGACGAATTTATATACCTCGGATCTGCCGTAAACAAAAACAACAACGTCAGCCTTGAGATCAAGCGTAGAATTGTGCTTTCGAATAGATGATAGTTTGGGCTAAGCAAGCACTTTAGAAATAAAGCCCTCTCTCGAGTAACAAAAGTCCAGCTGTACCAGATTCTCATTCAACCTGTTTTGATTTGTGGCGCAGAATCTTGGGTCCTATCGCAAGCAGACGAAATATCAGTAGGAGTCTTCGAGAGAAAAATACTCCGAAAAATATATGGCCTTATAGTGGCCGTCGGTGGTGCAATGGTTAGTGTGCGCGGCTCTTGTACATGAGATCCTGGGTTCAAACCCTGCTCTGACCACCTTCAAAAAAAAATTTCTTTTGGCGGCGATCACCTCGCATAGTGACGGCGACACTATCGAGTATATAGCCATGATAAAGATTCTCAAAATACCGTTCGGAATCGGTGTAAAACTGTAGGTCCCAATCAGTGAGTGAAAACTGGAAAGCGCACTGCTCAGTGATTGTGAGAAGTTCTCACCGGTCCCTTCATGGAATGTAATGGGAAACCATTTATTTTTTTTATAGTGCACAATGGCGAGTATCGGCGACGCATGAGTCATGAGCTGCATGAGCTTTATCCTGACATTGGCATAGTTAAGCGGATCAAAATAACGCGATTGCGCTGGCTAGACCATGTCAGTAGAATGGATGAAGACGAATCAGCACGAAGTGGTTACGAAACCGAACTCGAAATAGGAAGACCAAGACTCCGCTGGAGGGATCAGGTTGACGAATCCCTGCGTACACTTGGTATTGCCAACTAGAGAAATAAATCAATAGATCGAACTGGTTGGCGAAATATGTTATCTTCGTTTTGTATGGTCCCTGAAACCCCCGGTGTTGACCGAGACCGGATAAGTAAGTAAGTATTTTTTAATAGATGATATTTTTTTTGAAGAAAGGGTTTTTTTAAGAAATGAGAAGAAAAGTTATTTTACTTCTCAATAAATGTAGTCTTTAAAGAATAAAGAAAAGAAAATTTACTTTTTTAGGAAAAGTTACTTATTTAAAAAAATTACTTTTTTTAAGAAAAGGGACCTTTTGTAAGAAAGTTTATTTTTTAAGCAAAGGTACTTCTTTAAGATAAGTAATTTTTTGTTAAAGAAAAGTACTTTGTTTAAGAATATAAATAAGTACTTTTTTTTTGGAAAAATTTACTTTTTTTAAGAAAAGGCACTTATTTAAGAAAATTTTCTTTTTTTAAACTTCTTTCACTTCGGCTTTTCTAAATTTAGTTTTTATTGGGTTCAAAACTACATTATATGCTAAATATTGGTTACATATTGGTTACAGAAAACTTCTAATTAAAAAAAAATTTTCCAAACATATGTTAGTCTAGATATAAACCAAAGCAAATGTTCCCAATATAGTTAATAATACTGGGTTGTAGCATAATAGTGTTAAAAAAAATTGTTTATTTTTTTTCATTAATCCCCATCCCGCAACGTGTGATAAGAACTTCGTTCCGAAGTGTGTATATGAAAATATATGATGAATTAAAAACCGTGCTGTGACTCAAAATGTTTTCTCTTTACAAACAATGCCACTTTTGCACCACTGTGCGACAAAACGTCTAGGGTATGGATGTGTTTGTTCTAAAGTGTAAGTGTATCACATGTAAAACACGGTGGTACGGCAAAAGTTTTAGCTCCAACACTGAGTGAATTGTTATCATCGATGTTAGCGTGGACTGCAATGAATTGGTGACGCAAACATTCGATAGGGGATGACATCGATGTTATTGGATTTGTGTCACAAATGTTTAGAATATGAATTGGAATTTGTAGGAAAGTATTTAATTGCTTAAAGTAAATTGTTTCTGTGTTATTCAAATTCTATAAGAGAAAGGTTAGGTACATTTTGCAAGGATCTCTCAATTCAATCGTTTGTCAAATAATATTAAAATTTATTCAAAATTGTAAAATGTTGAGAATGTAAATAATGTAGATGATAGAATAGATACACAATGAAGCTAAAAGAGAAATGATATTACTTATCTTGTCAATGTAGCTATTTTTATGTTGCAACATAAATTTGGAATCATGCTGAAGAATTTATTAAATATGAATTTAATGTGGGTAAAATTGTCGGTACTTTTTAAATCACATTTAATAAATTTTATAAATATCCACGTAGAGGCATAAGTAACAATTGAAGATTGTTGTATTTAATTATGTATTTAATTATATGTTTCATAGAATATTCTTCAGAAGCAAAGAACAGCTGAAAATTCGTTCTTTTTTGTTGTTTGAATGCAAATATGTTGTTTATGTAGCTCGTCGCAAATATATAAATGTTATACTTATATACAAACAGATTGTGTTTGCTATTTATTTATTTATTTCAGTCTATGGATACAGCCTAGCTTAAACTAAAATAATATATATCTAAGATATATAGTATTATAGTATTCATTGAACCGAAGGCATCTAACGGGAAAGATGAAGTTAATATGACTTTGAATTTCAGGACAATCAATACTCCCATAAATATGTTTATATATAAATACTAAGGAATTTTTGGATCGGGAATTTAGTAAAGTATCCAAATGTATGAATTTACACCAGGATACGTATGAAGGCAAAGGGATCCAAAAGTCCAAAGAAAATAGAGGAAACTATATAAATTTGTTTTGTAATCTCTCTCTTTATATTAACCGTGTAATAGGGATTCCAATTGGCCGTTGGTGGTGCAGTGGTAGTGTGTGCGGCTCTTGTGCATGAGAAGAGCAGGGTTCGATCCCTGCTCTGGCCACCTTAAATTTCTTTCGATGGCGGTCACCTCGCCTTAGTAATGGCGACACTACCGAGTATTTAGCCATTTACGGGCTCGTAGCGGGTTCGAGACGTATCCGCCAAATCACAATTTGACTGATTCTCTAGATATGTTTTTATGGACCCGTAACGGGCGTAGCGAAATAACTCCCACATGAAATAACTCCCACCAGAAAACTGAAATAAGTCCCAAAAAATTTCCATATAGGACTTATTTCGTTTTTTTTGGGAGATATTTCATTTTTCCTGGTGGGAGTTATTTCATAATGAAATAACTCCCAATGTTATGACAATGAAATAACTCCCAAAAAAAAACGACCGTTTGTACAAGGCCCATATAACAAGTGCTGTCGGAGAAGTCTTGGGACATATTTCACTTTGCTATTGGGAGTTTTTTCATTTTTTGTGGGACTTATTTAATTTTTTCGTTATTGGAAGTTATTTCATTTTTGGTGGGAATTATTCCGTCGGGAGTTATTTCATGGGAGTTATTTCATGGGGAGTTATTTCGCTACGCCCCCGTAACGGGTTCGCAACGGATTCGAGAACTGACATTTCGCTTTTTTATGATTTTATGGACTCGTAGCGGGTTCGAGACGGATCCGCATCCGTTTTTGTGCACATTGGGTACACACAATTCTGCATAAGGATTTGAATATAAATATATTCTAATAAAATTGAAATATTAAGCTGAGAGCATTCATTAGAATTTTGAATTCGGTCGGTATTTTGCCACAAGATCAATCAAATGGTGGTTGTGGACAAACACATATTGAAATGCATTTTGATGTCCGACGAGACCCATTTGGATCTATACGGCAATGTTAACAAACAAAACTGTCTAACATGGTGTGAGTCTAACTCACAGATACTCGTTGAGGCGAAATTGCATCCAGCTCGAATTACAATATCGTATGGTGTGCTGTCTATTGTGGCCGTCGGTGGTGCAATGGTTAGTGTGCGCGGCTCTTGTACTTGAGAACGTGGGTTCGATCCCTGCTCAGACCACCTTACATTTCTTCCGACGACGGTCTCCTCGCATAGTGATGGCGACACTATCGAGTACTTAACCATGAAAAGGCTTTCCAATAATACCGTTCGGAACCGTTATAAAATTGTAGGTCCCAATCAGAGAGTGTAAACCTAGAAAGCGCACATCCCACTGATTGTGAGAAGCTCTTATGGGACACCACTTTATTTATATGGCGTGCTGTCTCATCAAGCTGTATTTTCGAGCCTAACTTTTCGAAGTTGGTGCAATTTGTCAGTTATGGCAGTGAAAATTCTCCAATAAGCTGATTTTGGTTCCCATGGCCGCCAGACCTTACTGTATTTGATTTTTTCTTATTGGGTTATTACAAATAGGAATGTTACAAACAAAACTAGGAAATTTGGATCTTTTGTAGGCAACCATTCAAAGGGTAATAGAGACAATCAATACCCATTACCAGTCTCCAGGCAGCATTGAATAGTTCCTAAGTAAGACATGCGTCATCGACCGTGGAGGTCTTTTCCATTCAATTATTGGAAAGAAGTTCCTTATCGCACGTTGAGTGCTGGGGGATAAATGAAAAAAAAAATGAAATAAAATTTTTTTAACACTATTATATCTACAACTCAGTACTATCAACCATAGATAAAGGAAATAATAGATATAGCGCGACCTTTGTCAACATTGTTCACTAGGTGGTGTCCAGTACTACTTTCACTTTCAATGAAGTTTCCCATAACTCTCATTGACGTTTATTCAAAATTGTGGGAAATTTTTGTGAAAGTAATTTAAAGAAACGAAAGTGTGACAGAATTTAAATCATTTTACATAATAGCATTTGTTTCTCATATAAAAAAACTATTTCAAAGCCATGAGACCGGTGTTGGAATATCAATAGCAGAAAATCCGTAAGACCGCCCAAAGATGAACATGCCGGGACGCCTTTTTAATCTCAAAATTTCTCCACCCAAAAACTGTAGCAACTTCTGTGGTCGCAGATGCCAAACCAGCTGTAGCTGAACCAGAGGAATAACCAATTTATTAGGACATAGACGATGGTGACATGGTTTTGCAATTCGATGGCCATCAGATTTTCTACTTTAAGTAACGTGTTGTATTCTTGTTTCAAAGTGATATTTTTGTTGAAAATAATTGTTTCTACTGGTATAAAATTTTAGAATTTCAATGTCACATTTTTTTCCTTTTTTTGGACTAAAAAACCCATTATTGCTTTCAACGACAACTAGAAAATTACACATTACACTAACATTTTCCCAAAATCTTTTATTCATCTATTACACTGAACGGAAAAACATCGTCACACGGATGAAAATGTTCATCACCCCAACAACTTTTGTCATCGAAAGTAAGCTATCGTAACGTTTCATTCCCACTATGAAAATGTGTTCATCAACTGCAAATTGGTCGTTACTGTGGTAAAAGAATGGTTGTTGCTGCAATGCATTTGCTGCATTATTGCAACGAACTTGTTTCGTTGCTGCAATGAACTTGATTCATTGTTGCAATGAACTTGATTGAATATGTTTCATTACTACAATGATTTTGTTTCATTGGTGCAATGAATGTTTTGAAGTGTGTTTGAGGTTATTTATTGACAATTATACATAAACACACTGTTAGTATTACATTTCAGGTGTTTTGATAACAATTTTTTTAATTTTTGTTTGTATACTCTACTCCCCTATGCTCTACTCCTTTAACATAGAACCACATCATTGTTTTGTTAAATCATGCAATTGTTGTTGTATTGAGGGTTTTGATATTCAATTGTAGTGCCAAATCTCCCCGTCATTTAGCCAGTGATCGCTCTGTATGCAATTTCTTCAACTGCTCTTCTATTTATTTTAACCAAATTTGTTAAAATTTCGATAGGATTCATTTGATTGTACGTTGAATTGTTATCTTTTATGTTCGTCGTACTTGAAACACTTTGTTTCTTTGATTTCTTCGTTTTCATTGATTTCGTCTGCCCGCACAAATGTATGTATGACTTTCGTTTTTTACGAATCCAAATACCAACACAATGGAACGGGCGCGACCGAATTATGATTAAAACGCAAAAACACGAACATTTTGTTTCGACTTGTACCGTCACGCGCATTCACACACACAAATGTGTTTCTGCTATCGATGCGCTTTTCTGCTTTTCTTTGCTGCCGTGTCGCTCCTTGCATTCTGTTTATTTATCTATATGATTTATAGATTCGCAAGTTAAACAAACGATCACAGGAAACACGTAAATTCACGCAATTTATTTGTCACAATAAAAGATTATTACTAAGTATAACTAATTAGTTTGTTTTAATAAATTTATTTAAATTATTCCGGCGGAGAAATATGTCTACCACTTTCGGTTGTTGCAATGGAACTGATATAAGATGTGTACGTGACCCACCACTCACGCTCACCATTTGCTCTTGCTGGCTTCGTTTTTATGCTCGCTCATTTTTTCGACTGCTTCTCTCTCTATACCATCATAAAAATTAGTTTCGTTACAATAACGAAATTATTTCGTCAACCAAAATTGTTGACACAGAATAAATAATAAATATAAACTATAAAAAGTAAGAGATAAACCAAATATCAGTAGCATAAAACTCATGCCTTTATTTTTTTTAATTTTCAACCCATTTTTCTGCAAAACTCAATGTACATAAAATTGTTGCATAAACGACAAGTAAGTTGTTGCAGCAACGAAATGAAAAATTGTCAAAGAAGTCAAGTATGAAATTTGTCATTGCTGCGACTACCAAATTGTCGGATATACGACACTTTTCACTATAACAACGTAAAAATATTAACGAAAATTGTTCATCCATGCGACGAAGCGTTTTTCTTTCAGTGTAGTTTACTTTATCTATGTATGTTTTCAAGTATGTTGGACACTTTTGCTTTGGTTTGTGGCTAACAGATGTTGGAAAATCACTTGTTTTTGTGTCTTGTTTTCTAGGTGGAGCCGGTAACCAATATTTAGCATATATCGTAGTTTTGAACCCAATATAAAGTAAATTTTTAAAATCCAAAGTCAAAGAAGTTTAAAAACTAACATTTTCTTCAATATGGGCCTTTCGTTAATAAAAGTAAATTTTCGCAATAAAAATACCTATTCTTATTCTTAAACAAAGAACCTTTTCTTAAAAAAAATATCTTATCTTAAAGGAGTACCTTTGCTTAAAAAAGTACTTTTTCTTACAGAAAGTAAATTTTCTTTAAAAAAAATAATATTTTGATGTGATAACATCTATAGGCGCGGGTACGGCCTAAATTCACAAAGTGAAAACATCCAAACACAGTTTGTCCGACTGCGATCACACAGATTGTCCGACTGCGATCACAGATTTTTTGCCGTTAAACTCCTCCGACACGCCTGCACAGATTTGTATGAAATTTTGTGTGCATATCGGGTAGGTCTCAGAATCGCCAACACCTATTTTTCATACCCCTAACTCATAAGGATGACCCACCCCTATATAGAACACAGATTTGTTCCACTGCGAAACACAGATTGTCAGACTGCGAAAAAAACACACACTGATGTAGCGGCAGCGAACAGTTGTCTTGTGTGGGGGGGGAGCACTATCGGAGCAAAGAGAATAATCACGTGGTTATACGTATATAAAAATGTGATAGCAAGAGAGCAACGAAAATTGTGTGAACTTATGTAGTGTATGTGCGAACATAACAATGTATGTAAGTATGTACATTTTGCTGTTTCTTTGCATTATCATTGTTTTTTGTGGGAATAAAATAAAAAGTATTAAGCAAGAAAATAATGACACATGTGCTTCCACTGGTCTTTAAATAATTTTAAGTATTAATATTATTTATTTATTATTTATATTATTTAAATGTAACGGCATCATATGATTGAACGCTGTTTTTTATTTTCCAATGTAACATTTACTAATGTGTTCATAGAAATCGAAGAGGTACCATGTAACAAAAAGGTGTTAACACATCGTCCGTGAGTTGGAACACTCGTTGGGTTTTTTTAAATAATAATCTTTTCTTAATTTGAACTTTCTTGCATTTTCTTAAAAAACTACCTTTTCGTTAAAGAGTAAATTTTTTACGAAATAATATAAAATAAGAACCTACTCTTAAAAATTTACCTATTCTTGAAAAAGGAACAATTCTAAAACAAATTTCATGCCTTAAAAAAGACTTTTCTTCAAAAAATACCTGCTCTTAAAAAGACCTTTCTTACAAAAATTTCTTTTCTTAAAAGTACATTTTCTTACAAATAAAATAATAACTTTTCTTTTCTTTTCGTGAGATAAGTAGCCTTTCTGCAAATAGGTAAATTTTCTTAAAAAAATTACCTTTTCCTAAAAAGAGTACCACTTCTTTAAAAAGTACCTTTTCTTAAAAAAAATACTTCTTTGTAAAAACAATCATACTCTTATGACTTTTTGTTACAGAAAGTACTTCTTTTTAAAAATAGTAGCGTTTCTTAAAAAAACCATTAGTAAACAAACACAGAAGTATGTAACTCTCTTTAAAAAAATACCTTTTTTTCTTATAGATTTATTGCAAATAGGAAGCTTACAAAACAAATCTAGCAAATTTGAATAATTTATAGCAATCCATTCAAACGATAGTTGAGGCAAGCAATACCCATTGCCAACTTCCAGGCCCCATTGAATAGTTGTTAAATAAGATAAGGCACATTCGTCACCAGGCGCGGTTGTCACTTGAATTCAATTATTTTTTAGATCTATTTAGAATATTTAATACAAATTTAATATTTTTCAAATGAATTAAAAAAATTTAATTTTTATAAATTAAACGCAAAGCATTTTGAAATTATTAATGTAACACAATTCATCAGCCACGCTATACTTGCGAGTAATAATAACTTCAGACAGTCCGAATAGTGACATCTTTTAACTAACCACCCATGTCCGCATTCAGCCAAGTTCCTTTATAATTAAAAATGCTTTTACACAATAGCTTAGAAACATTTTAATGCTATCAGTAATCGTCACTATTTCATGACTCCAAAACATCTCTTACAACCGTTAAAGTAACGAAGTTAATTCATTCATATATTCCAAAATTTCAGGTTAAGACTAACTGCGGCAAACGGCAACATTAGCAACGTTGCTTGAATTGTAAATAATCGTAGACCGAATAGAATAGGAGAGAAGGAAAGATACATACATATGTAACTCCTCTGGCAAGTAGTCGCGTCAGTCACAATAAAGTGTTGAATTGTTTGCAATCAAAATGAATTGTAAATTGCGCACGCGCAACTACAACAAAGTCCCAACAACGGTGGCGATGGGTTGCCCACACTAGATTAACTGCCGCAATGCGGCATCCTAAGTCCTATAGTATTTATGTTGCAGAAGACTATGAGAACGTGTACACATCCAAGCCCGGATTAAACTGCACCAGCAGTTTGTATCACCCCCTCTCATGTTGAGACTGGATCTCAATGGAGACGTCTTTGTTAAAGCGTTCGAGTTAAACTCTTTGCACGCGGTTAGAAGCTAACGAGCAGCGTTTCAATGAATATGCATATGAATGAATAGACTTTTGGCTTAAGGGGTATATGGGGCGGTATTGGGGAGACTGGGAGACATTCACACAAGTCACACACAAGTACAGCGACTGGCAACGAGACAAGTAAAGTAAGCGAAGCCAGCAAGCAAGCATTTTATACGAGTGTGCGCGCGCGTGTGCAGTCTTGGCAGCCGTGGGAATCTGTGGTTTGCCACAATCCCAAAACCATTTGCAACTCAATGACGAAAGACAAATGAAATAAAAACAAAACAATAATAAACAACCGCCATCGTCAGAGTAAAGATTTATCCGTGGCTAGGGGGATTGATGGGGACTTAATGTGGCCATACATTAGAAGTCATGAGAACACACATTTAGTGGTGAGCAGTAGCGGAAGGGTTCAATGAAAGAAATACTTACAGTATATGTGAGCCCTAAACGAGGGTTATACTCCCTAGAGCACTTGTGATCGTAAGTATGCAACAGTAATAGAGAATTTTCTAAAGCTTAGCCGACGACAGAAGAAATCGAAAATGTAAACGACTCCGACTCGTAATCAGTTCTTAAAACAAACATATTTTCCAAGCGTAAATTTTAAATTTTTTAATAATTGAAAAAATGTTGTATTGAATGTATTTTAGGTAAAATACTGAGAAGTAAAAAATCATTGAATCAGTGGAAATTATACACGACAAAGCTTTTCAAAGGAGCAATAATCAGAGACTATGAACAGCAAACATTTCGAAAAATTCAAAATATAAATATAACAGTAATAACCGTAATTGTTATTAATTTTTTAAAAAATTATTGGCATATTGGAGATATTGAAAATCTAGGCACTGACGCATTTTAAGCTTCTTGAGGCGAAATAAATAGCTCTCGGTTGGGGACAGCGCTTGTTCTTGGTTGTCCGTTGCACTACAAAGGACTAAATGTTTAATTAAACCGGGCATAGTCTGTCATCCCTTGATAATTCTGATCGCTGGAGTTGAAGCCGGACTCGGAGTTTAAATTTTTTAAAGTTAAACTTAGAATAGCAGCCCTATTTCCTTAGGAACGTTGGAGATTATTATAAAAAGAATCACATGAGGTGTCAGGGAACACCCGGTCTGAACGAAGTTCCTTTCGCTATACACTATGCACTAGCTAGATCCCACACGCCTTAACCGCCCATTGAAAAATACTATAATTTAAATGGTTATTTAAGATAAGATACTTTTTGTAAAATGATTAACTTTTTTTTAAAAAACATTTTTTTATGGAATGTATTTTTTTTAAAAGTTTATTTTTAGGTCCTTTTTAAAGAATATGTAGTATGTTTTCCCGCAAATATCATTTTTAAAAAGAGGTACTTCTTTTTTTAAAATCTAATATTTTTTTTAGAAAAGGTACTATTTTTAAGAAGAAGTACTTTCTGTAAGAAGAAGCCATAAGAGTATGCATTTTTTATACAAAGAAGTACGTTTCTAATAATATGTACTTTTTAAAGAGGTGGTAGTCTTTTTAGGAAAAGTTTTTTTTTTAAGGAAATGTACTTACGATATTTTCAGAAAGGCTACTTATCTCTAGAAAAGAAAAAGTATTTCATTATTTAAGAAAATGTACTTTAAAGAAAAGGAATTTTTGTAAGAAAATTTATTTTTTAGGAAAAGGTATTTCTTAAAGAAAGATGTTTTTTTAAGAAATGGGATTTTTTTTTGTAATTGGTCCTTTTTTCAACAATAGGTAAAGTTTTAAGAGTAGGTACTTATCTCACGAAAAGTTATTTTGTTTCACAAAAGGTACTCTATAATGAAAATGTATTTTTTTAAGAAAAGGCAACTTGTTGTAAGTAAATGTAATTTTTTAAGAAAATGTACTTATTGGAAAAAAATTGTATTTTTTAACAAAACGGTACTTTTTCTAAGGAAATTTACTTTTTTCTTCTTTAAGATAAGGTCTGTTTATAAGAAAAGGTATAAACCTTGTTTAAGAATATGAACAGATATTTTTTTGAGAAAATTAACTTTTCTTAAGAAAGGCACTTATTTAAGAATATTTTATTTTTTGAAACTTCTTTCTCTTTGGCTTTGCTAAATTTTCTCTTTATTGGGTTCAAAAACAATATAATTATATACTAAATATTTGTTACGGGCTCCACCTAGAAAACTTCCCATTGAACAAGAAATATCCCAACATACGTTAGTCTAGACACAAAACAAAAGCAAAAGTACCCAATATAGTTGATAATACTGGGTTGAAGCAGAATAGTGTTAACAGAAACTGTTTATATTTTTTTCATTTAGCCCCAGTTGTGGGATGGGACTATATTGGGTACTTTTGCTTTGGTTTGTGTGCGATAAGGAACTTCGTTCCACAATAATAATGTTTGTCCATTACATCCCAGAGAGTTCCTTACAACCAATGAGTTTTCCATTCACTGTTTGAGACCCAATATATTAAACTGATTACAAACAGTATTTTTCGTTGAAATAGTGTTGCCCTCACTAATCGAGGTGACCGCCATCGAAAGAAATGAATGCAAGTTAGGGATCGAATCAACGTTCGCATGCACCAGAGCCACCAACAGTAACCATTGCTCCACTAGCAACCACTGAAGATTACTCGTTTTATATCCTACATATTTGTTCAGCCAGCGCTTATCCGGGGCTGCCCATGTTATCACATTTGACTAAAGACGGTGGGCAAATTCTGTCACAAGTGGCTAATCTAATCTTACTCAGAGGCGTAATAATGTCTCGCCCCTTTGTTTTGCTGGTACGATAGCGGTCCCAAAACTAGCGGACCTGACATATAGATGGTGCCAGTAGTTTGAAAAAAAATATTTTGGTGAAAACTGGCAACCTTATAAAACATGTTTTAAGTTTCAAGGCGCCACGTTTTTTGGTATTTTTATTTGATCCTCTTGTACATTAGATCCTGGATTCGATCCCGCTCTGACCACCTTGAATTTATTTCGGCGGCGGTCACCTCGCAAGGTGATGGCGTCTCTGTCGATTTGGGAATAAAGGCCGCAATCGGTGTAAAAACTGTAGGTCCCAATCAGTGAGTATAAAACCAGATAGTGCACAACTCACTGGCTGTGAGAAGCTCTCCCCAATTCCTTCATGGGATGTAATAGGAAATTATGTTTTTTTTCATCAAAAGTAAACAATCTCATGAATTTATAAACATAGATAAAATTGGTCACCGTTATGTAACGCAATGTTAAAGCCGAGCCAGATTCTGCTTTGGGGGAGAATGTTCCTTCGTTCTCGACTGCAAAATATTGGGTAGTAGAGCTTAAAGGAGGCCGTATGAGCTGCCAAGACGAACACTGTAGTTGTCGACCAAGTGAGGTGTCCACGCCATAATCGGTTAAGAAAATCCACAAAATCGACTGAAGGAGCGTGAGCTACCTGTAATGATAGGCACTTCAGAAGTACTATACATCGAATATTGACCGCAGATTTGAAGATGAGAACGCTGTGTTTTCAATAGAGCAGAAACAGCATCGTGAATCTGTTTCAGAAGAGTGTTTGGCGATGTTTCACTGCATTAAATTCAAATTTTTCGTCGATTTAAAATCATGGTTGAGACACGGGTCCACCACTTCACACCTGAGACAAAGAAACAGTCAAAGCAGTGGCCTAGAATGGGAGAATCGTGTTCAAAGTGTTTTTTTTTTGGAATGCGAATGGGATAATTTTTATTGATTATCTTCAGAGTGCAGCGTTTGAGTGATGCAATTTTGGGAATAAAGGCCGCATTTGGCGAAAAAGAAAGTGTTGTTTCATCAAGGCAATGCTCCAGTTCACACATACACTATTGCGATGGCCACAATTAATGAATTAAAGATCGAATTGCTTCGTCACGCACCTTATTCGCCAGATTTTGTTCCCTCGGACTATTTTCTATTGTCAAACTTGAAAAAATGTTTCGGTGGTAAAAGGTTTGCCAACAACGAAGAGCTGGAGTCTACGGTTGATGGATATTTTAAGCAGTTTGACAGTTCTTACTTACTATATATCGAAGCTATTGAATTTCGCTGGAAAAAATGTATCGAGCTAAAAGTAGATTATGTTGAGAAATAATGAACATTTTTCTCAACTTTTGTGTGTCTTCTTTGTTAGGTCGGCTAGTTTTGAGACCTCCCTCGTATGTCTCTTACCCGGTATCTTGCTAGTATTGCCTAAAATTTTAGCTTTTGCAAACGTAAAACACTTTTCTGTGAGATTAAAACAAAATGGATGTGAAATCTTTACAATTGTTGGTAGCGCAATAAAAGAATAAAACAATTTGATTTCTCTATCGGTATTTTGATACAATTTAATGAATGCTTGTATTCAAAGATTTCATCAAAAAACAGTTGTGTCAAATAAAAGAGCAGCATAAAAAATGATGCATCGTACACACTCAGGTTAATGACATTCAAGTACATATTATGTATCTATGCAGCTCTTTAATGAGATTCTTAAAATCAATTTTTTGGACAGGTTTCAAGTTGTCTCTTGTACACTGAGAGGAAAAGCTTCGCGTAGTAAAATAATTCGTCGCCTCACCGAATACTTCCATCGAAAGTAGATACAATTTTAATGGCCTTCATCTCGGAACAGTGAAGTCAGTCCGTACATAGACCGGGTGAGAGCAAAGTGGTAGCACTGGACATTTCCAAGGTGATTGACAGAGACTGGCACGCCGCACTGATTTCGAGCTTGGTTAATATCTCCTCTCGGTCGTTCTATTCATATTCGTATAGATGGAAACTCATCCGATGAGTACAAAATGAATGCAGGGGTGCCAAAAGGCTCACCTTCGCTCTTTCTAGTTTTTATCAACTATCTACTTGGTCGGACTGCTAATCCTATCTACTCTTTGCAGATGATATAAATATAAGTATATGCCATTCGTATTCGTTTGATGGTTGAGCTAGTTTTTCCGAGGTACAACGAAAGAGGGAGATGGCGATTGATTTAGCCACGATATGCAGTTGGTTTATGAGTGAGGTCGAGTGAATCGAATTGAGTTCAATGCATGTAAGACCCAGTGTTGCAAACTTTCGCATAAGCGCACAATTGAGTCATCGCTATCGTCGATTTCAATGGGTGGTGTAGATATAGAAGAAATGGATGCTCCCGATGTTCAGCATGAAAATACAGTGTGATATCCGCTGAAATAAACATGTTAATATTGTATTGCAAAGAACCATTCAAGTGTTTGGTGATACTTCACTTCATCTGACGTTCTCAGTATCTCTATCATATACATTCGGCCGAAAATGGAATATAATATAATACTCATATGTGGGCACCCTGGATCTTCTGGACTGTGTACAAATGAGGAGAATGACGCTAATAGGCGATAGTAGTGTAGCTAGCTCTGTTTTCTCCTTGGAACAGGGTTGAAATGTGCTATGCTATCGATATTTCCATGGGAAGTGTTCCCTTGAAGTACATAACCTCATACCGATGGTTAGAGTAGTTAACCATGACAAGGTTGTCCAGCGATTCATATTCATGTGTTGTCACTCGGTGAATAGATCAAACTACGCACTGCAGAGAAAGTTCGGACCTATGATGCCAACAAGTTGAAGACAATCATCAACAAAAACTGTTCGCTCTTTTCTTCTACCCCTATCCCTACTTCCTAAGTCCAGTACAATGCACTGCAATTAGAGGACGATTAGCCTGATTGTTGGTCAAAATAAAACAAAATCCAATGAGTGTTAGAACTCACGGGCGATGTGTTAACACCTTTTTGTTAAACGGTACCTGTTCGATTTCTATGAACACATAAGTAAATTATTAAATATAACATTGGAAAGCAAAAAGTAGCGTTCAATCATATGACGACGTTACATTTAAATAATATTAATACTTAAAATTATTTAAGGACCAGTGCAGGCACATGTGTCATTATTTTCTTGTTTAATACTTTTTGTTTTATTCCCACAAATAACAAAGAGAATGCAAAGCAACAGACACATGTACATACATTCATTGTTATGTTCGTACATACGCTATATAAGTTCACACAATTTTCGTTGCTCTCTTGTTATCTCATTTTTATACACGTATAACCACGTCAATATTCACTTTGCTCTGAGAGTGCTTCGCACCCACACAATACAACTATTCGCTGCCGCTACGTCAGTGTGCGTGTTTTTTCGCAGTTTGACAATCTGTGTTTCCAAGTCGGATAAGTCTGTATTCTATATAGGGGCGGGCCACACTTATAATTTAGGGGCATGCAAAATAGATGTTGGCCGATTCTGAGACTTACCCGATATGAACACAAAATTTCATACTAATCGGTTCAGCTGTTTCGGAGGAGTTTAACGCCAAACAATCTGTGATAGCAATCGGCCAGATAGTTTTTGAATGTGTTCACTATGTGAGTTTAGTCCCTACCCGCGCCTGTAGATGTTAACGCATCAAAATCAATGAGTCTTCGAACTCACGGGCGATGTGTTAACACCTTTTTGTTACACGGTACCTGTTCAATTTCTATGAACACATAAGTAAATGTTACATTGGAAAATAAAAATATAATAGGTTTTGTGCGGAACGTTCTTTGGCTATTGTACTTCATTTTTTCTTACATCTGCTTTAACACTAGATTTAATATTGTTAAAAATTAACTGAAATAATAGGTTTTTTTTTGTCATAAACAGAGCGACGACAAAAAGTATTGAATAGTATAGAGAACTTATTGCACTCTTTTTCCGCTCTCATGTAGAGAGTCTGACTAGAAGAGCATAAACGAGTCTTATTCTCTTCATAGAATTTTTCAATATAAATGCACCGTTTCGACAATCTTATTACATAAAACAATTATTACATAATTTATGTTTCAAAAGGCATCAATGTTTCACATCAAAATTATGAATGGACCAAGCTATGACAAAAAGAGAGTAATACGTTTTGAATCATTCGTCCGATGTCACCAGTGCTTTTGATTCATACAATTCGTTTTATGAGTTCTCTATACCATACAATACCCTTTGGCGACGACGACCCACTTGTTTGTTCGCTGCCGCTATATCAATATCATCATACTTATTTTCAGGCAGAGACTATTGTTGTACAACAAACATCGTATGTAATGCTAACGCTGTGTTGTTTGCATGTGTTCACTGTGATAGATTGCCCTACCCGTGCATATAGATGTTAGCGCATTACAAAAATAAAGTCTCCGCAGCCAGAGATCCCTAAAACACAAGAAATTAAACGTCTAATACATGATATTCTACCACTTTTTTGGAAGAATTTGTCTCCTAAAATCAGAAAATTATAATATTATCGCTTTGAAGCGCCTTGCAAAGTACACCAATGCTTTATTAGCAATGCATGTTACATTATTTTTGAAAGATATCTCCATATAGAAAGTAGACCTTAACTCCGCCGAGCCACGCCGCCGTGGTTTTTTGAGTTTTTGGCGCACGGCCGCCTGATTACGTAAAAATTCACGCGCCGGCTGCGTTAGAATAATTCCTAATAACAGTCATATTAATTTCCCAAGAATTAACTTATGGACTTAAACGACAATTCGTAGTTTGCACAACAACAGCCAGGCGAAATTCTACACGCTATAACACTAACAGGATGTACCATTCCCTAACAGGTTACGCAACACATTATATCTGTAGCAACAACAGGTAAAATTTCCTACGAATTGAACTCTGCACTGCAGCAGCTAGGTCAATTTCCTTATAATTAGGAATAGCCACAGTTATTCTCCGCCAGGTTAGCCGACCAAGACGCCGCCGCCGATTTTCCCAGGCCCCTACGCCGCCGCGGTAGCAGAAACAATCGGCGTAAACCTCTAATAGAAAGAGTATTGGGAAATGTTTGGGATCCGATAGAAGTCCTTCAGATGGGCATTACTGAATAAGGCCTTGCCAATTTCATTGCTGGGAATCTATAGCAATAACATAAACAAACTGTTTGAAAAGGGGTTTCCAATAGGTACTTAACAACTTTGAATTTAATTTGTGCACACACGAACGAACAACGTATGCAAATTATACCAACATATACTACCGAAATTCGGAATCGGTGACCGCAACTTTAAGAGCGTTAACTCCAATTTTCGGTCGATATTCTCGCCCTAGTAGACAAGTAATAACAAGTTTAGAGCAAAAAGTTGAATCTACATATTCATTGTGTGATGCTGCCGTTACAGTGAGACAACAGGTTTGTCGAAATGACGAAAATATCGCTGTCGTTCAGGTGTCCATAGCAAACGATCCAAATCAGTCGATTCCGCGGCGTTCTCAAGAACTGGGCATCGCCAAGACCACTTTACATCCATACAAGATCCATACCCATTTACATTTACACCCATACAAGATCCAGCTGACTCAAGAATTGACGCCGATGGACCATTTGACGCGACGTACGTTCTCCGATTGGGCTTTGGAGAAGAAATAGTAAAATCATCTTCAGTGACGCAGCTCATTTTTGGCTCAATGGGTTCGTCAATAAGCATAATATGCGTTATTGGTTTGGTGAAAATCCACATGTGCTTCATGAATTACCACTTCATCTGCAAAAAATAACTGTTTGGTGCGGTTTGCATCCCGGTGGCGTCATTTGGAACTATTTTTTCGTCGACAATAACGATCGTCACGTTACTGTGAATGGCGATCGTTATCGCGCCATGATTACCGATTATTTTTGGCCCGAATTAGAAAACATGGACTTGGACGATATGTGGTTTCAACAGGACGCTGCCACAAGGCACACGGCGCACGTTTCAATCGTTTAATGAAGAGTAAGTTTGGCGAGCGTGTTATCTCAAGAATTGTACCTGTCAATTGGCCGCCTTGTTCGTGCGAGTTAACGCCTCTAGGCTTTTTTTCTTTGGGGCTACGTTAAATTGTTGGTCTATGCCAACATGCCGACGACGTTGAAAGAATTCAGAACCAACACTGAACGCGAAATAGCGGCAGTTACGGTCGAAATGTGTGACCGAGTCATCGAAAATTGAGTCCAACGAATTGACGGCTGCCGACGTGCCCGCGGTGGCCATATGAACGGAGTCGAGTTCCATTCATTAATATTTTGACTATATTTCAAGTCGATCATAAAGTTTTGGAAATATCTTAAATGGTTTGCGTTTTATTAAAACAAAATCCATTGAGTATTTGAACTCACGGGCGATGTGTTAACACCAATTTGTTACACGGTACCTGTTCGATTTCTATGAACACATTAGTAAATGTTACATTGGAAATTAAAAAACAGTGTTCAATCCTATGATGACGTTACATTTAAATAATATTAGTACTTAAAATTATTTAAACACCAGGGCAAGCACATGTATCATTATTTTCGTGCTTAATACTTGTTGTTTTATTCCCACAAACAACAAAGAGAGTGCAAAGCAACAGGCACAGGAATATACATACATACATTGTTATGTTCGTACATACGCTATACAAGTTCACACAATTTTCGTTGTTCTCTTGCTATCTCATTTTTATATACTTATAATACATCATTATTCTCTTTGCTCTGAGAGTGTTCCGCACCCACATTTTATTTGACTTACCTTTCACAATAATAAAAAACCATGACCATAAACTCTTTATATATGACCACGCCCCTTTGTCCAATCCCGCCCATATTTGCAGCAGATCTTAGAATATGTAAACCTAACCAACATAGCCAATTTTGTTCAAATACCGTTAACAGGAGCAGAAATAATGGATTTTTAATTTGTGATTTGTGTGGGAGGTACCACGCCCTTTACCCAATCCCGCCCGTATTTTGACAGTTTATTTTTGTCGTCGGCATTAGTTTGCCTGCGAAGTTTCAGCTCGATTGGATCACGGGAAAAGCGTTAAAAATCAATCCAAAATTTGTTCGGCATACTTGCATACAGACAGGTGAAATTAATGTAAAAAATTTAAAAAGGCGTTCAATCACATGTTCACGTTCATTTAAATAATATTAATACTTAATAACACTTACAAATATTTAAAGACAAGTGTCATTATTTTCTTGATTAATACTTTTTGTTTTATTCCCACAAACAACAAAGAGAAAGATAAGCAACAGACGCATGAACATACATACATTGTTATGTTCGCTCATACACTACCTAAGTTCACACAATTTTCGTTGATCTCTTTCTATCTCATTTTTATATACGTATAACCACGTCATTATTCTCTTTGCTCTGAGAGTGCTACGCACCCACACAATACAACTGTTCGCAGCCGCTACATTAGTGTGTGTGTTTTTTCCCAGTTTGACAATCTGTGTTACGCAGTCGGACAAATTTGTGTTCTATATAGGGGTAGTCACCCTTCTCATTTAGGGGTATCAAAAATAGATGTTGGCCGATCCTGAGACCTACCCGATATTCACACAAAATTTCATACAAATCGGTCCAGCCGTTTCGGAGGAGTTTAACGGCAAACAATGAGTGATCGCTGTCGGACAGTATGTGTGATCGCAGTCGAACAAATTGTGTTTGGATGTATTCACTTTGTGAATTTAGGCCGTACCCGCGCCTATAGATGTTAACACATCAAAAAGTTGTCAAGTCCTTATTGGAAACCCCGATTTTTACTGGGCACACTTTCAATGTTGGTTACTTGTTTTAATGTTTGCTAGCTTAAAGGCTCGTTTAAACGGTAAAGTTTTTACTTACTTATCCGGTCTCGGACAACCCCGGGGGGTCAGGGACCTTACAAAACGAAGATAACATATTTCGCCAACCAGTTTGATCTTTTGCTTTATTTCTCCAGTTGGCAATACCAAGTGTACGCAGGGATTCGTCAACCTGATCTCTCTAGCGGAGTCTTGGTCTTCCTATTTTTCATCTTCCTTCGAATTCGGTTTCGAAAACCCTTCGCGCTGGTTCATCTTTATCCATTCTACTGACATGGCCTAGCCACCGCAATCGCGTTATCTTGATCCGCTTAACTATGTCAATGTCAGGATAAAGCTCATACAGCTCATGATTCATGCGTCGCCGATACTCGCCGTTGTGCACTATAGGGCCATACATTTTTCGGAGTATTTTTCTCTCGCAGACTCCTACGGATGTTTCGTCTGCTTGCGATAGGACCCAGGATTCTGCGCCATAAAGCAAGACAGGTTGAATGAGAGTGTGGTACAGCTTGACTTTTGTTACTCGAGAGAGGGCTTTATCTCTACAGTGCTTGCTTAGCCCAAAATAATGCTTGCTTAGCCCAAAAAAAATTCTCCGCTTGATTTCAAGGCTGACGTTGTAGTTTTTATTCACGGCAGATCCGAGGTATATAAATTCGTCCACTACCTCGAAGTTACAACGGTTATCAACGTTCACGCTTTGGTCTAATCGCGTGGAGGCCCTGTTCGTTGAAACCATTAATTTTGTCTTGTCCTCATTTACCGTCACACCCACTTTTGCTGACTCCTTCTCAAGTCTCGAAAAAACCGCATTAATTTCTCTAATTGTGCGCCCAATGATATCTATATCATCAGCATACGCGAGCAGCATGTGACTTTTGCTGCTGATGGTTGTATTCAGGTTGACTGCAGCTTTTCTCATAATGATCTCCATTAAGATGTTAAAGAGATCGCACGATAGGGTGTCGCCTTGCCTGAGGCCTCACTTAGTTTCGATAGGTTCGGTAAGATCCTTACCAACTTTCACTGCGGATTTGGTGTTCGTCAAGGTCATCCTGCAAAGGCGTATGAGTTTTGCAGGAATACCAAGCTCAGACATTGCCTCATAGAGTTTCTCCCGTATCGGACTATCGAAGGCCGCTTTAAAATCGATAAATAGATGATAGGTGTCTATTTGTTTTTCGTGTGTCTTCTCCAGGATATGGCGTAGCGTGAAAATCTGGTCAATTGTCGATTTTCCAGGCCTAAAGCCACACTGGTATGGTCCAATCAGGTCGGCGATAATTGGTTTTAGTCTTTCGCACATTATACTTGATAGAACCTTATATGCTATGGATAAAAGGCTTATTCCACGGTAGTTGACACAGATACTCGGGTCACCTTTTTAAATATGGGACATAGTACACTGAGACTCCAATCGCCGGGCATGCATTCATCTAACCAAATTTTGCTAATGAGCTGATGAATGCACCTTATCAGCTCATCGCCGCCGGCATTAAACAGCTCCGCAGGTAATCCATCGGCTCCTGCGGCTTTGTTGTTCTTAAGCCGTGCAATAGCTGTTCTGACCTCGTCTTGGTTAGGAGGGGGCAATCGACGTCGTCGTTCATATTGTGATCGATTGTCCCATCGTCATTGGATATCTCAGGTACTAGTAGCGCGGAGAAATGATCTGTCCATATTCCCAACATGCTCTGCACATCTGCGACGAGATTTCCGTACTTGTCTTTACAGAAGGGGGGCCCTGAACCATGTCCATTAGTTCCGTTTTTAACTTTTTGGTAGAATTTTCGGGCTTCGTTCTCCCTTCTGTATGTATCAATTTTCTAACTCTCGCGCTTTCTCCGCTGCCGTTTCTTACGCCTAAAGAGACGGTTTACCTCCTTTCTCTTCTCCCTATACCGCTCAGTTGCAGCTCGCGTTGCAATTGACTGAAGCATTACCATACGTGCAGCGTTCTTTTCGTCATTTGCTATGCGACACTCGTCATCGTACCACGGTTTATTGCGAAGCGGTTTTTCGAAACCAAGTACGGGTGCTGCCGCAGTTTTTATAGAGTCGGAAATGGGTTTCCACTGCGCATCAGGATCGTCATCGGGAGGGGGTGGGTTCTGTGCCAAAAGTTGCGAGAGCTTCCTCTGCGTCTGGTTTCGTACGATTTTCGCTCTAGTTAATCTTGTGCGAACCTTTGCTGCTACCAGGTAGTGATCAGAATCGATGTTAGCTCCTCTGATCACACATACGTCCATTACACTGGATGACTGCCTTCCATCAATTACCACGTGATCGATTTGGTTCTTAGTTTTTTGATCAGGGGATACCCAAGTAGCCTTGTGGATGTCTTTATGCTGGAATCTTGTACCACTAATGGCCATGTTTTTTTGCCGCGGCAAAGTCAATCAGTCTCATACCGTTGTCGGAACTGTCAGCATGTAGACTGAAATTGCCAATAGTGGGATTAAACACATTGCCCCTTCCTACTTTGGCATTAAAATCTCCAACCACAATCTTAATGTCACGGCCAGGGCAGCGGTCATACGTTTCCTCTAGGAGCTCATAGAATATGTCTTTGGCATCATTATCTTTCTCTTCTGTCGGGGCATGCACAAAAAATTAGGGAAATATAAAAATATTTCGCTTTTATGCGGATTGCGGCTATTCGTTCACTCACAGGATTGAACCTAGATACTAGATGTCGCAGTCTTTTGCCAACTACAAATCCGCAACCAAATTCATGTTTTTTTTTTATGGCAACTGTAATATATATCGCAGTTTCTTTTTCTTGTGCAGCCATGTCCTGTCCATCGCATTTCCTGGATAACGGTAATGTCAGCCTTATAACTTTCGAGGACATCTGACAGTTGGATACTTGCACCGGATCTATATAGAGTTTTTACATTCCAAGTGCATATCCGTAAATCGTGGTCCTTATAACGTTTGCGGGGGTCGTCAACAAATAGGGGTTGTTTATGTTTTCTGTTTCGTTTTTGTATTTTCACTGCCATTATGAACGGTGGCGGGAGGCAAACGCAGCCCACCGTGTTGTGTTTTTGCATTTTACCTACTGCCAGGATATTTGATTGCAGCCGCCCATTATGGATCAGACGCTGACCAGGATGCGATATGTTGAACCTGGATTTTCTTCTTTTAGTTTCTATCCGCCGTTGGCCCGTATGTTTGGCTCATCCGCCTTTTAAGGACAAAAGAATATGCCCGATTGTTTGATGAGCTTCAGTGACATCAGTCACCTACTGAACCTGATTTGAAGCTCATTTATTTCGCCTTCTCAGTCCAGCTAGCTAACGGAGGTTTCCGAAAGGCCATTGCCCAGGACATACTGCTTGAAAGTAGTGAGCTGCTTAGACTGCCCAATGAAGGAATCATTTCTGGCCACGCCCAAGTGAATGGCAATCAGAAACTTTCCACCTCCACGGACAGTCCCATGTAAAGTTCATGTCGGTTTATTGACTGTTTATCGCGGAGCATGATTAATTTGTTGTAGTGTTAATTTGAATACTTTGATTGTACATGGTTCTATCATCTAGCGAGCAACTTGAGGGAAGAATAATCTGTTAGTGGGAACTTTATTTAAGCAAGTCTGACACTTTTTCCTACTATTTAAACTTCGTCCTTTACCTGATGCTGTTTGTACTTGCATATGCTAAAATAACGTCCACTACTGTACGTGTCATACGAGTTAAGACTGGGACTTGCTCACACACTGCCCTGCAGTAAGACTTCTTGTATTTGACGCATCTGGCAATATAACTGTTTGTCTGTGCGATGCGGCTGCCCGTACATAGTAAACGAGGCGCATCCAAACAATAACTAAGCAAGCACAACAAATCGCAGAGGTCCACCATCATAACAAATGGAGTAGACCAGCATAGTGAATTCAGAGCAGACAGAGTCTGTTCTTTTCACAGAGCCTGAGTCAGCATTAATTCAGCCAGTGTTGTTGCCATATGAGATGGGTGTAGTGAATGTGTCCGTCGTGCGTGTGTGTCAGCGTGAGCGTGAGTGGTGTTTGTTTTCTTTTTAGGGGTAATAGAGGAAGCTGGTGTTTTGTTTTGTACGTCCATTGTTGTTGATATTGATGCCATTGTTGTTGTTGCTACTATCAACATTTGAGATATTCAAACCGATGCTGACTGATACTTAACGTATAGTTTTCGAAAGTGTCATCATGTTGTGGTTACTTGAGTTGTGCTGCAACTGCGGCTAATGTTGCTGCTGCTCTACAGGACGTAGATGTTGCTGCCATCAATGACGCTGTTGCTGCTGCTGCTGCTACTGTTGTTGTTTTATTAGGATGGGTATTAATTTGTTAATACGTATAATGCGGTTTGCTAGAGAATCGGTAGTCATGTGAACCAGTGAGTAGTCAGCCACCACACAGCAGCCATCACTGCCGACATCAGCCACAACAATATCATCCCGTACGGAGTGTAGTGATTTCGTGTAAGATATACTAATACTACGGATGATGATGGTGTTGTAATACAACTGTCCGTCGGTATATCTCCCCGATGTTGGAGTATAATTTCATTTAAATGACAGACTTTCTTAATCTGTTGCCATTACAATTGCTGTGTTGGTCGCTAGTGGTGATGTGTGATGATGGCAGGGTTTCGTGTAGAGTTTGAGAATAATAACACAACTTTCTCACACTCATTTTGGGGAGTTTTATTATTACAAATTGTTGTTGAATAATTTTAAACTGCAACAGAGCCTCAACAGATTGTGCAGACTGGCAGAGCGATTGTTGGGAAAGCGACAATGTTGCAAATGAAAAGTAAAGCATATGTTCAGACATACAGTTTTGCAGAGGGAAAGGCTCACAGTTACAAAATATTTCACAAAATCCGCTGAATATTTTTAACGGCTACTGGGAGCCATAAAACAATTGAAAATATAATATAAAAATTAAATTCATAATTGCAAAAATGTGAATAAAATGACTCATAGAAAGAATTCCAATTTTTAATTTAAAAATGATTAAATGGGAAATACAAATTTAAATTGAGAATTTAGTCTTTGATTTCTTGTTCCTTTGCATTAAATTGTAAACTATTTTATTTTGTTTCCAATAAATTATACAAATTAATCGATTCGAATTTTGATTATTTAAATTAAAAAATTATTTATTTAAAAAATATCAACTTGTATTTAATTTACAATATTTTAATTTACAAAGAAAAGTCGTAATTTAAACTTTTCTATGTAAATTAATACAGTTTAAACTAAAATATAAAATGTCCATGTTATATTAAATAAATTTATAAAATTCTGAACGAAGTCAAAAACTTCCACGATATCCAAAAACCTTTGAAAAACTAGATTCCAAATTAATTTAATTTTGTTTTTTCCTAATGTATCGGGTTTTTCAATAAGAGCGCTACAAAAGTTTTTTTAAATAAAACAAAACCGGTTTTAGATACCAATGAAATTCTATATTCCTGTGAAAGTACGTTCGATGCCATTATGTATGGAACTCGATTTCTTTTGCATGGCCACCACGGGCACACTTGCAGAAGTCCAGACGCTGAACCCAATTTTCGACGGTTTTCAAGCATAAATCAACCGATACTGCTGCAATTTCACGTTGGATATTCGTACGAAGTTCAATAGACCATAGACTTGACGTAGCCCCGCAGAAAATAATCTAACTGCGTCAAATCGCACGACCGAGGCGGCCAATCGACTGGGCCATTTCGTGAGATAACACGTTCACCCAACTTGGTTTCCAATAAATTGATTGTGGCATTCGCTGTGTGGCTTGTGGCGCCGTCCTGTTGGAACCACATGTCCTCCAAGTCTATTTTATCCAATTGGGGCCAAAAATATTCGGTTATCATTGAACGGTAGCGATTCGCATTCACAGTAATGTGCCGGTCCTGATCATCACGGAAGAAGTACGGCCCAATGACGCCGCCGGCCAATAAACCGCACCAAACCGTAATATTTTCGGGATGCAATGATGACTCATGGATTACGTGTGGATTGCTGTCTGAACAATAACGAATATTTTGCTTATTGACGAAGCCATTCAGCCAGAAATGAAATTCAGAATTCAGAAATTGGACGTAGCGCTCTTAAAGTTGAGGCCACTGACTCCAAATTTCGGTAGTAAATTTTAATAATTTCGACTCGTTGTTGGCTCGTATATCTTTCCATGATGAAATGTCAAACCTTCCTGAAGAGAAATGTCAAAAGAGCGGGAAAAATATGGCGTCGTTTGCTGTCCCTATCGATTTACTTTTGTAGCGTCTCTGTTGAAAAACCCGTTGGATACGAACATTTTAGATACAAACTGAAATACGTCCAAATAAAATGAGATTCGGAATTAGAATAGATAATTTCTAGCAACAAAAATTTAGATTAAGTTCTGGATTAATTGAGGTTTTATATTTTAAATTTGGATTTCAGATTCAGGTTTTCTTGACAATAGTCGAAATTGTTAACACAACTAATTTATTGCGAACACAACTAATCACAATTCCTTACCCCTATAAACGCATAATCTAAATCATCCCCTATCGGCGACTACTCTGAAATGAAACCGTTTCCTAGGAGGTATGTGACGTATTCACATCTATGTTTACATTAAGGCAATGGAAAAATGCATACATCTGACAATTTTGTTGTTGTTGCATCACAATTTGTACATTATTTGCATCATTTGGAGTATAAACATATTTTTTAAATAATAGTGTGTTTGAAATGGTAGCTATTGCAATTTGGTTTATCTCGTAAAGTAACAAAGAGTTTATACACATACAAAAATGTGTATCTTTTCGTGTTTGGATGTAAATATAAAGTGTGTTCGGAGCTTATCGCAAACAGACTACACTTGTGTCCAAACACATAATATGTGATATTCAATATTATATATTTTTGAGATACAATGGATAATATGTTATAACATATGTGTTTATCATGCAAATACAGTTCTGTTTGGGAAACAAATACAGTTGTGTTTGGTGCCTTGTTTACTTATTTTTTTTACACTATGCTCTGTCGAGAGTAAAACAATAAAAGAGGGCAAAGTGATTTTTCGCAGAGTGTATAACCGAATTTTTGAATTTTTCATTTATTTAGTGATTCATAAATTTTCCTGAATGCGTGTGGAAATGAATTGAGTGTTTGTTATGTTGGCTGACCTGTTGCGCTTCAGTTTCGGGTATTGACTCGTCAGTAGTTAGTTTGGGACGGTTGGGAGGAAACACGAATGCTCCAACGTAAGAATATGGATGTTTGGGATTATACTCTGATACGGCACCGTGTAAAAGTATGCATCTTGCAACTAAATATGCTAATGTTTGCATTTAAATGAGTTTATAAGGGCAAATATGTGCATATTTGGAGTGTGTTCCAAACATATGCATGGTTCCTGCAAAATGTGTTTGAGATAATATGTTACAGAGGCCATTTATTTTCAGCGGGAATTCACAATCACTGAGCTCTGTGCTTTCACAGTTTACGCTCAGTCACTGAGACCTACAATTTTGCACTGATTTCGAATGGATTATGCGACTCTATTTTTATGGAGAATTAGTTGATAGTGTCGCCGCCAATAAGCTGGGTGACCATCGCTAAAGGAAATGTACATTGTGCAGATCAGAGATCGAACACATGTACTTATGTACACCAGGCGCATTGCACCACCGACAGTCATAAGCCTTTTGCAATATTTTGAATACATAGCATATTAAACATTGTTCAATGATCACAGCTACGAGCATATAGATATCTTGTCTTTGAATGACTATCAAATTTAGTGTACCATTCAGGTCATAACTTGGCCATATTTATATTTCGCATGTTCAGTGGACACGCTTCATTTTCAGTGGAACAGGTGATCTAATCTCGAATCTCGCCAGCTCATATGTTCTATAGTTCCCAGGAATGTTCCTGAGCCTATGCACCCATATAAGGTGAATATCGAACTGCATGGCCATCTTATCTACTTATTGCTATATTTGAAGTCAGGAATACGGATTGGAGGGATGTTATAGCAGACTGACTGTGAGAGAGGATTTCGATACCCCAGGCAGTGATGACGCTTAGTCCCAGTCAAAGGAAAACTTCCCGGATTGTCTTGACATCTGCCAGGATGACACTACAATGGGTTGGTAGCCTTTGTGCAAGACGTAGATCCAGCTCTTTAGGTTATACTCCAAACCCTTCTTAGCTGTCTCGTTTGGAACCATCAGTGTAGAAGCCTAAATAACTTGTATAACCTGTTGTGCACACCTTCCCAATTCTGTCTGTCTGGGATATGAGTGTAGCAGTTTATCTCAAAGGATTACTGGACGATTACCACAGAGCTCTTACAATCCAGTGGTGTTAGGTGGAGGATACCCCGAATTCTTAGTAAGGTTGTGCATTATACGCACCAATGTCATTCTCAGGACTTTTGTCAACAGATTTAGGTAGGTGGATGTTTCCAGTACCGCCCACCAAACTACAATGCCAGAGAGAAAAATATTGGGCTGATAATATTCGTATACATCAACTTAACTATATACAGTTGACTATTTTCAGGGATAGGTCCCATTATCCCCCACGTCAGCTACTATTATTTTCTGGGATAGATCTCATCATCCCCCATGTCATCTACGGATCCTCTCGATACTGTGGCATCCATAGCAGTATATTAAGTTTGGTAAATATAACACCTAGAAAATGCAATGATAAATATAACCAATACAGAAATTTCAGTCGGGTGAAATAACTGATACATATCGTCACCCTAAGAGGTCCGATATCCATTAAAAAGGGTTTATATTCACCGTTCAGTTACACGAATGTGCGTAGCGCCCATATTTAATAGCAGAGTGACATTTGGGCACAATATGATCTAATACCCAACATAATTAAGATCCTAAGTGGTTTTGGAGATTTGTCATGACCAGCAGCCAATTTTCCGCCCGAAATTTGTTTGGGAGGCACAAAAATGGCCACGGAGAAGTTTGTTGATTTTCAGTTTGCAAAATTTTGCCCAGTGCTAAATATCAATTAGATCGTTTGTGGTTTACAGGACTTTTATAAGGGAGCTACTAAATGGGCGTGGCGCAGCAGTCAGTTTTAAATTATATTTTAAAGTAGATTTTAAAAAAAATTGTCTAGTACTAAATTTTATTGAGGTGGGCTGCGGTTTACCAGAGTTATTATTTAGATCATCCAGGCAGCCGCCCATGTGAGGAACTAGAATGGGAGTGGCAAAACCACTCATTTTCTACAGAAGAGTGGTATTTAAATAAATCTTTTTTAATACTAAATTTGACGAATATTTGTTCGATTTTACGGGAGTCATCCCGTCGAACAACCAGCCGTCCACATGGCTTTTGTATGGGAGGTACCAAAATGGGTGTGGCACACCCACTTTTGTTTCGGTAAGTGACTGTTGTGTGATAAGGTGATGCCAAATACCTAATTTCTTTAAGATCGGAAATGTGTTACGCGATTTAGCGTATCGATATACCGGGCGGAGGCCGAGCATTTTTATGTGAAGTACCAGAATGGGCTTGACATCCTCATAAATATTCTCCAGTGAAGTACATAGGTATTTACAGATTATTGAAGATAATCACACATACCAACAAAAGTTTTAAAGAAACATAATTTTATACTTAATGTGTCGATTGGAATGGAAGGTACCAAAAGGTCCATTTTCAATCGCAAGCCAAGTTTGGGAAAATAATGTTCCCTGACAAAATTTGACAATGGTCGGTAAGGATTTAAGGCAGTTATACGTGGTTGTCGTGTCTCAATTGTCTCTGCCTTAAAAGAAGTATGCTGGTATTGATGTAGCAGCAGCGAAGAAACAAGCAGGTCGTCGTCGCCAAAGAGTATTGAATAGTACAGAGAACTCATGGAACGAATTGTATGACTCAAAAGCACTAGCGTACAAAACGTATTACTCTCTTTTTGGCATAACTTGGTCCATTCATAATTTTGATGTGAAACATTGATGCCTTTTGAAACTTTTTTGTTTTTGGTATTGTTTTATATATTCCGTAAAGAGAATAAGACTTATTTATGCTCTGTTAGTCAGACTCTCTACATGAGGGAGGAAAAAGGGTGCAATAAGTTCTCTATACTATTCAATACTTTTTAACGTCGCTCTGTTTATGACAAAACAAAAATAATTATTTCAGTCAGCTAACTATTGCATTTTATTCAGTTGTATGCCAACACTCAAGCAAGCGGGCCGTCTTCCTTCTGTTTATGACAAGGGTAGGGTATAATCTAACGAAGTCAATACATACAAACAACACACAGTGTTATCACTCAGCGTTATCTACGTCGAAGCTATGCAGCGTTAGCATTGAAAATAATATGTGGTTGTTGTACAACAATAGTCTCTGCCTGAAAATCAATATGATGGTATTGATGTAGCGGCAGCGAATAGTTGCCTTAAAAGACGAAGTCTTGCTACTCGTAAGCTTGCGAACAAGACACAGTGTATGTACATGAGTCTGTTGCTTTGCATTCTCTTTGTTATTTGTGGGAATAAAATTAAAAGTATTAAGTATATTCATAATGACACATGTTCTTGCCACTTGTCTTTAAATCATTTTAAGTATTAATTTAAATGAAACGTCATCATGTGATTGAACGCTGTTTTTTGTTTTCCAATGTAACATTTACTAATGTGTTCATAGAAATCGAACAGGTATCGTATAACAAAAAGGTGTTAACACATCGCCCGTGAGTTCGAACACTCATGGGATTTTTTATCTAATACTGTGCAAAACGTAATTGACAAATTTAAAACAAGACTACCAAAATATTTGTTGTCGAAATGTTTTAAACTTTAAATTCGTAAGAAAAGCCTGAGCTGGGATTTGAAGTCTTTCGTATTTTGACGACTCCGACTTCAAAGGAATATCCCAGAATCCGACTCCAAGGAATTCACACCGCATCCACAGCACTGCTTTGTTTGCACCCATTCACAAACCCATAAACAAAAAGTGGACGGAAAAAAATAAATAAGAATGTTGCAGCGAAATGCAAAACACATTAAACAAGTTTAAAATGTTGAAAACAAATATTCATCTCAATAATGAAACATATTCGTTCTCAGTGACTAAACCTTTTCTGTTAATGAAAATCGATGACAACTTTCGTTGAGGCGACAAACAAATTCAACCGTCGTACAAAACGTTTTCCTCCATTATATACATTCCGTCACAACTACACTTGTTAAACATTTTTAATCTTTATAACTCAGCGCCAAGTTACGACGAAAATTTTCTACACTTGTCACATTATCAACACCTTCAAAAAGATCCGCAATTTCTACTGATCGCACGTACGCGACACGCATCTAGGCAAAAATAAACATTGCAACAATTACTGCAACAGGTTACATGCAGTCTAACACTTAGTAAATCATTGTCAAAGCTTAAAACTAATAAACATTTCACAAGACATTGGTTGGACTGTCTTGACCGTAATAGCAGAAACACCATCGCCATCACCGTCATAGCGTTCGTTTCAGCGACGCATCGCACTGCCTTCACGCAGAGCAATATAATGCATACGCATGCGCGTGTCAGACGTCTGTGATCTTATGAATGAACCAACCAAATGGTTAATGGTTGTTTTGTCTATAAATCTACAACAACATCTGTTTGCTGCTGTGGTTGTGTTTGCTTGGCGTTTATGTTCGTTCGCGTTATTGTGGTTTTGAAAAGCACATGAGAACTGGATTTCCAAATGTTCTCACATACACAAAAAGAGTCACAAGTCCAACAAGAACATAATGGCAACAACAATAGTCAACAGTCACATATTGACTTAATAAACACACATGGCTGGCTGGCTGAATTCGATGGTGGCTTTAGTTTAAGGATGTTGAAGTACCTGCTATCGAGAGCGACATATTAATGATGGGTTAAAATTAGTAAAGCGTACATTTTACAGGCGGACAAGTTTAAGTTGGCAACACGGTTTTCTGTGCCACATATTTGACAGTTGTCTGTTGGTTCAATTCGATGAACTCATCCGACATTACGTGCATTGATCCACAATTTCATTAAAAAGTTTCATTCAGTGATGAAGGGAATTTGCTTCGCCTCTAGAAAGAAACACCCGTCGTAAATTGATATAGCAAATTTACACTAGGGATGACATTTATTTATTCGTCGTTTTAACTGGAACTTTTTAATTTTATCGACTCCACCTCTAGACTATTCTATATCTCTATTAATAGAGATATAGTTTTCAAAACTAAGTTTTGCGAAATGCTTTCTCACACACCGAAAAAAACCGCCTCTCGAACAAATTCGCCTCTCAATACAAACTCCAAACATTCATATGTTTGAAAGTCCCAAACTAACTTGTATTTAAATGGGAACATTATAATGTTTACCGGCAATTATGTATGCTTTTACGTGGAAACATGTGCGTGCTTCATCCCAAACATCCATATACGTCGGTGGAAGCATTCGCGTGCTTCTTCCCAAACCACCATGTACTTACGTGGAAACATGTACGTATTTCCTCCCAAACATATTAGAAACCAATTATTTTTGGATTTCAATATACATATATATATTATAAATAATTTTACTAACATAAATTCACATTTATAATCAATTAATATAAAAGTAAAAAATTTATAACATTATTAGATTTTTTTTTAAGAAATGAAAATCTGCTACTCTTTCCCTTCTCATTTCATTCTTGTCTCAGGTTTGTTTCAGAAGTTTTCAACTTCGGCAAACGCTTCAACATTTAAAATCACGATGGTTGGTACACAAACAATATACTTATGGGTAAACAAAACACGTTCTTGCATGCCTAGCGCAGTTTTAACACTGTGTTGTTTTAATAAATTTCACAAATGATACGCCGCTCCGATTTTCGCAGTACAGGCTGAGACAGACAAAAAAAAGGCTTCACGTTGTTACTTTTTTCAGTTTCTTTCCTCAACATCGTTTATCACTTTGGTATCACACATATATACGACAACCAAAGCAACATAACCAAAGCAATATATTTATTATTTTTACTGACTACAAATATTTTCTACTAAGCGTCGACCAAGCGAATTTGATATCCTCTATCCGATGAACCATTGACAACTGAATGCAAAAAATTAAAACGCAATAGTTCAGCCAAAATAAGAAACACTCACTCCACCTGCAATATGCACACCCATACAGGAATATTTAAGAAGCACTGACCGAAAGAATATTGCAAAACCACAGATACACACTCTCAGGAAACACTGTAAGGAATCTCTCGTTGTCCTTATTTTATTCGCTTGCCCCCGAGAGAGCATAAACAGTGAAGCAAACACAGCTGTATTCGTATCACAATCTTGAATATATTTGGATCACAAACACATATATTATAACATTTTAATCATTGCGTCTTCGACATGTAATAATGAATAACAAATACCAAAACACAAAAACTAAACAGCAGACAGACAAACTTTATAGCGTGTAGTATACATTTTTTCCACAGCATACTCACTTAATCAACCAAGCGCATTTGCTATCCTCTGTCCGATTAACGACCGAATACATGAAACTCAAACGCAACAGATGTAAGAAATATTCGCTCATCTGCAATTTGCACACGCATTCAGGAACTTGTAAGAATCACAGACTGCAAAATAATGAAAAAATACAGCTACACACATACAATTTTGACTGAGAATAATCTCTCATTGTACCTCTTTTTTCTCTTTCTCTCAATTGTGAGTAAATAGTGCAACAAAAACAGCTGTATTTGTAACCCAAACACAGCTATACTTAGGTCAGAATAACATATTAATCATTCTGTCTCCAATATGTAATATTGCATAGAAGATGCGTTGTGTTTGGACACAAGTATACTATAGTTGCTATAAGCTCCAAACAAACGTTGTATTTGCATCCCAACAACATAAAAATATATATTTGTCAGCCTGCATGATTACTTCCAAACCGTATAGCTACTGCAGATCAGCGGTAGCTTGGAATGATGCTATTGAAAAATTCTTCCAAGTAAATGCAATCGAAAACTCAATACAGATGAGAATACCGGATAAGTTCGAGCAGGACGAAACTGCAGGCAATTGTTATTGCCACTATGAATTGTGTTGTCATTTGGGTAACAAAAAACCCCATGTCTATTGAGAACCGATCGTACTCTGGCATGTAAAGAAGTTGTGAAAATGGTTTCTTGTGTGTTCGTGCTTGCTAAATTTTTCGAACATTTCCATTCTAATGGATTTTCATTCGAATTGACTTGTCGTTTCCATTTACTTTGATGTGGCTAAATCCGAAAAGCCTCAACGGAATCATGAGGATGCATTTTCCACACTTTTTCTACCTCTATATCTATTAATAGAAATATAGAATTGCCTTGGGCTTGAATAGACAAACTTAAAACATACTACAAATACAATTTGTGGTGGCTCACCGTGCGCTGATGTCAAAAAAATCTGATATAAATCGAACTGAAAGATTTTGGGATAGAACTTGTTACTTTTCTTGATTTTTACGACTCCTTATCTACGGCATTGAAAAAAAGTTTTCCGCTCCCGGCGCAAACATGGATTTTTGACTCTATCTCTGATTCCAACTAAACTCCATCATATATATCATACTAGCTAACCCGGCAGACTTCGCCCTGTCATAGCATAGCCACTAACTTTATATGGAAAAAACAAACCAATTTTTTTGGCCTAGAATACGTCTTACCTTACGGTATAGGGAGTCATGTCAGATTGTTATTGTTGTAATCTTTATTTCATTGATTATGAGGAAACGGCGAAATAACTTTTTTTAAAAATTTTTTTGTAGGTAAATGAAGATGTTATCTTTCGTTTGATATACATTTCATATTGGTTGATATCTTCCTAATATTTAAATTTCTCAAATGAAAGTTGTTTAAACATTTACACTCAAACATATGTGTGGTGTTTGGTTGAGTGTTTGAATTTGTAGCGTGAACACAAACTATGCTGCTGTTTCAGTGTGGACACAAACCTTCGGCTGTTGTTTTGATTGATGAAATATTGAAATTTCGTATATTTACTTATGTATTTAAGTGAAACAAAATGTTAAATGTGAATTTGAATTTAACATGGATATATAATTATAAAAAATATAAATCAAATTGATTTGCGTCTGTTATTTATCATTTATCCTTACTCTTTTAATTTAAAAACATATTTAACTTATTTTTCCTACCATAAGCTTATGTATATTATCAAAAGTAACTATCAAATAAATAAATTCATTTGCTTATGTTATTTATCATTTATTGTTATACATGTTTTCTGTCTTATCGGATGGCGTATTCTACGTTAAACTTAATGGCCGTGTCTCTAACACAGCCTGCAGGCACTGTCCGTGGCCGAAGGCCTCGGACAACTGTCTGCTGTATTTTTTTTTTATATACTAAATACATTTCATGGAAATTTAGGGCGACTCTGTGTGAAATATAACATCAGACAAATGTCCACCATTTTGCTTGATACAAACATAGGCTCTTTTAAGTGCGTTTTCCATAACACCACGTAATGTTTCTGGTTGCAGGCTCAGTATTTCGTCTCGAATATTCTGCTTTAGCTGTCTAATTGTCTCTGGCTTATTGACATACACTTTATCTTTTAAATATCCCCATGAAAAAAGGTCGGGCGCAGTTAAATCTGGCGAACGAGGTGGCCAAGAGAAATCAGAATTTTTTGAAAACAAACGTTCGCTAAAAATTTCTCGCAACAAATCCATAGTCTCTCCATCTTGTTGGAACCACAAATTAGGATTAAGATTTAGCTTTAAAATTCTCCGCAGTGTTGTTCGGAAATGCCCAACTGGCTGGAACGACGACGAGTTGAGACAGATGGATCATATGCGACACTTTGCCGCACAGTTTCCACATTGTCTTCAGTACGAATATATCGATGGCGACCTCTTCCAGGAGAGTCGCCCACTGAACCCCGTGCCTCAATGCGGCTGATCAAATTCCTTATCATGAAGGCTGTGGGAACTAATCTTGAATTAAATTGTTGACGAAACTTTCGCTGCGTCATAACTATTGATCTTTAACAAGAATAAAAATATTCGATAATTTTAACACGTTGTTGTGTACTGTATCTATCCATTATAAATTTCCAAGAACTGAATTATAACCTGCAGGGAAAAAAACACAATTATATTAGAAAACGATAAAGGTATTCGGTTTTAACATTGGTAGGCCTTATTTGGCCCACCCTGTATAAGTATAGATATAGCAAACTACATACACCGATTCGTTCCAATTTCATCCTTGACGAATTTTCTGGCAACACAAAATTATGTTGTTCACATTTTTTTATTGTTTTTGATTTTGTTTTTAATGTTTTTAAATATTAAAATAAGAAATTTTTGCATGTGGGCAACATCTACATTATTCGCTATTGGGAGACTCCTCCCAAACCCTTGATATAATAAAAGAGCCCTAAAGATTTTTAAATGATAATTTTTACAAAAAAAAAAATATCAGAAAAATTTTAAAAAAGGAACCAAATTTGTTTAACTCGTATAATATATAGCTGAAGAAAATCTATGGATAAATGTAGCAGTTATCAGCCTTTATATCTAAGTACCACATCTAAAATTTATTTCGGTTTTTGAATTTTTTTTTTTCTTAGCATAGCGATTTTCTTAGATTTAATAATTTTATTTATTTGCATTGTAGTTTATCTGCATATGTAAACTAAGCTAGAATAATTGTGGGGTTTCCTTTGTTGTTTGATGATTTTAAAATCCGTTTCTCATATGGGGAACCAAATATTATCACCCATCATCCTTTTATCCCAATATCCCAGGTAGCACCGCTCAATGCACTTCATTTCTTGGTGAAACCTCTTGCCATGCCCTTTACTAACATCAGCGAGATACTACGGAAACAATGCGTGTGCCAGAAATTCAGCTTAAAGACATATGTATTTACGCCTGCTAGAAAAATATAAAACGAAAAAGAGATCAGAAAATACACGCTGAAAACTAATGGCCTCAGCAACATATTGCAGGAAACATGTACTTGTTTGCAAGCATTATTCTCACGAATTGAAAATCTGCTGATTTGTTGTGTCTTTATTTGTTAAAAAATCCACATTTGGGTCTCAAAATCATAAGTTATATCCTATTAATAATTATGCCTGAAACATGTTATATTGAAGAGCAAGTACATTGTTTTCGAGTACAAGTATAGTATATTTGCGACGAGCTAGAAACACGTTATATTTGCATCCAAACAATAAAAAAGAGAGATTTTTCAGCGTGTATATACTGCTTAACAATTTTCTCACAATTCTTCAGCAAATTTTCAACACACGAATTACATTGAGGGCTTTTATTATTATCACCGAAGTTAGAAATAACTAGTTTAAAAGATTTAGACACTGCAATCCCATCCGCTAACAAATATGTTTGGATTTTTTCAACTTCAGGAGTTTCGGTATCTGTGATCCATCAGAAACAAGTTGCTTAAGTTTTTAGGTTTTTAAATAAGGTTCTCAAACAAGCGAACGAATTACTTTCCTTACTTAACGCTTTGACACAATTTTTAAGAAGTCCAAGTTTAATGTGTAATGTTTGCAGGATATTATTTTTCGTTCTTGCCAAGAGGCATATTGATAAATTATTTTCACACACTCTCACATGTTCTATTTTTGGTTATTGCTTTCTTGTATAATAGTCTATCCGAGCAGGGCTATCTCAGATACATTAAGAACAATAATATTTTGTGTATCAATCTCGCATTCAACACAACATGACCACTACTTTTGAATAGCAATCAATTGTCGCAATACTTGACGTGTTTCAATAATTTTGCCATTGTTTGCACTCGCAGTGAAGTTGCTGTGTATGGTACTGTCGATTGAACATAATGACGAATTCGACAATACGTTGTTAATTAAATTTGGACTGCTGGGGATCTGCAATTCTCCCGAATGTGCAACTGCAATCGTGACAAATCCCACTTTTGCGAAATCCAATCAGATGCTCAATCCATCTCATGGTTCTCTCGAAAACATTGGTACCCCAAAAAGAAAGCAGTACGTAAATGAATGAAACCCCTCATAACATCTGGAAACCCACATAATTACATTACTCGCATATGATGTACTTTATATTTATCCCAAGAACGAAATGTTCACATTTTGGGCAAACAAACTGTTCGCACAGCCAAAATACAATCACGATTAATATATCAACCATATTTGATATCAGATGAGGCTTGCGAACGGAAGTCATCGTGAAATAAAGCTACATATTCAGAAAACAATAATTTGTACCACTGTATTTTCAAATACGACAATACAAAAAACGGAATAAATGAATAATAAACAAATGAGCTTATAAAGTGTGTCTTCGGAAGATTGCATTTTTTAAATTTAGTATATTTTTTTGTGCAAGCGGCAACTCTGAAATTTGCCAGCTCTCACGTATGTTTATTCCAATTCTTAAAAATGGAGCGCTTTACGCAAGAACAACACATTATAATTGTGAAAACTTATTAAAAACCAGTACATAAGTTTCAGTCGGGTGAACCGACCTAATCATTCCCTCACCCTAAGTCATCCATTGCGTGAGAGTTCTGTTAAAAAACGCCCATAATCAAAAGTGACCCTACTTAATAGCAGATTGACATTGCACTAAATATTATTGAATACACAAATTAGTCAGGATCCTAAGTGGTTTTGGGGAATTTTTTTGACTACCAACCAATTTCTCTCACAATATTTATATGCGAGGTAGAAAAATGGGCATTTTGTTGCCAAAATTTTGGTCAGTACCAAATTTTATTAAGATCGGTTATGATTTATTGGAGATATCGAGTTGGCAATACGGAAATACACCCAAATTTTGTGTGGGAGATACGAAACTGGGCGTGACACAATAGTCAGTTATTAATTACACAGCACTTTAACCAAAAATGTTGCCTAGTACCGAATTTTCTTAAGATCGGTTGTAGTTTATGAGACTTATCGTGTCGATCAACCGGTCATCCGCCCAACTTTTACATTGGAGGTACCAAAATGGGTGTGGCAAAACAGCTCATTTTCTATAAAAGAGTTGTATTTGCCTAAATATTGAGTAGTATAAACCTCCATAAAGATTGGTTCGGTATTGCGGAACTTCTCGTCCCGAACACGCAGACCGCCAACCAACTTCTGTATGGGAGGTACTAAAATGGGCACGGCAAAGTTACCCTCGTTTTAGTCGGTGATTGGCGATTGATAAATTTCATTAAAGTTGGAAGTGTTTCACGCGATTTATCGGATTGAAAACCCGGACGAACACCCAAACCCCGGACTTAGCAACAAAATTTGTTAGTACTTTGCTTCTGAAACTGGGATCGCATTGGTCAGCTAACGAGCGCGACCCACAGTTCAACCTGAGGGCTCACAGCCAATGTCAAATCTGTCGGCTCGGAACTCGCGAACCGGAAGCCAGTATTATTTCTGTGGGATTGCACCTCCCGAGCCGGTTTTCTATTCTGGGAGCTGCGAGCCCGAACTTGATGCCTGTTGAATTTTTGTTGGAATGAGAGACCTGTGTTTGGAAGTGATACAAAGCTAAGTCAAATATTTTTAAAATTTGTTTCCGTACTTAATTTTTCTCGGAAGCGACTCGTTATCGGAAGCGGGAGCGGCTTTTACGAACTCTAACGAGAATGCAAAGTTGTATCTGTGGTAATAATTTCAGAAACAAACGAACTATAAGTATGCGAAGTGCAACGACAGCATGGGTTCAATCACCTACCAACAAATTTTGTGACCCAATGCCTCCTAATTCTGGTGAGATAAAGGAAAACGGTACACGCGGCTGGATTCAGCGTATAAAAATTGTGTGGGGCCGATTTGTTTCACGCAATATACGAATTCAAAGGCCAAAACCAACATACTGTTTTGGGGATCCACATATTTTTGAAGAATGTTTCTCTAGAAGACTCGTAGTTTTATTTCGACTGATTGCGAGATGGATCAGGTGTTTGGATCACATATTATATATAGCTCTGATATACTTATACTTAGAATCCTTATTCATATATTTGCCCAAGCATAAATTTCCGTCTGATTTCTAGACTGGCGTTATTGCGGTTACGTTTTCTGCGATTATCGATAAAAAAAACCACCCAAAACATCGATGTTGTAACGGTTATCGATGGTTATTGTCAATTAAATAATTGACTTTAGTTGTCTTTCGTTTGTGCCTGATACAACTTAACTAAGTCGTTCTCGATGTTTGAAAATACTGTCAACTTTCTACAATATTCGCAAAATATTATTTGTATCGTCAGAATACACTGACAGAATGAGGAATTTTCTGACGATAATTTTATTTGTGTTTACTGCAGTTTTTCTCATTAATATCTCTAATAGAATGTATCTTATCTGGGTCTTAGCTTAGTAACAAATGTTTCTACCCTGGTGGTGTCATTCTGGAAAGGCGTAGCAGCTCAGCTGAAAGTTCGCAGATTTAAGTAAAGATGTTTTTTTGGAATTTGTTGTTGTGGTCGTTCTTTATCTCATTTTTAAATATTTTATAGGAAGCATTTTGCTGTGTGGCACCTGGATTGCTTTGGTTAGAGTTATATATACTTCTGGAACTTTGTGAAAATTTATCATCATATTCCCAACTCTATTTGTAGACCTCAAGTCGTATATCTACAAACTCCGAAATTTTCATTGATTGGTCCATTTCTAAAATATGCTTTAGTTTATGGATGAAAGAAAACATGAGCAATTGTCTACATCTACTGGCGCAAATGCACCAAGCTATTACCGAAATTGTCAAAGCATCCTCGTAGATCATTGGCCACGATTAAACGCCATACAGCAAGAGAACAACAATTCATGTTCGGTCGGTTTCAGTTGTTATTTTTCTGCTAATCGATTGATATACAACATCAACATGTTTCTCGGTGTCTCTTGGCCATTTCAGTTTCTTCTCTTTCTGTTTTCTGTCTTGTTGTGAAATAATGAATAATTTATGGAGCATTTTCGTATTCATACGAGAACGATCGATCGAATGAACATTTTGTTGGTTTGCGAAGTGACAATATTTTTTACCGCTCGTACGACGACGTTTGGTTCTACATTGACGTGTCCGGTTCAATGGGAATGTGATTCTGGCCTCTAGTAGAGGGCATAATTTTCCTGTTCAGTTGCTAAAGCTTCACAGAAGAAATACAATTGTAGATTCTGTGCAAGAGATTAGTGGTGAATGCTTGATTTGCTGATTTTATGCCATCTTTATTTCTGTTGATGGGAATTTATGAATGAATGTTTAGAATGCCAACGCAAAAGTCCAATGAATGAATAAATGACGGAATGACTGACTAAAGTGTAAAATGGGTTCTTGATGCAATAGTTGATGTTGGGTGAATCACTGATATGCGTGAGATACATAAAAGCGTGAGATTAATTATAATTTGTATTTGTAGTCACAATTTTTTTCTCGTCTTCATATCATTAGCATTTTCAACATCATGGCTATAATTGTTGATAGACAAAAATTAAGTGACAAGTGGTTGTTTTTTTTTTTGTGTACGAATTTATTATTTGAATATAATTTGAAATATGATTAAAAAGTATATCCTTAATTTGATTTGGGATGCTCATTTCAATTGTGTAATTTTGTTTTCTGGGTGTTTTATTTTCGTATTCATATTAACCTAAAATCATTGTCATCGACATCATTACCTGTGTCACGAAATATATTCATTAATATACAGACGTACATGTGGTAAAGCAAATCAAACTTATAGCCACCACAAATGTCTTCTTAACATTCAGCTCAGCGCCACTTCAATATGTGATGTAGTTATACAGTGGTTTACTAGTACAAATGAAATACATTTATGTATGCACATTATGTACTCAAAATAACGGTCTCTCTAACATATTCTACCAAACGTATTCTGCAGGAACCATGTAGTATATGTTTGCAACAGACTTCAAACATTAATATGTTAGTAAGCCCTAAACGTACTTTTATTTAAATGCAAACACTATCATGTTTACAGGCAAACTTATATGCTTTTACGTAGAAAGATATGCGTTCTTCATCCCAAACATCCTATACTTACGTGGAAGCCAAACCTTCATATACTTACGTGGAAACATATGCGTATTTACTCCCGAATATAATAATATTTAGAACCGAATTATTCTTTGATTACAAAATATATATATTATTTATTATAATTAACTTTCTCAATATAAATCCACATTTATAAATAATTAATCCAAAAAATTAAAAGATTTAAAACTGCCCTTTTTACAGTCACTTGTATTGAATTCACAATTTGTTTTGTTTTTAATGAAATGAGGATCTGCCGTTATTTTGCTTCTACTTCCTTGTTTCCTTGTTGTCTCTCACGTTTTTGTTTTCGGAAGGTTTCAACTATGCGTTGGTTATCACTATGCGCTGGTACACAAACAATAGCGGCATTCATGCAAACGTGAAAGCCGAGAACTTGTGCTCAGCGCAAGTTTCCCTCGCACCGTTGCATGAGGCACCAGGTAAAGTTGCTCAGCGTAGTTGTGCTCAAAACCATATCAGCTGACCAAGATGGACACATAAGGTGGTAGCAGTAGCAATTGCATGTATTATGTATGTGTACTTTTTCTACTGTTCTAGGGTTAACACCTTATTTACCCATCCTAGTCAGATGACAACGAAATGTCAAAAGTTTACACGTTTCTCCATCCCACGTTTGCGCAGCAAATTTGCCTCGAAAACTTTCCACTTTTGAGCAAGTCGCTTTGTATGGGAAATTTGTTTGTTTTGACGTTTGCTGTGCAAGTTTACGATGTTTTCGAGTTTACGAGGTTCTTTCGAGGTTTCATGAAGACCACTAATATATTTTTATACAAATCTAGTTCATGCAAGCGAAGCGTGGATTAATTACTTGATTTCTTTTATTATACTAATTTTAAAAACTGTCCGCCGTTCCGATTTGCTCAGTAAAGGCTCGGGCTGACAAAGGCCTTCATGTTGTTGTTATTTCCAAAAATCGTTTCTCACTTTGGGAGCTCACACATGCATATATACGAATCACATACACAAAACCCAAAGCAACATCACGAACCATTTAACCGTCCGAGCTTTCGATTATTCTTTTTTCACTGATTAAGCGCTTTTGATATCCTCTGTCCCGTGAGTAATTGACGACTGAATACGTGAAACTAAAACGCAATACATCAGCCAAAATAAGAAACACTGACTTCATCTGCAATTTACATGCACATTCAGGAATATTTATGCATAACTGACTGAGAGAATAGTGCAAAAATACAGATACACACTTATATGATAGACTCTCTCGTTGTTATTCTCTTCGTTTCGAGAGAGCATAAATAGTGCAGCAAGCTCAGCTGTATTTTCATTACAAACACAGATATATTTGGGTCGCAAACACATATATTATAACATATTAATCATTGTGTCTCAAACATGTAATATTGAATAGCACACACAATGTGGTTGGACACAAGTATATTATAACGGGTCCGCCAAATAACTTTTTTTTGTTTGAAAATGCTTTAAAAAAAAAAACTACTGAATATTTTCTCAAATTTCTTTTTTTATTTGAAAGTACAATCCCTCCGGTTAATAATGGAAAATAATTTCATTCAAATGGCTGCCTCGGCTGGCCATGCAGTAGCCTACACGATCGGTCAAATTTTTAAGCACATTATCGATTGTGTGCAGCTGTATTTCACCAATGGCTTCACGAATATTGTCCTTTAAAGCGTCAATTGTCTCTGGCTTGTCGGCGTAACACTTATCTTTGAGGGCACCCCACAAACAATAGTCCAATGGTGTCAAATCGTAGCTCCGAGGTGGCCAAACGGCATCTGCTCTGCTTTTTCACAAGATAACTAACATACGGAGCTGACGGTGCTTCTCTTCTTCCAAAATCCGTACGCAATTTTCGCACACATTCGGCAACATTACCATGATTTTCAAAGTAATGTCGCAATATTTCCCAGCGTTGTTCAAGCGAATACACAACCATATTCGTTCAGCGGAAGGATAAAACTAATTATCTGTCAAATCAGACATGAGCTAAGTGTTGGCATTCACGAAAAAAGCACTAGTTGAAAAAAAAAACGCTAGATTTGCGACAAGCTCCAAACAGACTTTATATTTGCATTCAAACAACGAAAAAATAACGATTTTCTGCGTGTGGAAGTAACCAAGACAAATTTAGAAGCTGATTCAGTTATAGTCCTGTATACACTCACACAACTAATTGTTTGATAAGGGTTGCAGTAACCATAAATTCGTCTGTTGCCACCGAATTGCGTTTGCCTCAACCGCATAGAGATTGTCACGACCATAGTTAGTCGTCACAACTGAAAACTGGTCGAAATAAACTCGTTTCATAATTTATTCGGTTGTGTAACTATCAATCATATTCTTTCTATCAACTAAATTTCATACAATTTTGGTTCTAATAACAGAATTTCAAATCTATAATATAATAGTTGAGATTATGCATCAACAATTTATATACTTGGGGTAGTGCGATGCCCTATTTTGTTGAAATTCTGTTTGCTGATAATATATACACTCTCTATCTCAACACCCAATTGGAAGATACATTGACGAGCAAAATTGTGACACGTTTAACTCAGTTTGGAAATATATTTGTATATTTTAAATATTTGACTAAAACCAAAAAAAGCAAATAATTAACTAAATCTATGTATTATTCTTCGTACTATTATTCGTATTATTGCTTGTCGCAAATATAGTATACTTGTGTCCAAACACATTGTGTTTGCTATTCAATATTACATGTCGAAGACACAATGTCTAATATGTTATTGTACATGTGTTAGTGATCGAAATATAGCTGCGTTTCTGATACAACTACAGTTGTGTTTGTTGAACTGTTCACTCCAGAAATTGTTCTGCCACTATGCTCTGCCGAGAGCAAGAGAATAAAAGAGGGATTAAGATGAAGTTTTAAGAGTGTAGCTCCAATTTTGCATTACTCTTACATTCAGTGAATGGTACAATAATATCTACATGGCAATAGCAACTGTCTATGTTGTAGTTGTAGACTGGAACAACCGACGTTTTGTTTTTGTTTCATCCGCTTCCGTTGTCAAACTCTACTCTTCTTATGTTGACTGATCTGTTGCGTTTTAGTTTCGTGATTTCAGCCATCAATTGTACATCGGATAGGACCACCAATACGCTTGGTCGATTGAGTAAGTATGCTCTGAAAGAATGTATGTTAGTAAAAAGTATTTGTAATAGTTTGTGTTGTTGCTTTGCTTTTGGTGAAGGTCATTCGCATATTCTGATTTGCCTACCTCGAAACTGAGAAACTATTTGTCAGCCCGAGCGGCGGACCATTTGTGAACATGTAAAGAAATTTAATAAAACAATAATCCCGGTATTTGTACTCCTGTGGTAAAGTGTTGTAGTGTGGGGACCAAAACGTGAGAGAAAACAAAGAAAGGACAAATAAAAGAGCAGTGGATTGTACTTTCATTAAACAAAATCCAATGAGTGTTCGAACTCACGGGCGATGTGTTAACACCTTTTTGTTACACGGTACCTGTTCGATTTGTATGAACACATTAGTAAATGTTACATTGGAAAATAATAAACAGCGTTCAATCATATGACGACGTTACATTTAAATAATATTGATACTTAAAATTATTTAAAGACCAGTGCAAGCACATGTGTCATTATTTTCTTGCTTAGTACTTTTTGTTTGATTCCCACAAAAAACAACGAAAACCAACAGACACATGTACATATTAGGGTGTCCCAAAAAATGTGTTTTTTTTTTTATTTCCATGGTTGCTGAAGCTAGATCGGAAAGCTTGTAGGGTAAAGTATTTTTGAGGTTTAGAGGTCGCACACTTCGAATTTCCCCCAATAATCGGGTATTCCAAACGTTTTTTGAATTTTATTTAAATCTCGGTCAATAACTACGATTTTCTTTGTTTGTAAGTCAACAATTTTAAAGCAAAATGATTAAACTTATATTGTTTATGCATAAATCACCAGTTTTGGCAATGATTTTGCTCAATAAGTTACCACGTATTAATTTTTTTTTAAATTTTGGATAAAGTTTGTTAGTAAATTCCAAGCAATTATGTGGAAAATTTTTTGAATGTGTGGCTACTGTTCCAGAGTTATACCATTTTTAAGTCTTTTACCCATTGTATGAAACTAAAAAAAAAAAATGGTTTCCCATTACATCCCATGAAGGGACAGGGGAGAGCTTCTCACACTCACTGAGCTGTGCGCTTTCCAGTTTTTCACTCACTGAATGGGACCTACAGTTTTACACCGATTCCGAACGGTATTTTGAGAAGCTTTTTCATGGCTAAATACTCGATAGTGTTGCCGTCACTATGCGAGGTGACCGCCGCCGAAAGAACTTTTAAGGTGGTCTGAGCAGGGATCGAACCCAGGATCTCATGTACAACAGGCGCGCACACTACCATTGCACCACCGACGGCCACCATTGTATGAAACTGATAATATTATAATCCGGAGAAACGTTGGAGAAAATTGAAATTAACGTTGTTTAATTTTCATTGAAAATTGTTGACCAGTACAGCCAAGTTAAAAATATCAATATTATAAACTGTTTGCTATTTTTGCATCGGATTTGCTTTCAATTTCTAAGAAATTTTAAAATACTAATAATGCACTTTAAAAGATGGGTAAATGCCAAGAAATTTTCTAAAATAAATTTTGAATTTGCGGTTACTGTTCCAGACTTATGCGAGTTTACAACTCTTTACCCATTGTTTGAACGTAATAATATTATAACCTGTTTGTCTTTTTCATCGGATTTGCTTTGAACATTGTATTATTAAAAAAATCTACATGCGCTAAGTAACGACAAAGAATTGCACGTAGGAAAAAATGGCCCCGGCAACATATTGCAGGAACCATATATATGATTGCTTGCAAACATATATATGTTTCCTGCAATATGTTGCTCGGGCTTTTTTTACTGCGTGTAACTCTTTGCCGTTATTTGATTTTTTCATGAATATAGTGTTTGGAGCAAGTCCGATGAAAAATAGGCATAGAGTTTGTAGTATTATTCGTTTCATAAAATGGGTAAAGAATTTTAAAATGGCATAACTCTGGAACAGTAAATGTAAATTTTTTCTACAAAACTGCTTGGCATTTATCCGTCTTTTAAAGTACATCATTAGGGTTTCAAATTTTCATAGAAATTTAAAGCAAATCCGATGGAAAAATAGCAAACAGTTTATAATATTTTTAGGTTCATACAATGGGTAAAAGGCTTTAACCCGCCAATGGTGACGTACTGGTCTGTGAGACCGGCTGTGTTAAAAAATTCGTATAACTTTATTCTCCGTTATTGTTTTTTGTTGGGATTTCGAGTAGCTGCAGCATTGCACATCCCCCCCCCATTAGTTAATGACGAAGCTGCTTAGTGAGCACAACTTCTGTATTTTTTTTCTAACCTGGTGTGTGAGACCGTTAGTCACCGTGTATGTAAGTAGAATAATCGCAACACTTTTGTATTATATTTTGGAAGGATACCAATTTTTGTTCATTTTATAAAAGTTCCTATTGTCGAAAGACTAATAAACATTATTTTCCTTAATGAATATGTAATTTTTTATTTTTTCTTAATTTTAAAAAAATGTATTGCTAAAACATTGTTATTTTTAATGGTCTATTTAAAGATATTTGTGAATTTTAATGCTGAAATAAAAGAACTTAAAATGAAATCGTCGTCGTAGTAAAACAGAATCGCAAAAAAATTATTGCAAAAGTGCTTTGGTTGCCGTAACATTTTCAACAGTTCATCTGACTCAAAGTTTTTATAATATTGAAATGAAGAGTTCATTATACCCATTACAGCATTTGTATAACATAAAACCAACACGGCCTTTGAACCACTGTGCCGAGCTAAACATTATCACAAGACACATATCAGCCAGCCAGCTACTCGTACTACCAACTTGTGTCGAAGCTCACACACGAGTACCCTCCAAATTTATATCTCTAGCTGGGGTTTTTTATGGGTTTGTTTTAGTTTTATTTTAACGCTTCCAAAAAACATTCAAAGACAAACGTAGGTACAGCAACAATAAATATGGTGGTTGCACCTGTTGCCACTGAGAATTCCCACGATCGCAAAAGACTTTACTGTCGGAGTACGTGTGAGTGTCTGTCTGAGTTGTTTTCTTTGTTCTGCTTTTTGTGTCGTTATATTTAGTCTGTATTAAAGTAAAGGAACCCCTTCCCGCCGCCCCACCCCATTCAACACAACCATTCGATATCTTGTTTGGGATCTTATATGACATAGCGGCTTTTAAAATGTTGTTTCAACAGCGTGGCAAGAGTCCGTTGCACATGCGATCAATGTGCACTCGAGTACGAATAGAGTATTTGACTGCATTTATTATAATAATTTCAAACCACAAGTCCGTCCATTGGTGTGTCCGCATGTATGTTCGTCCGTCCAACAGTTCTTCTCTTAAGTGCTGAATGTATGCATTGTTGCATACCTAGCTGGCTTATTTAGTATTCATCATGCCACAGTGGGGAATGGATGATGATAATGATGTTGGTGTTTGGGCCATTGTTGAGTGTACGTGTGTGCAACGGCATTGCACATACCAGGTTTGGTCTCTATTGTACCTTTTGATATTGCAACTTTACATGCAATATATTGTGTTTGTTGCACACGTATGTGCCGCACGAGTTGTCACGCATGTTTGATGATGATGTTGATTTACTTTCGAGATTCCCTCTTTATGCTTAGGGGTAACCCTTTTGTTGTACAGACATGGAATTATGTAAATACTGATACCTAAGTGATTTATAAACGATGCGTATTGATTTAAGGGCAATTCAAAATGATTGATTTTGATCTATGTTATTAGCAGGTATTGAAAATTCGATTCGGGAGCTCTTTTATAACAGATTTGAAGTAAGTTTTGACATGCAATTGTAGTATTTGGCCAGAAAATGATTTGGTTGCTTTACCTCAATACAGGTCTTGTGACAGTTTAAAATTGTATAATTTGTATGTAAATTATATATCTGTTTCATCTTAGATTATAGGTATTGGTACAAGACATCATGCATTTTATAAAACTCAGAGGTTAAAATAATCGCATCGAATAATTTCATAAATGTGGCACCTAATTTCATTTGATCAGGCAATACTCACGCAAGCGTTTTTTATTGGCAAGTTGGCAATTTTAGCAAAAATAGCGTAAAATAAATATTTTTCAACAATTGTGTCATTCATGATCCTGCGCTTTGTAGATAACAGGTTGTATTTAAATCAGGTTCATAGCTATGCTAATTAGCGAAATATGGTGACCCTATATTTTGCTACGAAGTGCGTAGTAGGCACAAAACACTTCCGCAGAGATGACGTACAGTTGTTGTTCAAGACTAAGAAGTTATTGCTGCTTTGGAGAGATTTGTCCGTTAGCTCAAAACCTGAGTTCGTATTTACCCCCCATGTGTAACCCATACACATCGTCGTGGGGAATGTGCAATGAACGTTTCCCCATTACCCAGCGTATGGGGCAAATAATGGGTAGCTACCCACGAAAATGAGGAATTACCCATCACTATTACCCACTACCCTCAAGGCAATGGGGAAAATAATGGATAGCTACCCACGAAATGGGGAATTACTCATCACGATTACTCATTACTCTCAGGGAAATGGAGAAAATAATGAGTAGCTACTCACGACGATGAGTAATGGGTTACCCAGGGTAACTCATCCCCATTTTTGTGATCAAAACTATAAAAAAATTACGAAAAAATCTCTATATCTCGGAAACGGAGCGTCCAATCAAAAAATAACCAATTTTTGCGAGTTTCTAAGGGGTTTTTAGAAAGTGGTCCAATTCGTATGAAAGAATTTTTTTTCGTAAAATCGCCAAAATAAGAAAATCGCTATAATAAAAATGTGGCTATAACTCGAAAACCGTGTGTCCAATCGAAAAAATAATAAAAATTGTAGCTCCATAGGAGGATTTAACCAATGGGTGCCTCCAATATGTGAACGATTTTTCGATTTGTAGCTACTTCTTTATTTTAGCGATCTTCTTATTTTAGCGATTTTTTTAAAAAAAAAATCTTCCATACGAATTGGACCACTTTATTAAAACCCCTTAGAAACCGCAAAAATTGGTTATTTTCTTGATTGGACGCTCCGTTTCCGAGATATAAACACGAGGGCGTTTTAGCGATTTAAAAAAAAAAAAAAGTGAAGCCATATTGGAGACGTATTGTGCTTGCTATTCAAAATTACACGATTTTTTAGAAAGTGGTCCAATTCGTATGGAAGAATTTTTTTTCGTAAAATCGCCAAAATAAGAAAATCGCTATAATAAAAATGTGGCTATAACTCGAAAACCGTGTGTCCAATCGAAAAAATAATAAAAATTGTAGCTCCATAGGAGGATTTAACCAATGGGTGCCTCCAATATGTGAACGATTTTTCGATTTGTAGCTACTTCTTTATTTTAGCGATCTTCTTATTTTAGCGATTTTTTAAAAAAAAAAATCTTCCATACGAATTGGACCACTTTATTAAAACCCCTTAGAAACCGCAAAAATTGGTTATTTTCTTGATTGGACGCTCCGTTTCCGAGATATAAACATGAGGGCGTTTTAGCGATTTTTTTTAAAAAAAAAGTGAAGCCATATTGGAGACGTATTGTGCTTGCTATTCAATATTACACGATTGAGACACAACGATTTCTCATCTAAATACAGGCTAGTTTACTTAAATTTTTTTTCGCTAGGCTCGCTAGGTCAATAGCAAATTAATAAATGAGCGACAAAGTGAGATTGTTCTCAGCCAAAGTAATTGTAATTGCAATTGTGTAACTGCATTTTTGCATTATGTTGACATATGTGCTGCGTTTTAGTTTCTCTAATTCTGTCCTCAACCGTACGTTTGGCAGGAAACACATGAATACTTGCACGTAAGTACCTAGATGTTTGGGATGAAATACATAAAACTGTAAATTTTTTGCAAGCAAACATGATAATGTTTGTATTTAAATATAATTGAGTGTAGAACATAGTTTCTGCAGAATGTGTTGAAGAGAATAGTATGTCACAGAGGCCGTTTTTTTCAGCGCGGCGAAATGTCTCCTTTATGCGACTTAGGTTGAGTTTCACAGTGCGACATTTTCCATTTCAATGGGCTTTAAAGGCCCGATGTTTGTCACTTAATGCCATTTGATATGAAAATTTCCTATGAGCTTCTAAATTCAGCTTTTAAATGGCGAGTGTGAAACTCGCCCTAAGCATTTTTATTTCACTGTAACTTCTTATTTATATCGTAGGTTGTAAAATATTTTAAAATTTTAATTTCATTGTCTACTTTTGGGAATGTTATTTTCATAGCTCTATCAGTTATAAGTTTATATGAGGATATTATAGATACTCTTTAGTCATCTATTGGTAATAGCCCAATGTACACAAAAACGGATGCGAATCCATTTTGAACTCGTACAATCATAAAAAAGCGAAATGTGAGTTCTCGAATTCGTTTTGAACCCGTTACGAGTCGTAATAACATAAAAAAAGCGAATCAATGAAATTGTGATTAGGCGGATCCGGCGGATCCGTTTCGAAGAGAAAAAAGTGGATCATTGAAATTGCGATTTCCAAAGGTAATAAAAGGACCAGCCAATATCAACAGTGGAGGACGTGGGTAAGAAGTTTATCCACTACGCTCATGATCGTATTTCTGAAAGAACCAAATATACCAAATAAATTTAATTTCAAATTTAGATAAAATCCACGTGCAAAAATTTTAAAAACTTAAATGTCCAATAAATAGAATTAAATAGATAGAAATTCCGATTAATGCAAATAGCAACTCAGATCGAATGCGCAAAAATTGGTAGAAGCGAATCCGCGTCGAATTCATTTTACCTCCAAAAAACGAATCCGAAACGGAGTCGCAAATGAAGTTCGTCACGAGTTTGAGACGGATCAGAGAAAGTACAAAAAGCGATTCTCGTTATCGAGAGGAATTTCATACGAAAACGAATTCGTTATGAGTTCGTAACTAATGTCCGTTTCGGAAAAAATGTCCGCAGAAACGGATCCGTCTCGAATTCGTAACGGACTCATATGACACATTGGGTTCATTTAATTCCAAAAAACCGAATCCTAAACGGATTCGAATATTACGTTCGTTGCGAATTCGCGACGGATCCCAAAAAGTTCAAAAACCATTCGCGATTTCAAGAGGAATGCGAATTGGTTTCGAATCCGCAAAAATTGATAGAAGCGAATCCGTCTCGAATTTGTTTTACCACCAACAACGAATCCGAAACGGATTCGAACATGAAGTTCGATCCGAGTTCGAGACGGATCCGAGAAAGTACAAAAAACGATTCGCGGTTTCAAGAGGAATTTCATACGAAAACGAATTCGTTATGAGTTCGAACGAATGTCCGTTTCGGAAAAAATGTCCGCAGAAACGGATCCGTCTCGAATTCGTATCGGATTTATTTGGCACATTGGGAGTGTACAAATACAGTAATAAATTAATATCCTTCTACATGCGACATGTGAATTACCTTCTCCTATTTAATAAATCATACATAAAATATTAGTACACGTATTAAAGCCAACAATTTACTAAGTAATTCCCAATTACATGAATACCAATCCGCCAAGTAGTATGCATTATTGTGCCACAAGTCTATGGAACGTGAAATATTTTCATCCACAACAAAGCAGACAAATCACAAACTGAAAGACAAATCTTATGAGCCATAAGAAACTCATTCATTGATACCCGTTGCCCGGAGTGGTAAAGCATGATCAGCAGAAATGTGGGTGTTTATTATTGCTACAAGTGATGTTGTCGTTACTGCTTCTGCAGCTGCTACTGATAGTGTTTCAACAACATTACATGTCGGTGGTGCTGCTGATGGTTTCGTCTATAGTTGTATTGTCGTAATGCATGACGCTCTATGAGATGGTATCAGATCAACAGCGATGCTTAAATTAACACGATCGTATTACACAGTAGTTGCTCAGAACGTGGGAACTAAACGAGAGAATTACCAAGTAGCTTAAATGAATGTGATCATATCGGGTAGTACGATATGAAACCTACAATTCTGCATCAACAGCAACAACAATTTATATACATATAATATAGCGCGTGTTGTAACCAAGATCTATAGATTAAAATGGAGGAGGGTGTGCGAATTATGGGTGGAGAAAAAATGAATGTAATATTTATTTTTATTTCGCCTTGATATCGTGGTACATTTTGAAAGTTACATTTTGCCACAAGTTTTCCAACATTTCGCCCGGTATCTTACCAATGACACGTGTACTATTGTCTTCCAAGGCAGCAAACGCGGTTGGCATGTCCCTATAGACGAAGGACTTCACAATAAATAACACTGTGCAACACCAATTTTGGGGGTGGACGATTCATTCGCCAAATGATCACACTAGGTGAGTATAGTCAAACCCCAACAATTTAGACACTTTTTTATGGGCGTGGAAAGTTTGAATATTTTTTATCAGATACTGTCCGAGATAAATTTAAAAATCAAGTAAAAATATTAAATTGAGTGAATTCTTGTGATAACATGCATTCAGTGAAATTGGACAGGAATTATTTTCGTAGAATATTCAAATGTTCCATTTCAAACTATAAAGGGTACTTTTCGCCTTTTGTTGAAAAAGTACTCAAATGCACACCTACGGATCCAGAACATTCCGCGAAAGTACTCGTCATTAAATTTTATTATGGGTCGTCATAGGCAAAAATTCTCTATCTTTATTTCCAGACGCCCTTTTTGTCCTTTTTCAACAAGATCAAGAAAACTGCACCAAAATAACCGGCAAAATATCCATATGTTCTGCCAATTTATTGTGAAATAGATTTTACTAGAGGATTTTGCAAACGAGAGTTGTTCATCATGAATTTGCATATCTCCTTTTAGCCCTTTTTTAACAATTTAAATCTTGAAATCTTTAAATTTGTGATCATTTGGCGCAAGAATCGTTCACCCCCAAAGCAAAAACTTAAATTTTGTTGCATAGTGTAATCTCTCCATATAATAGATGTAAGTTGCGAAAAACAATTTGCACAGATCAATACTTTCGATACTTAAACTCAATGATTTGCAAGCGTTGTTCGTCTATAAGTTTATTCATGACGAAATAGCAAGGCAAATTTAACATTTTTGACCTTGATAAAAAAAAATAAATAAATGGTTTCCCATTACATCCCATGAAGGGACTGGGGAGAACTTCTCACAATCACTGAGCTGTGCGCTTTCCAGTTTTCACTTACTGATTGGGACCTACAGTTTTACACCGATTTCGAACGGTAATTTGAGAAGCTTTTTCATGGCTAGATACTCGATAGTGTCGCCGTCACTATGCGAGGTGACCGCCGCCGAAAGAAAATTTGAAGGTGGTCAGAGCCGGGTTCGAACCCAGGATCTCATGTACAAGAGCCACGCACACTAACCATTGCACCACCGACGGCCACTTTCCTTGATACCTTCCACAAATCACGTGTGATTTCAGGAGCCAAATAGGTAAAAAATTACCTGTTACAATAGTGGTACAGTGTTAGAAAAAAACGACGTTTTCGAATAACCAGTTTTCGTTTAATTCCGGCTAATTTTTGGTTTTATGTGCGGATGTTTTTCGGTTCTTTTGTTCCGCTTGGACCACAGTATGTTAAAATTTTTGTAAAAATATTAATATAAAATCATCACAAAATAATATTGTTTCCTTTGCCCGTAAAAAGAGTCATTACTTCTCGGGAAATATATCAGCAATATTCAGATTTTCATATATTTACATTATCTTTTAAGTTACAATTTATGATATAAAGATTGGATTGAATGGACTTAAATTGGATTGAATTGAGTTGAATTGAATTGATCTGAATCCAACTAAATTAAACTAAATTTCACAAGATATCCGGGTTTTATGGTCCTTTTCCCGCGAAAGCTGAACCAAGAAGAGTATTAATATATACGCAAGAGTATAAGTGGGCTGGTCTTACAGGCACTTAAATTAACCATAAGGCATATATTCCCAGTACAGTCTTAGGACGTTGGGAGAGAAAACAAACTCTAGAATAAGATATAGAAAATGTTAAATGAATATATGGACAAATAAAATTTAAATTCTAAAATTCGACGGATGAACCATGAGATGTATAATCTGTACATCGAAGTAGAAATGGGAATCAAAATCTAAGTAGAATGGATCAAAATGAACCAGTGTGAAAGGCATTCGAAGATGTACTCGACGGACATCACAAAATAGGACGACACAAGACATCGCTGAAAAAACCAGGTGGTATTTTAGCTGCGAGAGTTTGGTGTTACTAACTGGAGGAGAAAGGCTGATGATCGAGAAGTTGGAGAAACATGTTATCCTCATTTTGCAGGGGCTTGCCCCTTCTAGTTTGTTTGGGACACCTCAGTAAGTAAGTGAGTAAGTAACTAACTTTACCGCTTTGAAGACGATCAACGTTTCAAGGGCCGTAACTTCTAAATGTTTAAGCCGATTTGAAATATCGTTTTTGTTCCGAGAATCTACTATATAAGGCAAATAAAAATTAAGTTTACACACGCTTAAAAATGAGTATTTTATTGTTGTTTGGATACAAATATAGTCTTAAATACAGTGTACTTGTGTCCCAACACATTATGTTTGCTATTCAATACAACATGTTTGGCAGACAATTATCAATAAGTCATAACGTATATATTTGTTACCCAAATGTGGTTTTGTTTGCTGAAAACTGATGTAAAGAAACATGACGTACATTAAGAAACATACCGTAGCAGATTTTCAATTTACAAAAACAATGTTTGTATCTGGTTCCTGCATTATGTTGCTGGGCCTTTATTTTTCAGCGGGCAAGGATATTTGGAATCAAAAGTCTTTTTAGTTTTTTTTATTAATAATTTCGTTATTTGCAACCGCAGCATGCTTTAAAAAAGACATTGCATTGATATTACTTTAAGCAACGCGAAAAAAACCGGGAACAATTTCTGTTATGACAACTTTTCAAAATTAAAACACAATCCGGTTAACTTATTTAAAGGCACTAAAAATTTTATATTCAGCAGCCTGAATCTTTTGCAATTTGTAACCCATTGCAGAATTTTAAAATGGAAATAGAAGGTAGACAGCTTGGTTTGCGTTATGTCCATGGGCGTTATGACGCGTCGCCGATTTTTTTATATCTCAAGATGTCTAGCTTCCATTTCCGTTTTAATATTCTGCAAACGGTTACAAATTGCAAAAGATTCAGGTTGCTGAATATGGAATTTTAAGTGCCTTTAAATAAGTGAACCGGAGTGTATTTCTTTAACCGGACAAATTGCAAACTGACCATCAATCTTCCAGCGTTTCTTCTTTTTTTCAGAAAGCTTGGACTTTTCCCAGTTTTTGAAGCCGAAGGCCTTCGCAAATTTATTTAATTTAATTTCAGATGTTTGAGGACTTGACCCTACTGCCAGCAATTTTCGAAAATGGGCAATTACTGAGCAAAATTTTCAATTTTCGAGTATCGGAAAAGTTTGGCAGTCACCGATACTGTCGAGGGCCCTGTGAAGTTGATATTGCATATGGCACCATGAGCTCTAAATCCGGGTCTGGTAGTTGCACACATAAACCTTTACTAAGAGATCAGGTCGAAAATATTTTTCTTTACAAAAAAACAAAATAACTCTTTGTATTTCTAAGGTCGCACAATCACTGTCATTGTATATAGAATGACAATTTCATACTTAAGAACCTTCACAAATCAATTTCAAAACAAATTATCTTTATGTCTCTACCATTCAGCTCATACCACCCTCATATTACATATAATGTGTTGCATTGAGTTAACAAAAAAAAAATAAGACACACCACCAAATCTTTTTAGCAAGATAATGTGGCAACAACTACACGAAACCGAAATGATACCAACAACGTAGACACAAAAAAAAACAAACCAGCATCGATATAAATTAGTGTGTCAAAAGCATGATGGCCTAAAGGAAAACACTTTTGCTTTTGGTAACAACATTCGCCCTCAAAAATTGGTAAAACTTATCCGTTAAGGGTCAAATAAAAGGTCGTTATTTTTTTTTTTTTGAGAAATTAACACTTTTTAAGCCAAAGCAAAATGATGTCATCGTTTTTAAATTAGTCAAATCAAAATTACATTTCCATTAAAAAAAAGTTTGCCAAGAGTCTATTACCATTCTACTAGTTAATTTGTGTTAAAGCTGCATATAAAAACGCCAACAATTACAAAAATTTTAAAATTAAACAATCTTCAAGTTTATTTGTAAAACTTTTAAATAAAAACTCTTTAAGATTTTGTTTTGTTTTCTTAAATTTGCTTTTTTTGCTTTGCTGTCATATCCGCTAATGTTCATCTTTGTGATGATCATTGCGCCTTTTGGAATGAAAATAGTATTCGTAACAAATTATCCCACGGGAGTCATTGTCGCTTTTAAATCTTAAACGTGGGTCTTCTCGCACAACAACAACTATAACAACACTTCTACTTCAGCTCTATCGCCAGCGGCAGCAAAAGTGGCATCTACTTCCACAACGTCAGTGGCAGCTCAGAAAACTACAACAGCAAGACAAGAATTGTAGCAGTTACTCTAAGCCATGAAAACGATGAAGATGAAAGAATCTTTCAGTTCGTTTTTTTATTGCGGCTGAAATAAAAACGACAACTCCAGCAGTAACGACAACATCAGTCACAACGAGATTAGCGTATTCTGTCAGCAAATACTTGAATGCACACATCTCTACAGTGGGACGGTAGTTGCAAAATACGTCACAGTTCGAAATGTATAGCAAATATTTACAAAAAAAATCAATGAGCATTCGAACTCACGGGCAATGTGTTAACACCTTTTTGTTACACGGTACCTGTTTGATTTCTCTGAACACATTAGTATATGTTACATTGGAAAAAAATAAACGTTTTTTGGGCTGAAGGCTCTGTTGCTATTGCCGTTTCTGTTTTCTTACATCTGCTTTGACATTTGATGTAATTGTTAAAATAAATAAAACAATATTTAGCTCACTAAAATAAATATTAAATAAATAAACAGAGCTACGACAAAAAGTATTTAATAGTACAGAGAACTTGTTGTACTCTCTTTCCGCCCTCATGTAGAGAGTCAGAGTAAAAGATCAAAAACGAGTATTATTCTCTTTATAGAATATTTCAATATAAGTGCACCATTTCGACAACCTTATTACATAAACCAGTACATAAGTTTCAGTCGGGGGAACCGACTTAATCACACCCTCACCCTAAATCGTCCATTGCGTGGGAGTTCTGTTAAATAAAAAACGCCCATACTCAAAAGTGACCATATTCAACAGAAGATTGACATTGCGCTAAATATTATTGAATACCCAAATTAGTTAGTTTTCCTCCCAATATTTATATGAGAGGTACACAAATGGGCATGGCAAGTTCTTTCCAAAATTTTGATCAGTACAACATTTGCTTAACCCTGCTGTTAGATTAGGACCATTTGGTCCAAATTTTTTCTGTTTTCCCTTGTAACTTTGGAACGGTGATATATACTGACTAAATTTTTCTGCTAATGGGGTCTTTTAATAAAACAATGTTATGTGCGAAAATTAAATTTTCTAACTTTATTCAGGACTGAGAAAAACACAAAATGACGAATCTTAGGTTAGAGGACCATTTGGTCAATAGTACATTTTTTCATTACCAAGCGAATGTAAATTCATGTCAAATATTTAGAAGATGTTTTTGATATGTCAAATACTTGCTTTAGAAATTATTGAACCAAAATAGTTACAAAGGATAAGATAAAATTATTATTTTGGATGAAAATTCCAGTATGGACCAAATGGTCCCTCAATCTAAGATTCGTAAGTTTTTTCATTACCAAGCGAATGTAAATTCATGTCAAATATTTAGAAGATGTTTTTGATATGTTAGCGGATGTTTTTGATATGTCAAATACTTGCTTTAGAAATTTTTGAACCAAAATAGTTACAAAGAATAAGATAAAATTATTATTTTGGATGAAAATTGCAGTATGGACCAAATGGTCCCTCAATCTAAGATTCGTAAGTTTTTTCTAATCTAACAGCAGGGTTAAGATCGGCTATGATTTATTGGAGATATCGAGTCAGCAAACCAGAAATACGCCTAACTTTTGTGTGAGAGGTACGAAACTGGGCGTGACACAATGGTCAGTTATTAATTACACAGTAGCTTTCAGCAAAATATTGCCTAGTGCCGAATTTTATTAAGATCGGTAGTAGTTTACGAGAGTTATCGTGTCGATCAACCGGTCATCCGCCAAACTTTTATATGGGAGGTACCAGAATGGGTGTGGCAAAACAGCTCATTTTCTACAGGAGAGTTTCATTTCTCTAAATATTGACTAGTACAAACTTTCATAAAGATTGGTTCGGTTTTGCGGGACTTCTCGTGCCGAACACCCAGACGGCCAATCAACTTTTGTATGGGAGGTACCACAATGGGTGTGGCAAAATCACCTCTGTTTTAATCGGTGAGTGCCGTTTGATAAATTGAAGCTTTATACCTAATTTCATTAATGTCGGAAGTGTTTCACGCGATTTATCGCATTGACAACCAGGACGAACACCCTGTTTTGTATGGGAGGTACCAGAATGGGTGTGACAATCTCGCCCATTTCCTCCAGTTAAGTAGGAATTTACAAAATATTAACCGGTGTGAGAGTTGACGCTAATCACATCTAGCAGTAGAAAGGTTTCAAAGAAATATGATTTTGTGCTAAATGTGCCGATTTGTATGGGAGGTACCATTTTCAATCCCAAACTCAATATTAGACAAAATTTCATTGTGATCAGTATAGATTTACGCCAGTAATCGTGTTGACCAGCCAAGCAGACAGACAGACGGACATGTCTCAAACATCTAACTAAGTCCTAAATCGAATTTCGTCCAAAGATACTAAGGGTCTAATATGGCTCCTTCAATGTGTTAATTTTTTTTACGTATTAAATGATATATATCCGATCCCTATGGGTGAGGGTATAAACAAAACAAAAATCATAAATTTTTCGAAAGGCATCAATGTTTCACGTCAAAAGTCATTTTGAGTCACACAATTCGTTCCATGAGTTCTCTATACTATTCATTACTCTTTGGCGGCGACGACCTACTTGTTTGTTCGCTGTCGCTAAATCAAAACCATCATACTTATTTCGAGGCAGAGACTATTGATCACTTTGATATGCGGATTGCCCTTCCCGTGCCTATAGATGTTAACACATCAAAACACGTCAAAGAAAATCTTCAGGTTTTGAATGTCAAATTCGAAGTTAATACAATCTCAAAAAAACGATTTAAAATTCTGGGGGCTAATAATCTAGGAAACGAGATCGAATTCATTATCGTTTTGTCGGTAATGAAATTTTATGAACTATTGTATTTTAAATATTCTTTGCGCCAGCATTATCAACATGTCGATATCGTTTGGGCGACTATCGTCATATATAATTAGGCCTCTGATTTTGAACTATATATACTCAGCTGATAGATGCAGTTGATAATGGAATAAATATTTGAAAAATTACTATTCTTGTACTTATAAATGCATGTTGCTTTGATCAGTAACAAAGATAAAATAATGTAGTAGTATGAGGGCGTTACAATTAAGGAGACATAAGAATTTTTATTTTTTACAGTGTATTTGGTTAGTGCCTCGAAAATTGTTATTGCGCTAACAAATTCTATAAAAATTAAAAATTATTAATAGGTTAACATCGGACGGCACGGAAGTTTAGCAAATAGAGAAAACTTTACAACACTGGCTAAACTTTCAAAGGATGAAGATCAGAGTAAGTCGTCGGCTGCATACTTACGTCGAAACCCAAGAAGGGTTATTCCAATGGAAGCCCAGACTTAAACAGAAATTGAGGTGGCAAAAGTTTAGAATTACAAATGTTCTGTCCTCGTAACGTCAATATATGGTGCATCAACGTTAGCACATGTCATAATGCTGCTCAGCAGAACTACATATCCATACAATCGAATCCCTATGGAGTGGAAAGAGGGAGTAGTTGTTACTATAACGAATAATGGTGATCTAACGCTGTGCAAGACTGAAGGTATTTCATTACTCAATGCCATAGGCAAAGTAATAGCTACTCTTGTACATCAGCCAATCTCGTCAGTGGTGTAGCAAATTTTGCAGCAGGAGCACGCGGATTCCAGGTCTGATCGTTCATATGCCGTCCACATGCACACGCTACGGAAATGACAACAAGCCCAAGACAACTAGACTTTCCTAAAATGCGAAAAAGTGGGAATAAGAATAAATATAACGAAGACAAATCTAATGACAATTCGCATGGAACGAAATACTCCACTAAGAGTTGACAGTTCTGCAATTGAAGACTTGGAGTCAATCAACTATTTTGGGTGCAATATTAACGGGGGTGGTTGCTCCTCAAGGTATATAAATTACCGAATTAATAAGGCCGGATTCGCATTCCTATACCTGCAAAAAATCGAGCTTAATAAGAAGATCCAATATAAGACGAAATGACAAATATTTAACCGCAGGTGTTTTGCAGTTTGTCCTACACAGGCTATTTCAAGGCTATTTCCTTGCAAAGTTTTAACTCAAAAAAATATTGCGGAGCTTATGCTATAATGACTCAATTGCTTAGGTATCCGACGACAGTTTTTCGCCGGGCACTTTTAACAGCCGAATTCGATTTGCAACGAAGTTCCTTATCGCACGTTCCCGGATGGGAGCTGAAGGAAAAAAAATTAAACAACTTTTGTTTTAACACTATTTGGTGCATCCCACTATTATCAACTATTTTGTTTACTTTTGCCTTGGTTGGTGTCTAGACTAACTAGATGTCTCACAAATATTTTGAAATTTCTTGTTTAATGGAAAGTTTTCTAGGTGGAGCCTGTAATATATTGTAGCCTGTATATATCATAGTTTTGAACCCACTATAAAGTAAATTTAGGCATAAATTCACTTTAGGGCCCATGCTCTGATCTCATGCTCAAGCGACAAAACCGTCGGCGCTGAGTTCAAATGTTAATCTTGAGTATATAGTCACTCATATCTCATGTATTTATTATCCGATCTGCTTAAAATGGGTAACATTACAAAATCCTTTTGAAACTCTATAACCCTGTCTATAAATATATTTCCTTTTATTAAACCATTGGGGGCTATTTAAAAAAAAATTTGTAACCTCCCTTTTTTCCTTTAAAATGTACCATTTTCAAAAAACTCCTTAGTGAACTTATTTTTTTGCTAGACTCTGATAATAGGTTAGACTGCAACCTTTTTTTTAAGTATAATACTTCCCTTTAACCCTTCAAAGACCAGACATATTTAAGGAAAATAAAAAAATTATTTCAAAAAAAATCGCGCAATTTTTCTGATTTTGCCACACATCGACTTAAGGTACAGAGAGAGTTTGAACCCCCTTGCATAACTCGGGAAATATGGGCCTGCGGAAAAATTTGTTGTTTTTTTTATTTAAAAAAAAAATTCTATACACCACCTTAAAAACTAAAAATAATTGCTCCATTGCCCCTAAAATAGAGTTGTTCCCGAAAAACATTTCGAAAATAATTTTTAAAATAAAAATTTAAAAAATAAGAGAAAAAACTTAAAAACTTCTTTCGACCTTAATATCTCCGGTCTTTAAATGGTTATTGTTGCGCTGTATACCTTAAAAAAAAGACTAAAGACTTGCCTATTATCGGACTCTACCAAAAATATATGTATTCTAGGGCATTTTTTTGGAAAAATAAATTTTTATCAAAAAAGTGAGGTTAAAAAATAGTTTTTTTCCACCAGCCCCCAATGGGTTAATAGAAAGAAACATATTTATACACATAGTTATAGAGTTTCAAAAGGGCTTTGGAATGACACAAATTTTACCCAGATCGGAAATTTTTTTTTCGTTTATTAAAATGGTGCAATGGGCCATAAAGAGAATTTATTCCAAACAAACCCTTTTCTCACAAAAATTTCTTTTCTGAAAAGTACCTTTTCTTAAAAATAAAACGCTACCTTTTCTTTTGTTTTCTTGAGATAAGTACAGTTTCTGAAAATAAGTACAGTTTCTTAATAAAATAATCTTTTCCTCAAAAGAGTACCACTTCTTTAAAAAGTAAAAAATACTTCTTTGTAAAAAAAATCCATACTCTTATGGCTTTTTCTTACAGAAAGTACTTCTTCTTATAAATAGCGCCTTTTCTTAAAAAACATTAGCTTTTAATAAAAGTAGTACCTTGCTTTAAATAATTACCTTTTCGGGAAAATATATTACATAATATTACAAAAAGGACCTAAAAATATGATTTTTTTTCAAAAAATACATTCTAAAAAAAAAAATTCTTAAAAAAAGTTTATCATTTTACAAAAAGTATCTTTTCTTAAAGATCCATTTAAATTGTCGTATTTTTCAACGGGCGCCTTAGGCGTGTTGGATCTAACTGGTACATAATATATAGCGAAAGGAACTGCGTTCCAACCGGGTGTCTCCAGACACCTCACGTGTTTTTTATTATTATTATTTTGTTCTTAGCTGCGTGAAGTTACTTTAAAAATATTGTTCACTATTTAGAGGTTTTCGATTGTTCACAATTTAGTGTACTACATTTAAATATTTTAGTGTTCACTGTATCCAGGTCAATCATCAATCATAAATTTATATTCCCCTGTACTCTTTTTTTGGCCCACTGTCAGCCATTGACAGACCATCAGCACTTTTAGCAGAAATTTTATTCCCAACGATTCTATGGAATGTCTTCTGTATGGATTTCGGATTTGTTTATTTACTTTATTTTCAACACTTTCAAATAACAATAACAGAAACAACAACAATAACAACTACGAAGAGGCATAAAACTCGCAAAGAAAACAAATCAAAGAAGACCTCAAAGCAAATACACAAGTGAGCATCGAACGTCCAACTAATGGTGGCATTAAAAAGAGTTGCAAACAAAAAATAGGATCCCAGTCTGTTACGACAGTTGGAGGATGCTACAAAGTAGAAGCAGAAGGGTGAAGGGATTTTTAAATGGATTTAAGTTTCGATGAAATTACAGTGCGAATACGAGTCTAATAGAAGATTTTGCTATTGGGAATGATAGAGTGGTAATGTATAAAACCAGATACTATTTATATTAGAAGGAGTTTCTGTTCTTTAATAATTTTTGGATCAAGATAAATTAGAATTAAAAAGTAATTTTTCTATGAAAAACTAAAAATTAATTGAATATATTTGAAACAATGTGAAATTGATTTTTATGATGGATGCTTGGGAATATAACTAGCTATTTCAATGATCATCAGGTCATATAATCAGCTCTGTTCTCCACAATTATTTAGTTGTCAATTCAATTCAATATTTTATTATTCCATATTTTAGTACAAATGACTTAAAAATATTACTTTATACACTACAATGCGCTCAGAATTCCCTTACATTAACATATTTTCCTATGACAATCAAATTTTCCCATGGTTAAACCATAGGACCGCCTTAGATCGGTCTTTTCCTCAAAACTAAAATTTCTAATACAAAAAATAAATGCCCAAAAAAGGAACTGAAAAAAAAATAAAAAAAACCACAAGTATTTACATACATTATCACGCATTATAAGGTTAAACTAAACTTAAAGTAGCAAGAATTGTCTCAACTCTTACTTGTGCGAAAACTTCCGCAACACTACTTTGCTATAACAATCAATATTCACAAAATTTCTTACCTATAGCCCGGTATTTAATTTTTATGAAATTTTCGATGCCGTAAGAAGTACGTGTGTAAAAAATAACGAAACTTACAAGAACCGAATATTTCGCTTACTTTTCATTTGCTTGGTACTCAGCTCCTTCCTAAAATTTACGTCAAAGTAATTTCACATGAAAATAATTGTATCCGTTTGAGATTATATTATTCGATCTTTCAGATGTTATGTTTTTAATAATTGTTCGGTTCAAGATCAATAAATATTAAAAAGTACTTTCAAGTCATATCACTACAATATTCCAGGATTTGATTGCTGAAGATACATACATTCGCCTCTGATTAACGTATCGTCATTATCTATGGATGGTATGGATATTGAGGAATCAGACGCTCTTGATGTTCTGGGCATGAAAATACAATGTGATGCTCGCTGGGCAAAACATGTATTTGAAGTGTCGAAAGATGCATCGAAGTGCCTAGGCTTTTTAAAGCGGTGCAAGAAGTACTTCACTCCATCTGATCTCCTTAATATCTACACCACCTACATCAGGCCGCGAATGGAATATAACTCCCATATATGGGCAGGTGCTCCAAAGTCATCTTTGGAGTTGCTGGACCGTGTACAAAGGAGAGCAAAGGTGTTGATAGGGGATAGTAGGGTGTCCAGCTCTATTGCCTCCCTTGAGCATCGGCGTAATGTGGGTTGCGTGACACTGTTCTATCGGTATTTTCACGGTGCGTGTTCCTCGGACATCCGTCAACTTATACCAGATGTGAGGACATTTGGCAGAAGTACGCGGCTTTCAAGGAACTCCCATCCGTTTACTATCTATTGGCCAGTCGATCGCACAACACACTACAGAGAAAATTCGTTCTTCAGTCGTACGGTCCGTATGTGGAAGAAACTTCCCGCAAGTGTATTTCCCGCAAATTGTGACATACAGCGATTCAAGGCAAATGCAAATAAGCACTACTCCCTCTTTCCACCCTCCTCTACCTAAATTTCCGTCGCCAGCACAATGCATTGCATTTATAGGGGGCATCCCCTGAGTGCTGGTCTTAAAAAAAAAAAAAAAAAAAAAAAAAAAAAACTACTACTCTGCTGAAAGGTCCGAAGATAATTCAGTTTAACTTCCTGTATCTCTGTCGGATGCAATATGAAGTAAGATCCCAGATATTGATATAAGATTTTCGTCGTTCGCCTCAACGTCTTCATCACCACAGCTTCAGCAGAAATCATGAGCTGAGACTCCAAGTCCATGCGAATATCTACCTATTAAAAACTATCCACTGATCCCAGCTACTAGCATACAGATCTCAAAAAGTCCAAACCGAAGAAGTCTTGAGCCGTTAGAACTGGCGATCTAGACGGCCGTTTCAAATTTATAAAACGGGAGTTCACTCGGCCCGGATATTGGTGTCTCAAAATGTCCGTCGTAGCTTGAGCTGTATGAGAGGTTCTTCAGTTCAGCTGGAACCGACAATTCTCGATAACCAATTCAGCAACTTGCGGAAACAACTCGTTTTTCACCTGCCTCTAACGAACGATTACGGTGGTTTCGTCGGCGTCCTGAGAAAAATTCCTCTCCCAACAGTCACTTTGAGGGCATACAATGGCTCTTCTTGGATTTCATGTGGGTTCTCTGTACCCTAGAAACGCGCATTTTGTCTGTTAACATAACCACTTAAGTTGAAATGGGCTTCGTCGCACATTATGGTTTTGGTCACGAAATCATCCTCTTCTTGGATCTAGTTTATTAGAGCATGGGAGTAAGTTAATCTGGTTTGACGATCAGCAGACAGCAATTCGTGAATGGCATGGACTTTGTACGGGAAAGTTGTCAAATCCTTCACTAAATTTCGTTGCAATCAACGTCTGCTGATGATGCCGAATTCTGTAACAAAATTTTCCGTTCAGAGACAAAATACAAATCTTGCTAAAATTTCGCAAGAACTGAATACGGCGCTTTAAATTTGTTTACTAAAATAGTCGAAATGTCAAAATTCCGGTCCCCAACAATTATCACAAAATTGTTTTCGTACGAAATAAGTTTAGCCTAACAACCCTGTACCTGATTTCGGGTACGAAAGCTGAGTACCAAGCAAATGAAAAGTGAGCAGAATTTTCGGTTCGTGAAATTTTCGTTATTTTTTATACACGTACTTCTTATGGCAACGATAATTTTATAAAAACTGAATACCGGGGTTTAGGTTGTGTGTTCGTCGAAATATTTCGGTCGTGTTAAATTGTGTTGATTTTATTTTTGCGTGGTGAAGATAGAATTTCGATTTTGCTGTGTGAAATAAAAAATAAAAATTTTGTCAGCTGAAAGGTTATGTGTACGTGATATATCAAATGGAGAGTAGAAGACGTGAGGTATGCTCTCATTGTTTTATATTTTCTATGAATATATTAAAAAAGTATTGAATTTTACAGACTTTTGTTGCTATTTGTCATCTTTTCTGTAAATAATTAATTAACAAGTATTTCCCTGTATTTTAAAATAACAACATATTAAGTTAAGTTACATGTTTTAAAACCGTCTTCATACTTCGACGTTGTTTAGGTATGTTGACATTTTGAATTGATTGCTGTTTCGCGAACTTCCAAGTAATAGCTGCATCAACAACAAAAGTCAAAATTTAGTTTACTTCAATTCAAAATATTTGGTTCAAATCACACACAGCATTACAATTTTGAGAAGTATAACTCAAATCTGTTGGAATTACTCAAATTTTAAAATGATACTACATCGGTATAAAAATCGGCGGCGTGAAAAATCACCCAAACCGAAATCGCCGAAAAAAAATTAAATTGGCCCAAAATTGGAATAAATAAATATCGTAATAAATAAATAGCATTAATGAAAAACGACCCAATCGAAGTGTGAAAAATAGCCCAAAAGTAATGGCCAATTTTTCATACTAAAAATCGCCCACTACGTTGAAAAAAAAGGAAAGTATGCGATTATGTGATTATGAAAATCGCCCATTTCTGTAGCCCGAAAAAGGAGTTCTTCGAAATAATTTTTCATATTTTACTTCAGTGAGAGTTTTCAAAATTGTCATACTTTAATATTCACAGATATTGTTGCAAATTCTACGGAAAAAAGTATATGGTGGATTTTGGGTTTCATCGATTTTAACGACCTAGTCCTGTTTCACTGTCCTCGAAATTATTTATAAAATATCTCCTTAATATTTGCTACAATATGTATGAGCATTAAAGTGCGAAAATTTTCAAAACTTTTTTTAAATTTCTGAGAAATTTTCATATACATGGCGGATATTAATTTTTATCGATTTTAAGGACCTAGTCCTGCTTCAATATCTTTGACATTTTTTATGAAATTTCTGCTTCGTACTTCCAAAAACACACGTGAATATTAAAGAGTGACAATTTTCCAAAGTTTTTTTAATGTTCTGAAAAATTTTCATATATATGGCGGATATTGGGTTTCTTCGATTTTAAGCACCTAGTCCTGTTTCAATGTACTTGACATTTTTTGTGAAATTACTGCTTGGTATTTCTAACAACATACGTAAATATTAAAGTGTGAAAATTTTCCAAACTTTTTTTAATTTTCTGAGAAATTTTCATATACATATATGGCGGTTATTGTTTTTTTTCGTTTTTAACGACCTAGTCCTGTTTAATTGTCCTTGAAATTATTTCTAATATTTCACATTAGTAGTTGCAACAATATGTGTGCATATTAAAGTTTGAAAATGTTCCAAACTTTTTTTAATTTTCTGAGAAGTTTTCATATATTGGCGGGTAATGGTTTTTTCGATTTTAAGGACCTACTCCTGTTTTTATGTCCTTGACATTTTTTATGAAATATATGCGGCAATTTGATTACACCGATTTTAAGGATCTTGTTTTGTTTCATAGTCCTTGAGTTTTTATTTCTAAATTTTCATTTTGTAATAGTCAAACCATATAAAGATATTAAAAAATTTGATGTTTTTTAAACTTTGTGACCTTTTTTTGAAACGTACATCAAAAATGTTAAATTTCATCCTTTTCAAGGATCTCTTCACATATCAATGTCCTGATTTTTAAATTACACATAACATGCTGAAGAACGTTATTAGAATTGACGTTAGAACTGTTCCAATCGATTTGGTCTATTTTAAAGTTGTATAAAAAAGTGGGCCACCCATTGTGGGCCGGCCAAATTCACTTTGGTAAATGTAGGTGGTTGCTAAGAGCGTTTAGATAAGTAACGGTGTCGTGCAGTGTCGCTTCAATCGAAATATCAATTTTTAGTTAAAATAAGAAAACGAAAAATTGCCCACAAATTTCATAATTATCGCAAATTGTTTTTGGGCTATTTTATATCTACAATTATCAAATATCGCCCAAAATGCGTCTTTTCATATTTAATTTTACGAAAAAACATCCAAATGGCCAATTTTTCACAAACGTAGTTTGGGTAATATTTTGAATAAAAAATGGCCCAAACGATGAAAATGAAATATTGCCCACAATTTACGAAATAATACCCACTTTTTTGGGAGATAATATTCCATATGAAATTTCACCCACATTTGTATGGGATTTTTTGCGCAATTTTTCATAAATTTGTTTGGCCGATTTTTCGTGCCCCCACCAAAATCTTACTTTTCTATTATATACCATGGAGTGGATTCTCCAACTGAAGGCTGAAATGCATGAGGCCGGACTTGGCTCAAAAACTATAAAAAAACAGAAATCGAGTTAGCTGTTTTCGGCCCCTTTTTGCGACCCCGAGGGTCCTATGGGTCCGATCGTTAAAAATTTTTGGTTTTTACCATATTTTACTAATATGGGGGAGTTTTTCAAGCTGTTTTCGGCCCCTTCTTTCGACCCCGAGGGCTTTTTGAAATTGACATATTTTACTCGATTTTTGGGGGTTTTTTTTAGCCTCATGCATTTTTGCCCAATTGAATGAGCTGTGCAATTTTATTTGATTTTGTCGATTTCAATTTGACATGTAATTTTTTAATGTTTCGCTAATCATAATATAATTTCATTATTTTCATAATCAAGCGATTGGCATCGACATTAACATTCATTCTTGGCAAAACCTTCATGACCATCTTCGCTATCGTCATCAACATCATCATCATCATTAAGCATACTTTGTCACTTGATGCTTTCCTTCCGCGCATCGTTAAACTTTATGAGATTTTTTCTGTTTATTTACGGTATTTTTTGTTTTTACGCTGGTCACACGATCACACGATCCTCATACATCACCATGAGCACAGAATTTGAGCAAAATCCCATAGTGGACATATCGTTGTGGTCTTATCGTCTCGTCATATCAGCTAAAAGAATTTCATTCATAAAATTGTATGCTTCGCTACTCATTTTACAATAACAACAGCACTCACACAACACCAACAACAATTAGCCAGCTACTATTACTTGTTGTTTTTGTTAAGATTCGCACGATCGTCCATCATCAGACATACGGGAAACTGGTTATTGTAGTCACTTTTCGCTACCAGTCTAACACGATGATCCGACGACTCAACTAAGCAACAGTAAACATACCACGATTTCTTATTGGCTGTTAAGATCGTGCCGCTTAAATTACATGAAGCAGCAAAAGTCGCTGACGATGACGATGACGACGCGACACACACAAACACCCCGAACTACAGTGGCTGCCAACGATCATTATAAGATACGAGTGGCATTGAGCGCGTGGCCTATGTCGAATGAGGCTTTAAGTTCCAGAGTGTGTGGGGTAACTCGCATTCGCACACGATTGGGATACGTCGATTGGATATGTTTCGTGTACGGGGCACTCTCTCAACATGCAGTGCTCGTTTCGGTTGGCGCTGTAGGGGGCTGAGGCTGAGTTCTGTGGTGTTTTAGTAGATCATCAAATAAAATTATGGTGGTCTGGTGAAGACACGATCATTACTTAGAAGAGCGCGTTGAAGTAAAGACGTGTATTTTTGCCTCAGTGACAGTTCCCATGATGGAAGTTTAGAAACGAACCAAAACCAATTTGTTTTGCTAAAAACCAAAGTTAAAGAAACTAAATCGTACACACTTTATAAAAATAAAACAAAGATATTTGATTGTTTAAATGTGAGAAATTTCATAAGGAAAAATATAACAACAAAAATATACCAAATACTTTGCATTGTGTTGAGTTTAAAAAAATATAAAGTGAATGAATTTCACCGCCAGAATGCCACCTAATCATCAATTCATGCTGAATGCTTTACCCATGGAACCGGTGTCGCGTACCTATCAATATCGCAAGATTATGAAACCGATGTTGGAACGCAAAAGACGTGCGAGGATTAACAAGTGCCTGGATGAGTTAAAGGATTTAATGACGGGAACACTACAAGCGGTATGTAACGTAAGTCGGCGACTCAATAAATTTGTTTATGGTTAAAAGGATGTTTAATAATTTGTAGTTAAGTAAGAAATTACTAATTTTCAATTTGAAATGAATTTTTGTAAAATTAACTGTAACTGGTACTAACTTTACAAGGTCAGTTCAAGATTTCGTATGCTGGACAATTTTTGGCTAAATTTTAGATGTTGCTGTGCACCATACCTTTTGGGGTTTGCAATATGTAGCCATGCCCATTTCTACGACTTCGATCGAGTTTCACTGTCACCAATTAAAGCCTGCTCAGTAAAATATGATGAATGGTGTTAAAAATTCTTGATAATATCAATGACAATAAGATTTGATTTCTATGAGAAGTTATTATAAGAAGTAGTTTCCCACTTCTCCATCATCCTAAGTTCTTATCATAGGATTGTACAGAAAACATGAATTCACCATCACCAAAAAACATAATTTTAATTCAGTCCTGTGTACGTAGGTAAGAAGAAAAGGGGTAGCCCCGTGTTTATAATAACTCTTAATAAATCTAATAAACACCATAACGCGAGTTATGCTCAAATTAAATTTTTCGCGAATCGAACTGTATATATCGTACTGCACACTATATAATCCCAATATGAATAATCTAATTTGTGGTTCTCAAGTTATTGGAAAAGATTGTTTTACCACTACATTACAAATGAAATTTGAACCCTTAGAACGCTCTCCTAAAAAGTTGCAAAAGTAGACATATGCTGTTGTGCCTTGTGACCACAGATATATCTTCCAAAGCCCCTGCTTAAAAATCCTGGCTAGATCAATCTAACAAACCTACAATCCCTTTAGTCGCCGCCAGTGTGGTGGAGTCGGATTTGGAAACGTTTGCCTGGAGTCGTAGTTGGAGTAGTAACAATTTGGACCACTCCGACTCCGAGTATAGTATCCCCATCAAAAGTCAAAATTTTCGAAAAGACTAATTCATTGACCGATTTTTCGGTAACTACATACATATACAACATTAGGGTGGCAATGAAATGTATGGAGCAATTATTATTTTTCTCGAATTATAACAAATACCAAGCGGATTCTTACGCCATTTGGTCTAAAACTAACGTGGTGAAATATTTGAGCCCAATTGGATAACTCTAAACCGGTTTAACTTGTGGTCAAATTAGCTATCAAAATATGGGCGGGATTGGATAAAGGGGCGTGATACCGCCCATACAAATCACAAATTAAAAATCCATTATTTCTGCTCCTTATAACGGTATTTGAACAAAATTGGGTATTTTTGGTTAGGTGTACATATTCTAAGATCTGCTGCAAATATGGGCGGGATGAGGACAAAGGAACGTGGTCATATATAAAGAATCTATAGTCGAAAATTAAGTCAAATTAAATGTGGGTGCGGAGCACTTTCAGAGCAAAGAGAATAATGACGTATTATACGTATATAAAAATGAGATAGCAAGAGAGCAATGGAAATGTTGTGAACTTGTGTAGCTAATATACGAATATAGCAATGTATGTATGTATATACAAGTGTCTGATGGATTGCATTCTTTGACTTTTGTGGGAATAAAACAAAAAGTATTGAGCAATAAAATAATGAAACATGTGCTTGGACTGGGTCTTTAAATAATTGTAAGTATTAATATTATTTAAATGAAACGTCATCATATGATTGAACGCTGTTTTTTCTTTTCCAATGTAATATTTACTAATGTGTTCATAGAAATCGAACAGGTACCGTGTAGCAAAAAGATGCTCACACATCGCCCGTGAGTGCGAACACTCATTGGGTTTTTTTAAATAAGTAGTATTTCTGAAAAAAGTAGATTTTCTTACAACAAATTGCCTTTTCTTCAAAAACTAAATTTTCTTTAAAGAGTGCCTTTTTTGTGAAACAAAATAATTTTTCTTGAGATAATACCTACTCTTAAAAATTTACCTATTCTTGAAAAAAGAACCAATTCTAAAGAAAAATAAAAAAAAATAATTTACATAAAAAATTCCTTTTCTAAAAATTACCTTTTCTTAAAAATAAACTAATACCTTTTCTTTTCTTGAGATATGCAGACTTTCTGACAATAAGTACATTTTCTTATAAAAATAACCTTTTACTAAAAAGAGTACCACATCAACCTGTTCTTAAAAAAAGTACTTGTTTGTAAGAAAAAATGTATACTCTTATGGCGTTTTCTTGCAGAAAGTATTTTTTCTTAAAAATAGTACCTTTTCTTAAAAAAATATTAGCTTTAATCAAAGAAGTACCTCTATTTAAAAAATGACCTTTTCGGGAAAATATAATACATATTCTTACAAAACGCGAATAACAATATACTTTTTTTTTTTTAAATACATTCTATTAAAAAATTTTTAAAAAAGTTTATCATTTTACAACAAGTATCTTTCCTTAAAGATCCATTTAAATTACCGCATTTTTCAACGGGCACCTAAGGCATGTTAGAACTAACTGGTTCATAATATATAGCGAAATGAACTTCGTTCCAACAGTGTGTCCCCCGGCACCTCATGTATTTTTTTTTTCATTTAGATACTACTTTTTGGAAAAACCGAAAAATCCCAAATTTAAATTTTTTTTTTAAAAATGTACAATTACTTCAAATCAAGAGTTTGAACCCCAGAGTGGTGGGATTTTACTCAAATTGTTACCAATTTATATTCAGGTCAAACTAAATAATCAATGTGCATTTTTAAGAAAAGGCACTTATTTAAGAAGATGTTCTTTTTTAAACGTCTTTCACTTTTGCTTTTCTATATTTACTTTTTATTGGGTTCAAAACTACAATAAATACTAAATATTGGTTACAGGCTCCACCTAGAAAACTGCCCATTAAACAAAAAATTTCCCAACCTATGTTAGTCTAGACACAAACCAAAGCAAAAGAAACCAATGTAGTTGATAACACTGGGTTGTAGCATAATAGTGGTAAAAAAAGTTGTTTAATTTAGCCCCCATCCCGCAACTTACGATACGGAACTTCGTTCCAAAAAAAAATCAAGTCGAATACCAATGAATTCTAGTAGAAGTCTATACGCTTAAAATAAGGTATAAGAGGCTATAGTCACCCAACGGTTTCAGGATGATATGTTGCAGCAAATTAAGCCATATCGAGGCAAAAACGCCAAGATGGCCTTATAAGGGTGCCAAACCATAAACATTGCAAAAGATGAGCTAAAATTATAAGTTATGTGCTGATACCGATTCTATAAATCAGGATATGACAATTGTTCACAATAACCAGGTTAAGAATCCAGTTTAAACCCCGGCTTTAACACTCATAATTAAAAATCAGTTTGTATAAAACTGTTAATAAATCCGGATTTGATTATTAGAACCGGTCTTTTATTCTAGTATTTGGAACCGGGTTTAACAACAGCGGAATCAAACTATTGCAAGAGATGAATTGAAAATATAAGTTATGTGGTCAAAACGGCTTGAAAACCCGGGCTAGAGGAACGCAGCTGTATAAACCTGTTCCAAAAACAGTACTTCAAAATCGATTTGAATTGTATAAACAGATTATTTATTTTGATTATCGAAACCGTTTGGTTCGTTAAAATCTAGTTTAAATCTAAATTACCAGTTGATTTAAATATATATTTAAAAAATTTTATAGAAGACAGAAAAATATTAATGCTGAGACTGGTAAATTGTGTATAACCGAACCAACCATTAAACCCAGGTTTTTCCAACCGGTTTCTAATAGCGGTTATTGATATAAAACCGAGTTTATAGAATGGGTTTGACAACATAACTTATGTTTTTAACTCATCTTTTACAATTTTTATGATTCGGCAGCCTTATAAGTCCATCTTGGCGATTTTTCCTCAAGATGGACTACTTTGCCGCAGTATATCATTGTGAGTATCAAATATATCAAAAATTTAAATATCAATTTTTTCTACAAATTTAAAATTTTTCAAAATTAAGAGTTTGGATTTTACTCACATTTTTACCACTTTATACTCAGGTCAATCTAATTTACTGTGCAATTTTGTATTCAAAGGAACTGGAAATGCAAATTTTTTAGTGTGTACAAATTTACACCCAACATGCCAAAACCCGAAAACATTGACCTCAAGTCGGACCGGCTTAGGTTTTTCACCACGTTAGTTTTAGTAGTTTTAGAACAAATGGCATAAGAATCCGCTTGGTATTTACCAAAAATCTGAAGTTGATTTTTCATTGCCACCCTAATATAAATGTTTACACTGTATTCGATAAAATCAGTATGCCTCAGGTCTAAATCGATTTGTCATGGATTTATCATGCATAGAATCAGGGCTGTGGAGTCGGAGTCGCGGTGTTTTTGCCGGAGTTGGAATCGAAATCGCTAAAAAAACTCGCGACTCCGACTCCAAGAAAGATTTTTTTAAATATTTTCCAAAATAAAAACTCTGCGAATTTTTTTTTTCAATATTTTCTATTTTCAAATATTTGCCTTTCTTACAGAAGTTAACTAAATCTTTTGTAATGAATTATTTTTTAGTTTATTTAATTTGAATTATTAATTTTGTTGATTTTTGCTCTGTTTTTCATTAAATAAAAACGTTAAAAATGTGCGACTTTTTTTTTTGAAACAAACGGTTTTTTTCCTCCATTTTCAAAATTTTCAACTGTCACCCTGATTGTCACTCATAAGCTTGTGCTTTCATTTTCTCATAATTAAGAAGAAAACGAAGCAAACAAAAGCATTCAAGTTCTCTCACAATCGTCGTCGTTTAAATTTAGTAGAAAGTAGCGAAGACACAGAAACTCTAACAGTCTTACCTAAATTTAAAATAGACTTTTACCAAGGATTAAAGGAGGTGGAGAAATTTGACCGTTCTCTAAATTTAGCAATAAAAGATACAATTCCAAAGTGGTAAAGAGGTTTCTATGATCGCCACGGCATTGCCACCGAAACAAGTCTCCGTAGAATGACTATTTTCTGCACTCAGAATCATCATTTCCGATTTGAGAGTATCAATGAAGCCAGATATTATTGAGGCTATCCTATTCTTAAAAATAAATGCAGAATATTTTTTTTATTTTAGATTTACTTTGAAGTTTGGTTGTTTTATTTGAAGATTTGTTATTGTAAGTTTTGGTTATTATAGTATTTTGTTTATTATTAAAACCATTAATAAAAATAAATAAAATATTTAAAATATAAAATGTTATGTTGATCCATTTTTGTCTTTGGTCGAAGTCGGAGTCGTACTTTAAAAATTTCGGCGGTTGGAGTCGGAGTCGCAACTATTTTTTGAGGACTCCACAGCACTGCTTAGAATGTTTGTTTATGGCGCTCATATCTCGGAAACAAAATTCTTGGTATCGTTAATAATGTTCCAAATCATATAAAAATTAAACTTCCAAACTTTCAGTATACATCAGTTTTGAATAAAGAAAATAATAATTATGTTAGAAATGCTGCAGATAATTAATTCATCAACATTGAAAACAATTAACTATAAAACAGATACAGAGAAACTTACAGACATTTAATTAGTAAAAAGTAGAACTTTGTAGGCACAAATTGCTTATCGATCTAATACATATATTTCTTTGGGATAACACAGTGCAACACGAAAAAATATAACCATATACGAACACAACTACGTGCTAAAAGACCAAAAAAAAAGACCCGCATCTCCCAGTTTTGCCCAAAGTCATGGACTTTTTTATGGGTCCCAAAGATTTGGGGCCTCGGTGTCATTCTGGCAAAAAGTGATCATTTTTGTCAGGCTCATATCTTGCAAATTGTTTGGAATTTTGATTTACTCTCTGCGGGAAGGTTGTATCTCTTGTCAGAAAGAACAAAAATTGTGAACATATAAAATCAAAAAAATTTAAAAAATTCGATTTTTTTACCCTTTTTCCCCTGTTCAGGTCCATAGGTAGCAAACCGTTCAAAAGTCAAGGAAACAAGACACGGGTCTTTTTTTGTTTTGTCTTTTATCATGTATATGGTTATATTTCCATGGCTTAAAAAATTACACACCGTGTAATTTATATGAACTTTTATTTTCTATTTTTTTTTTTAATGTGCAACTTGAAAAATTTTGAAAAAAGGTGGGAAAACTTTTTCAAACATTTTTATATTGTTATATTTTTATACCTTCACCATAGGATGGGGGTATATATCATTTAATACGTAAAAAAATTTAACACATAGAAGGAACCAAATTAAACCCTTAGTATCTTTGGCCGAAATTCGTTTTAGGACTTTTTAAGACGTTTGAGCCATGTCCGTCTGTCTGTCTGTCTTTCTGGCTGGCTGGCTGGCTGGCTGGCTTGTCAACACGATTACTGCCGTAAATCTTTACAGATGACAATGAAACTTTGTCAGTGACTATTATTTGCCAATATTGAGTTTGGGCTTGAAAATGGGCGTTTTGACCACGCCCCTTCTGGTACCTCCCATACAAATCGACACATTTAGCACAAAATCAAATTTTTCTTTCAAACCTTTCTTCTGGTAGATATGATTAGCTTCAACTCTCACACCGGTTAACAATCTGCAAATGCCTACTTAACTGGAGAAAATGGGCGAGATTGTCACACCCATTCTGGTACCTCCCATACAAAACAGGGTGTTCGTCCGGGTTTTCAAACCGATAAATCGCGTGAAACACTTCTAACTTTAATGCAATTTATCAATCGCCAATCACCGACTAAAACGAGGGTAACGTTGCCACGCCCATTTTAGTATTCAAACCTTCAAACCTTTCTTCTGCTAGATGTGATTAGCGACAACTCTCACACCGGTTAATAATCTTTAAATTCCTACCTAACTGGAGGAAATGGGCGAGATTGTCACACCCATTCTGGTACCTCCCATACAAAAAAGAGTGTTCGTCCTGGTTGTCAATCCGATAAATCGCGTGAAACGCTTCCGACATTAATGAAATTAGGTATAAAGCTTCAAGTTGTCAAACGTCAATCACCGATTTAAACAGGGGTGATTTTGCCACACCCATTGTGGTACCTCCCATACAAAAGTTGTTTGGCCGTCTGGTTGTTCGACATGAGAAGTCCCCCAAAACCAAACCAATCTTTATGAAAGTTTGTACTAGTCAGTATTTAGCCAAATAAAGCTCTGCTATAGAAAATGAGCTGTTTTGACACCCATTCTGGTGCTTCCCATATAAAAGTTGGGCGGATGACCGGTTGATCGACACGACAATTCTCATAAACAACAACCGATCTTAATAAAATTCTGTACTAGGCAATATTTTGCTAAAAGCTACTGTGTAATTAATAACTGACCATTGTGTCACGCCCAGTTTCGTACCTCCCATACAAAAGTTGGGCGTATTTTGGGTTTGCCGACTCGATATCTCCAATAAAACATAACCGATCATAATAAAATTTTGTACTGATCAAATTTTTGGCAACCCATTTTTGTACCGCGCATATAAATAGTGGGAGGGAAACTAGCTAATTTGGGAATTCAATAATATTTAGCGCAATGTCGTCAATCTCCTATTGAATATGGTTTCTTGTGAGTATGGGCATTTTTTTATTTAACAGAACTCCCACGCAATGGATGGTGAGGGTATGATTAAGTCGGTTCACCCGACTGAAATTTATGTACTACTGATGATGTTACACAACGGACTAGCGACATATCGACAAGAATAAATACGAATAAATCAAATCTGACCCCAAGCTCGGAAAATATAGATTATTTATTGATAAAAACTAAGTTTAAACCTTTCTTTCAATTCTAGAATATAGGCACTTTATTTTGAAAAGCATATTAGTTTTCTATTAGCTTGAATCAACTGTTTTTTAATTTAAAAAAATATTTATTATGTTCTTGAATAATTGTTCGGTTCAAGATCAATATCTATTAAAAAGTACTTTTTCTATGAAAAAGTAAATTTTAATAGAAATTATTATAAAAAAATTGAATATTATGGTGGATGGTTGGGAATATAGTTATTTCAATGCCCACCAAAGGTATATCATCAGACATTATAGGGATAAAGAAAAGTCAACTTAGCGAGAATTGTCTCAACACTCCTACTTGTGCGAAAACATCCACTTTGCCATAATCATCAATGTTCAAAACATTTCTTACTTTGGAATCCGTTGCCTTATCGACAACGTGTGGTGATGGGAAACTACTTAGTTTGAACTCACCATATTAAAATCATGTCATGTTAGAGAGAAGGTTAGCGGTAATTTACCATTTATCCCTTAGAAACACGCTTCCACAGAAGCTCTGAGGTTTATTGGGGAAGTTAACATCACTGATAGAGTACCACGACTTTGCCTGCGAATTTTGCTTGTATGAAAGGATTGCAAATATATTTTTGTGACGGCCTTCCCAGGTGAAGAGAAATTTTTAGCAAATTCTCGTGACAATTCAACGAGCAAATGAGCAAGGGCTCTACCTCAGTGCATTTTGATCTCCTAAATTACCGAAGCCAATGCAAATTTGGCCCAGGAAATGTTACTGCCAAGACTGTAGTGCATGGTGAAGAGCCACATCCTGCTCGAAGTGCTCTTGCTGTTTACTAAAAAGTAGTAATCTGGACTATACGTCGAAAAAATACCTCCCTAATTCAGGGTCTATACCTGCCTAGATGATATTGGCAGCCCCAGGACTAGGATCGGATGTGGTGGTCTAATGTATCACTCGTTTTAAATTGCAATCATTATAGAAACATCGATAAATTCAGAGAAAAATATCCCCCCTCGATAACGACATTTGACTTTCAACAACTGTTTATGATTTGTACCTGGAATGTAAGAACTCTCTCCAGCAAGTTAGACAAGTTATGGAATGCTGGACATCCTAGGCCTAAGCGAGGTAAGTTGGCTTCATAGTAGCAACTCTCAATTACCATCTGCGCACTGCTTTATTTATTCCGGCAACGACACGGAACGTACAAACGGAGTCAGCCTTATCCTTCCTCCTAGCGCTAGAAATTCTCTAATATAATACAAGGGTATATCGGATCGCATCGTCATTGCGAGTTTTAATGCGAAACCCCTCAGTATTTCTGTGGTACAGGCATATGGATCTACTGAGCCTGATAAGGACATTGTTAAGAACGAGTCCACAGGATTTTGCTGTAAGCTCCATATCAATTATCCATATTCAATCTGGAAGATTTCCATACCAAAGTGGGCAACGGCAACAACAGCATATAGGAAGTAATGGAAGACTTGGTCTTGGAACTGTGAGAAATGGCAATGGTGACAGGCTCATAGATTTCTGTACTCGACATCAACTGTCTATCGGCGGAACGAAATTTCCAAACAGAAATATTCACAAGTATACATGGGAATAGCTTAATGGTCAAACCTTCAATCAAATTGAGCACATACTTGTCAGCGAGATGTTTCTGGGTCCCTTGCTGGACGTCAAAGCTAGACGTGGCGTTGATATTGATAGCGGCTACCAAAAGTTAGTGGACACCATCCGTCTCCGTCCAGTGACAGTCACCGAATTAATGGCAGAATTGTATGCAGTCTACAGGACCTACACATATCGATGATGAACGATAAAACTCTACGTTCCAATTTGCCACAGGACAGGCAAAATACGTGTTCAGGCATTCGAACGCTGACGGAAACAGCCAAGGAGGTTCTTGGCGAGAACAGATATGTGAATAAACCTTGGATTAGTGTAGAATCTTCGACCGAAATTCGGAATTGTGAACGCCTGCGCAATACAATCGAAGATATCAACGTTAAAGAGGCAGTTAAGGTCAGACTATCAGCTATCACCCCATAAAGTCCGTCCAGATTACGACAGTTATCGGAACGAAAGATTGCTTTATATACAGATTTGTTATCCGTCTCATCTGACGTTTCTCTTTGTGCTTCTTCTCTTTGTGCTTCGAACTTTGAGCAGCAACATCGAACAAAATCCTCCATTTTTAGTTTTGTACATTCACGATGTTCATATATTTACACACTTTGAACCATAGATAAAGGAAATAAGTAGATATCCACTAGGTGCTGTGTTATCGTTTTGTAACTTTCATTGACGTTTCTCATAACATTCATTGACTTTTATTCAACAGTGTGGGACATTTTTTCAATACAAAAATAGAATCATTTTCCAGGTTGTGCTATTCAAACAACTAATTTAGTTTTTTTTTCATGTCGTTGTGTTCCCCACTTTCCAATTCAAATTCATTTTGGTTATGAGCTTTTTTGATGTACTGTTATTGTTGGTATTCGTTTGTGTTGACTTGTACAGCATCGGCCCACTAAACAAAACAAAATGCCTGTTGATGTTGCCTACAACACCTACTGCTATCACCTGTTCTAAATACATCTCCCAAGGTATATTTTATTTGGGATCAAACGTTGTAATTATTGCATTCAGCTCCATCTAGAAAATATCCCATTGAACAAGAAACTTCCCACGGCATCTGCGATATCTAGTTAATTCCTTTATCTATGCTTTGAACATTCACAGTAAAAATTTCAGCTGTGTTTGTCAAACTTCAGCAAACAGAATTCTTCTCTTGACGTTCAAACTTGCAACTTCCACAAATTCGTTTCCCTTTAATCATTAAACCGATGAGCGAGCTGACATATCTATGTATAAAGTAATCTATGATCTGATCAACATAGCGGAGGAACCCGAAAAAGCTGCGAATACAGGTAACCTCCGTATTGTGATCGCTTTTATAAAGACAGCTGAGTGGCAACAACATCAGGAGTAATGCACCGTTAAAAGCTAACGATGCTACAGGCATGTAATCACCGGATCGGAAAGTGGAGAGATAGCGTGAATTCTTTACGCCACAATATAGACTTTCGGATTATGAAGATCGGAGTAACCCTTCGGCGGTATACTCACGTCGCACCCCGAGAAGGGATTTTGCAAGTGATCGCCCGTCGCAAGCAGAGATCGAGGGGGCAATGGGTAAAATTAAAGAACACAAATCATCTGGTGCTGATAATATTCCAGAAGAACTGTTGAAATATGGTGCATCAGCGGTAGCAGATGTCATTCCGCTTGTTATGGATTATCACTGTTGTATGAAATATCACTATTGCGAAAAAATGTGACCTTATGCTGTACAGGAACTGGAGAGGTATAACATTTGCTAAATGCGAATGGCGATCCCACCTCGTAGATGCCATTTGACCCCGTTCGACTATTGTCTCTAGCGCGCCGTGAAAGGTAAGTGTTACGCGAAAAATTTCGAGTCCATGGAGGCCCTAACCCTTTGACGACCACACATTTTGGGAAGAATCGATTTAATTTTATTGATTAGTTTCGTGATCTATTATCTTATAAGTAGTAGCTACTCCGCCAAAAATGGGCATGTAATCACCGGATCGGAAAGTGGAGAGATAGCGTGAATTCTTTACGCCACAATATAGACTTTCGGATTATGAAGATCGGAGTAACCCTTCGGCGGTATACTCACGTCGCACCCCGAGAAGGGATTTTGCAAGTGATCGCCCGTCGCAAGCAGAGGTCGAGGGGGCAATGGGTAAAATTAAAGAACACAAATCATCTGGTGCTGATAATATTCCAGAAGAACTGTTGAAATATGGTGCATCAGCGGTAGCAGATGTCATTCCGCTTGTTATGGATTATCACTGTTGTATGAAATATCACTATTGCGAAAAAATGTGACCTTATGCTGTACAGGAACTGGAGAGGTATAACATTTGCTAAATGCGAATGGCGATCCCACCTCGTAGATGCCATTTGACCCCGTTCGACTATTGTCTCTAGCGCGCCGTGAAAGGTAAGTGTTACGCGAAAAATTTCGAGTCCATGGAGGCCCTAACCCTTTGACGACCACACATTTTGGGAAGAATCGATTTAATTTTATTGATTAGTTTCGTGATCTATTACCTTATAAGTAGTAGCTACTCCGCCAAAAATGGGGCCAACAACCTTTTTTCTTTTGGTACATTTTTGTCCATTTTAGCTGAAAGGATACACATAATTGCCAAACATTTGCCCGATCACGTTGAAATTCGCCCTTAAAGTTAAGGCGCGGACTCAAAACTTAACTGACGCTACTCCCACGTACGCCGCTTTTTACGATCCGTTGCATCCCTTTGTAATACGACCAGTTTTTGATCCAATTGGATGCCTCAGAAGGGTCAAATCGGACCAGTTAGAGAATTGATGTCTACTACACTATTGTTGCTCCTATCATTTTCTATAAACCACCCAAACATACATATGCTTTATTTCTTAACTGTGCAATAGTATGTGTCAAAAACCCTAGGCCAAACATACTTGTCCGTGGTCGTCAAAGAGTTACAACACGAAACCGATGCTGTCGTGCACGATAAGAGGTTTAAACAATCGAAATTGTACTGAAAATTTGGGTGGATCAAATGAGGTACTGTAAAGAAAGCCGTGACAGCCATTTGAATGATGTAGTGTTTCATCCATCCATAAAAAATCATAATTTTGAAAAAATGCCAATCCGTATTTTTTTAAAGCGAAATAAAATTCCAAATTTTAAATGGCCCACCCTTAATGGCTAATTATTATATTTTTAAGTTTTGCCAAGTACTAATAGATTAAGTGGTGTAACGTATAATATTTAAATTATTTTTTTATCTCTTTCCTTCTAGGATGGCGAAAACGTTTCCAAACTCGAAAAGGCTGATATCCTTGAACTTACAGTCCGTCATCTGCAGCGTCTTAGAGAAAAGAATGCCCTGTATGTGCGTCACACCGACACCTTAAATATGGAAAAATTCTGGGCCGGATTTCAACACTGTGCCTCCGAAGTGGCCCAATTTCTAAATAAATACGATCATCAAATCAGTGGAGATCTTATCCAACATATAGCGAATTATGCACCAAATATAAATACTACACCACCACCAGCTGCAACAGCGTCCTCGCGTCTGCCTTCATCCGCATACCTAGCAAATAGAGTGGTGACAGCAAATTACCAAAGACTAACATATAACGAAGTACCCACTGTGACTGCACCTGCATTTCCTACAAATTGCATCGCTGGAGAATCGGAAAGTTCCATTAATAGATTTGTGGTGGAGCAACAGAGTTGTGTTAAGAGAGAAATTGTGGACGATCAGAGTGGTGCAGTGTGGAGACCATGGTGATGCCAGTTAGGGTAAGGGAGGGAGAACAAAGTATTTTTAAAATTGTATTAGCAGTTGTAGATTTTTATTTAGTTCTAAAAGTTAACGTAACTAATTAATAAATAATGTTAAAAATTTAATAAACCAAATTATAAACTATGTTGAAAAAATTAAAAGGCAATTTTTGCAATTTTCAGCAAATATTTAAATAAGTTTTTATAGATCGATTTATTGTGGTATACAAGCTTTATCAATGTACTATAAATTAAAAGATTTACATTTGGCATTCAACTGTGTTATCTTTTGGCTTTAATTCAATAACGTGAATTTTTTCACTGAAATATTTTACATTTCCAAATTTTCCTGCTATTTAGTGAAACCACAAAAACTTTAGCTAGTTTTAGACTCAGAATTTAAAAAATCGAATTATTTCCTATAGATTCAGTATCAGTACATCTGAATTCGTATAAGTACGAATTCAAATAACCTCCGGTTTTTATGTGTTGGCATTTTATATGTATTGGCATCGAATACTAAAATGATTGCTACGATTGGGTTTACGTTCGGGGATGAAGTCTCATAGATTTTTTTTAAATTTAAAAATAAAAAAGAATTACCTTCTTAACCACTAAGTTAATTAATCTATCGGGTAATTCCAAACAAAATCGACACAAAAGTAAGAATTTTTGAACCCGACTACTTTTGGTTGGTATAATATTTGGACAGTAGTTTCCCCACGTCCATACGAATTCTATGACACCAGAACTGAATTCCAGAATTCATTTTTGTTTTAATAAAAACTTCAATAACTCAGTCAATTAATATCGATTTTTTAAAAACCAAGTTGCGTTTTACTCATTCAAATAAATCCATTTCGCATAAATTCAAGATTATTATGGTTTCTTTATAAAATAATGTGTGACATCGTCGTCGAAGTTGAAAAATGGCGGAAAAAATTAAAAAATTTAAACAAAAAATTAGAATCACAAACCAACACCACAAACAATAGAACAACTGGGGACGACTCTAATGTAGACAAAAAATACATTAGCATACCATACATGGGCAACCTTACCGACAATAACTCTCTGGGAAAAATGTTCCCAGAGAGTAACATAGTATTTGCACACAAATCCGACATAACATTGGGGCAAATATTTAAAAGCGCGGAGGATGGAATGGGTAAGGCTGAAAGGTGTAACGTTGTTTATGAAATACCCTGTGGGGGAACAACAAATCGACAATGTGACCAGATCTATATAGGGACGACCAAACGATCACTCAGGACAAGACTAACAGAACACGAAACTGACATCGAAAAGGGAAAGGGCAACACTGGAATGGCAGAACATATGCTGGAACGTGGACATACTCCTGACTTTGACAGAACGAGAATATTGGATGTGGGAAATGAACAGAACGGACGTTTCACATTGGAAAGTTTGAGGATTAGACGAGAGGCGAACATGACAATGGACGACAAAGAGGACATTGACAGGATTAGTGCATATTGCAACAGCATACTGCGCACTCGAACTTGATGGACAATTGAAATTGTATGTATAGTTAAAGTTGAAATTGAACGGGGATAATAGGGGTAGTGTTATTGTTATCTTCTAGCATTTTCAACGAAATAGAGGACAACTCCTTGAAAAAGACTAGAAACACAGTCGAAACGTCGGAGAAAGGATGAATTAATTTAAAGTTTTTCATTTGACAATAATTGACCAGTATAGCCGAGTAAGAACACTAGTAAAAAATTTATATTTGCGGGACAAATTCATACAAATTCGTATTTTCTTAAATAATGTATTTATATATCATTTGAAAGGTCTAAGTTTCTTCTTTTTAAATCCGGTGAGCAAATAAAAATTGGTCGATAACAAAGTAACTTACAGGCTTATAAGTACGCAAACTTACGCAAAACCGGGTTTTTAACCAGTTTTCAAGATTTTGGGGTTGTTTGGGAAATTTCAGAAGCAGATTCTTCTTTAACTCGACAACATCTACAAGAAAAATACTATCACTTTCCAGGTATTTCTACTTTAGTACTTTTTGTAACTGTGTTATACGTAGGCACTACTTGAAAAATCGAAACTAAAGCAGCAAAAGTCGACCAGTATTTACCAAACCTTGTGTATCTATTGATTCCATGGAGATCACATTATGAAATTTGGCTATGATGTAGGGAAAAAGCTGGACTTTCTTGTTGGTGGGGGGAATCGAAAATTAAAGATACGTTATGCCAGTATATTCAAGGATAACAGATACTTTGGAATTTTCAACATCATTGAACCACAACGCCATGACTGTTGTATCGACTACTATTAAAGCCGTTATTACAAGCTATGAAATGATATGTAACATTCTGAAATCCATTAACGCATTCAAAAGTTATACCACTTTTAAATCAGGTCCTTTTTTCAGAAAGTGCCATACAATACCTACTTCAACGAACTATAAAACAAAAACTACTTTGACTCAATTATGGTGTAATAGAATTCGTATGGACGAGTATAAACTTCTGTCCAAATTTCATACAATTCAAATGGGGTCGGGTCCTGGAATGTGTCGAAATATTTTGAAATTATCCTATCCAATTAAACCCCTCAACAGAGACGCTACAAAAGTAAATCGATAGGGACAGCAAACGACGCCATATTTTTTCCAGCTCTTTTGACATTTCTCTTCAGTAAGGTTTGCCATTTCATCATGGAAAGATATACGAGCCAACAACGAGTCGAAATTATTAAAAGTTACTACCGAAATTTGGAGTCAGTGGCCTCAACTTTAAGAGCGCTACGTCCAATTTATGGTCTTTAACGATGAGGCTCATTTCTGGCTGAATGGCTTCGTCAATAAGCAAAATATGCGTTATTGGTCAGACAGCAATCCACACGTAATCCATGAGTCATCATTGCATCCCGAAAAAATTACGGTTTGGTGCGGTTTATGGGCCGGAGGCGTCATTGGGCCGTACTTCTTCCGTGATGATCAAGACCGGCACATTACTGTGAATGCGAATCGCTACCGTTCAATGATAACCGAATATATTTGGCCCCAATTGGATAATATGGACTTGGAGGGCATGTGGTTCCAACAGGACGGCGCCACAAGCCACACAGCGAACGCCACAATCAATTTATTGGAAACCAAGTTAGGTGAACGTGTTATCTCACGAAATGGCCGCCTCGGTTGTGCGATTTGACGCCGTTAGATTATTTCCTGTGGGGCTACGTCACTTCGTACGAATATTGAACGTGAAATTGCACAAGTATTGGCCGATTTATGCTTGAAAACCGTCAAAAATTGGGTTCAGCATCTGGACTTCTGCAAGCGTGCCCGTAGTGGCCATGCAAAAGAAATCGAGTTCCATACATAATGGCATCGAACGTACTTTCAGAGGAATAAAAAATTTCATTGGTATCTAAAACCGGGTTTGTTTTATTTAAAAAAACTTTTGTAGCGCTATTATTGAAAAACCCTTTATTTGAAGTTTTTTCTTTTAATTTGTATTATATTGGTTGATTGAGTAACATGATTTAAAGAACTGGTGCTTGGATTCATGATCCATTTCTGGCCATAATCTCAACTCAAAATTGTGGGCCTATCATGCGGTCGATGCTTTTCTGGGAGAAACCTTAATTTTTATATAGAAGGTTCGAGTTGGGTATAATGTTTTTCAGTGTTTTCTAATCACTTCCCCTTACATTTTCCAAAATATTGATCCCATCGCCAGAGAGGTATTGGACCCATAATCCTGCGAAAGCTGGACAATAACTGAGGCAGTGCTCCATCGGTGCTACGTACTCCTCGCACTGCCTAAATTTATTTGCATAGACACTCCTAATTTTATGCCTATGTACCCCCAGAGTGGACTACCCAGTTAAAACACCCATGACTCAGCTTAGTTCGTTCGAGTTTGCTTAGGTTTAGCAGTCCTTTGGTTATGTTCCCATCCGGGACTGTCCATTGGATATTTGCCGTTTCGGTCCCATCTGAAGTTATTTGTTATCATAATTGGGTTATTCTTGCCCATTGTTGAAGTTCGGTATATTGTCAGTTCCTCGGGTGGATGCCAATCGAATCAATTACTTTGTTCTTTCATTTCCCTAAACGCAGCTGTTCCCCGGAGTCCATATAATCCACAGGCTGCTGGTTGTGGATACTTTTTTATTCTCCTATTCTTTAGTATGGTAAGTGGTCTAAAAATTTGCGACGATTTCGCATTAATGGCCTATTTCGTATTGTCTGTGAATATAAAGGGTTTTACAATTTGAGTGATAGGATTTCTTTAAAAAAAGACACAGTAATTGTTAAGGAAATTCAAAAGTTTTTTATTTAATGTGAAGTACATTCGATACAACTAAGGTCTGAATAAAACGTCTTCCAAATGGGCTCCACGTCTTCTTTTAAAAACTGGTTCCCATTACATGAAGGAATTGGGGAGAGCTTCTTACAATCAGTGAGCTGTGCGCTTTCTAATTTTCCACACAGTGATTGAGACCTACAGCTTTACACCGGTTCCGAAAGGTATTTTGAAAATCTTTTTCATCGCCAAGTACTCGATTGTGTCGCCATCACTAAGCGAGGTGGCCGTCGTCGAAGGAACTGTAAAGTGGGCAGAGTAGGGATCGAACACACGTTCTCATGCAGAAGAGCCGCGCACACTAGTCATTGCACCACCGATGGCCATATTTTGCAGATCTTGTACTCTCCGCTGAAAGGTTGATCGCATCCCTTAATTGCGGGTTACAATTGAATAATGGTTGTCTGCTTGTCGGGTACAAATTGTTGTTGCTCCAAGAGACGAATTAAAAATATACGAATGGAATCGATAAACCCAATTTTCGAATACTTTTTCCATTAATCAAGTCATAAGTCATGTATAGCCCGTTCAATATTGACCTTTAAAGCTTGAAGAGAGCCTGGTTTATTGCTAAAGTCCAATAACTTAAAATAACCCGTCAAGAAATAGTCTAATGGTGTTAAATCACAACTTCTTGGAAGCCATTCAATGTCACAATTTCTTGAAACAATCGCATCTCCAAACTTTTCTCGCAATAATTCGGTTATTGCACGTGCTGTGTGGCACGTAGCATCCTCTTGTTGGAACCAGATATTGTCAAGATAAACTTTTGCCAAGTTCGGCCATAACAAGCTGGTTATCATCGATCCATGCCACTCTGCATTGAGAGAAACGGTGTTACCAGCTTCATTTCGAAGAATTGCTGTCTTCAGCTACACTTGCCTGAACGGCAGCAGTATTTTCATTACTTCGAGCCGTTTTTTGTCTTATTGGCACTCCAATATTATGTAAAGAATATGTACGCTCGAAATTTGCAACAATTCGACGAATAGCGAGCACAGGTTTACGACCATAAAATGACAAAAGCGCACCAAACGTTGCAATTGGAGAACGGTTATTTTGATAAAAAAAATTGAATAATTTGTAAACGTTGTTCTTGCATGATGAAATTGTAAACAGTACTGAATACAATGAAAAAATATACAGATCATGATATACTACAAATGGCCGAAACGTCACTTAGAAATCATGTTACTCAAATTGGAAAACCCTTTATTTACATGTGTGTGCAAGCCTTCATGGTTAAGCCATTTCATGCATTATGTGGTTGCCTTAACCTTTTCCCAAATGACAGTGTTGTGATCAGGAAGTATCGTTCTATATTCTACATTTTTGAGACAACTAATCTTCGTTTGAAGAATTTATTACCGGCAAATGAAGATTTGCGTTTATGAGAAAAGAAAAATATGCCATGGCGGTAGTTTATCCGACTAGAAGATGGGAGCTTCCAAATGGTCCAGGTTTACTTGAGGTAGAATCAAAATTGTTTCGAAAATTACTTATAATGGAAGTAGTTTTTTGAATTTTAGATACAAATTTATTTTAGTACAGGGTGTTGTTTATGTTCCAAGCCGATTTTTTTTATCGCCAATTCTGTTTGGTTAACATTTGTCAGTTAGAATTTTACAGTTGTGCAGGGCAGACGATAACAATTTATTATGGAGCATATAGCGCATAAACAACGCGTTGAAGTTATTAAATCATGGTATCTAAATAAAACACCAATTTAGAAGGATTTTTTTTTGGTTTAAATAATGTGCCGAGCAAGTCAATCATTCATCGTATTGTAAAGAATTTTGAAACTTGTATACACTGGAAGATAAAATGAAGTTTGGCCCAACTCGTAGCGTACGTACGTTAAAAATAGTGCTGCAGTGAGAGACAATGCTGATGAAAGCACAAACACATCAATTAGACACCGTGCACAAGACTTTCAAGTGTCATCTTCAATGTTGTTCAAAATACTCAAAAATGATTTGAATTTCTACCCATATACAATTCCACAGCCGCAACAACTTGTGGGAACTGATCATATGTGCAGACGGGAGTGGAGTGAAAAGCTTAAAAAAATATCGGCCTGGAACATAAAAAACACCCTGTACTCTCAATTCCTATGAAATGGAACTGAACACAAGAACAGGAAGTGCGCGTCTATCTATAGGGCTATCGCAGGCATTGTACGAAAACGGACAATATTTAAGCACTCGGATTTACTGTAATTTCACACAAGCAATTGAAGAGAAATATGTATTTATTTTTAGCGCATGCGTGTTATTCATGTTTTGGGGCAAATTAAAGTTCGTTTATAAGAAAAGGAACGACTTGTGTGATAAAAGTTTTTGTTTGGGGGAAAAGTTTACATTGTTGCGGTAAGCGTTAAGTATTCGTTGGAAAGTAAATGTTTTTGTTGCAGCCGGCGTCCAACCATTTTTCCCTTTGTGTGTTATGTTTTCTCCAAGCATTGCTTTATTTTGTCCGAATTTTCTCCGTGCGAAAAAGTGAAAAGTGCAGCAAATTCACCAATCAAGGATTTGAGACTGAGATAAATTCATATGTACCTAGACTTCCAGATTTAATGGATGCGAACGCATTTTCCAAAAGACTCTAAAATTGAGCTCTAGAAAGATTTTGTAATATTGTTGTTACTTAAAAGTATGTTTTTAAAATGTCGCTTGCACACGTAGGATACATACATAGGATATATACATAATAAGCAAAAACCAACAGCCTTCTAAGGATTAATAATAAATTTTGTCATTTTGCTGTTTCCATTAAAAATAGCCCACATAATATTATGAATTTTATCATATTTCATCTTATATCTAGCACTTGGGCTTAGATTTGTGTTTTGGAGTGTTCGGACACATAGTGAAATTTTATGGCGATAATTTTTGTAGAACAATTTGGCCACGCCCCCCGTAATTTTGGGGAATTTTTTTGCGAGTTTTCAAAAAAAAAATTAAAATTATGGTTATACGTGACAGTTAAAGGGTTAATTTGTTCCACAAAAATGTTTATTTGAATCTTTTCTATAAAACTTCTGAACATATTTTTGGTTTATAACACCAACAGGCAAATGTACATACATACATTGCTATGTTCGTACATACGCCGAAAACACAAGTTCACACAATTTTCGTTGCTCTCTTGCTGTCTCATTTTTATATATGTATAACACGTCGTTATTCTCTTTTCTCTGACAGTGCTCCGCACCCACACAAGCAAACTATTCGCTGCCGTTACATGAGTGTGTGTTAGTTTCGCAGTTTGACCCATAGAGTAACTATGGGTAGAGAAAATCTTTCACTCACCAAATTTCTGACATTTGTCCTCGTCTGATGTATACGTTTGATGTTGAAAAGAATTGCTTTACTATTACCAGATAGAGGCAATGGTTCAAAATAACAACAACGGCATTTCGTTTTGTGTGTTAAAATTAATGTGTTAAATACAACACAAATGTATGCTAACAATAACAGTCAATAAAAAAGTTTAAAACACATTTAAATTTCACAGTTTTTCACCAAAATGGCATGAAAAATGAAAGCAAGAAGTTATTGTAATTCCACCTGGCGTATATCACTTTTCGTCAAACATCTCTCTATCACACCGACCGCATCACGAAGAGTGTGAAATGAAACGTCAGATGAGAGAATAAGTTTATCTAGGTATGTATTAGTCTATGGTTTGACCATCTGTGTTTCGCAGTCGGACAAATCTGTGTTCTATATAGAGGTGGGTCACCCTTATCATATGGGTATGAAAAATAGATGTTGGCCGATTCTGAAACCTACCGATATGCACACAAAATTTCATACAAATCGGTCCAGCCCTTTCGGAGGAGTTTAACAGCAAACAATCTGTGATCGCAGTCGTGCAATCTGTGTGAGCGCAGTCAGTCGGACAAATTGTGTTTGGATGTATTCACTTTGTGTACTTAGGCCGTACCCGCGCCTATAGATGTTAACACATCAAAAACATAGGCCTGGGACATAAAAACCACCCGTATTTCATAATTGTAATGGATTTTTACTTGATTCAGTTGATGAATTTCGGAATTCAAATGTTTCTTTTTAATTCAGTTTACGAATTTTGAAATTCAAATGATTTCGAAATTTACTTTTTGAAAAACAATTAATAATTTGTTAATATCTACTTGAAATGAATAGTCACTATACTATGTAAGTCCAAAAAAGAGACCAGGCGGGAGATGACGGTTTTACCCCAATTCACGAGGAATCGAACTGCATCATTAGTTGTTTACGTTACAATTACGATTTCATACAAAATATATGTAGGCTTGGCCGGCGTACACTTTTCAACAGTACGCATACTTTTTTGTTCCTTGTACTGTTTTCGGCGTAACCCATCAAAAAGTAGCCGAGAGTACTTTTTTATCAACCATTTTGCTTTCTTTTGTAGTTTTTTATGTTTTTCATTGGCTCAAACCCAATTAAACAAAGTGGAGTTAATCCAAAAAATTGTTTCAGTGTAGAAAAAGTAAAATGAGGTGAAATTGATAATGGAGTAGAATTTGATATTGAAAATGAATATCAGTAAATAAATATAGTTATATAGAGACAGGCTTTCTCCTATTTGGCGAAAGAGTCTGAATTCTGGCAAGTTGTGAACAGAAAACTGAAAGAATGTTGGAAAATTACTTTTGTGCCGTTGATCTGAATCAAAGGCCCCCAAAAATCTGGTTTGAGAGGTAAGTTTTGTTCCCAAAGGTTGAAGCCCAATAAGTTTGGAATAAGTTTGTTAAAGAAAATTTACCGGTACAACCAACCAAATACAAATCAGTGGCTGTCAAAATCAGTCAATACCGAATAATCACAAAAAAAATCACTCTATTAGTCAAATTGAAAGAAACATTTTGTATGAAACCGTAATAGTAAATCAAAAAACTAATGAATCAGTTCGATTCATCGTCCCGGAAGTAGGGTAAAACCGTTCCCTCCGGCCTTGTATTGGAAAATTTTTGCTGAACACTATCACAGCGTATTAAATACTAGAGTTTTATGACTTTTCTATATTTGTGTAGTTTATTTTAATGTCACTTAATAGTGCCAAATATTATTGATATGGATATTTGGTTCATTACTGCACAAACAAACATTTCAATGGTCTTACGGGGGTAGAGTATATTTAATTTTCTTTTGGCGTAGAATACGTCTTACCTTACGGTATAGGGAGTCATGTGAGATTGTTATTGGTGTACTCTTTATTTCATTGATTATTGAGGAAACGGCGAGATAACTTTTTTTAAAAATTTTTTTGTAGGTAAATGAAGATGTTATCTTTCGTTTGAAATACATTTCATATTGGTGTATATCTCAAAAATATCTCAAATTTCTCAAATGAAAATTGTTTAAACACATACACTCAAACATATGTGTGGTGGTTGGTTGAGTGTTTGAGTTTGTAGAGTGAACACACACTATGCTGCTGTTTCAGTGTGGACACAAACCTTCGGCTGTTGTTTTGATTGATGAAATATTGAAATTTCGTATATTTACTTATGTATTTAAGTGAAACAAAATGTTAAATGTGAATTTGAATTTAACATGGATATATAATTATAAAAAATATAAATCAAATTGATTTGCGTCTGTTATTTATCATTTATCCTTACTCTTTTAATTTAAAAACATATTTATCCTATTTTTCCTACCATAAGCTTATGTATATTATCAAAAGTAATTATCAAATAAATAAATTCATTTGCTTATGTTATTTATCATTTATTGTTATATATGTTTTCTGTCTTATCGGATGGCGTATTCTACGTTAAACTTAATGGCCGTGTCTCTGACACAGTCTGCAGGGACAGTCCGTGGCCGAAGGCCTCGGACAACTGTCTGCTGTATTTTTTAAATTCTTGTTGTTTTTTATGTGTATTCTGGTTGTTTATTTACAGTATATCGTTAGCTAAAATGCAAAAAGACGTAACTAACCAAAAATTAAAAATCGAATTTTTGATTGATTGTTGTGAATGCCATTAAACAACATGTCTTGACAAAATTTTACACTTCTGCGATCAAAAATTTGTCTGTGTGCTTAAAGTGAAATTAGAAAAAACTTCGTTAAAAATATTTATAATTTTCATTTTCCAAAATTGTTCGCTTCTCCTGTAATATTTTGTTTTTGTTAGTTACGTCTTTTTGCATTTTAGCTAACTATATTAAACATATAGTAAGTACAAGATTAATATTAAAATTCATAGCACTGGCTTCTAAGGTCTTCAGCTAGTTTCATACCAAAATCTTTGTGCTATCATAGAATTTGCTGATTTATTTATAATCTTAGTAAGAAATTCCAACTCATTTTAAACATTCAACAAAAAGTTGAAACGTCAAGGAGTTTCTAAGTCCAATCCGTTCTTGATTTCATTAAATTTTTGAAACTGTTGGCATAAAGCCATCGTCAGCCTAAACTGGAAAACTTTTTGCTTTTTACAAAATCCGGCTTAAGTTTTCCAAGCCTATGTGCAGGATATACGAGTTTTTAACATAACAATAAACATCTAAGCTTCTCTTTTAATATTAAACTAAAATAATTTTCATTGTTATTAAATAATAAATAATGCGAAGGATTAAAGCTTTAATGAACTATGTAAATTAGTTTTAAGGATTAGTGCTACAAACTTGTTATATTTTATATATTAGGAAACCATTTTGTACTTACCGTATTGAAAAAAAAAATCGTAAAAGATATTTTTCGTTTTTCTCTCAGTTTTGTTTATTATTTTTGTAATTTTCTGTTTTATTTTTATTTTTGTCTTTGTCATATCTTTTTAATTCGTAACTTATTTTCTTGCATATCATGGAACCAAAAATCTGCACTCCGCTAAGAGTGTCAAATATTTAGCGGGGGGAGGAAAAATTCATAAAAAATTTTTAATTCACGTTTGTTTGTATTATATTAATCTCAAAAATTATCATCTCATTCGCACATTTTGAAATGTTTGAATTTTTTACATTATTTTATTTTTTATATATTTTTATATTCACTTTATTTTTCACTGTTTTAAAAACGGGCATAACAATGCTTAAGTTATGAAAAAAAAAACCATAATAACAAATTACATGTAATTGTATATGTCGAAAAAAAAATTGCATTCATAAATTATTAATAAACAATATTGCTTTAATACAATATTATTGTAGTTTTGTTTGTCTTATTTCATATATATATTTTATATATAAATATTTATTTTCTCAATATTTGCTTTGTTGGTTTAGACTGAAACTGTTTGGTTTTGTGTTTATTATTATGTTTTAGCAATTTAATATTTCATTACGAATGACATTTCAGTTTCACAAAATAGTTTTTGTTTTGATATTTTCTTTTTTATTTTGTTTGGGTAGATAGAATATTTCCAATTTAGCAGTGTAAGCATTAAATTGCATTTTTGGATATACATATATATGTATATGAAATATATCCTTGAATTTTCATTTTGTATTTTTTTCTGCGTTTTGCTTAGGTATTCAGTATTTGTTAGAAATAATTTTTCGGTGTTTTTAGTTCATTGTTGTTCTTTGTTTTTTTATAGTATAGTAGTAGTAATTATAAAATAAATATATTTACAGATTTGGATAAAGGTTGATTTTTTATTTGATTTATCTAATTTGTTTTTATTAGAAACTTTAGTAAAGTTACTCATATAGAGGAACACACATAAAGAGCAATTCAATGCCTGTGAATATCGCAGAAGATGTAGCCATATTTATTACGGGTAATCATCTAAACACTTTTTTTTTGGCATTTCAATGATGGCACAACTGGGGTCAGCAATGACTTGTAAACGAAACCTCTAAGAGGAATTCGTTTGTGACAAACTTTGCTTTATGCAGCAGCCTGCAGATTAGCCCAACAGGCTGAAGAGAGCTCAAAATGTGGCCTCCACCCCACGGTAACACAACTGGCTCTACTGGTGCCCAATCTTGATAAGATCGATACTTACTTCTGCGCTTCTTTTGTGGTGGACGTCAAAGAAAAATAAGTGTGTTACTGAAAATGACAAACGGATTAACGCATGACTACTTTAGGTATCAGCGGTACAATAAAACCTCAGCAAAATTGCCACGATAATTTCATGAACCCTCTTGAGATTAAAATTAGAAGACCACATACCCATTTCAACAACACGCTAAAAAAGTTGTCTCTGTCGTGTTTGAATGCAAATATAACGAGTGTGTAGCTTGTAGCAAATATAGTATACTTGTGTCCAAACACATTGTGTGTGCTATTCAATATAATATTTTTGGAACACAATGATTAATAGGTCATAATAACGGATGATTTTTTAAGAGCTTTCGGATTTGATTTGAAATAAAACACATACAATTTAGAGAAACGTATGAATTCTTTATTTGAATCGATAGGACGGTATATAGTTCAATGTTTAAAGATGTTTTCATGTGAATGTTGGCCACGGCTGCGCCTCAAATGGTTCATATCCTGGGTCCAATTTTGGCACACTCTCTTCTACATATCGCCGGTATCTCACGAGTATATTCTTCAGTATTGGCTTCCAGTGCGTCAAGCGTTGCGGGCTTGTCCCTACAGATATGAGCCTTATCATAGCCCCACAAAAAATAATTTAAAGACATTAGATCGAACAAGATTCCGAATAGCCGCCTCAGAAGTTCGTCCCAGCTGACCACAAAATGGAAGAATCACTTTCTTAACCGAGCATGAATTTTGATAACAAAATCCAATAACCTGCAAGCGATGTTCGTTTGTTAATTCATGGTTAAATTATAGACCAAACTGAACGTGTTTGACAGGAACATGTTACACGAAAACAACTGAGCTGCCAAAAATCGTGTTGCTAAAAAATCACCCCTTATTAGTATTTGTGACACAAATTTGGCTATGTTTGTTGAAAACTTCTGAAAACAAAAGCGGGACAATTCGAGGGAGCAATGTATATGGTTCTTGCAATACTTTGATGGAGCCGTTAGTTTTCAGCGTGAACACATAATGGAAAATCTTAAGGATAACCGATTATGTTATGGAAAAAATGGTTATAGCAAATAGCTACAGTGATCTGCAACACACAGGATTCTAGACAGTATGTAGCCGAATCAAAAGCGGAGTTAAGATTCAATTATATCTACTCGCCTCCTGCGATGGAGTAGAGACCTGTTTTAGGACACTTTATCTAGGACCTTCAAATTTAGCAGTAGACTTTTCTCAGGCACAGAGTAAGGCAATCAGGGAATGCGTAAGATGGACACAGGTATGAAGGTATGACTTGCTAACCAAGAGGTAACCCAGAATCTATTGCCAGAAAGGTTGGAATTTCAAATGATACTCGAGTGCAAAGAGAAGAAGAAGATAAATCTGTATTCTTTTGTTGTTTGGATGCAAATAAAACGTGTTTGTAGCTTATCGCAAATACAGTATACTTGAGTCCAAATACATTGTGTTTGCTGTTCAGTTTTACACGTTTGGAACACTATGATTAATAGGTTATAAAATATGTATTTCTGACCCAAATTTGGCTTTGTTTGTTAAAAACTGCTGAAAACGTGACGGACAATGAACAAGCAAAAAGCAGCAAAATTTCTAATCGAGAAAACAATGCTTGCAAACATGTACATGGTTCCTGTGAACACATAATGGAAAATGTGAAGTATAACCGATAATATTCTATAAAAAGTTATTGTGGCAAATAGCCACACATATATGCAACACTCAGAATTCTAGACAGTCTGTAGCCAAATCAAAAGCGGACTTGAGATTCAACGATATCTACCCAAGGTCCTGCGTAGGAGGAGAGAACTGTTATAGGACACTTTATCTAGAACCTATAAATTTACCAGTACACATTTCTCAAGCACAGAGTAAGACAATCAGGGAGTGCGTGAGATGGCTGAACAACTATAGTGGAAACACGAGTATGAGGAAAACGAGGAAACACGAGTATATGAAATGCTAACCAAGAAATTACAAATGATACTCGAGTGCAAAGAGAAGTTCAATTATTTCACTCCCAATAACATGGATCATATGGAATTCTGGGAATCAGGTCATTTTTTAGAGTGCGCGGTCAGGCTATCTATACAGTATAGACTCTTAGTAGTGGACGGTGAATCGTACACGCTGAAAAGTTTGTCTTTTTTTGTTTTTTTTTTTTTTTTGAATGCAAATATAGCGTGTTTGTAGCTTATCGCAAATATAGTATACTTGTGTCCAAACACATTGTGTTTGTTACTCAATATAACAATGATTAATTGGTGATAATATATGTATTTGTGACCCAAACGTGGTTTTGTTTGTTAAAAATTGCTAAAGGCGGATTTGGATTTCAATGATATTTACTGGCGACACAGAGATGGATGGAAGAACGGGCATAGGACACTTTTCCGGCACCTACAAATATTACAGTACTGTTTTTTTCCAGTATAGGTTAAGGCTATCATGGAATGCGTAAGTTGGCTGTGTATGAAGTTTTTCACAGATGACCAAGAGATAATCCAGAGGAAATCGCCACATACTATGATGAAATTTCCAATGATACTCGAGTGCAAAGTGAATTCAAATAACATATCTACCTATAACGTCCTAAGGATCATATGAAATCCTGGGCATATGCAAGAGCAGCCGGTCTATGTAGAATTGGCTCTTGCAAATGAATGGTCAGGCATATAGTTTAAACATCTTGTTATGGTACGATAACAGCTACAGAATTATTCAACACACTAAATCGTAAACAGGTGGTTTGTCAATCAACAGCCGACGAGGGATCCAATACTATATTCCAACAACTCTGTGGTGGACAGGAAAATTGTTATAGAACTTTTTTTTTTATCGAAAAGGCAACCTTATACAACTGAAAACTTATAGTGGAATTGCGAGTATAAAGATATCCAAGTGGTGGTCCAGAGGCTAACGCCACAAATGATCGAATTGCAGATGATCCTCTGTTGCAGGGAGAAGTTATATAATTGCTCTACCTATAGCAGACTAGGGATTATATGGATTTCTCGTCACTGGGACATTTGTTACAATGCACAATTAGTCAAGGTACCGAGAAGTGACAGTAGAGTGTCTAAACCCGAAACCGAAAAACCGGTGACACCGGTATAACCGTGGGTCGGCTTTTTAAAAAACTTGATTTTCGAACAAACCGGCAACCGGTTGTTTGACGTCGGTTAACCGGGATTTACGTAATTTGTGTTCATATCAATTAAACAAATTAATAATCAGTTATATGATTTTCGAATTTTAATGAAGTTTTGGAATTAAGAAATATGATTTGTATTTCCAAATATTATTTTATGTTCCAAAAAGTTGTAACTGGCATTTCCAAACAATTTTTTTAATCAAATTTCAAAATAATTTAATGACTTGAATAAGAAATAACTAAAAATTATTAAAGAATTAATTAACTTTCCAAACATATTTGATTTTAACTTTAAAAAATTGAATTATTTTATATAGAAATGTTTTAAACTTCATACATGAAAATCTCTTTCAAATTTGAATATGATTTTCCAATTTAAATCAGTTTAATGTAAATTTGAATAAGACTTTTAAATTTTATAATATACACGCATTCCAAATTGGAATATGATATAACGGTTTTATTTAAAATTGAAACGTAATTGTCGTAGTTAAATAGAGTTCTGAAATTTTTACTTTTAAACACGAATAAGTATATGAAATGATCGATAAACAAATGTGTTGTAAGTGCTATGTGAAATTTAATTTAAAGCAAAAAAAAACCGAAAACCTTGGTTTCATCGGTTTTTGCCGAAACTTAAATCCGGTTTCTTGAAAAATTGATTTTTCGAACCAACCGAAAATCGGTTTCTTGAAAACTTGACTTTTCGAACAAACCGAAAACCGGTTTTCAAAAAATTACGATTTTTTTGACACGCTAATTGACAGCTAATGGTAAATCATAGAGTTGAGTAAATTTCGGAAAGAAATGGTTGTGGGAAACATCTAGACAATTATCCAGCACAGATGATCGTAGATAGCTGGTTGCCAAACCAACGCGTCCATGGGATCCAATGATATTTACTGACGTCTCTGAGATAGATTGGATATAAGTTATAGGATTCTGTATCGAAGACATAAATATTGAGCAGTACGTTGTTCAGTCATATTAAGGCAATTACGGAATATGTGGAATAGCTGAACCGATGGTGGAAACACGAGTTTGAAGATATTTCCTGATAACCAAGTGATGATCCGGGACAAATGGGCACAAGTAATTCTCGAGAGCAAAGGGTGTTAAATAATTTCCCTATCAATGGTGGCATAGGAATACAAAGAGTCCTGAGCACTGTATCGTATTAAAACATCTGCCAAGCCACATAGAATGGGGGCCGAAGTATAAAGCTGACTCGCTTATGATGTTTGACATGTGACACCGTCTTAATGAAACCCCATGTATTGCACATCCATTTTATTCAATTTATTTTCAAATTAGATTAATGCGCGGCAAAAATGCTATCCCAGCCGGTGAAATTCTGAAAACTCCACCGCCGAGAACCCCCGCATGGTCCATCCGGCGGTGGCAATACACTGTGGTTGGCTATAAACTAGGGATGCCAAACGGGAAATCCCGAAACCTGAAATCCCGGGATTTTTCGGAATTGATGAATCCCGAATCCCGGAATTTTAATAAGTAAATCCCGGGTGTTTTCGGGATTATTATTAATTTTGAAAGACATAAAACTAAAAACAATGCCAAAAGTTCAGTGTGGTTATATTTTTTGGAAGAGTCGAAAGGTGCACCTCAAGCAAAATGCAAATTGTGCAAAAAGGGTTTAAAATCCAATGGCGGCTCTACAATAGCTTTAATAACACATCTGAACGTAAGTTAATTTTGGCAAATGTATGTATGTCATTTATACGGCTTACTCTCCAAAAATTACAAAATGTATTGCGATGGGTAGAACATATTATTTTAAGCAAAGAAAGTAAAGTAACAAAATCGGGGCAAATGCATACTTTCAGAGTTAAGGAGTTATTAGTCATAAAAAACTCAAACAATAATGTATCATTTTTCGATAAGTCGCTTAGTCATCGAGTTATCGGATGTTCACGTTTCTCAAACAAAAATTTAAAAAATTTCGCATAATTTCAGAGTTATGGAGGTATTAGTAATAAAAATCTCAAACAATAATGCATAATTTTTCGATAAGTCGCTTAGTTAGGATGTTTAAGTTTCTCAAACATAAATTTAAAAATTTTTTTAAAATAATTTTTGTTTTTGTTTGAGAAAAGTAAAAAATCGATAACTTTTCTAAATGTCAACATCCGATAACTCGATAACTAAGCGACTTATCAAAAAGTGCTACATTATTTTATGAGGTTGTTTTGAATTGTTTTATACAAAAAACTGATATCAATGGCTTTACACGGTACGTTACGGCTTTGCACGGTACGTATAACCCTCTCACATATCCGAAATTTGGGGGCCCATAAATCCGAAACTATGCATTTACCCCGATTTTGTTATTTCACTTTTTTTGCTTAGAATAACGTATTCTACCCCCTTGTAGTTTTTTGTTTGGAGTGTAAGCCGTAAATAGACCTGTTCCCAAAAAATTTAAAAATAGAATCCCGAAAAATCCCAGGATCCCGAAAAACCCGGGATTTGAGGATCGGGATTTCGAAAATCCCGAACCCCGGGATATTTTAAAATCAAGCCCGTTTAGCATCCCTACCATAAACCCTGTTGGTAATGCCCAAATATTCATTAACTTCACGGAGTTATTTACATTTTTGTTTATTTCCTCTATTTAAATTCAATTTAAAATGGATAACCCATCTATTGTAGAATATTATGAAGAAATATAAGTAAAAGACTAATGGGATGATGCTGAAGTCATTTCTGAAATAATATTTGTAGATTGGAGATGGGAACAATTTTTACACTTTTAAGATGTGAATAAAAGTCACTTGCCAATTGGGATCTGTTTGGCAGATCCTTTTGAATATCAGCCGTCTATTTAAAGTTGTATAACATAAATTCCATCCAGTTATGAGTAATTTTACCAAAAATTTAAATTATTCCTTAAATCTGAAAATATTATATAAAATTTCAGGTTTTCCTTTTTAGATTATATGTGAGATTTTTTTTAGGTTTTAATTTTTTAAATTTTATCTTATTAAAGTAAGCGTTGAAAAATTGATTGTTGCAGCTAAAATTTGTGTAGTGTTTTTTTTTTTGGTTTCGTAGTTATTTAAATAGTGATTTATTTGTAATTTGTTTTTCTTGAAAAATATTTCAGTGATAGATTAAATTTTAGTTTAAGATAAAGTTTTACTTTTTTATATTTCAAAACAATTTTTTTTGTGAGACATTCTTTAAAACTTGATAATTTGTGGATGTGTATGGTTTTGAGTAGCAAATTTGTTGTTTGTTTTTGTTTTTGTCTTAAGGCATGCCAAAAATGCTGAATAAACGTGCTTAGCAATCTGCAGACATATAAAAAAAGTCCGTCCTTACGTCTGTCTATAATGGCATATAAGTATTCGTGAATATAATGGTTGGCGGGGGGGGGGCTGGTTGGATATACTGTTTATAGTTCCATTTATATTCACAAATAGGCTTCCTTTTTTTCGTTTCGTTTCTTCATAAAGCCATTTCACAATTTTTATATAATTTTTTTTACATGATTTTGTTCTTATTTATAGGTATGTGTGGGGAGGTGGTTATTTTGCATAATCTTTGTTTAATCTTTTTGGTTTAAGGGTATTTTCTGCTTTAAATTAATGCCAATAAGTTTTTCATTCTATGCTATATTGTTGTTTCTTTTTCTTTTCTTTTTTGTTTGTTTGTTGATTAATACAATGTAGGATTATTAGGACAATATATGTTAATGAGTATCTTTTTTGAATGCTTTGGAAGGTCTTCTATATTCAAAAAAACGACACAAATGAAAAGGCGAATCTAATGTTCATGGATTTTATCTATAAGTCAGCTAGTAATTTTTAGGGTAAAGTTATGAGGTTTGTAATGAAAGATTTAAAGATGAAAATCACTAAAGAGCATTGAAAAAAGTTTATAAATAAAAATGAATATGGGTATTTGATACAGATCTTTATATCCAGGTCAGTAGTATGCATGTTCGTAACACCAGTTAGTTAAGTCATTCAATTGCTCAGAGTGATTCAATTGTAATGCAAATCTTTGGCAGGAATTACTTGTGATACCGTCAGCTGAGTACTATAAAGCTCCATATGCCATTTTCACTTTTTTTGAACTAAGATTAGAAACAGAGATTTGAAATGTTGCTCTTTCGAACACTGTTTTCAGATTTTCGCTATCTCACTCGGTTGCTAAGATACTCAGTGTTTTATTAATTTTATTTATTATATATTTATATATTATGTATATATATTATACATAATTATATGTATTATATATTTAATTTATTATTATGTAGTATATATTTAAACTCTTTAGACAAACAGTTATTCAGATTTACAATTTTTGAACATTCTATCACGTAGTTTTTTTTTACCTCTAAACTTAAGTGCTGTTTTTCTCGAAACTAAGTTGATGGCGTATGGAGCTTTATGGTACTCAGTTGACGATATGTTTATGTCTTGTATTTTTAGCATACATGGGTTTTTTCTATTAGCATTGGATTTTAATTTACATTACTTTATCTAATGCAATTGCAAAAGAATTATCATTGTTCACAATAACGTTTTTCATTCTTCAATTTGCATTTGCTCAGACAATGAAAATTCAGGTTGTGGATTCGGATGTCGATTGGAATGAAATATTGGAATGCTTTTAATTGTTTTGTATTTGTTGGACTGCTAGCAATTCTGTTTATAAAGTATTTTACATGTAGAGGTTTGCGACTTTGATATGTATTGCCTCGCAGTACTTTCCCATTCATAAACCTGTACTGTATAAAATATTTGAAAATAAAAACTGTCAGATATGAAGGAAATGCTGTTAAAATAAGCAAAATTGCCAATGGTATTACAATATTTTTTCAATATTTCGAAAGATAATTCAAATTAAACTACAAATTAAAATTGTTATATAATTAATTTGCCCCATGTATTGTATTTTATATAAAGAGGTTTACGGCTTCGATAGGCATTGCCTCGTACTACTATCCAATTCATAAACCTGTACTGTATAAAATATATGAAAATCAAAACTGTTAGGTCAAAAAATTTGAAGAAACTGGATTGGTTATGGACACTAAGACTCCTGTGTTGAAAAAATTGCTGCTCTAAACGAGAGTGTCGCCGAATACACGAAAACATCAATTCGAAACATCAATTCTGAACAACCTCAAATTTCACGAAGCACTACGCAGCGATTTTTGACAAAAGACTTCCACCGTCATGCGTACAAAATTCAGATTATTCAGGAGCTCAAACCAGCAAATCTCCGGCAATTAATGTGTAATGGAGAAGAGTAAATTCAATGCCAATTTTTCAAAAAAAAAAAACTCATGTTCTCCGATGAAGTGCATTTCCATCTGAATGGCTTCGTGAATACACAAAGTTTGGGTCCCAGAAAATCCTCATGCAATCCATGAGAAACAACTGCCCCCACAGCGAGCAACAGTCTGTTACAGGTTTTGGTCACGTGGCGTGATTGGACCTTAATTTTATGAAGATAATGCCGAAATTGCTGTGACTATGAACGGCATTCGTTACAGGAACGCAGAAAGTAGTTGTTGTGGCCTTAACTGGACGGCATGGGTCTGGACGACATGTGGTTTCAGCAAGACGGCGCCACCTGACACACCGCGCATGCAACAATTGATTTATTGCAGCACCGATTTTTAGATCAAGTTATCTCACTAAATTCTGGTGTCAACTGGCCAACAAGATAATGCTATTTAACGCCGTTCGATTTATTTCTTTGGGGTTTTGTGAAATCTTTGGTTTATGCGAATAAACCAGAAGCAACTCCCGAGCTCAAATCTGAGATACAACGCGTCATCGGTGAGACACAGCCACATTGCTGTGAAAAAGTCATGGAAAATTTCATGAACAGAGTAATGGCCTGTCATCAGAGCCGTGGGGGTCATTTGACAAATACTTTTTACCATACTAAATCGGAACATGTCTTCTTTACAATCCAATAAAAAATCACAACTATCGTAAAAAATACGAGTTTTGGAACGAAGTTCCTTATCGCACGTTGCGGGATGGGGGCTAAATGAAAATAAAATTAACCACTTTTTTTTAACAATGTTATGCTCAACTATATTGGGTACTTTTACTTTGGTTCATGTCTAAACTAACATATGTTGCGAAATTTCTTGTTTAAGCTAGAAGTTTTCTATATTTTCTTAAATAAAAACTAAATGGTTTCCCATTACATCCCATAAAGGGACAGGGGAGAACTTCTCACAATCACTGAGCTGTGCGCTTTCCAGTTTTCACTCACTGATTGCGACCTACAGTTTTACACCGACTCCGAAAGGTATTTTGAGAAGCTTTTTCATGGCTATATACTCGATAGAGTCGCCGGCACTGTGCGAGGTGACCGCCGCCGAAAGAAATTTTAAGGTGGTCAGAGCAGTGTTCGAAACAAGGATCTCATGTACAAGAGCCGCGCACACTTACCATTGCACCACCGACCATAAAAATATCCATTTAAATTATCGTATCTTTCAACGGATGCCTAAGGCTTGTTGGAACTAACTAGTACATAATATATAGCGTAAGGTACTTGTTTCCAACCGGGTGTCCATTGACACCTCATGTAATTTTTTTCATGTAAATTTCATTTTCATGGAAATTTCAAAAAAAAAAGTAAATTGAAAACTTAATTGAAAATTGGAAGGAAAAAGTATGCATGATAAAAATGTAAAAAAATTGTGTTTCAAAATTTAAAAAATATATTTTTCTGTTTATGGTCGTCGTGACACTTTGTTTGAGCTTCATAGTGGCAAAACAAATTGTTTCTTACACACAATCGAATCGACACGTCAACGGCCGGTAGGGGACTATAAGTGCTCTCGTTTATTAAAATGTTTGACGTTTCCGTAATAAGCTCTTCAAAAGGCATCTATTGAGGCTCCCCTACCAACAAAATTTTACGGTACACCTTAATCAACGTGTGTCTGTCAGCAATTACTTCAAAGACTAATACCTTTCTTAGACCGATATAAATCGAAATGTAAGGGAGAAATTTGTACCTGCACTTCACTAGATCTGGAAGTGAAGGAAAACATGTGAAAACCGACCAGCCAAAGAATGTGCAATTCTCAAGGTAAGATTAACTGAAATTACCAGAGATCATATGGAATCAATTTTAAACTGAATTCTTAACTGAATGTTTTTACTAAGATATCTGAAAATTGGTTTCAAACAAGATGATTGTTTCGAACAAATATTTGGTTTTACCCGAATGTTTAATCTGAAAATTAGGCAATATTTTTACTCGCCTAAATTGCATTTTATTCCTTTAAAATATAAAATTTACTTCAAGCTCTATAGTGTTTAATAATTTATGTTTAATTAAATTAGTGTGAATTAAAAAAATTTTAAATAAAAATACAAATTTTGTTTAGAAACTATTTCTCATACACTCTAAGCCAATCGCTAAGCACTAAAAGAAAATGGGAAGGAACAAAGCATTTTCATTATAGGTATATATGTATGTGTTTACGAAGTATTTCACGCTACAGAAAGGAGCAACAAAATAATTTAAACAAAGCAATTTAGCAGATATAACATATGGTGTATTCATAAGACTTTAATTAAAATATTTGGTTTATTTTTATTCAGAAATTAAAGATGGACTTACAAATATACAAAAACAAAATATATATTTTTTTTTACAATTTTTTATATATTATAAACTAGAAGTATTGAATTTGATGGATACATAAATACACAAAAATTGAAATAGTGAGAGAAGAGATAAATTTATTAATTAAAATAGATATATATGTATGTATGTATATAAGGATATAGAGGGGTATAGAAGTATTAAAACTATTACATATGAAAGATATTTTACGAGCAAAGATTTAAGGAAAATTTTTTAACATAATTGCTATCAATTACATTTTACAAGTGAGACAGATAAAGTTGATAATTTCATAGAAAATCTTGTGAACTCATTTATGGTTTAGACAATATTTCATTTAGAAATTACTTAAGAAATAATAATTTAAAACAAATGAATATGCAACGTAATTTTTTCCATTAAAATTCCAAACAAAAATGAATGGATATCTATCGATCATTTCTGGTGGAGGAAAAATTTAAGTGAAATATTCTGGTGAAATAGGAGTATAGAAAGCTGTATCCACATATTAAATTACAGAAATTATTTTAGAATGGTGATTAAGAAATAAATAAAATTGATATTTAAGTTGTTTAAATTAACTTGGTTTTTCTTTAAATTTATTTTAACTTTTTTTTTTATTTTTGTTTGCTTACCAAAATAAGTGTGGTGAGAGAGTAGAGTTGTGGGCTTTATTGAAGGAATAAAGTTGGTGGTGTAAAATATTTTGGGAAATCTTTCAAAAATGTATAATGTTCATGGATCAAAGGAGGTTTTTGGTTACTATTAATTTTAGGATCGTTAACGTTTCATTATGACATGAGTTTTATTTGTGGAATAGATGAAAAATCCTTAAAATCTCGAAAAATTTTGCATCGATTTTAATAGTTTGTTTAGATAGACAATATTTTTTGACACAAAACAGTGATTTATATTCAAATAAACTGCTGGATGACGTTTCTTAAATTTTTGATGACGGCTTGATCTGTATTTATGTCTTGATTTCGATTTTATGCGTGTAAAGGCTTCGCAATCTGCCACTACTTTCTCTCTGGCATACGTAGTTATAGTCAAGTAAGCAACTGCAACAACTTTTGGTCGTAGTTTTTATAATTATTGGTTGGCAACACGGCTACGGTTTGATTGCGGTTCTAAATCAAAAGTGCTCCAGCGTTGCCACGTATTTCAGGTCCAACATAAATAGTTAGTTTTGCGCCGAAATTGGAAGAGAAGTGTGGTATTTGCATGTCGATTACTCTTCACTTACTACGTTGCAGTCGAGTGGCAAATTGTGATCTTACATTTACTTGTGAGTTAATGATAAAACTCCATACAAGAGCTGATAGCACACGATAAACCTATATTTTATTCGCAGCAAAACTCTGATATTAAGAACTTTTTTCCCTTTTTTTTGTATCAACCCAACACTCGGGGAATGCCTGCTATAAATGCAGTGCATTGTGTAGTCGAAGAAAAATTCAGGTAGTGGAGGATAGAAAAGGGAGTAGTGTCTGTTGACAATTGCCTTGAATCTTTGTATGCCACAATTGTGTCTGTTGTCATTTGCCTTGAATCTTTGTATGTCACAATTGGTGAGAAATACATTAGCCGGAAGTTTATTCCACATACGGACTGTGCGGCTGATGAACGAATTTTCTCTACTTATATAATGGGTCGATAAAAAACGGATGAGAGTTCGATAAAAAACGGATGAGAGTTCCTGGAATGCCTAAATATCCTCACGTCTGGCATAAGTTGACGGATGTCCGAGAAACATATACCGTTGAAGTATCGATAGAGCAGCGACACGCAACCCACATTTCGACGATGCTCAAGGGAGGCAATAGAGTTGGATAACCTACTCTCTCCTATCAACACCGTCTTTGGGCATGGTCAAGAAGCTCCAGAGATGTGCTAGGAGCACCTGCCCATATATGGGATTTATATTCCATCTTTGGCCTGATGTTGGTGGTGTAGATATTAAGAAGATCAGATGGTGTGAAGTATTTCTTGCACCGCTTTAAAAAGCCTACACACTTGAATGCATCAGCAAAAGTTCTGACTAGTCTTAATTTGTACAAGGATTGAGTGATATCAATATTTATATTTGACTTAAGGTTATCTTGTTGTGGTTAGTTTTTAAGTACTTAAGTAAGTGCTGGTGGTAAGTTCTGAACTACTGCTTCAGATTCTGAAAGATTTCTTATGTTCTAGGGAGGCACTGTGCTCATACAGATGCCATTAAGTCAAGGCAACTTTCATAAGACTACAGGATCTGGAGTTGGTCATGAATTAGTGTTGAACGATGTTCCCAAAATTACAACATAGATTGACTATAAAAAAAAAACGCTTCCCATTACATCGCATGAACGGATTGGGGAGAACTTATCTCAACTTCTCTCTTCTTATACCAGTTCTAGATTAACACTTACTGATTGTGACATACAGTTATACACCGGTTCCGAACAGAATTTTGAGAAAGAATTATTAGGTGGTGTGAGCAGGGATGGAATCCATGCACACATGTACAAGAGCCCCGCACACTACCACTGCACCACCGATGCCCAATCCTGTAGCTTGACTTTATGAAGCCGGAACTTTCTTTCAATAGAATATATGCGACTCTCATATGAGAATAAGATTCCGGGAATGATTAAATTAACAATATAAAGGAATTTCTGGGAAATGTGAATTTCAACACGGATATTTCGAAGGTAACTAATCAGAGAATGGAATTTTCTATTGGTTCGTAGACTAGCTGAGAGCATTTATCAGGCAGAAAATCTGACCTTTAGGTTGTAGTAGTAATTTGAGTCACAAATAACTTGTCAATCATTGCGTTCCAAACATGATATATTGAATAGCAAACACAATGTGTTTAGACACAAGTATACTATATTTGCGGCAAGCTACAAACATGTTATATTTGCATCCAAACAATATGCAAAAGGCAAATTTTTCAGCGTGTAGCAACGATGTAGAAGGGAAGCCATCAACTGGGTATTTTCTGTGCTCATATTTAGCATTAGCTAGTATGAGGTTTTCTACTATGGAGTAATCCAAAGAGTAATCCAAACAGTTCTCCGGTGCGGTTGGCGAGTGATCTCGGTAGCACGTAATATCACCAAAGATTTAAAGCATTAAGTGAGTTATACTGTATTCACTACTTTCGAACTTAACATATGTCTGCTTTTCATGTGTCTGCTTTCAAAATAAGAAAAATATGTCTTATTTTGTTTGTTGGTTGCCAATAACAAAGAGTATACTTGTGGCCAAACACATGGTGTTTGCTATTCAATATAACATGTTGGAGACACAATGATTAATAGGTTGTAATATATCATCGCTGTGCCGCCGAAAAGGGTTATGTCTAATGTTTTTTAAAAAAAATTATTCCACATTTGAAAATCATTTGTATTTATACATGCGCTCAGGTCGCTTTATACTGATATTTACATCGGAGTCGAAGTATATGGAACTAGCAAAGACGAAGTTGTAGAACAAATGTTACAGGAAAATTATAGTTATTTTGTTTTCCTGAAAAGTTAACATAAAACACATAACTGTTTTTGTTGGCTCAGCGACGATATGCTTGTGTGACTCCCCACTGTGTCTTTGTTTGTTAAAAACATCCGACAACCAAAGGGTGACAGAAAAAACGTATCTAAATGCACCTGATCTCCAATTAATGAAAACAATACTTGCAAACATATATATGGTTCCTGCAACATATTGCTGGGGCCGTTTCTTTCAGCGTGTAAACCTGATCTCCAATTCATGAAAACAATGCTTGGAAACATATACATGGTTCCTGCAATATGTTGTTGGGGTCATTGCCTTCAGCGTGTAAAATTGATCTTCAATTCATGAAAAAAAAATGCTTGCAAACATATATATGGTTTCTGCAATATATTGCTGGGGCCGTTTCTTTCAGCGTGTAAGTTTCGTGGATTTCGCTAAGACAACAATACCCGATGTCATATAAATGAGAGAAGTCTCAATTATCTTATGTATAAAGATTTAAATATGTAGAGGAAAATTTCTTTGAACGAATTATGAAGAAAGTTGGGTCGCAATTGATTTAAACAGTAACTATTGATTATTGCTATTGGATAAAATATCACTTTTAATCACTGAACGTTTAAGCTGAGAACTACCATACTAAACCTTAATTTCGCAGGACATGCAGAAAATGGATGTAAACGAATTGGTATGCCGACAGTCATAAAATAACTGTACGGAAGCTGAAGGGTAACATTAATTGAAATCGCTTTCACAACTATACTGCATAATAAAACGCCAGCCGTTGCAATTCAATTATCGTGTTCTTCACTGCTGAATCAATGTAAATCATACTAAAAGCTATAAAATCTTGAAGGAGTTGTGAACACCATAGTACACATATCAGAAGGATTTAAGTACAGAGTAATTAATATATCTAGAGGAAACATATCTCTCAGCAAATTTGTGAGATTTGGCTTGGTGCGATATGAACGTTGGATGTTGAAAAGAATAACTCTAATAATACCAGATAGAGGCAATGGTTCAAAACAAGCAACAAGAAATCAGCAAGGGCATTTTGGTTTGTGTGTTACATTTGTTGTGTTAAATATTTACAACACAAATGTATACTAACAACAAAATATAACAAAAAAAGTCAAAAAATATATTTAAGTTTCCCAGTTCTCAACAGTTCATTTAGCTGAACATCTGTATATGACAACGACTTCACCACGAAGAGTATGAAACGATACGCCAGATGAGGGAAATTTTTTCTCTATAAGTGTTATTACTCTATGGGTTTAAAATTAATTTATACACTTTTTGAAAGATTTCTATACAAGTGTAAATAAGTATAAAGTTCAAGTGTGTCAAATGTGATTATTTTAGCCAAAAAAAAAACGTATTTTATTTGAGATATAATAAAGTTTAAGGTGTTGTTTTAAGGTTTAATAATTATTTTATCATATTTAATATGTGTTGTTGTTGGTTATTTTAATATTTTGGAAGAATAATATTTGCATTAATGGAGAAAATTTTAGAAAAAATATTGATTAAGAAAAACATGCACTGAAATGAAAAACAAAACATGCCAGAATTTATTTTGTTTTTTTGTTTATATGATTTCCAAACTTAAAGTGAGAAAAAAGCATTTCGATAAAATTGTATTGTATATTTACAGCTAAAATTTTGATGAAATAAAATTATAAATTATAATGAAATTACCTTTTTGTTTGTTTTTTTTTCGCTACATGCTGTATTGAAGATATCCTGAATGTCCAGATTAGAAATAAATTTTTGGGTGCTGTTAATTTTGTTGAAATTCTTAATATTTCGGATTTAGGTGAGAGAGCATTTTGAAAAAAACTGAACTCAACCAATTGTTTTTGTTTCGATTCAAATTAACTATTTTTGTCATTCTACTAAATTTTACTAAGATTTTGGTAATTTTGTTGCTGTCAATATTTGGTTATTATTAACAAGTAGTTCGGCTGTGATTAGATTTAAGGTTTTTGTTTTGTTTTTGGTTTTGGTTTAATAAAATGGCATTTTTGGTTTTTATGTCGTAATAATGTGTTAGAATATGCGCCTTAACAACAACACTTAAAACTAAACACTTTTTGTTTTTGTAAATATAATTATTATTGATTATATGTTTTGTTATGTTTTTTTGTTGGTTGTGGTTTTTTCTTCTTCTTTTATTAATAACTGTTGACAATTATCAATAATAAAAAAGCAGTTAATTATTTGTTAAATTGGTGTTCAATTTGTTTTATTTTGTGTTTTCTTTGTTCTTAATTTTCTTGCATTTTTCCTACATATGTATTAAAGGGGGTTTGCGTTTAGGCTGAGGGGTTTTTTTTCGAAAAATTTCTAACAAATGCTATAGAAAGTTTAACAAGGATCGGATTGAAATAAGTGCAGAAGAAAGAGAACTGATTGAATTTCCTAAAACTTTTAAAAACATTACGGTTCCTCCTAACAAACATGAAGAATGTTAAAACATGTTAAATAATTTATAGATGACGTTAAAAACTTAACACTTTTTTAAGATTTTCCTTTCTACATTGAATCTCGTGACTTTTTGTATATTCTTTGGTTTATTTGAAAATTTCAATTAACATTCTACATCTGCGCAAATCTCTTTTACTCACTCTCATTGACATTTGCATTAGAGCTGGTAGAAATAAACTTTTTTATCCCTTCATTCAATTCTTTCATTCCAAACCAATAGTCCTTCAATGTCCCTACTTTAAGCCAATTACGTCAGAAAAACCATTAAAAAAACAAATTCCCCTCCCACAACTTCCTTAGTAATGAATGAAGAATACATCAACCCTCGTTGTTTTTAATGCGTTTGTTTTTCCTTGCTTGTGTGCATGCATGAGGGTATCTAATGTTCTTAAAGATCCTTTTACACACGACACACACACTCAGAGTCATTAAATTGTCAATTGTGAGTAATTTTTTGAGTGTGAGTGTGTGTGTGTGGGCGTGTAAGGATAGTATTTGTGGTTGTTTGTGTTAGTTAAGCATTTGTTTGTGTTTCCTTTCTCGTCTATTTTGTCCTAAATACGCTCTAAATACACAATATAAAATAAAATTAATAGAATTTGGAAGTATATATCGGTATGTACGTATGTATGTATGTATGTAGATAGTTTGCTGGATTGCCTTCTTCTTCTTCTAGTTTTATCTAGGTATGTGTCTATAGTAATAATGTCTGTGTTAAAGGTAGATTAAGTTAAATAGGAAGTATTCAATTTTAATAGCAGTTCTTTTTTTCCTTTTAGTCACAGAAAAGGAAAATCCTATCAAATACGAAAAAGGTAAACTGAAATTCACTCCATTCTGCGTAGATAGTTCCACTCGAAATTAAGATTTTAAAAGCCACAATATTCTCCTAGGAACGAAGTAATAACACGTGGAAGAAATTTAACGTAATAGAGATGTTTGTTTACTTTCCCAGCAAAAAAGTGCAAAAATTTACTAGAGAAAAAATCTAGAAGGAAATAACGATTTTGATTTCATTATGAACGTACACGAACGACTTCCAGTAGATATTTGCAGGGAAACAGCTGATGTATTTACAGCCTTTGCTACATAAATTTTGGCACGAACTAGTTCCAGTAAATATTTGCAGGGAAACAGCTGATGTATTTACAGCCTTTGCTACATAAATTTTGGCTTGTAATTACATTATATATCTGTGCCCACAAGGAATAACAGCTAACGTCGAGTTAGGACAAAGTTAACTTTGTTTTGTTTACTTCTATCAAGTTAATTGTTTCTTCATCATAAATTGAATTTCAAATTTAAATATTATAAAATTGTTAACATAGAACTTATAAATATTAGTTTAGTCAAAATTCCCTGATTTTAGACAACGATTTAAAAATTTTAAAATCCTCTGTTGAACACTGACTGAAATCGAATTGCGTTGTTATTCCTTGTGGGCACAGATATATCCTTCGCCGTACCAATACATACCCGGGTGACAATTTCGGTTATAATTCTTTAATATCTTTATTAATTTTTCTCCGATCTACTGTAATTTTGGTTCACAAACAAGTTGTTTCGAGGCTGCCTTATGCTGGGTGTTATTCCTAGCATTTGGAAGAATTCCTTGATGAAAATTCAAAGATCAGCACTGATTAGCGTTAGTGGGGCAATGGGCACGACGTCAGGTACTGCACTTAGTGCTATCCTGAACATCTGTACTCCTGATATCATGGCCGAATCGGCAGCCGCTACCTTCTACGAGCGACAAATCCAAGGTCTTCTATTCCGAGCAGGAATACCTGCGAAAAGTCGCTGGAAGGGGATACCAGTAGTATCAGATTTTTCACGGATGAATCAAAGTTGGACGAGCAAGTAGGCTACGGGGTCCATTCACCAGACCTAAATATAAATATCTTCTTCAAGCTGCCTGATCACTGTAGTGTATTTCAGGCGGAAATTGCCGCTATACTGGTGGTCGCTGAACTACTGAAAAGTAGTGTCACAACCCTCCGGAGAATATGTATCTACACAGACAGCCGGGCTGCCATAAAATCCCTGAATACCATATTTGCTACTTCCCTGACGGTGAAAGAATTCCACTTATCACTTAGGGTGATGGCAGAGTATTTTGACATCAGGCTCATCTGGGTACCGGGACACAGCGACATTCCAGGCAATTGCGTAGCGGATGCGTTAGCAAGACAGGGCACTACGGCACAGGTTCTTCCGGCAAAAGAAGGTGTTAGTATGCCAATCTCTACCTGCGGTTTGCAGATCAGGCAGTTGGCCGATAATATGGTCAAGGACAAGTGGAGACTTACTTCAACTTGCAATCAAGCCAGGGTCCTCTGGCTACAGGTGGACAGGAAGAAGACTAGCCAACTACTTAACTTGCCGAGAGGCAGGTTATCCACAATGATAGTAAGACTTACTCTACTCTCTGTAAATGCTACATGGAAGAGGACGAGGAAACGCCGAAACACCTTCTCTTGGATTACCGTGCTCTGGCAGGACTGAGAAGTATTATATTCGGAACACATCTAGTTAACACCGTAGCCCTACAGGATATTTCCGTAGATCTTGTAGACAAATTCATTGAAAGGGCAAATTGGCTAGACGACTAGACACTAGTTGCTATGGAGGAAACTGCAGGTATCACAAAGTGCTTCTTTAGCCTAAGTGTGCTAGACAGCGTGCTGTCTTGCAGCCTTTTCAACCAACCAACCAACCAGGTTGTTTCGAGTTGCAAAAAATATGATTACATTTTTACTTCAATTTATACTTTTTTATACTTTCAATTTTATTTCGAAGTTTGCAATCAATCAAACGGGCAACACTTTAGTGAGTATTGGTAGACGATGCACATAAAAACGTTTGCTAAGGCGAAGGATATACTGCCACAGTTGTCCAATTATGATGCCATCGGTTCACCAGAATTTCCTGACTGCCACTGCATTACCATTTTCTTTCTACATTTCATTGATATTTTAAATAAAATATTACAAAATTCTTTTGTATTTTTTCCTGCCGTCATTATTTTATTTTTCATTCTTCTTTCTTTACATAAAAGAGCTGATTTCAAACAGCTGTTCTATCTTTCAAATTTTTTGGTGACTAAAATTTCTTTAACCAAAACTTGCAAGATCTCTAACCATAGAGGAATTTAGGATAGAGTAGTTTATTCTCTCGATATTTCTAACGTCATAGGTATGGTTGCAAGTGAACATTGGATGGTGGAAAGCATGAATGCAATAACACCAGATACAGGCAATAGTACACTACGTCCAACAAAGCAACAACAACCGAATTTCGTGTTTTTGTGGCAAAATAGTTGCGTTAAATGGAACACAAATGTATGCCAATGATAAAAGTCAACAAAAAAGTGCAGCATGCATTTCAATTTCGCAGTTCTATATTAAAACGAAATGAAAACGTTACGTCAAGAGTTCTTGTAACTCCACCTGATGTAAGTTAGTTTTCGTCGAATATCTGTTAGTTGCACAAAACTACAACGAAGATTTCTTTATGTCTGCAACATTAAACTGTTGAAATTTTCGCTCGCTGGCTCTCATTTACTGGACCTTTGAGGTAAACGTACAGGATTCAGTAAAAATGTTCACAAATTTTCGAGTAATCGAACAGAGTTAATGAGTTGCATCTCGCGCGCTACATGATGCAGCTTTGTCTCCACCAATAAGGAGTTGTGGGGATAATTAAAACTCCATTGTTTGTTGCTGATGTTTTGGAAGCAGTGGAAGAAATTACCTAACGGGAGAGAAACTAGAGGTCTGGAAATAAAAGAAAGCAATGTGTAAATATTGACTTCAATGACAAACAAACACTTCCCCAAATTCATGATACGGGGCCAACAAGGTTGCTGACTTTGTAACCTATTACGGCAAATAATTTGGCATCCTTGTATCATAAACATTTTGCAAAACATTACCGTCCATGTATCATTTCTTAAAGATATATCGATTATTACACCGATAAATTGAGAATTGTTGTTGAATCACAATGAACATCGTTCTCATCAATGATAATTGAAAGTGTTATACATAATATTAGATTTGTACATTATCATTCTAATGACGTCTAACATGTTGTGGTGTGTTTTGAAGCTGGACTGTTTCAACAATTTTAAAGCGAACCACAAATTTGTCATTCATGAGTAGGAACATCAGTTATTTTGAGACCAAATTATAATGTAATCAAAGTTGTTATACTTTTTTTATGTAATATTTTTTCAAATTCATCAGGCAGATAAAAAGTTATCGACCAATTTAAAGCGAACCACAGACTTGTCATTCATGAGCATGAACATCAGTTATCGTTGATGATTTTTGTCGGTTTACTGCCCTTCTTGATACCAAATTATAATGTAATCGAAGTTGTTACAATTTTTTTATTGGAATATTTTTCCAAATTCATCAGGCAGATAAAAAATTATCGACAAAGCTCCTGCTCATGAATGACAAGTTTGTGGTTCGCTTAAGTTTAATGTTAATTAAGGACATATCGATTAAATTATTGTGGTCGTAGAGAAATATACTAAGAGTGCGTAACGACTATTTCGCGGAAACTTGGGAAAGTCGTGGAATAGTTGGAGTTAGCATAGAGTTAGACTGTTAGATGACAAAACAAGGATCATTCATAATTTATAAGAATTGCCATTAATCAAATGTAATTTAAAATGCACTATTATCAATCAAACGTCCACAGCAATCATTTAAATGTGTGAAAAACATGGTCACTTATCGCTTATTCTTTCATTACACCCTATTCTTTACCTGTACACAAGTACCAAGTCGTAGAACAGTTTCATTGAATCGCTGAGATTGTGGCTGTAAGTCACGATCTTACCATGGGTGGTCGTTGAATTGGATAAATGCATGTGTGGAAGAATTGAGACATAGATGGCGCTATTTTCGACATCGGTCGAAAAGATTCAGATGACGTATGGATCATACATACCAAGATGTTGCACGACTGACAGTACATGGCGAAATACTGTTAAAAAGATGATAATATGTTATATTTACGTTCTGTGCCTTTAACGATTGTCAATTTTTAAAGTAAGCAAAAAGTGATAATAAAATAACAATTTCGGTGAGAACTAAATAATATTTTTGTTATAGAATACTGGAAGCAAAGTAAACTCTGGACCGAATAAGATAAAACTTTCACATTAGAGTTGTATTTGCACAACTTAGGTTTGTAGTATAACATTTTGTAAATACGTGGCGCTTTTTTTCCATATCCAAAGTGAGAATTCATTAGTGGCCATGACATCACTGAATACTTTTGTCGGCAGGACAAAGTCTGCCGGCTCAGCTAGTAGGTAATAAAACCAAAAGATACGTTCCGATGTTAACGGAATATGTGGTGTATAATGAAATGACTGTTTTTTGTTTTCGGCAGTGAAGTTATCTGCGTACTCATATTTCAGTTTGTCGTTTTTAATGCAGTGTTAATTCACCATTTGACGCCGGTCGTCTTGGATCACCAATTTCCCATATCGCAACATCTTGATACATATTACGTCGTTTGCACGACGCTTTAATTCGTATTAACTCAAATCATGCTATTTAGATACACGCGGATAGACACATCCTTAACACAAATCGAAACCATTGAACGTGTCATGATATATCGATTTATCAATGCGAGCTAAGTGTTTCTGAACCGTGTTAAGATTCCCTATAAAGACAACCTACGTTAAGGCGGTATTCGTTAACTGTTATAAGCATATTATTTCTGAGCCAGTGTTGCCAATGAGTTTTTTTTTTATCAAAATTCGTGCTCTGTGAAAGATGGGTTTCGCAAGTTACGCATGTTTTATGGCCGCCATCATCGGCCGAGCAGACTATTCAAGTCATTGAGACCAAATTTTGCACCAGTTTCAATCTGTTGGACATCAATCCACCAACCCGTAGACGTAGAGTGCGTACCGAAGAGAATATTACCGCTGTATCCGTCAGTGTTAATGAAGATCGCAACAATTGCGTGCGTGTTATTCGACCACCTGGAAGATAATACGTAAGGACCTCGGTCTAAATCCATACAATCATTTTAGTCGCAGTGGGTATGTGAGAAAACAGAATTACCGACTTTGGTCCGAAGAGAAGCCTGAGGCTGTCCAGTAGCTTCCAATGCACCCTGAAAAATTTCCTGTTTGGTGCGGTTTAAAAACCGGCAGTATCACTGGATCATACTTCTTCAAATACGATGATGGCCGCAACGTTACGGTCGTTACGGGTAGGTTCTGTTAGATGATCACGGACTTTGTTTTGCCACAAGGGAAGCATTGGTCTTGATGGGCATGTGGTTACAACAGGATGATAACCGAATTTGAGTTTGTTCAAGAGCTGCCAATGCATCGTGAAGAATGAACTATTTGGTGAGGGTTAAGGACCGGCAATAACATTTGACCGTACTTCTTCAAACACGAAGATGGCCGCAGCCATCTTTTGCTCAAAAGGGAAGAATTCGCCTTGATTGATATGTGGTTTCAATAGGATGAAGCACGACTGCTGCCTTGAAAAACAACATTAAACGGGTCATTGGACAGAAACCAGCACAAATTTTTGAAAAAAGGGTGCCAAAATTGCACTTTCAGAGTAGACCACGGGAAGCATTGGCGTCGACAATATTTGCATGAAATAATATTTAAAAGTAAATGGCAGCCATTGCTCTATCGATCAAAAAAAAATAAATACTTCAATCACATGTATACATTTTCTGTGTTTCTTCAATTGCCAAAAATATCACCCTTTTATATATAATGATTGTTTGTTCTATGTATAGTTGACCTTTCAAATTATATGTGTTCAGATATGTGAAAAGAAAACAACAAAACTATGTATGAATATGTCAACATGACATAAGCTTGCGCAAAAGTTTCGACGCATTTTGTGTTATCTCGCAATATCCTCGAAAATTACCAGCGAAGATGGTCGAGGTATTGGAATTAACTAATAAAATCGTGACGAAAAGACAATCCTATACATTGTTTTCTTTTCACAATGACCTGAAGCCGAATCAAATCTGAACACATAAATAATAATTGCAAAATTTGAAATCAGTAATAAAATTTTATGAATTTTTATCAATGTTTGACATGTTAGTTAAATCTGTACCGAAATGGAAAACGATTTAAATGCCTCTCCAAAGTTTGCTCTCTAACATTAGTCAAAAATATCGTGGACATAAACTCCTAAATTACTGAATGAATTTAATAATAACTGCATCTAGCAGAAATTACGACTAGTGTTGGGCCCTTAATCAAATCTTCCCTAAGAGCTCTAAAGACGTTGTTTTTTCCTTTTTGGCACAGCAAAGTGTTCACATAAATCTTAAAATTAAGAACACTGTAATTTGGTGCTGTGCCCATAAGCTTTAGTAACTTATAAAACATTATGTTTATTATACTACACTGAAAGAATAACGCTTCGTCGCATGAACGAAACTTTTTCGATAATGTGTTTACGTTGCTAGAATGAAAATTTTTGTATATCCGACAATTTGGTAGTCGCTGCAACGAAAAATTTCATATATGATTTCTTTGAAATTTTTTCATTTCGTTGCTGCCAGCAACTTAGTTTTCTTTCCGGCAACAATTATATTAATTTAAGTATTGTAGAAAACTGGCTTAAACATTAAAAAAAAGTAAGTTTATGAAATGTAAGCTACTGATATTGGGGTTGTCCGAAGCAACTTCATTGCTGTAATGAAACAAATTCATTGCAGCAATGAAATAAATTCATTGCAAGAACGATACTTGTTCACTGCGACAATCAAATGGATTTAATGCAGCAGCGAAACAAATTCGTTGGAATAATGAATCAAATTCATTGCAGCCACAAGCATACTTTCATCGCAGAGACGAATAATTTGCAGTTGATGAACACATTTCCATAGCGGGAATGAAACTGTATGTTAGCTAACTTTCGATGAAAAAAGTTGTTGGGGTGATGAATATTTTCATCCCTGTGACGATGCTTTTCTATTCAGTGTAGCAACACGATGACAATATACTGGAAATGAATCCCATTAAAAGTACATCCATTCCATAAGACCCCACCGTGTAATCCATTTCTATTCCACACACCTATCAACTCTACTGCTGTAGTACTTAGAATTGAATATTGTGGTGATCAACATTTTTTTTGCAGAACTTTCTATAAAGAACGGAGTGTCTGTAATAATTATCGGAAAACTAACATAACAGAACGCACCTTTATATTCGACCTTAATGTTTTTTCGATACATTTTTTTGTTTGTTTTTAGATTTCTTGCGACTATTTCCTATGTTTGGTTTAATTATTTTTACTTATTTTGTTAAATTTCATTTCGTATAGAAAATGTTTTATCTAAATACGAGTAATTATTAATGACACGTTTTGTTTTCCATTTGCTTGTTTGGTTGGGTGGGTGGTTGTAGTAGTACATTTTACTTGTTATTTCTTTAATGATATAATTGTTTTATACAGTGTGTGCGTATGTGTGTGTGTGTGTGTGTGGTTCTTGTTGCCATTAAGCATGATAGGCGCCTTTCTAACCCCCAAACATTATTTTCATGGGGTTGTCTATGCTAAATTCTGCATAAAATTTAGACTTGTGGCCTTACGATCCTTAACAGTTCCAATTATTTATGATCGGTAACTAATTTTGATTATTTTGTTAATCGCAGTGTGTGTGTGTGTATGTGTTTGTGTGTAACTGGGCGTTTGTGTAACTGTGTTGATGTATATATGCATGTGTATATCTAAATTGTTTTTCCCTCTTCCCTCTTACTTTGTTATTTTGGCTTTTTGTTGTTTTCAGTTTAATTGTCATTTGAATTAAACTATGACTCTTTTGGTTAATCACCACCTAAACTTAACGCCTGCACTATACGTGGATCAGCTTTACTTCCCTCACGGAACTCTTCTAATGTCAAACGATCATCGTGATTTTTATCCATTTGATCGAAGATTTTATCCACACGTTTCTGGGGTGTATTCTCGTCGTCTGTTTGCGGTGTTTGTCCCTAAAATTTTTGGATGAAAGAAAAGAGAAAAAATTATATCTTCATTAGTAAAATTTAAAATAAATACTGCGTGACACTGTTAAAAAAGCCCCATTGTTGACAGAGGCTAAATTACTTGGAAATAAACACAATTTTTGGAACTTAAAGTGAGTCACTACAAAACAGCTTCTCGTTACATTCAAACGAGGTAATGACAAAAACCAAATAGGTCGTGCCCGGCGAAGCCCTGTTTTCACTTCGCGTGTCATGTATAACATATAGGGTGTTGTTATGTTCATGCCGATGGTTTACAGCCACCATATCAGTTTGGCTGATGAATGTGCCAGTTGCCAAATCGATTAACTCCATCAAAAAATACCTGTAGAAACTTAAATTTTCTCTGGGTTTTCAAATTCCACGTTCATTATAAATGCAAACTGACACTATATATTACTTCACTACAGCTGTATCTAAAATTCAAATTGAAAAATTCAAATTAAATTCAAATTAAATTCAAAATGAACTGGGTACATTAGTTTAACCCACAGACATTAACATACCAAAATTTTGGGAAAGTGGAGTTAATCGATTTGGCCACTGACACATTCATTTGTTAGTTTGTATTTGACAATTGTGCAGAGCAGTCGATACACCCTGAGAACTAATTGATTGAAAAGTCGTTGTATCAACCGTAAATTCGGATATTACCATCGAATGGCGGTTGCCACAACCGAATTGACCTAATACAAGGTGGGGCAAAAGTATTCACCATATTAGACAACCTAATAGCTTTTGCAAATGTCTCCAGATGTCAATTCGGTTTTGACATTTGTGAACTAAAAAAACGCAGAATATAAATCGACAATCTATTAATCGGTTTAATCCGCAAGAACGCGGAATAATTGTTAAAATTTTTTTGCACAACAATTCGTCGGTTGTGTTGGCTTAGCATGAATTTCGTTGCAGATTTCCGGGCCGTTCGACACAAACCGTCAGATCTTTCCAAGGGTGACCGGCCCCGGAGCAGCCGTTCTGCTGAGAATATAGCTCCTGTAGCCGAAGATGTCGAAGAGGAGCACGGAACATCGACCAGGGGACGTGCCACGCAATTGGGCATTAGCCGACAGTCTCTACGCAGAATTTTGGTGAAAGATTTGAAGAACCACTATACCCGCTCATCGGACCATTTTTTTTTTGAGAATGCACCGGCCCCACGAGGGCTGCAGATGGCGCGCACTACAGACCCATGCGTACCGAATTTTGTCTTCCTCAGTTGGATGAATTGGGACTGGAGAATATGTGGTTCTAAGAGGACGGTCCAACGGCGCACACTGCTCGAACCATAGCCAATATTCTGAACGAAGCGTTTCCTGGTAGCTTAATCTCTCGTTTTGGTTATTTTGCTCTGGCCGCCCGATCACCTGATTTAACTGTTGAAGACTTCTTTTTCTGGGGTTTTTTTGAATACGCGGGTTTACGTCAGCAAGCCTCAGACACATGAATCCCTTAAGGAAAATATTTGCCAAGAATGCGAGAACCTATCGCCCGAAGTTCTGGCAAGAATAATGGAAAATGCCATAAAACGAATGTCATCAACTCTGGCGGCGGTCCCTTAGCCGATATAATTTTTTCAATTAGAGGGAATAAATTCTCATGGATTAAGTAAACAAATTTCACAAGCAGAACCAAAGTTGTTCATTAAAAAAATTACAGCAAAGGAACATTGGGTTTTTGCTTTTGACCCAACTTGTATATTCCTCTTCGCAGTCCATTTGATTTTTAACGAATGTGGAGTTACATTAATTTGTTAAAGTAATCGAAATGACAAAATTCCGATCCAAAACAATTATCAACCAACTGTTTTCGTCCAAAACAACGTCGCCATAACAATCCTTCAATTGATTTTGCTTATAAAATTTTGGAAAATAACTGAATACCATGCAATTGAAAAGAAAGCGGTATTTTCTGATCACGAATTTTATATTACTTTCTATACACGTCTTCTAATGGAATGCAAAATTCATAAGAACTGAAAAATGGGATTGAATACAGAGATGTAATCGGTAATTTTAAGTGCCGGTTACTATTTCTGCTATAGCATTGAAATCTCGTCTGAGACTATGTAAAGTCTACTCGACGACTTTCTAAACTCTGGGAAATCTAGGAACAAAACGAATGGTAGACGACGTCAAGTGATGGTACACTAGACCTCGTGCTTAACAAACACTTTCCAGGAAACTGATCATGGCAAAAGAATCACTACGTTACTAGTACGCATTAACACTTTTTGACTCTCTGGCTTCAGTAACTTTATACGAGCTGCATTAAGCTGCATTTCCGTTAGATGGAGAGAAGCCAAGGTGGTATTCATTCCGAAAGTGCAGAGCAGTCGATACAACCAGAGAACCAATTGATTGAAAAGAGGTTGTATCAACCGTAAATTGGGCTATTCCCACCGAAGTCACAACCGAATTGAGGTTCTCACGACCGAATTTAGTCGTCACAACTGAAATTCGGTTGAAGAAACCTCGTTTTATAATGAACTCGATTATGACAAATGAATCTAGAACTATATTCGATTTGTCAATCAAATTTTCTATAATTTCAGTTGAAACAACCGAATATGGAATTAATTCGGATGCAGCAACCAAAATTTGTACCAAATTCGGTTGGAGTAACCGAATGTGGTATCAATTCAAGTGCAACAACCGAATCTAGCATTAATTCGGTTGCCACTACCGAATTTGGTATCAATTCCGTTGTAACTACCGAATTTGGTATCAACTCGGTCGCAGTAACCGACTTAATTGTTAAGTCGGTTGCAACGACCGAATTTCTCATGAATTGTGTAGGTACAACCGAATTTTTTTTTGAATTCAGTTACCACAACATAATTCTATGTATTTAAAACTTGTCGTTTTAATTTGTCGATACACATATTATTTTGAAATGAGTTAAAGAATATACAATTGCTCCCGTCATGACGATGTCAAGATTTTGTTTATGGTTATTATGAAAGGTAAGAAAAAATATTGTAATTATGGTTTTTGTATTCAATCTTATTTTGTCTTATTTTGCAGAGAATGTCCAAGCAGATATCAAGAGTTTTTTAAGCACTTTAAGATCGGTCGTTTGCGATATGCTGCAATCATCTGTGTACGAAACGATTTAACACCTAAATCAACAAATAAAACTAGCCAGAGTTGGTGCGGTGGCTCATGATGGCCGGGACTTCAAAAAAGGTGGGTAGCGACATGTAAAATAAATATGTCACTCTAAAGATTATTGTTCCTGCTTATTCTGTTTCTGCATCATCTGTTCCTGCTTCATTTATTCCAGCTTTTTCAGTTCCTATTTCATCTATTCTGCTACGTCGGTTCCTGCTCCATCTGTGCCTGCTTTATCTGTTCCTGTATCATCCGTTCTTGCTTCGTCTGTTCCTGCTCCACCTAAATCATCAGTTCGTGCTTCGTATGCCCTGCTTTATCTGTTCATGTATCATCTGTTCTTGCTTCTCCTGTTCCTGTTTATCCTGAATCGTTAGTTCCTGCCTCATATGTTCATACTTTATCTATTCCACCTTCATCTGTTCCCGCTTCAACATTTCCTGCTGTATCTGTCCTTCTTCATCTGTTCCTGCTTAATCTGTTACCGTGTCGCCTGTTCCTGCTTCATCTGCTCCTACCTCATCAGTTCCTGCGTCTACAGTCCTGCTACAACTGTTCCAGCTCCATCTGTTCCTGCTTTATCTATTCCTGTGACATATGTTTTTGCTTCATTTGTTCCTGCTCCACATACTTCACCAGTTCCTACTCTTTCTATCCTCCTGCATCTCTTGCAGCTCTATTTGTTACAGTTTTATCAATCCTATTCCATTCAAATCATTCTTAGCCTCATATTAGTCTTTATGTACTTATAACGGGGTTTTCAATAAGAGCGCTACAAAAGTTTTAAATAAAACAAACCCGGTTTTAGATATCAATGAAATTCTTTATTCCTGCGAAAGTACGTTCGATGCCATTATGTACGGAACTCGATTTCTTTTGCATGGTCACCACGGGTACGCTTGCAGAATTCCAGACGCTGAACCCAATTTTCGACGGTTTTCAAGCATAAATCGGCCGATACTGCTACAGTTTCACGTTCGATATTCGTACGAAGTTCATCAATCGTCGCTGGCTTGTTGGCATAGACCATAGACTTGACGTAGCCCCACAGGAAATAATCTAACGGCGTCAAATCGCACGACCGAGGCGGTCAATCGACTGGGCCATTTCGTGAGATAACACGTTCACCAAACTTGGTTTCCAATAAATTGATTGTGGCATTCGCTATGTGGCTTGTGGCGCCGTCTTAACATGTCCTCCAAGTCCATATTATCCCATTGGGGCCAAAAATATTCGGTTATCATTGAACGGTAGCGATTCGCATTCACAGAAATGTGCCGGTCTTGATCATCACGGAAGAAGTACGGCCCAATGACGCCGCCGTCCCATAAACCGCACCAAACCGTATTTTTTTCGGGATGCAATGATGACTCATGGATTACGTGTGGATTGCTGTCTGACCAAGAATGCATATTTTGCTTATTGACGAAGCCATTCAGTCAGTAATTAGCAGCATTTTCAAGTTGTTGCTCAGCCCAATTCACGAACATACGACGCTTATGGTGGTCAAGCGGCTTCAGTGCTTGCGTCAATTTGATCTTGTAAGGATGTAGGGCAAGATCTTTTCGCAAAATTCGCCACAACGACGTCACAGAGATGCACAACACTTGAGAACGACGTGTGAGAGACACATTTGGGATTTCTTGAACTGAAGCCTCAGCCGCAGCAATATTCTCGACACTACGGGCACTTCTTTGTCTCACTGGCACGGGAACATTTTGTACTGTGCCCGTGGATTCAAATTTTTCCACTAGACGCTCAATTGTTGATCTGGTGGGACGATTATGACGACCATAAATTGGACGTAGCGCTCTTAAAGTTGAGGCCACTGACTCCAAATTTCGGTAGTAAATTTTAATAATTTCGGCTCGTATATCTTTCTATGATGAAATGGCAAACATTACTGAAGAGAAATGTCAAAAGAGCGGGAAAAAATATGACGTCGTTTGCTGTCCCTACCGATTTACTTTTGTAGCGTCTCTGTTGAAAAACCCTTTATAACAATTCTGTTAATATCGTCCATGTTCAATCTATTATCTCCTGCATGAATTTATTACTATTTGTTTTTTAATTTTGTTCCTGATTACTGTTTTAATTTAATTATTATACATCATTTCCCTTCCGGGAGTTTTTACTTGGTCTGTTTTCTAAACTTATAATTTTCTAAATTTATTCAAGCTCAAGACCTTTTTAAATAACATAAAGCTTATTTATCAGCTTTATATTGCTTACTTACTTACATACTTATCCGGTCTCGGACAACCCTGGGGGGTACCTTACAAAACGAAAATAACATATTTCGGCAATCAGTTCCATCTTTTGCTTCATTTTATAATCCTTTATTATTATAACGGCTCCGCCATCTAACCTTTTTTTTCAACTAGTGCTTATTTCGTGAATGGTAACACTTAGCTCATGTCTGATTTGACAGATAATTAGTTTTATCCTTCCGCTGAACCAATATGGTTGTGTATACGCTTGAACAACGCTGGGAAATATTGCGACATTACTTTGAAAATCATGGTAATGTTGCAAAATCATCTTTTCAGATAAAGCTCATTTTGATCTTGGCGGGTATGTAAACAAGCAAATTTTCGCATTTGGGGCACAGAAAACCCGTACGCATGCATTGAAAAGCCGATGCACCCAAAACGAGTCACTGTTTGGTGCGGATTTTGGTCCAGAGGCATAATTGGGCCATTTTTCTTCGAAAATGAGCAAGGAGTGGCCGTTACAGTCAATGGCGATCGCTATCGGGCCATGTTGTTCACAAAAATTGAAGAGGAGGATATTGGCAACATTTGGTTTCAACAGAAAGGCGCTACGTGCCACACAGTCGAAGCTACATTCGATGTTTTGCGCCCTGTTTTTGAAGATCGCATTATCAGCCGCAGAGCTGATGTCGTTTGGCCACCTCGGATCTGCGATTTGACAACGTTGGACTATTATTTGTGGGGTGCCCTCAAAGATAAGTGTTACGCCGACAAGCCAGAGACAACTGACACTTTAAAGGACAATATTCGTGAAGCCATTGGTGAAATACAGCTGCACACAATCGATAATGTACTTAAAAATTGGACCGATGGTGTAGGCTACTGCATGGCCAGCCGAGGCAGCCATTTGAATGAAAATATTTTCCATTATTAACCGGAAGGATTGTACTTTCAAATAAGAAAAGAAATTTGAGAAAATATTCAGTAGTTTTTTTTTTATAGCATTTTCAAAAAAAAAAAAGTTATTTGGCGGACCTTTCAAACGAGTCAACATAAAAATCAGTACATCGGAGGTAAACTACACTATGTCGTTGTCGTTAACTTTTCAGTAGAGCAGTTTTAATGTTGTCGGACAATGATGCAAAGCGCCAATTTATTATTGCGTCCGTTAAGACAGATGAACCGAATGTTCATCGTTCAAATGCAAAAAAACAAAAACCCTAGTTTACAGGTTTTTTGTCAATGACCACTGCTCTACTGAAAAGTTAACGAAAACGACATAGTGTAGTTTACCTCCGAGGTACTGAAATGTTCCAATGATACCAAGGCTGTCTGTATAGCTATTTTGGATATTGCCAAGATCTTCATCAGCAGACGTTTTTGGTATGTTTTCGGTGAATTCTTCAAAAATATATATATTGAAACACTCATCATATTAATGAGAATTCCTTTATATAGTACATAAACATTAAGTAAACACTTGGTCCTCACAGTGCAAAGAGAACAGGCAATTTTTTCAATTCAATTCCTGTTACACATCACCGAATAATAAGTTTGCAAAACATAAACCACGGAGTAGGCAGAAAGTACCAATATGTTTGGTTTTTCAAATAATACGTACCACCATTTGATAAATGGCATCCACAATATTGTACATTTCCTCTCTCGTTATGTAACCATCATTATCCACATCGTACAAGCGGAAGGCCCCTGAAAGGATAACGTAGAGGCATTAAATAATATTTCAATTCGATGAATATAAATATGTATAAACATACATTGCAGTTTCTCATCTAGATTTCCTCGGGATGTAATCGATAATGCTCTAATGAACTCCTCGAATTCTATCGCTCCGTCCTAGAAGAAAATCGATAGATAGAAAAATAAAAATTTCAGAGGTGTATCTCTTTGGCTCCCTTCCCTTCAAGCTGAGAAAAGAGTATGTCAAATATTGCTTTTAAAAGCGGGTGTCATGAACAAATGTGAAACGGTGAATGATGGATGTGATGTGTTGTTGTAGCTGCTGGCCTAAATGATTGACATGACAGTTTGTTGTTTTTGTTGCTATTCCATTTCATTTGATATTGGTTTTATGAAAACATGGAGCTGTGATGGCACTAGTGAATGAATGCTTTGTGTATGATTGATATCGGTCGTACAATGTTGACTTTGTAATTTTTGCTTGCTTAAGAATACATCATTATGCGGTTGATAATAAGGTCCTTTTGTGTAAATTTTGACGATTAGAAAGTCAATTTATGTGTACTAGACGGATTCATAGAAATGCCATCAGTGAATGCGAAAGTGATTAGGAAGACATTTGAAAGGTTGAAGTATAATGCTAAAGCGCGTGGTATTCACACGTCAATGCTGTTACGCTTAATGTGTTATAGGTACGAATACGATAGAGTAATGTCACCTAGAGTTGTAATTTTTCTCATCTGACATTTCATTTCACACTCTTCGTGTTGCAGTCGGTGCGATAGAGAGCTATTTGACGTAAATTGACTTACACTACACCATTTCCAATTCAAATTTGAAAAACGTCAATTGAAATTTAAAAATTCTATTTGAAATTTGAAATAAATCAATTGAAATTTGAAAATTCTGTTTGAAATTAGAAATACATCAATTGAAAGTTGAAAAACATAAATTGAAATTTGAAACACATCAATTGAAATTTAAAAGAAATCAATTGAAATTTAAACTTCAAAAGACATCAATTGAAATTTAAAACACATCAATTGAAATTTAAAACATATCAATTGAAATTAAGAATACACCAATTGAAAAGTGGCCCTCGGTGGTGCAATGGTTTGTGTGCGCGGCTCTTGTCCATGAGATTCTGGGTTCGAACCCTGCTCTGACCACCTTCAAATTCCTTTCGGCGGCGGTCACCTCGCATAATGACGGCGACACTATCGAGTATATATCCATGTAAAAGCTTCTCATTAATATCGTTCGGAATCGGTGTAAAGCTGTAGGTCCCAATCACCGCACAGCTCAGTGATTGTGAGAAGTTCTCCCCGGTCCCTTCATGGGATGTAATGGGAAACCATTTATTTTTTTTTTAATTGAAATTTAAAAATCTAATACATAAAATCGGTTAATAGTTTTTAAATTTCAAGTGACGAATTTTAAATTTCAATTGATGTCTTTCAAATTTCAATTGATGTCTTCCAAATTTCAATTGATATGTTTCAAATTTTAAATTTCAATTGATTTATTTTAAATTTCAATTGGTTTTTTAAATTTCAATTGATGTATTTAAAATTGTAAATAGAAATAGAATAGAAGAAAATTGAAATACAATTTTCAAATTTCAATTGATGTTTTTCAAAATTAAATTGATATTTTTCAAATCTCAATTCGAAATGAAAATAGTTGGAATTACAAAAATTGTTGACTTGCATTTTTCATACCGTTTTAAATTTAAATGTATTTTTGAGTTTTTTGTTATCTTTGATTGTTAGTAAAGGGTGTCACAGTAAGATTGGACTTTTTAAATTTAATGTTTATTGCGATTACTAAAAATAGAGCGATTTAGAACAAAAAAACGGGTTATAGTTGCGAAAACTTATTACAAATATGTGGAAAGTTTTCAGCCGAGTGCACCTACTTTGTCAACCATTCGAAGAGTGGTAAAATAATTTGAAGAAGTGGGACAGTCGAAAACATTGCTGCTGTAAAAGGGAGTGTCGACGAAATTCCGAAAATATCAATTTGATATCATTTCTCAACAAGTTAAAATTTCACGAAGCACTACGCACCGAATTTTGACAAATTACCTCCACTTCAAACGTACAACATTCAGATGACTCAGGAGCTCAAACCAGCAGACCATGAAAAGCGCTAGCAATTCATTCAATGGGTAATGGAGTAAAGTGAAGTCATTGTCAATTTTGCAAAAAAAAATCATCTTCTCCAATGAAGCGCATTTCCATGAAGCGCATTTCCATTTTTCACTTCATGAATACACAAAATTGCCGAATTTAGGGCCCAGCAAATCCTCATGTAATCCATGAGAAAACAATGCACCCACAACGAGCAACTGGGCCCTACATTCTGAAGATGAGGTCAAAAGTGTAGTTACTGGGAACGGCATTCGTTACGGGAACATGATAATTGAGTTCTTGCGGTCGCAACTGGACTGCATGAACCTGGACGATATGTGGTTTCGGCACATGAAACACTCAATTTTTTGTATCGGGGCGGATCAATAAGTCCGTGACTTTTTGAAGAAAACTGTTTGTTTTCGCAAAAAAAATTATTTTTCATCATAATCTCCGTTTAGCTCAATACACTTAGTACAACGTTTCTCCAATTTTTGTATCCCTTCCAAAAAATAGGATTTTTCTAGGTCCATAAAATAGGCATTTTTGTGATCAATAATTTCATCGTTGGAGCTAAATCTCTTTCCACCGAGCCATTTCTTTACGTTTGGAAATAGGAAGTTGTCACTGGGAGCTAAATCCGGAGAATATGGAGGATGAGGTAGCAATTCGTAGCCCAATTCATTGAATTTTGCCATTGAGACTACACACGTGTGCACTCGTGCATTATCATCATGAAAAGGAGCTCTCTTCTTGGTCATATGGTATCGTTTTTTTTTTTAAATCCTCGTTAAATCGGTCCAATAAGTTGGCGTAATATTCGCCGTTTATTGTTTTTCCGTTTTGTTTAGATCCATGATCCATGTTGCATCCACAGCTACAAAATGCCGCAAAAACTACTGCAAATTGCGGTTAAACAACTCCAAACAATCCTTTGTAGTTGTCACACGTCACCCATCTTGCAGACAGCTGTCTTAAACCCAACTGATCATTTAAAATCGAAACCACACAGTCATATGAAATGCGTATGGCATCAAAAATCTCACTCACTTTTAAACTTCGATCGGCCGACACCATATCGTGGATTGTTTCGACAGTTTCGCGTGTATTGACGTCAATTGGCCGTCCAGCACGTTCAGCGTCATTTGTACTTGTGCGGCCACAATGAAGTCAGTAAACCACTTTTTTACCATTGAAATCGATGGTGCAGAGTCCCCACAGTATTTATCAAGCTTTTTCTTGGTTTGATTGACGGTTTTTTTCGCAAATAATAATAAAATAATGTTTAATGGGCTTCACTTTTCCATTTTTAGAAAAATCCACGAGCTTGTATGTTTGAGCAACTGTTAAACGCAAAGTAAATTACAGAACTTGCTCAAAATATGACAGTAGTCTATTAACTGGTGGTACTTAATGGAGGAAGTATTGTATTTATCTCAAGAAGTTCTGATGCAACTTGGCCACCAAGATCATGCAATTTATCGCCATGCGATTTCATTATTTTGGGTTTTCTGAAATCCCGGGTTTTTGCGAATAAACCAGAAACAATTCCTGAGCTCAACTGCGAAATCCAACACGTCATCGGCGAGATACAGGAACATATCTGTGAAAAGGCCATGGAGAATTCCATTAAAAGAATTTTTGACGGATATTTCATTCCTGACTTAAGCTTCACATGTCTTCTTTGCAATCCAATGAAAAATTTCAACACCGGCTAGAATCTCTTTAAAAAATATGTCTTTATTGTAAAAAATCAAAAAGTACATTCTTACTGAGTGAGACTGTCTTGTTTGACTGTCTTATATATAATATATACACAAAAATGTTACGCACAAAACGAAATGTCGTTGCTGTTTTCCTTTTGGTGTTTTTAAGACACTGCCTCTAACTGGTATTAATAAAGCAATACATTCCAACATGCAACGCCTATCTGCAACCACACCAAACATCGTAAATTTACTGAGACACATTGCAACTCTAGATGTTATTACTCTATGACGAATACAATGCTTATGCGTGTGAGTAATGTTCAATTTATATAATACTCATACGTCATCGTTACTTTTGCCAAAATAACGCGTAATATTGATTGCTATGGATGTCAAAGTCAGCGTAGCTATTAACATACAAAGTTGTCGACTTGAATAACAATAATCTGTAAATTATTCCGACCAATATAAATTTAATGAGTACTTTATGTACCATAAGTTTATTGTTGATATTCTAAAACTGTTGTTCAAGTTCAAAATGTGCCTTGAAGACATTGTCGGTAGAATTTCCTTAGGAAAATGTCTATAGGTGTTGACACTTTATATAAGCTATATCTAGTGCTGCCTTTGGTTCTATAAATTGCGAACGGGCTGACAGTCTATGTAAGGCCGTCCTCATAGAATAACACATACCATAGAAGCTTTTATTCGCTCAATAATTTAAACGTCATAGGTACGATGGAAATTACACATTGGAGGGTGGAAAATATGGGTTCAATAATACCAGATGGTGGCAATAGTATACAGCGATCAACATAGGAACAACAACCGAATTTCGTGTTTTTGTGGCAAACTAGTTGTGTTAAATACAATACAAATGTATACCAACGATAAAATTCAACAAAAAAGTGCAAAATACATTTAAATTTTTCAGTTCTACATCAAAACGACCTGAAAAAGTTAAGTGAACATATCTTTTAACTCCACCTGGTGTAAGGTAATTTTAAATTTAATTTCTCTCATTTCCACAAACCTACGATGAAGAGTGTAAAATGAAACGTCAGATGAGAGAATAAGTTTATCTATGTATGTATTATTCTATGCATGAATATGCAAATTTTCAGAGAATTATCATAGAGTAATTATGTACCTCAATAAATTTATAAGATTAGGCTTGGTTGCATATCAGTGTTGCCACCATTGTGGGCCAAAGTCACACAAGGGATGTTCAAAAATGATCCAAAATCATTCGAAATTACACAAATTTGTTTTAGTTTTTTTTAACGAATAACACTTTTTCGTCTTAATTCAAAATAGTTTATGTCAGCCCACCGTTCGTGTCTGTCTATTGGTACCATCGATTGTACCTTTCTTACTGCATAATATCCCTGAGCTTTGAAATATTGACGGGCCACAATACAGCTTAAAGTCTTGGCTATGGTCTTATTCGTACCTGTTTCCATTGGTTATACTGTACTGCATACCAAAGTCAGTTCCCAAAATAAAAACTGTCGAATTTTACTTGCAATAAAAGAAGGCAAATCCAAAGTGTTTCCAAAGTTTTCCACACTGAAGGTAAAGATACGTCAGATTATATAACCCAACTTTCGAGACAAATCGTCCTTCGAAGTTATCGTCACGTATCTAAAGCTGCAACAATTTGTATAAAAAATTTGGTGTGAAAAACTATTTCCAAAATTTTTGCCAGTAGTAGTGGCTGAAATTCTGCATCAATTGGAGTAAAAATATCAAAAGTTAATGATGGAATTTTCCGAGTTATATCTACTTTTATCTCCAAAAAAAATTTCACAGTTTGTTGTATACGCCACCTTTTGGGAAATATATTTCGTGAACATAAGCTGAAAAAAAACATTAATTTTTTAGTCCAAAATTATCTCCACGTATATCACAAAATCAAAATGAGATAAGACTATTTCTTGGGATAAATTTTTCAGATCTATCCATCTGTTGAATCCCCAATATGTTAAATATAGTTATCATAATGTTTTTTTTTTTATCAAACCAACACTCAGGGGATGCCCCTATAAATGCAGTGCATTGTGTTGGCGAAGGAAAATTGAGGTAGTGGAGGGTGGAAAGAGGCAGTAGTGTCTGTTGACATTTGCCTTGAATTTTGGATGTCAAAATTGGTGGGAAATACACTAGCCGGAACTTTATTCCACATACGGACTGTACGGCTGAAGAAAGAATTTTCTCTATAGTGTGTAGTGCGGTCAATCGGCCACTCGATAAAAAGCAGATGAGAGTTCCTGCAAAGCGGTGTACTTCGGCTAAATATCCTCACGTCCCCTATTAACACCGTCGCTCTCCTCTGGACCGGTCGAGCAGCTCCAAAGAAGTCATAGGAGCACCTACCCATATATGGGAGATATTATGACGAAGATATATGAAAGGTTATGGAAATCTATATTTAATTATTCCATATATCAGATGTTCTGACAAGTGGAATTGCACAAAAATTTCACAAAAATATCATTATCTAAAAATTATGCGATTTTCGGTCCATTTGGATAAATCCCTCCTTTTTTATAAATGCCCATACATTCTCTATTATGTTTACTTTCAACGCAATTTAAAACATTGTTGGTAAACACGCTTTGTGGCATGGAAAATTATCATGCTGCAAAATGCAATTTTCATCAAAAAATATCCTCTGAGGCGAAGGAATTGCATGGTCATTCAAAATATCTAGGTATCCTGCATGGTTTAAAGTGGATTGTATTAGTACTAGATCTCCAAACCCTTTGTATGAGAAATATACCCAAAACATTACTGAATCTCCGCCGAAACAATTACGAGGTTGCTCTTCTTTATGCTTCTATCCCTTGGAAAATGCATAAAAGTTTTCCCAAATTACCTTTCAAATTGAAAAGACGACTTACCCGTCCATAATACATTATGCCAGATCTCCACTGTCTTATGGATATATAACATGGCAAACTCTGGATTTTTGTTTGCCATTTGTTGTTTTTTCAGTTATGTCTATTACTTTTCTCACGACATAGGTCTTTATATCGCACGTGTTTAATTTTTTCTTAATTGTGGATTCACTTCCATGATTTCAGATGATGTTTTCTGCCTCTGTGGCAACTTGTCTATAGTAAATTTACTCTAATATTTTGAACGTCGGTGGTGAATGGTTTGTGTGCGCGGCTCTTTTACATGATAACGTGGTATCGATCACTGATCAGACCTCCTTACATTTCTGTCGACGACAGTCACCTCGCTTAGAGATGGCGACACTATCGAGTACCTAGCCATAAAAAGTTAACACAAAATACCGTTCGGAATCGGTGTAAAACTTCCAATCGGTGTAAAACATCCAATCCCTTCATTAGATGTTATGTGACACCATCTTTTTATTTTCTTTTATTTATTTTCAGTATAAGGATTGGTAAACTAAATATGTAACTTGAAATTTTGCTTAGATAGGTATCATACTATCAAGAGTACTAAGCAGTACATAAGTTTCAGTCGAGTGAACCGACTTAATCACACCGTCACCTTAAGTCATCCATTGCGTGGTAGTTCTGTTAAATAGAAAACGCCCATACTCAAAAGTGACCATATTCAATAGCAGATTGACATTCCGCTAAATAAAGGGTTTTCCAATAGGCACTTGACAACTTTGAATTTAATTTGTGAATGCACTAGTTCACTGATCATCTAACTGTTACTTTCCCTTTTTTCAGTAAACTCAAAATTTTCATCTTGGTAAAGTACACGAACGAATAACGTATGCAAATTATAAAAATGTACTACCGAAATTCGGAGTCGGTGACCGAAGCTTTAAGAGCGTTAACTACAATTTTCGGTCGCTAGTCTCGCCCTAGTAGACAAGCAATAATAAGTTTACTACAAAAATTTGATCTTGGTTCGCACCCGTACAAGATCAAGCTGACTCAAGAATTGAACCCGATGGACCATTTGGCGCGACGTACGTTCTCCGATTGAATATCGATCGTTATCGCGCCATGATTACCGATTGTTTTTATCCAGAATTGGAAAACATGGACTTGGACGACAGGTGGTTTCTACAGGACGGTGCCATAAGCCACACAGCACCCGTTACAATCGACTTATTGAAGAGTAAGTTTGGTGAGCGTATTATCTCAAGAAATGGACCACTAAATTGGCCGTCTCGCTAGTACGATTTAACGCCCCAAGAGTCATCGGAAATTGGGTCTAACGAATCAACCGCTATCGACGTGCCCGCGGTGGCCACATGAATGAATTCGAGTCTCGTTCATAATTGTTTTGTTTGTGTTTCAAGCCGATCATAAAGTTTTGGAAATATCTCCAATGGTTTGAATTTTATTTAAAAAAATAATTGGCATGTCCTTATTGGAAACCCCTTTATTATTGAATACCCAAATTAGTTAGTTTCCTCCAAATATTTTTATGCGAGGTACAAAAATGAGTATGGCAACTTGTTGCTAAAACTTTCATCAGTACTAAATTTTATTAAGATCGGTTATGATTTGTTGGAGATTTCGAGTCGGTAAACCGCAAATACGCCCAACTTTTGTATGGGAGGTACGAAAGTGGGCGTGGCACAATAGTCACTTATTAACTAAGATTTTAGCAAAATATTGCTTAGTACCGAATTTTATTACGGTCGGTTGTAGTTTACGAGAGTTATCGTATCGATCAGCCGGTCGTCAGCCCAACTTTTATATGGGAGGCACAAGAATGGGTGAGCAAAACAGCTCATTTTTTATTAGAGAGTAGCAATTAATTAAATATTGCCTTGTACAAAATTTCCTAAAGATTGGTTCGGTTTTGCGGGACTTCTCTTGCCGAACACCCAGACGGCCAAACAACGTTTGTATGGGAGGTACCACAATGGGCATGTCACACAATGGGCGTGGCTCTTGTTTCAATCGGTGATTGGCGTTTTATAACGTGAAGCCTTATACCTAATTTCATTAAGGTCGGAAGTGTTTCACGCGATTTATCTGATTGACAACCCGGACGAAGAACATGTTTTGTATGGGAGGTACCAGAATGGACGTGACAATTTCGCCCATTTCCTCCAGTTAAGTAGGCATTTATAGGTTATTAACTGGTGTTTGAGTTGAAGCTAATTACATCTACCGGAAGAAAGGTTTGAAAGAAATATGACTTTTTGCTAAATGTGTCGATTTGTATGGGAGGTACCGGAAGGAGCGTGGTCAAAACGCCCACTTTCAACCCCAATCTCAATATTGACAAATAATAGTCACTGACAAAATTTCGCGGTGTTCAATAAAGATTTTCGGCAGTTATCGTGTTGACCAGCCAGCCAGACAGACAGACGGACATGGCTCAAACATATTAAAAAGTCCTATAACGAATATCGTCCAAAGAGGTCTAATATGGCTCCTTCTTTGTGTTAAATTTTTTAACGTATTAAATGATATATACCCCCGTCCCTATGCGTGAGGGTATAAAAAGAGTACTATTGACCTATTTTGTGAACAGCTAGATAGTAAAATGTATTTTATTTCGCAGTGTTTTTGGGCGTTGATTGATATACTTGAATTACAAGATTCCGCAATCAACCTAGAACCATTATTTACTTATCAAATGAATAAGAGTACTAGGGGTGATTAATGAAGTTTGATGCCTTACGTTTCTGTGAGTGTTTAATTGAATGATTGATTAATGTTACTAATAATATATTTATGAGTTATTGTTTCAATGGACTTACATTATTTTCATCGAATACCCGAAATACTAGTGAGGCAAATTTACTGGGATCACCTTGGGGAAAGAATTGTTTGTAGATTTTTATAAAACCCTGAAAACGAAATTGTAGCAAAAAAAAATAGTTGAGATAAATTTTTGTTTATTTAGTTAAATTGTAATATTTTCATGCATCTAACTTAAAGAGCAGCATAATAAAAATAACACAAAACGTAATGGGAAAGCTTTGAAAAATAATGAAACATAGGTTTGGAAAAAAAAGAAACAGACAGTAAAAAAGCATGAATGACATTAAAAGTAATGCACATTCTATAAATCACAAATGCGTAGTTTTTTGCAATGAACAACATAACGTAAACAATTCTTTTATTTGATTACGATTTTATGTTATATTATGTTATTTTTTAATATTAGTGGTATTTATGTAAACACGGAAATTTGAAAATCACGAAAACTTGTACTGAAAATTTTAAGACAAAACAAAAATATTGTCATACAAAACGACTAGCACAAATGTCCGGCGATTCATTTTAGATGTTTGCTCAGCCAAATTGACTTCAAACTTTTCTACATTTGTCCCAGTCGCTTGGTATGAGAACAATTTTTGGTTTGACCTTTATTGTGCAAGTTTTCGAGTTTACTAGGCTTTTACGCGTTTACATATGTCTGTAAATATAAAAATTTTATGAGAAAAGGCCCGTTACACGAGGGTATTCCGTTACTACTCATCTCACTATATTCATTCGACGTAGTGCACTCTACACGCTGATATATTGCGACATATTGCTACAACCATGTAAAGGGTTTTTCAACAGAGACGCTACAAAAGTAAATCGATAGGGACAGCAAACGACGCCATATTTTTTCCCGCTCTTTTGACATTTCTCGTCAGTAAGGTTTGCCATTTCATCATGGAAAGATATACGAGCCAACAACGAATCGAAATTATTAAAACTTACTACCGAAATTTGGAGTCAGTGGCCTCAACTTTAAGAGCGCTACGTTAAGAGCGCTATCTTCAGCGATAAGGCTCATTTCTAGCTGAATGGCTTCGCCAATAAGCAAAATATGCGTTATTGGTCAGACAGCAATCCACACGTAATCCACGAGTCATCATTGCACCCCGAAAAAATTACGGTTTAGTGCGGTTTATGGGCCGGCGGCGTCATTGGGCCGTACTTCTTCCGTGATGATCAAGACCGGCACATTACTGTGAATGCGAATCGCTACCGTTCAATGATAACCGAATATTTTTGACCCCAATTGGATACTATGAACTTGGAAGACATGTGGTTCCAACAGGACAGCGCCACACAGCGAATGCCACAATCAATTTATTGGAAACCAAGTTTGGTGAACGTGTTATCTCACAAAATGGCCCAGTCGATTGGCCGCCTCGGTCGTGCGATTTGACGCCGTTAGATTATTTTCTGTGGGGCTACGTCAAGTCTATGGTCTATGCCAACAAGCCAGGGAAATTGTGTGGTCGCCTTTTTTAGTATGTTTGTCGTTTATAATCCAATATAAAAAAATTTGCTATTACGTTGAGGCTGAAAGCGCAAAAACGAAAATCCTCTTAAATTTCGTTTTATGCAAAAACAGAGTGACAAATTTTGAAGAGCTACCATTTATTCCTCACTGATGGCACATGCTTTTTTCAACATATAGAAGATTTTGCAACATCATTACTGTCATCCACAAAAGGATTAGAACGATTTCCTTTTATGCTGAAAAAGTTATAGCCAAAGAAGTAGAAAAACTTTCGAAAGTTACAAGCAAAATTAGGGTAAATTAGGGTAGACCTTAGCTCAGTAGGCCGCATTAACAGCATAATTATAAAACTTTAGGATATTGGCGAGGTTAAACTCGTCGTTTTGAAAATTATGACACTTTCAGAAATATTATATATTGCTCTTAAAGTGGTTAAAAGCCTGAGTGACATGGAATCGTACTATACCGTAGATTTGCCCATATGGTTGCAAACATTGTTTTCATGAAGAATTCTGTTTAAATTTGTATGCAGCGCGGAAAACGGAGGCATCCGGAACTACAAAAAGCGCATATACAGGAAGGCAGTTTCGGTGCGACTCTTTTTAGTTAACCTCACCAAACCATTTGTGGGTTTGGAAACCCTGCTAAGTTAAAATGTCTCTGAAGAATGGCACACACTAACAGGGGATTCTCAATACAAGATTATTGGGATCTCGGAAAATTATTTGACATCAAGTAAAGCCTCAGACAAGACGTGAACCTGTCAGCATTTATATATAAATAACCCTATTAAGTGCAAAAGTCACATGCTGGTAGCATGTAGCATGGTCGGGAAGGAATCAGGGCAAGTGGGGTTGTCAGGAAATGGGGACATACCAAAAAAGATAAAGCTCTATTATGAGTTTTACAAATCAGAGTTATCTGACCAACTGATAAAGTAGTCTCCTTGTGAGGAATCCAGAAAAAATTTCCAAAATATAAAACACTGCGAGCATTCGGGTTTTGCATGGGATGTATGATTTGTATGAGGACTTAAAGGTTTCCAAGATAACAAAATATAGCCTTTGCGTTGGCCAGAATATATCAGTAGAATAGATAAGAAATTATAATGGCTGTATTCCAAAATATACCCAAAGGGAGCAGTAGTACAGCATAACCAAAACTTCGCACAAAGTATCAGGTAGATGAATTCCGGCGAAAGTTGCTGTGATTAACTGGAGAGCAGGTTAACCCATTATTATTGTCGTGTGGAATGGGTAGCGATTGTTTACCCATTACCCACAGGGTATGGGGAAAATAATGGGTAGCTGACCACGACAATGGGGAATTACCCATCACGATTACCAATTACCCTCAGGGTAAGGGGGAAAATAAAGTGTAGCTACCCACGGCAATGGGGTATTACCCATTACGACTACCAATTACACTCAGGGTAATAGGGAAAAATAATGGGTAGCTACCAACTTTTGATCGAAAATATGAAAAAATTAAAATAAATAAATCTCTATATCTCGGAAACGAAGCGTCCGATCAAAAAATAACCAATTTTTGCTGTTTTCTACGCGTTTTTCATAATGTGGTCCAATTCGTATGGAGCAATTTTTTCTCGAAAAATCCCCAATGTTAGAAAATCGCTAAAATAAAAAAGTAGCTATATCTCGTATACGGTGCGTCGGATCGAAAATATAATATAAATTTTACCTCCTAAGGAGACTTTAACCAATGGGTGTCTTCAACATGGCATCAGCTACCAAATCGCTGAAACTAAAATATTTCAAACAAAAATTGCTAAAACGCCCTCATGTTTATATCTCGAAACGGAGCGTCTAATTGAGAAATATCAGATTTTGCTGGTTTCTGAAAGTTTTACATAAAGTGCTCCATAAAGTGGTTTTTCATAAAGCGCAAGAATTTTTTTACGAAAAAGCGCTAAAATAACAAAATCGCTAAAATAAAAATGTGGCTATTACTCGGAAATGGCTATAACACCCTATGGAGGAAAAATTTGAATTTTTTGAAAATATTTTGAAAAAAAAATTCTTTCATACAAATTCTTTCAAAAAATTGGTTATAATTCCGATTGGACGCTCGGTTTCCGAGATACGGGCAAGAAGGCGTTTTAACGGTTTTTTTTTGCAAAATTTTCGTTTTATCGATTAACAAAAAGTGATGCCATATTCAAGCCACCCATTGGTTAAAGTCTCCGTTGAAGGTAAAAAATTTACCATTTTTTCGAGTCAACTCACCATTTTCGAGTTGTAGTAACTTTTTTATTTTAGCGATTTTCTTATTTTGGCGATATTTTGAAAAAAAATTCTTTCATACATATTGGACTACTTTATGAAAAACCCTTAGAAACCAGCAAAAATTGGTTATACTTCCGATTGGACGCTCGGTTTCCGAGATACGGGCGTTTAACAATTTTTTTTATTTGAAAAACGATTTTTTTTATTTGAAAAATTTTGGTTTTATTGATTGAAAAAAAAATTCTTTCATAAGAGTTGCACAAGTTTATGAAAAACCCTTAGAAACCAGCAAAAATTGGTAATTTTTTTCATTGAATGCTCCGTTTCTGAGAAATAAACATGAGGACATTTTGACGATTTTTTTTCAAAAATTTTAGTTTTAGCGATTTTTTTTTAAAAAGTGATGTCATATTGAAGTCACCCATTGGTTAAAGTCTCAGTTGGAGGTAAAATTTTTATAATTTCTTCGATTGGCCGCTCCGTTTTCGAGTTATAACCACTTTTTTATTTCAGCGATTTTCTTATTTTGGCGATTTTTCGAAAAAATTTCTTCCATACGAATTGGACTATTTTATGACAAACCCTTAGAAACCGGCAAAAATTGGTTACTTTTTTTGAAAAATTTTAGTTTTAGCATTTTTTTAAAAAAGTGATACCATATTGAAGACATCTATTGGTTAAACCCTCTGTCGGAGGTAAAAATTTTATTATTTAACCGATTGGACCCCGTTTTCGAGTTATAGCCACTTTTTTAATTTAACGATTTTTTTATTTTGGCGATTTTTCGAAAAAAGTTCTTGGACCAGTTTATGAAAAACCCTTAGAAACCCGCAAAATTTTGTAATTTTGTCGATTGCACGGTCCGCTTCCGAGATATAGAGATTTTCCCTAATTTCTTCATATTTTCGATCAAAAATGGGGATGGGTTACCCTGGTTAACCCATTACCCATAGTCGTGGGTAGCTACCCATTATTTCACCCATTTCCCTGAGGGTAATGGAAAATCGTGCTGGGTAACACTACCCATTATTTTCCCCATTACCCTGAGGGTAATGGCTAATCGTGATGGGTAATTCCCCATTATCGTGGGTAACTTCCCACTATTTGCCCCATACCCTGTGGGAAATGGGTAAACGTTCATTACACATTCCCCAAGACGATGTGTATGGGTTACACTTGACGGGGGGAGGGGGTAAATACGAATTACGAAATACGAGAGTTTGTTCATCCGAACTACCCTGTTTGAAAAATATGTTACCAGTGTAAACGAGCTGTAAATGGCAAACAAAAAAAGTATGTGTATTTTCATCTTCTACTGATTTTTAACTATTAAACGAGTTACGTTATTTTAAAGTAATATTGAGTGAGTACCGCAAATGAAAATTCAGATAATATAATCTGTGTTTGCTTCCACTTTATCTCAATATCCTTGTTAGCAAATATACATTTATAACACTCGATCTATCGATTTAAGTAGATTTTCTATGTATATCATTGCATAAATAAACAGTTGCAGTTTCATGTTATGAGCTAAACTTAAAGCAGATGATATTATATTGAATGAAAAAGCAACTCCAATACTCAGGAAACTACTGCAGAGATATTCACAGACATTGAATGAAAAACATAACAGACTTAACTCAACATTCATTTGGAAACAAAACAGAACATAAAAGCTACAATAGCGAAACAAGATACATGCAAAAAGAAAAAAACACAAAATGAATAACAAGATGAACATATGAAAAAATTTGCTACAACAATTTCCGGCAAGTCTCGCTACTAACGTCACACTTCAGGACGACTTTGAGTCCTTCAGGCTTTATGTGTTTGTGCCCTCTTGTGTTTGTGTGTGGGAGTATGATAGCGAATGTTGCATGTGCAATTAGCATAACAGAAACGCCTGACTTTATGCAAAACTAAGAAGAAACAACTTTCAACTCTATTATTTCTTACTTGCTTTGCATGCACTTTTGTGAAATTCTCTCTCACAAACACAGACACAAGAGGGAGCAGCAAAGTGTACATGTAGTAAGTTTAAATGCAGCAATGCTCCAGCCTTTATAATTCTACATGTTGACGAGTATTGGGGGAGTGGTATGGTGGGAGTGGTATGGTAAGTATGAGAAAGTTATAGAGTTTGAGAAATTTTGTTTTAAATAGACATACCTACCACCTCCCACCCATGCCAGAAAGAGTTTCAGTTGTACCACAATTTTTAAGCAACGAAAATAACAATTCAAAATAACGATATTACGAATTACAAATTACACTTACTTGTTCTGTTAGTAAACCATTCGGACAGTCTTTTAGAAAACCTTTGTGCCTAAATGAAGCAATTGTAAGGGAGAAAGAAAAGAAGAATAATTATACAAAAATACAAAAATCTCAAATATAGTTAAAACAAGAAACAACTTTAAAGTTATGTACGTATACTCAAATCTGCCGGAAATCCAACAGAACCCCTGATAAAGAACACAGATAAGAGTTGGCAAGTACAATTTGTATACGCAAACAAGCAGTTTATTAAGTAAAACCCATAGCCTTTCCACTTACCATTGTCTAATTTCTTTTTCGGTAACTGTAACGACAAAAGAATAAAAAGGAGGAAGGTTAGAGTAAATAAATACATTTTGTTTTGCACAATTGTTTATTTTACGTCAATTTGAGGAGATGACGACACAATCTTTTGTAAATTTCTAATTCTTCTGTCTCTTGCTTCTTTCCAAATAACTGAGTAAACACAACCACTTGAGAAATTGCACAGAACGCTTAAATCTCAATAAGTGTAATTTTTCACTGAGTAAGACACAAGAGTTGTTTGCTATTTGTCATCGCTGTTTTCGTCATCTTCGTGGATTTGGTTGACAACGAACTTTTTGCTAAATCAAATAAACAAATATGATTTGAATAACAAATTTGTGAATTTCAGCAACCCTAGTTCCGCTTGTAACGGATTCCAACAAATAATGTTCAAAATACGTGCTTAAGGTTCCAGGGATTTTCTTACAAGGACGAACATTAGGTTGCGAGGGATGAAGGCATATACAAATTAATAAAGCGAAATTATTCAACAATACTTTGAGGTATGCGAATATTAAAAATATTATTTATTGTACTTATTCATTACCGCGATTGAAATTGTCAAGTTATGGACGTCTGTAAATGTGGGTAATTTAAATTAGTTTGGGTAAAATGCAAAAATTTACGATGTGAAATAGTTTACCCATCCCTTAAGTCTGCATTCCATTCATACTACTATTAGAGTCAAATTTAATACGGTTTGCAAAGTTTCGTAACTCAAAACTGCGATTTGAAATGCAGAAGAAAATATAAGTATAAAAGACATCTTATAAGGGTGTCTCAGTAAGAATGCACTTTTTCATTTTAAAATAAAAAACAAACACACGAGGTGTCAGGGGACACCCGGTTGGAACGAAGTTGGTTGATTTGGTTGGTTGAAAAGGCTGCAAGACAGCACGCTGTTTAGCACACTTAGGCTAAAGGAGCCCATTGTGATACCTGCAGTTTCCTCTATAGCAACTATTGACTAGTCGTCTAGCCAATTTGCCCTTTTCATTGAATTTGTCTATAAGACCTAAAGGACTATCCTGTAAGGCTACGGTGCTAAAAAAATATGTTCGGAATATCCTACATCACAGTCCTGCCAGAGCAGGACAATCCAAGAGAAGGTGTTTTGTCATTTCCTCGTCCTCTTCCATGCAGCATCTACAGAGAGTGGAGTTTCTTTGTCCCAATCTTAGGGGGTATTTTCCTACAAGACAATGTACCGCAAGTTTTCCTATCATTGTGGATAACCTGCCTCTCGGCAAGTTAAGTAGTTGCCTAGTCCTCTTACTGTCCACCTGTGGCCAGAGGACCCTGGCTTGTTTGCAAGTTGAAGTAAGACTTCACTTGTCCTTGAACATATTATCGGCCCACTGCCAGATCTGGAAACGGCAGGTAGAGATTGGCAAACTAACACCTTCTTTTGCTGGAAGAACCTGTGCCGTAGTGCGCTGTCTAGCGAACGCATCAGCTACGCAATTGCCTGGTCCTGGTACCCAGATGAGCCTGATGTCAAAATACTCTGCCATCACCCTAAGTAATGAGTGGCATTCTTTCACCGTCAGGGACGTTGCAAACATGGCTGCCAGGGATTTTATGGCAGCCTGGCTGTCCGTGTAGATACATATAATCCGGAGGGTTGTGACACTACTTCTGACACTAACCTCCAGTATGGCGATAAATTCCGCCTGAAATACACTACAGTACTTGAAGGGGATATTTACGTTTAGGTTCGGTGAATCCATCCATGAAAAATCTGATACTACTGGTGTCCCCTTCCAGTGACTTTTCCCAGGTATTCCTGTTCGGAATAGAAATCCTTAGATTTGGCGCTGGTAGAAGGTAGGGGATACAGTAGTCCGCTTTTACGGGAATAGAGTTGATCCGGTGTAGTAATTCAGAGTTTCCGGAATTCCCCCATATCAAAACGCCGCAATCTCTGGTTCTCACCAGCGAGCATGTAGCGGCCAGCATGTAGCGGCCGCCGATTCGGCCATGATGTCAGTAGTACAGATGTTCAGGATAGCACTAAGTGCAGTACCTGACGTCGTGCCCATTGCCCCACTAACGCTAATCAGTGCTGATCTTTGAATTTTCATCAAGGAATTCAGAATATATTATTTTGAGGAAAGACCTGGACCAAACTACGATGCCATAGAAAAATATTTTTTTTTTCCACTTTATTGATTTACAGTATACGTTTCATTATTTCATTTACATTTCATTATTACTCCGCGAAGCCAAAGGCTTGTATTGCCGTATAAATCCACATGATGATCGTAGGAGACAGTCTCCAGCGCTTCCCTATCGCCCGTTTACAGCAGTAAAGAGCAACAAACGCCTTTTTCACACTCTCCTCCACATTCGGTTTCCAAGACAGTTTTCTGTCGAGAATTATCCCTAGATGCAAGACAAGCTCGGTTTTAAGTGGGTTAAGTGATAGTCCGTTGTTAGCGGTCCAGTTCGAAATCAGACTAAGTAGGCTGGTTGTACGAATGCTAAGTAAATTGAGGTTACTACCCGTAGAGATGATAGCAATATCATCGGCATAGGCAAGGACCTGGCATTCAGTCCTGTCCAATTCAAGAAGCAGTTCATTGACAGTAGTTAACCATAATAGTGGTGACAGATCTCCCCCCAGCGGTGGCCCCCTGTTAACGTTCCTAGCAATTGTAACACCACCCCATTCAGCTTTCACGGATCCATCCACCAGGAGCTTCCCAATTAGCCGTGTCACTAAGCTGTCGACTCCTAGATTCTGTAACGACCTAAGAATCGCCGAAGGTTGAATGTTATTGAAGGCTCCCTCGATGTCCAGGAAGGTCCCTAGAGCGAAGACCTTATTCTCAAGAGAGTTTTCTATTATGGAACGAAGTTACTTTCCCTATATATTATGTACTAGTTAGTTCCAACCCACTCCGATAAATTAAATGGATCTGTAAGAAGAGATAATTTTTGTAAAATGATAAACTTTGGTAAAGAAAATTTTTTTTTTATAGAATGTGTATTTTTCGAAAAATATATTTTTAGGTCGGTTTTGAAAGAATTTGTATTATATTTTCCCGAAAAAGTAATTTTTCATAGAAAGGTACTTCTCTTGTTAAAAACTAACGTTTTTTTAAGAATAGGTACTACTTTTACGAGGAAGTACTTTCTGTAAGAGAAAGCCATAAGAGTATGACTTTTTTTTACAAAGAAGTAATTGTTTTAAGAATAGGTACCTTTTAAAGAAGTGGTACTCTTTTTAGGACAAGGTAATTATTTTAAGAAAATTTTCTTATTTTCAGAAAGACTACTTATTTCAAAAAAGAAATGGTATTATTTTATTTTTTAGGGAAGGTACTTTTAAGAAATGCAATTTTTGTAACAAAATGTTTTTATTTTTATTAAGAGAAGGTATTTTTTGAAGAAAATGTTTTTTTAAGAAATGGGAAATTTTTTAGAATTGGTCTTTTTTCAAGAATTGGTATATTTTTAAGAGTAGGTACTGAACTCAGGAAAAGTTCTTTTGTTTCGCGAAGAGGCACTCTTTGAAAATAATTTACTTTTTTAAGTAACGGCAATTTGTTGTAAGAAAATTAACTTTTTTAAGTAAAGGTAATTATTTAAAAAAAAAAAAATTTTTAAGAAAACCTACTTCTTTAATGTAAGGTATTTTTTTAAGAAAAGGTACTTAGTATATGAATACGTATACGCATTTTTTTGAGAAATTTTACTTTTTTAAGAAATTACACTTATTTAAGAAAATGTTCTTTTTTTAATCATTTTTCACTTTGCCTTTTCTAAATTTACTGTTTATTGGGTTCAAAACTATAATATATACTAAATATTGGTTATAGATTCTACATAGAAAACTTGGCATTAAACAAGAAATTTCCCAACATATGTGAGACATCTAGTTAGTCTAGATACAAACCAAAGCAAAATTTAACAATATAGTTGATAATAATGTAAAACAAAAGTAGTTTTTTATTTTTTTTTTTTCATTTAGCCCCCATCCCGCAACGTGCGATAAGGAACTTTGTTCCAAAACTGGTATTTTTTGAGACAATTGTGATTATTGTATTGTAAGAAGGTATGTTCCGATTAAGTATGTAACAAAATAATTGGCAAATGGCCCCCATGACTTTGATGACAGCACATTACTTTTTTCAGCAAATTGGCCATGACTTTCGCACAGAGATGTGGCTGTATCTCTCCGATGACGCGTCAGTTCTCGGATTTGAGCTCAGAATTTGTTTCTGGCTTATTCACATCAACCCGAGGTTTCACAGAACCCAAAAATAAAAAATCGCACGGCGTTAAATCGAATGATTTGGTGGCCAGTTGACATCACAATTTCTTGAGATAATTCGTTGCTGCAATTAAGCCATTGTTTCATGCGCGGTGTGGCAGGTGGCGCCGTCTTTCAAAAACCACATGTCGTCCGGATGCATGCCATCCAATTGAGGCTACAAGAACTCCGTTATCATACTCCGGCAACGAATGCCGTTCACAGCCACTGCAATTTTGGTCTCATCTTCAAAAAAGTACGGCGCGATCACGCCGCCTGACCAAAATCCGCACCATACAGTTTCTCGTTGTAGGTGCATTTGTTTCTCATCGATTGCATGAGGATTTTCTCATCCCCAAATTCAAAAATTTTGTGTATTCACGAAGCCATTCCGATGGAAATGAGTTTTATTGTAGAATATGTTTTTTTTTCTGAAAAATTGGTATTGACTTCACTTTGCTCCATTACCCATTGAACGAATTGCCGGCGCTTTCCATGGTCTGGTCGTTTGTGCTCCTGAGTAAGCTAAATGTTGTAAGCATGAAGGTGGAGGTCTTTTGTCAAAATTAGCTGCGTAGTGCCTCGTGAAATTTGAAGTTTTTGAGAACAATGCCGAATTGATGTTTTCGGGTTTTCGGCGACAGTCTCGCTTACAGCAGCAATGATGCCGACCGGTACGTTGACGCACATGAGTCCAACAGTCCATAATGGACCCAGTTTCTTCAAATTTGTTTGCCACTCTTCGATAGATTGGCACATTTGGTGCATTTTCTCGACTGCAAATTCTTCGAAGTTTGCGAGCGGTCTCAGCATAACTTTCCAAATTCTTGTAATAAGTTTTCACAATTATAACACATTGTTCATAGCACAGCGTATAATTTTTAATTATCGAAATAATCATATGTGACAGCTGCCAAATTTCAGAGCTGCCACTTGCACATAAAAAAACAACGAATTTAAAAAGTATGATAAGGTAAATTCGCAATTTGGTAACCCTCGTAAAAGATAACCAAAAAGTGGTCACAATTCACTCAAACGCATTTCTCTCTCCCGTCATATCGTGATTATTTCATACTTTTTGAATAAATTATGAAATTTTACTTCAACATGGTTGGAATTTGTGCAGTTATATACAATAACACCATCAAAAAGTTGTTCGTGTATTGAAATATTCAATGAAGAGAGGAAGAGAGAGAGAGAGAGAGTTGAGAATGATTAAGGTTTCACTCATTTTGTTTGTTGGCATTCGTGTGAAGAGAAATTTTGTTAGTCTACTTTAGCACATCGATTTTAGTGTAATCTTAGTGAGACACCCTATAGATAATTACATCGGCTGTAAAGGAATACAAAGTGTATTATCTTTGGAATACAAAGTGTATTATCTAAAAAGTTGCATATTTTATTTTTCTATTTGCTATTATATGCTATTACTAATCAAGTTTCCAAATTATCTTTGCAAACTTGGAATATTTATAAAGAAAGCACTCAGCACAGAAAAAAGAACTAAAGATGTTCAATTTAGCTTTGAAAGACAGCATTCGATTATTCAAACACAAAGATTATATTGAAATTTGTGTCATGTTCGAAATGCACCTAGCGGTACAACAAATTAACGATTCGTTCAGCGTTTTGAGCTACAAGGGGCTGTCTATGGTCTTCCGCGTGCTGAAAGACCTCGTGCAACACGAAATGATGTGAACATTGCTCGGGGACAAACATGTGTTGAGGAAAACCCAGAAACTTCCACCAAGAGACGTTCTTAGTAGTTGGTGATGTCTAGGCGGTATTTGCAAAGAATTTTACATAAGTTACACATTTCTCCATAAAAGATTCAATTGGTTCACGAGTTAAAATTAAATGATGCACAAAAACGCATTCAATATAGTTGCCGTTTTCAAGAATTATGGATAGAAAACAACGAGTTTGTTCCCAAAGTCATAATGAGAGATGCGGTTTCGTAATTCTCGCCCTAGTGGACAAATTCGAGTCTACATATTCATTGTGTGATGCTGCCGTGCCAGTGAGACAACGGGTTGGTCGAAGTGACGAAAATATCGCTGCCATCCGTAGCAAACTATTCAAATCAGTCAAATCAGCTTCTTCCACAAAAAGTAACTGTTTGGTGCAGTTTGCATGCCGGCGGCGTCATTGGGCCAATTTTTTCGCCGACAATAACGACCGTCACGTTACTGTGAATGGCGATCGTTTTAGCGCCATGATTACGGATTATTTCTGGCCCGAATTGGAAAACATGGACTTGGACGACATGTTTGGTGGGCGTGTTACCTCAAGAAATGGACCAGCCAATTGGACGCCTCGTTCGTGCGATTTAAAGCCTCTACACTTTTTCCTTTTGTTCTACGTCAAATCATTGGTCTATGCCAACAAGCCGACGACGTTGAAATAACTCAAAGCAAACATTGAACGCAAAAAAGCGGCCGTTATGGCCGAAATGTCATCGACATTTAGCACATTTGTTTACATTTTTTAAAAATTGCTCAAAAAAGTTCTTTAGATAAGAAACCACTATTGTCATGATTTTTTTAAATCTCAAGATGTCTAGCTTCTATTTCCATTTTAAAATTCTGCAATCGGTTACAAACTGCAAAAGAGACAGGCTGCTGAAGATGGAATTTTGAGTGCCTTTAAATAAGTGAACCGGAGTGTATATACAAATTATATACACATTCAAAATGTCCGCCTTTGGCCTTCAAATAACCGCATGCACCTTGGAAAGTGACCACAGCATAAATCAAAGCAATCTATTGAATTTATTATTTTCGTGTATATTTTTAATAATGCAAATTAGTTTACAAATAATATTTTGCATTACTTCTGATAATTGTGTGTAATATACTGGTAGTAGAAAAAATCCACTGATCATTCGACATTGGAAATCCTTTTGATACATGACATCAAATTTGCCGCTAGAGGATTCGGATTACTTTCTATTCGAGATGGCTGGATTTCTTCTCTAACAGTGAGAATTTTGAGGTCAGTATGTAATTGGTTGTTACTAACAAACCATGTAGCATTTCAGATTTTTCGTAACGGTTTTGTTTGAAACCGCTATACACTTTCCAAATTAGATTTCGAGGTTGTTCCGCATAGCTGAATTCCATATGTTGTCTTGCTGATACATTTGTAAATCAAAAGTTTGTTTTCGAGCGTGAGTGGAGATCTGTAGTTAATGAGAGCATTTAATTTTTTCAATATTTTAGATATGTTTCTCGCTGTGAGCAATTTTTGAAGATGTATTCCGATATAACCTTCCTTTCACTTCTACTGTCTGTGGTAATTCTGGTTCATTTTGAGTTATTGCCTCAGTTATGAGGGCAAGTTCCACGTTTGAAAGTAAACGCCATTTGCAGTAATTTTGTTTGACTTTGATCCTCCAATCACTTAGCCAAAATGAGATATTATCAGTACGACTTTGAAAATAGATACTTCCCTATATAGGGTGTCCATTGACGGGTAAAGCAGCTGAATAGTCAGCAAAAGTTTCAATATCAATTACGTGTCTTAGAGGGAAATATGAGGTGAAAGGCAAATAAAGTGTTGGTCTCAGTAAGAATGCACTTTTTAATTTTAATATAAAATCACAAATTTTTTGAGATAGTTGTGATTTTTTTCGATTGTAAAGAGAACAGCTTCCGGTTAAGTATGGAATAAAATATCCGTCAAATGGGCCCCACGGCTCTGGAGCCAGACCATTAAACTTCTCATGATTTTTTCCATGACTTTTTCACAGAGTTGAATCCCGGATTTGACCTCAGGAACTTTTTCTGGTTTATTCACATACACCCGAGAGCTCACAAAACCCCAAAGAAGTAAATCGCACGGCATTAAATCGGATGATTTTGGTGGCTAGTTGGCATCAGAATATCTTGATATAATATGTTCTGGAAATCGTTGCTACAATAAATCGATTGTTTCATGCGCAGTGAGTCAGGTGGCACCATCTTGCTGAAACCGCATGCCACCCAGATCCATGCCATCCAGTTGAGGCCACAAGAACTCCGTTATCATCTTCCTGTAACGAATGGTGCTCACGGTAATTGCAATTTCGGGCTCGTCTTCAAAAAAATTAGGCCCAATCATGCCGCCTGACCAAAATCCGCACCAGACAGTTGCTCGTTGTGGGTGCATTTGTTTTTCATGGAATGCGTTATAATTTTCTGAGCCCCAAATTCGACAATTCTGTGTATTCCCGAAGCCAATCAGATGGAAATGCGCTTCATTGGGGAAAAAGTATTTTTTCATTGACTTCATTGAATGAATTACCGGCACCTTCCATGGTCTGCTGCGTAGTACGATGCCGAATATATGCATTCGGGTTTACATTAGCAATGTTTTCAAGAGAGCGATCGGTACGTTGACGCACACGAAGGAGTCTTACTGTCCATAACTGAGCCAGTTTCTTCAAATTTTGTGACCGCTTTTCTACCACCACTAATGCGTTATTTTTTCATAAAGCACTCCAGTTTTAATAATCGGAATAAACATATGTGACAGCTACCAAATTTCAGAGTTGCCATTTGCACAGAGAAAAATTACACTAAATGTCATAATTTTAAAAGTGCTCATAAATCGAGCTACATTTTCTTTGACATAGTAACATCGATTTCGAATATATGAGTTGACAGAGAGATAGTAGTTTATTGGAAGAATTTTCTTTAATTTAAATGGCAAGCCACCATGCCAAACTTTGTCAAATGCTTGAGAGATATCGAGGCTCATTTCCACGAGCCTGTGACCTTGTTCTACGGTACCATGTGTTTTTTCCTAAACCAGAATTGATGATGAGGAAATATAGTTTTCATATCTATAACGTCCAGAAGTCTGTTCAGACAGAGAGACTCCAGGACTTTCCAAGGTATGGTAGTATATTGATTGGATGGTACGAGGATACATGTTCGGGAGATTGCCCCAGTTTGAGAATCATTGTAATTTCTGCAACTTTCCCTTGAGGGGAACAAAGCAACGAGAGAGACATGCGCGTTACACATATGTGACTTGCTCCACGAAAAGGGACCTCTGCGCCGAAAAGAATTTATTGAGAAAAACGCGTTTAAAAAAAAGCGCTTCGTTCAGTTTTTCATGTATTTCACTAATTATGTTCATCTTTACAGGTGATTTGTAAAAAAACTAAAAGACATAGAGACTTGCGGTTTGGGGCATTTGAAAGAGATCCCTTTTCGTGGAGCAGGTCACATATGTTACGCGAGAGACTTGCTGTGGAAGCTCTTTTAGAGTTTTTAGAGTAACAAGATCATAATCTGGAGCTTTATTGTGTTTGAGTTTACGTATGACTTCCTTTACTTCGGATTTTGAAAATGTTCTTATTGTGAAATCAAGTTAATGCATGCAGATGCCTCAGAAATATTAATTAAACAAACAAATAAATAAATTAAACCAATTTAAACATATTTCTACAACTGGTTCTACCCGTCGCCTTTTCTCGCCAGTTGGTAACACCAAGGGTACGGGGGGATTTTTCGGCTTGGTATTTGCAGCGGATTCTTTGTCGTCCTCTTTTCCAGCTTCCATCTGTTTTGTTATCGAAAACCCTTCGCGCTGGCTCATGACCTAGCCAACGCAGTTGGCCTTATTTGATTTGCCTAGCTATGTCCATGTCAGAATATAAATTATATAGCTCTTGATTCCAACGACGTTGATACACGCCGTTTTCTTTAACATGACCATATATTTTACGAAGAATTTTTCTCTCGAATAGTTCCGGGTGTATTTCTGCCGCTTGCGATATGATCCAAGTTTCGGAGCCATATGCCAAGGCTGGTAAAATGGGAGCCTGGTATAGCGGGGCTTTTGTGTGTTGAGAAAGGGATTTGTTCTTAAACGGCTTGCTGACCCCAAAATAGCTTGTATTTTACATTTTATCATATTTTCTCATAGGGTAATTCATTTTCTCCTGTTTTTTATTTTACCCGTCTATTTCCATAGAGAATAAATGTTGGGGTGTTTTTTGTGGCATGTGTCATGTCCACTCAAAAGCCCTACAATCTGTAATCCAGTGGGTTCAAATTAGAGCTGCGAGAGAGTAATTTTTCAGAGGAATTGAAAGCTGCCATTATCTTGAAGCCAGGGCTGGGCCGTTTTAGAATGAAGGCCGATGCAGAATCCTGCTGGATAGTGCACGGGTGGGTTGATGGGTTTTCCTTTCTGAAGATAATCAATCAAAATTATCCCATGCGCATTCCAAAAAACACACGTCATAATCTTGCCTCTAGCTGGAACCGTTTTTGCCTTATTTGGACTCGATTCTGACGTTCCAGTCCACTGTCTTGACTCTTCCTTTGTCTCACGTGTGAAGTGGTGGACCCATGTCTCTTCCATGGTTATACATTCACGCATAAATTGGGCTTTATTGCGGTGAAACATTAACCAACAATCTACTGAGACATCTTTACGACGCTGTTTTTGCTCTAGTGAAAGCAAGCGCGGCACCCATATTGCGCACAGCTTTCTCGTCCTCATATTTTCGGACAATATACGATGTATGGGTCGAGTGTTAGGTTGTTTTATTGTGGTGAACCGACAAATGCACCAAAGTGACTGAATTCCCATTAGCCAGTCTACCAGTGTTGCCATCAAAGAAACAAGAAATATGTAAAGACAATCAAAAATTACACAATTATTTTTCTTTTACCAAAATGTATTTTTTTCTTATGAATTCAAAATAATTTCACTAAGTCCACGTCTTAGATCCATTTAGTCCATAGAAATTCTCTTGCTAGCTCATTTCCGCTCGTACGGCCTCGTTTAAACGCTTCTACCGAATATTTAACAGTCGTCGTAATAACAGTCGAATCTAGTGCATCACGAAAAAATATAACCATATACGGACACCACTACAGTTTTGCCCAAAGTCATGGACATTTTTTATGGGCCCCCAAAATATTTGAGGTCACGGTGTCATTCTTGCAAAAAAGTGATCATTTTGTCAGGCTCATATCTTGCAAATCCTTCGGAATTTTGGTTTACTTTTTGAGGGAAAGTTGTAACTCTTGTCAGAAAGAATAGCAATTATGAAAATATAAAATCAAAAACAAACTTCAACTTCATTGTGAAACCCAAATCAACTTTCTTTCATCTAGAATGCGAACCAAAGCTTTCGTTCGAGATAGATAAACAGACTGTAAACAACGTTACGCCTTGAAACTTAAACCATATGTTTGATAAGGTTGCCACTTTTCACCAAATTTTTTTTTTTTTCAAATTACTGGCACCATCTATACTTTAGGTGGGCTAGTTTTGGGACCGCCCTTAGTAGTGATATCGAATAATTATAGGAAAGAAGTTGGTTATATACTTATACATAAAAGCTTTTCCACAATGAATTGAAATTGATATTTTAGTTCTCTTTTATTTCTGAAATTTAACAAAACCCTACTTTTATTGACCAGTGAACCTAATACTTTTGAAACCCAAATAGTTTTTCCACGTGCATGAAACAAGAGAAACCAGAGTACTAATGGGATGGCTGAGTAAAAAGTCCACTTATACTAATCGTCTCTGTTTACTTATGATACTAATTTTTTTTATTAAAGCATATCCGCTTTGTGGTCAATTTATTAGGATATATTGTCAACAACTAAAAGTGTTCGGGTAATTTAACACCCCTCCCTCGTAGGTAAACACAATTGACACGGATATGAAAAATACCTAGTACTGGCTACATACATACATATGTACTACTCTGACAGTCATCAGTTGAGAAGGACTGGCAGTAAAGACAAAGCTAATTAATTACAAAGGGGCAAAAAGGAATTTGTATTCAAGGCTAACTGGATGTGAGTGTCGGTAGTCAAGTAGTTGTAGATATATGTGCTTATTTCTATGTATACAAATGTATAAGTGAATGAATAAAGAGATGTAGATGTGGCTGACTATGGATACAGCAAAGGGCATAAAGTATTAAATACCAAAATATTTTGGTAAAATTATTTCTCTTCTCATTCTTTTCATTTATGTTTTATTTGTTTGTTTGGTTAACTGGCAGGACAAAAGCAAATCCTTCGTTTTTGTTAAACAAACAATGCTATAGTTGTTGCTATCATTATGGTTGTTATTGCTGTTATATTGTTATTGTTTTTGTTGTTTCTGTGGCCACTATCCTTAGGGATATAAAATGGAATTGTATGGCCCAGTTAGTTGTTTGGCATCTCCTCAAAACAAAACAAACAGAAAAACGTATAAAGGGTAAAGCTGAATTAAAACTAAGCCATTTGGTCAAATTGGAAACTGAAGAAGCTGCTATAGACAAATAAAGCAGAATTAAAGTAAAACTATGGTGGAAGACTTAATTAATGTTAATTGAAATACTGTCAGCAGCTTAAGGAGATGGGAAGGCAGCTTATTAGTTAACAAAACAATGCGTAAGAATTTATAAAATAAATTATAGGTAAAAAGTTTTAGGCAACTCGAATAATATATTGGTTGCGGGTTTAGGGGGACGTTGTGAAACTTTTCGTAAGGAAAATTTTTTGTCTATTACACAGATTTACACGGGAATAAAATTTTGAGTATCTAAGTTATGGTGACTTTAAATCTGGAAATATATTTTTGAAATATGTTCTAATTTTCGAGGCTTTGAAATAATTGGGCAGTCTACATATCCCCTTTTGTTCCCCTTTCATCGTACTGTGATTTTAATAAAATCAGGCAACTAAATATTGAAAATATTTGATGATTAGTCCATAAGGGTCGTCGTACCCTACTTGGATCGCATTTGCTCAGAATTCAGAATACTGAAACACAGTTTTTGAAATGACAATAAAGGTTCGAAGCTCTGTTTCGAATATACAAATATATGGCAGATTTTTATTTATGTTTGTAATTTAATACATTGTGCTACAATGTTGCACACCACTTTATAAATTAAAAAGATTTTCTCGAGATTTGATTAATTAAAGTATGTTAGTAATATATCACTATATCCCGGAATGAAACAAAACTGAATTTAAATTTTAACTAAACATTTTTACACAGTGTTACAATATTACACAGGATTTTCTATTATCATGTGAAGTTCCGAAGAACATCCATCCAAATAAAGTCAACGGAGTTCCATAACCCACACATTGAGTTAACAGGGATGGAAAAGTTGGTACACTAATAATGGGTTTTCCATTAGGTACTTGATAACTTTGAGTTTAATTTATGAATGCACTATTTCACTGATTATCTAACTGTTACTTTCCTTTTTTTCAGTAAACTCAACATTTTCATCATGGTAACGTACACGAACGAATAACGTATGCAAATTATAAAAATGTAGTACCGAAATTCGGAGTCGGTGACCGCAGCTTTAAGAGCATTAACTCCAATTTTCGGTCGTTATTCTCGCCCCAGTTGACAAGCAGTATCAAGTTTAGTGCTAACATTTGAGTCTACATATTCATTGTGTGATGCTGCCGTGCCAGTGAGACAACGGGTTGGTCGAAGTGACGAAAATATCGCTGCCGTTCAGGCGTCCGTAGCAAACGATCAAAATCAGTCGATTCCGCGGCGGTATCAAGAACTGAGCATCGCCAAGACCACTTTATGTCGAATTTTGCGTAAAGATCTTCACGTTACTGTGAATGGCAATCGTTATCGCGGCATGATTACCGATTATTTTTGGCCCGAATTGGAAAACATGGACTTGGACGACAAGTGGTTTCAACAGAACGGTGCCACAAGCCACACAGCACACGTTACAATCGATTTATTGATGAGTAAGTTTGGCGAGCGTGTTATCTCATGAAATGGACTAGTCAATTGGTCGCCTCGTTCGTGTGATTTAACGCCTCTAGACTTTTTTCTTTGGGGCTACGTAAACTCATTGGCCTATGCCAGTGATAACCAGCCCATAGCCTCCCGTGGGAGACAATAATCGTATTTTTCACACACACACGATCGGCAACTAACATGTACACAACAACTATGATAGATTCGAAGCATCAGTCTATGCCTGTACGTTTGCGACCGCATAATATGTTTGTGTGCGTGCGTTCGGTATTGCCTACCACTGGTCTACGCCAACAAGCCGACGACGTTGGAAGAACTCAGAGGCAACATTGAACGCGAAATAGCGGCCGCTACGACCGAAATGTGTTACCGAATCATCGAAAATTGGGTCCAAGAAATCGACCGCTGCCGACGTGCCCGCGGTGGCCAATGAACGAAGTCGAGTTCCATTCATAAATGTTTTGATTGTATTTCAAGTCGATCATAAAGTTTTGGAAAAATATCAAATGGTTTGCGTTTTATTTCAAAAAAAGTTGTCAAGTTTTTATTGAAAACCCCCTTCTTTTGACATAACTTAATCCATCAATGTACCATGGTTGCCGCCGGTAGTGCAATGGTTACACACAGGGAAAAGATTGGTTGGGAATCAGCTCAGGCATTAGAAATTCCACAATAAAGTCTATATTTTGATTAGAATTCATAATTGTCGCCAGTCAGAATTATTTGTCGATAAAACATACCCTCACCTGAAGCCATCCATTGCGACCCAGTTCTACTGAATATTGGTAAATGTGTCAATATTCAATAGCAGAGTGGCATTGCACTAAATATTATTCAATACCCAACTTACTAACTATCCTAGCTGGTTATGGGGAGTTATCGTGACTATGAGCCAATTGTCCGCCCAATATTTATGTGGGAGGTACAAAAATGGGCATGGCGCAGTTGTTCATCTGTTTTACACAATATTACACAAAATATTGATCACTACGGGAGGTATACGGGAGATATCGATTCAGCCAGCCTGAAAGCTGCCCAGCTATTGTATGGGAAATAAGAAAATGAGCGTGGACAGTAGTAAATCTTAAATTTTTGGGAAACATTGCCGAGTACAGAATTTCATTAGGATCGCTAGTAGTCTACGAGGGTTATCGTGTCGATCAACTTGTCATCCGCCTAAATTTTGTGTAGTACCAAACTTCATAAAGATTGATTCGGGTTTGCGGGAGTTATCTTGCCGAACAACCAGCCGGCCGAATAACTTATATAAGGGAAGCACGAACATGGGCGTGGCAAACTTGGTGACTCGCGTTTGATGATATGAAGCCTATTGTCTAATTTCATTAAGATCGGAAGTGTTTCACGCGACTTATCGCATTGACAATCCGGACGACCCTCAAAGTTTTATACGAGCGGTACCACAATGGGCGTGACAACCTCGCGAATTTTCTCCAGTTAAGTAGACAGTACAGATTATTTACCTATGTTTGAGTTTGTATGAAGGTTTAGAAGAAACATGATTTTGTAGTAAATATGTCGATTTGTATAGGAGGTACCAGAAGCGACGTGGTCAAAACGACGATTTTCAATCCGAACCTAAGTTTGGACCAATAATGGTTACCAACAAAAAATATAATTGTGAGCAGCAAAGATTTCCGGGAGTTATCTAGCCGAACGGCTAGCCAGCCGAACAGCTTTTGTACAGGAGGTACCAAAATCCGCGTGGAAAAACCACAGCTTTTGTATAGGAGGTACCAAAATGGGCGTGGAAAAACCACCTTTGTCTTAATCGGTGACTGGCGTTTATTGACGTGAAGCCTAATAACCAATTTCATTTAGATCGGGAGTGTTTCACGGGACTTATCGCATTGACAACACGGACGACCACCAAGCTTTTGCGTGGGTGGTACCAGAATGGGCGTGGAGACACCACCCATTTTCTTGAATTAAGTAGATGTTTACAGATTATTAACCAATGTGTGAGTTGCAGCTAATCACGTCTACCAGAAAAAAGTTTAAGAAGAAACATTATTACGTACTAAATGTGTCGATTTGTGTGGGAGGTTCCAGAAGGGGCGCGACCAAAACGCGCATTTTCAATCCTAAACTAACCATGGACAAATAATAGACACTGACAAAATTTAGCCGTGATCGATATAGATTTACGGCGGTTATCTTGTTGACCAGGCAGCCAGTCAGCCAGACACACAGAGAAAGAAACACACAGAAAGTCAAACCTACGGAAATGAATCAAGGCCCTCCTTTTCTAGATTTAAGGATGAAAATAGTGTCGCAGATGTGCAGAGTGTGATGGGAATATGGAAGGATCAGCATGTATAGCATACAGAACAAGGGGTCGACTACCCCCTACCTAGCCAAGTTAGAACTTAAATTTGTCGGTTAAATAACAACAAACCCGCTGGTACTTATGGACTACCGGGTCATCAGTTTAAAGCCACCGGCTATGATTTGGAAATTTCATGCATCAGGTCATATACAAAATCTGGCTAGACGAGTGCATGCCCGACGATTGGAGTCTTAGCATACTGTGTCCTGTTTTCAAAAAAGGCGACCCGATTATATGTACCAACTATAATGGAATAAGTCTTTTATCCATCACATAAAGGTCCTCTCGACCGTAATGTGCGAAAAAGTTTGTTGCATATCTTATCAGTGTGGCTTTAGGCCTGGAAAGCCAATTATCTACCAGGTATTCATATTACTGCAAATCCTGGAGGAATCTATGAAAAACCAACTCGTCATCTACCACCTATTTGTAGATTACAAAGCAGCCTTCGATAGTCCGATACGGGGATTGGTAAAGACCTAACCGCACCGTTAACTGTAAGGCAAGGCCTCAGCCAGGGCGACACCCTACCATGCGATCTCTTCAACATATTAATTGAGGTCATCGTGAGAAAAGCTGCAGTGAACACGAATAAAATTATCATCAGCAAAATACACATGCTGCTCGCGTATTCTGATTGATTAGACATGATGATTTAGATATCATTGGGCGAAATCTGCGAGAAGTTACAGCAGTATTTTCCAGAATTGAGAAGTAATCAGTAAAAGTGAGTTTGACAGTGAAGCAGGACATGATGAAATTAATTGTTTCGATAAGGAGAATATCCACCCGATTGGATGAAAAGATGAACGCTGATAACCAATATAATATCAACGAATTGTCCTGCAAATAAGTGTAATTTGGCGCTAAGTAAACACTTCAGAGATAAGACCTTCTCTCGAGAAACGAAGATCTAATTATTTCAGACTCTCATGTCCTGCTTTGCTTTAGGGCACAGAATCCTATGTCATATAGCATGTTGATGAAACATTATTTGGGATCTTCGAAAGAAAAATGCTCCAAAAAATATATGGTCCTGTAATTTCAAACGGCGAGTATCGATGACGGATGCACAAAAAGCTGTACGAAGTTGATATTTATAAACACAATCATTTATCATTGGAAATGGTTTTATTGTTTTTCAAGATATTCTCCGTGAAGATCAATATACTTTTGCATGCGCTCAAGCCAATTTTTGAAGCACTATCCCACTCCGTTGAGACACCTCCAAAACATGGTTTTTGAATGCTTCAACAGCTGCTGCGGGCATCGTAAAATGTTGGCAACGCTAGAAAAATATGTCATTGGGCGCCAAATGAGGGCTGTAGGCCGGATGACCCATCAATTCGACATGTTGAGTCCTCAAATAGCCCATTGTTTGAGCTGATGTGTGAGAGCTCGCATAGTCCTGATGTAAAATGATGCGTCTTCCCTTGTTGTTTTTCCTTATTTCTTCGAACACTATTGGCAAACAGATGGTGGTATACTACTCAGAATTGACCGTCATACGTTCCACTAAAAGGACTGTGGCCACATGCTCGGTTATACCGAAAAAAAACCGAACATTTGCTTCGATGTGCTTCTTCCACATACAATTTGTTTTTGATTAAGCTCGTCTTGAAAGACCCATACGGCCGATTGCTATTTTTCTTTCGAACTCATATGTCTAGATCCATGATTCCACACCTGTGACGATTTTATATACTGCATTTGAGTTACCGCGGTTGCATTTTTTCATGATCCTATTTTTTAGCATTCGTCAAATTATGTGGGATCCAATGAGAACAAGTCTTTTTCACGGTCAAATGCACGTAAAACGTCTTATTGATGCTAGTGATACTAATACCCAAGGAAGCCTCAATCTTACGGTATGTCACATGTTGGTCTTGCCTTATCAGTTCATGCACAGCATCGATATTTTCCGGCAAAACGACCGAAGTTGGACGACCTTCACGAATTTCGTTCCGTAGCGAATGTTGTCTGAAACTGAACGCTTGGTACCAGCAGTTTGCGGTGGTTTCTGATGGTGCTTCATACCAAAATTCTAAATAGGTTGATTGAACCGTTCTTGTTTCGATAATCCACGCCAAAAATCGTAAAAAGTCATCGGGCGAAAATGTACATGGGTTAATTCCATTTTTGGACGGAGATGAAATTTTTCAATACACCGTATATACAACAATTAGTGCTCGTAGGTGAAAACGTACTATGTATGTTTATACTAAAAAGAATCTCAAACTTTCTAAGGGAAGTTCCAGTTTTCATCTGTCGATGCTAGTAATGCCAGGACCCGAAATATAAAGAGCAACCTCGTATAATCTGTATCCCGACATTGACGTAGTAGTTATGCGTATCAAAATAGCGTGTTTCCGCTGGCTAGACGATGCCAGTAGAATTGATCAGAATGAAGTAGTGCGACAGGTATTCAAAGACGTACTCGAAGAACATCGATAAATAGGGCAACCAAGACTTCACTGGAAAGAGGCCATAATGTATGGCACTACACTGTAAACTGTTTTAACAAAATTAAAAAAGTCGTATCCCTAATACACACGCAATCCCAACTCCTGGCCCTTGTGCAGTGGAAGCAAAAATTTTATTGACGAATCTGAGCTAAAATTTAAGTTGTTTTTTAATATCGAATTCTATAAAACCGATGGACCCTACTTAGCAGTAGCAATTATCGCAAAATTCAACTAATTTTGTTTTTAATGCATTCAATAATCCTCCTACACTGAGCAGACTGTTGATATAAAAAAAAAGTTTAACAAACTCATCTCCAACTTTTTGAAAATGTATCTACTCCTAGTAGCCCACTTGTTTCAGTTGCTTTTCTCGTTCCTCTATTCCAAATGAGCACCGAAAACAAGCAAATAAATAATTTTAGCAATGGCGAACAGCTTCTATTACAAATCGATAAATCGCATAATCGCTGCCAATATTCTGTAACATACGGGATGCTTGGTCCAGCAGGAAGAGCGAAATGTTTGCTGATGCTGTTATCGTAGCTGTAAATTTGATATATAAACTCATGTCTGCAGAAGCAGCAGTCACGATGTGATATTTATCAACAGTTGCAATATAAATTGCTTTCATAAATCCCTAAGTAGTTTTTTCTCTTTGGCTTTTATCGTGGTCTGGATAGCAACTATCCAATTGCTTGTCGGATTTAGCTTTTTGCGCTTTTTTTAGAAAACATGTAACATCATAAAATGGAGCTATGACTAACGAGCGTTCATTGGATTGGCTGCATAAGAAAGTGGAAGAAGAAAAGCTTCTTTTCCATAAATCCAAAACATTCTCTCACAAGAAGTATATGGAATATAACCAAATGACATTATTGGGGTGTATGCGTTTTGATTGTGGGTTGTTTCCCCCTTCAACGTCAAGCGTAGGTTGTGCAAAAAGTGTGTGGCAGTAGGAGACGAATGTTATAAAACGAGCTATTCAATTTATGAGGATTTGGCAAATAATAAAACATGCGATTCTTAGACAACTTAAGCTACTAGTAGCTGCGGGTTTGGTTGGTTGGATAAAAGTTGATTGTGGATTTTGTGGCTAAGAAGATAAGCTCAGATTGTTGTCTTGACTTTCGTTTGCTGATGGGATTAGAATGTGTATTATTTAATGTAATGTTGATTTTAAATACAAGTTACAAACAATTTATGTACTCCTAAAAATAGGTTGGGTGGGCTGCTTAAAATTCTCAACTATTTGTACGACTTGAAATAGACATATTCCGCCGATGCCCCCCCAATATAGGTATGACACGTTTTGAAATTGGTGGTTGCAAAAAAGAACGATATATATAGCATGTCCTTCTGTTATGTGTTATTTTATTCCTTTTCTCATATAAAGCGTTTTTCAACAGAGACGCTCCAAAAGTAAATCGATAGGGACAGCAAACAACGCCATATTTTTTCCCACTCTTTTGACATTTCTCTTCAGTAAGGTTTGCCATTTCATCATGGAAAGATATACGAGCCAACAACGAGTCGAAATTATTAATATTTTCTACCAAAATTTGGAGTCAGTGGCCTCGACTTTAAGAGCGCTACGTCCAATTTAGGACGACCATAAATTGAATTGAGCTTCTAGTGGAAAACCTTGAATCCACAGGCACAGTACAAAATGTTCCCATGCCAGTGAGACAACGAAGTGCCCGTAGTGTCGAGAATATTGCTGCCGCTGAGGCTTCAGTTCAAGAAAGCCCAAATGTGTCTCTCACACGTCGTTCTCAAGCGTTGGGCATCTCTGTGACGTCGTTGTGGCGGATTTTGCGAAAAGATTTTGGCCTACATCCTTACAAGACCAAATTGACGCAAGAACTGAAGCCGCTTGACCACCATAAGCGTCGTATGTTAGTGAATTGGGCTGAGCAACAACTTGAAAATGATTCGGATTTTCATCGGAAAATCATTTTCAGCGATGAGGCTCATTTCTGGCTGAATGGCTTCGTCAATAAGCAAAATATGCATTATTGGTCAGACAGCAATCCACACGTAATCCATGAGTCATCATTGCATCCCGAAAAAATTACGGTTTAGTGCGGTTTATGGGCCGGCTTGGTCATTGGGCCGTACTTCTTCCATGATGATCAAGACCGGCACATTACTGTGAATGCGAAACGCTACCGTTCAATGATAACCGAACAATTTTTTCCCCAAATGGATAATATGGACTTGGAGGACTTGGAGGGTTCTAACAGGACGGCGCCACAAGCCACACAGCGAGTGCCACAATCAATTTATTGGAAACCAAGTTTGGTGAACGTGTTATCTCACGAAATGGCCCAGTCGATTGGCCGCCTCGGTCGTGCGATTTGACGCCGTTAGATTATTTAATGTGGGGCTACGTCAAGTCTATGGTCAATGCCAACAAGCCGGCGACGATTGATGATATCGAACGTGAAATTGCAGCAGTATCGGCCGATTTATGCTTGAAAACCGTCGAAACTTGGATTCAGCGTCTGGACTTCTGCAAGCGTGCCCGTGGTGTCCATGCAAATGAAATCGAGTTCTATACATAATGACATCGAACGTACTTTCACAGGAATAAAGAATTTCATTGGTATCTAAAACCGGGTTTGTTTTATTAAGAAAAATTTTTATAGCATCTTATTGAAAAATCCGTTATGAGGTTTTTGCATAATTAGGGTATACTGGAACTATATGCACTCATTATACAAAAAATTACATGAGGTGTCAGGGGACACCCGGTTGGAACGAATTTTGTTTTGCTATATACATATTAAGCCTGTTTTTTTATTCCCTGCTAAACTAATTTTTCGACGACTTTGTATGGGGAACTAAGCGATATTAAGCGATTTTAAGCGGCACTCCATACAAAGTCGTCGAAAATTTAGTTTAGCAGGGAATAAAAAAACAAGCTTATTATATACTAGTTAGTTCCAACACGCCTAAGGTGCCTGTTGAAAAATAATGTAATTTAAATGTACCTTTTAGAAAAGATACTTTTTGTAAAATGGTTAACTTTCTTTAAAAAATTTTATATTTCTTGAATGTATTTCTTATCTTTTTTAATATATTTTTAGGTATTTTTTAAAAAAAGGTACTTTTAAGAAAAGGAATTTTTGTACTAAACGGTATTTTTTTATTGAGAAGATATTTTTTTTGAAGAAAAGCTTTTTTACGAAAGAACATATACAATTTAAAGAGTAGGTACTTATCTCAAGAAAAGTTATTTTGTTTTACAAAAATGTACACTTTAAAGAAAAGGTATTATTTTAAGAAAAGGCAATTTGTAGTAAGATAATGTACTTTATGTATAAAAGTTACTTTTTTTATGAAAAGGTACTTTTTGTAAGAAAATTTACTTTTTTAAGCAAAGATACTTCTTTAAAATAAGGTATTTTTTTAAGAAAATTTACATTTTTTAAGAAGATCAATAGGTATGTTTTTTGAGAAAATTAATTTTTTTTAAGAAATCGAACTTACTTAAGAAAATTTTAATTTTTTAAACTTCTTTCACTTTGGCTTTTCTAAATTTACTTTTTATTCGGTTCAAAACTACAATATGTAATAAACAGGCTCCACCTAGGAAATTTTCCATTAATTTCCCACATATTAGTCTAGACACAAACAAAACCAAAAGTACGAGTGTAAGAGTGTTAGAGTCAGTGTGCTGCCAAATGCAATTCCATGCTCAGGGTTGTATTTCATGGATTTGCCAGTCTCGCACTTTGGCTTTCCTAAATTTACTTTTTATTGGGTTTAAAACTACAATATGTAATAAACTTTAAACCAGTGATTGCCACTCCATAGCCACGCGTGGAAGTCAATAATCGTATTTTTCTTGTATTTTTCACACACACACGATCGGCAACTCACGTGTACACAACAACTTTGTTTGATTCGAAGCATCAGTCTATGGCTGTGGGTTTGCGACCGCACACAAGCACATAATACGTTTGAGTGCGTGCGTTCGGTTTTGCCTACCACTGCTTTAAACCAAACCAAACCCAAAGTACCCAATATAGTTGATAATAGTGGGTTATAAGAAAGTAGTTAAAAAAGGTTTTTAATTTAGCCCCCATCCCGCAACGTGCGATAATGAACTTCGTTTCAAAAATTTCATGAATGTGGAAGGCAATACTAAAAAACATATCCTAGAAGGACATTCTCTATTTATCACTTGTGAATCTATAATATGTAAAAGCAACTAATGGGTTATTATTAACAATCACCAATTTCAACAAATTCAAACACATATTGGCGTCATTGTTTGAGAATTCTCAAGTAGTTGAGAAATTCAAGTGCCCCACCCGATTTGCATGTCAAAAATGTCGTAATATTAATATAAATCTTTTTTATTCGTCACAAACACACCAGGTAGTTTACAAACCGAAGCTTCCATACTTGTCGAACCTGCTCGATCTTTTGCCTTATCTATGCAGTTGGTAATAGAAACCTTTCAAAGGGATTCGCCTACCTGATCCTTCGATGGGTATCTGAATCGTTATATTTTTCAGTTTCATTCCAGTACGTCTTTCGCGCTGATGCATATTTATTTATTCTACTGTCATTTTGACTACGCCGAGTTCGAGATACAGTTCATATAGCTCGTAATTCATACGATGTTGATACTCACTGTTGTGTACTATGGGTTCATATATCAGTGTCGAAAAGGAACAACAACGTATGTACATATATGCATTTCCAAATTTTTTTCTTTTCTACACGCTGATAATTCTGTCGTTGCTTGAACGCAAACATAACATGTGTTTGGGGCTTGTCGGAAATATAATATACTTGTGCCCAAACGCTTTGTGTTTGCTATTCAATATTATATGTTTGAGACACAGTGATTAATATGATATAACATATGTGTTTGCGACACAAATATATCTGTGTTGGTGATATAAATACAGCCGTGTTTATTGCACTGCTTATGCTCTCTCGAATGCAAGAGAATAAAAGAGGGGCAACGAGTGTGTATATCTTGTAAGTGTGTGTCACTGTATTTTTGTATTTTTCTCTCAGTGAGTGATTCGTAAATATTCCTGAATGTGCGTGATGTATTGCGTTTTCATTTCATGTATTCAGTCGAAAATGGTTCATCGGACAGAGGACATCAAAAGCGCTTTATCAGTGAAAGAAGAATAAACAAACGCTCGGACAGTTAAATGGTTTGTGATGTTGCCTTGGTTTTTGTGCATGTGTTTCGCATATATTTATATGTGCAACCAAAGTGAGAAACGATTTTAAGAAAAAAAACTGATGAGGGCAACATCGTGAATAGCTATATCTGCCCGAGTCTCTACTGAAAAAATTGGAATGACGGAATTGAAATATAATTAAAAAAAACAGCAGACAGTTGTCCGAGGCCTTCGGCCACGGACTGTCTCTGCAGGCTGTGTCAGAGACACGGCCATTAAGTTTAACGTAGAATACGCCATCCGATAAGACAGAAAACATATATAATGATAAATGATAAACGTCAACTGTCAGCTGCTGTCAACCAGCATCAATCAGCATTGTTATTTTGCTTACTTGGCAGCACTTTCATTTAACATAAAAATGTATGAATTAATTTTTTCATATATTTTTTATAATTATATATCCATGTTAAATTCGAATTCACATTTAACATTTTGTTTCACTTAAATACATAAGTAAATATACGAAATTTCAATATTTCATCAATCAAAACAACAGCCGAAGGTTTGTGTCCACACTGAAACAGCAGCATAGTTTGTGTTCACGCTACAAACTCAAACACTCAACCAAACACCACACATATGTTTGAGTGTATGAAAGATAACATCTTCATTTACCTACAAAAAAATTTTTAAAAAAAAGTTATCTCGCCGTTTCCTCATAATCAATGAAATAAAGATTACAATAATAACAATCTGACATGACTCCCTATACCGTAAGGTAAGACGTATTCTACGCCAAAAAACACAGGAAATTAATACACGCTTTTCTTGCATGAAATAGATTTTTATATAAGTATATTGTTCGTGCACCAACGCATAGTTGAAACCTTCTTTGGACAAAAACGTGAGATTCAAAACAAACCAAATAATGTATTCAATGCAAGTAAATGTAAAAATAATTTCGATCTAATTCAGGCACAGTAGTTAGGCATCTGATGATGAACTTGTCACGGAGTTCGAAACTAGTCATGTGTTGTCATGTGTGTTGAACTGAATTGTCTATTATTTCCAAAAAAAACCAACCAAAAATATTCATGACTTGTAAGCATGTAGAGTGAATTTCTCATTTTCATGACTTGTAGGCTTCTAGTATGAATTTCTCATATATTAACCAAAAACTAATCATATAAATCTTTTAGTTTTTTGTATTAATGGTTTATATAAGTAATTGTGGATATATATTGATAAAATTAATCATTATAAATAAACAAATAAAGAATAATTCGTTTCTAAATATTATTACGTTTGGGAGAAACTACGCGTATGTTTCGACGTATGTATACGGAGGTTTGGGGGAAACACGCGAATGCTACCACGTAGACATATGGATGTTTGGGATGAAGCACGCATATGTTTTCACATAAAAGCATACACATTCATCAGTAAAAATGCTAATGTTTGGATTTAAATACACCTGAGTTTGGGACTGGCAAACATATAAATGTTTGAAGTGTATTCCAAACATATTCATGGTTCCTCCAGTATATGATTGGGAGGATGTGTTACAGGGGCGGTTTGTTTCAGCGTGTATGTGAAGTTCTGCCATTTATTTAGATAAGTCAAAAATAAGTAGTTTATAAAATAATATTTTCCACTACATCCCATGAATAGATGGGGTGAACTCCTCACAATAAGTAAGTTGTCTGCTTTCTAAAGAGTGTCTCACACACATTTTCATTTTGAAATAATCGGCAGCTCCTGTTCTCTAATTGTATGTGCAAATACATTCATTCTTTCTCATAAACATACATGTTCGTTTGCTGCAAATGAATCCTCCAGACGACGTTTAGTTGTCTAAAATGTAGTTTATGTTGAACAAAATGTGTCTTATTGTGCATGTTCTGTACTACAATAGTTAGTGCGAGTATCACAAAATGGGCACTAACCAAACCAAATTAACTAACAAAAATTATCTAATAAACCTTTCAAATATTTACAAAGTTGGCTCAAAATCTTCGATTACTTAATGCCATATCACTCATTTATTATTTAAATGAATAAGGATAACCTCAAGCTCAGATTTTATCTTTCGTTTATTTCATTCAAAATTGTTCGTTTTAAATCATTTTAAAAATATAATATGAAAATTATGAAAATATAAAGATATGGCGAGCATTTTATGGCAACAACTCACATTTAAATATAACACCACAACATCCAACTATCATAAAATAAAAATCGATAAAAATCTAATTATAAACAAACTTTTCCCAGGTGTGGATTTTCTAATCGTAACTAGTTAAGTTTATTAAACTTAATAAAAGTTTCTAACATCACACGCTGTAGAGTTCACACTGCCTGCCTGCCACTTACCATTGAGTTGTATGGAAATTTGTGCTTCCAATACGAATGTGTTTGTGTATGAACATATTTTCATATCAAACTGGATGTAGCCACACCAGTGAAGTGAACTTTTAAACTGTGCCATTAAATCATTATGGAAACCTTTGCTCCTTTTGGGTGCTGGTGACAGATTTATGAGTGAAGTGAATGACAAGGTTTCCTTTTTGGTCATAAAAACCACAAAAGCCACAATGACGTAAAGGGTTAAATGTGTTCCTGTGTCACACTGTATATATTGAAGACCAAGTAAATGTGGGTGGGTGCGTCTGTATGTTCAACAAACACTTCACGACACTGAGAGAAGGATATCTAAGTGGCTCGATTTTTAAGTTCCCCTTTTTAAGTTCCCGCCACAAGCAAGAGAAAAATTAGGATAGTTCGATTTGAAAAATGTTAACAAAATATATGGGAATGAGATTAGTTGTCTGCTTGAAATGTTTATTAGGGTGGGTGAATTTGTATGGGATTAAAAAACTTGACAAAGACTATAGCAGAAACGTAATCTACGGCAAATTCCAAGACAATATTCCCAAGAAACCATGGTTCTAAAATCAAAATCGAGCCCGCGATTTTTCACTTAAAAATTTGTATATTAGCGTAAAAAATCGACCCAAAAGCCATACTTTTGAAATTTCGGTGAAATTTCACACATATATTCTACTCATTCCTGCCATTACTATGACGTTTATTTTAGGTCGAAACTCTCCACGGTTCATGTTTTATAGTTGTGTAAAATTCGTCATCTGTAGCATTTCTGGGTAATGTTAGAATAACTTTTGAATGCGATATCAGATTGTAACGGTCAAGGTATCACCTGATAGGTTTTAACCTTCTCTTTAGGAATAAAAATACAAATAGTAAATCTAATATCACATTCAAAAGTTATTCTAACATTAACACAGGTATCTTTTGACAAAAATGCTGCAGATGACCAACTTTACCCAGCTATAAAACATGAACCGTGTGGAGCTCCGACCGAAAATAAACGTCCTCGGTAAGGCAGCAATGACTAGAATATCTGTATGAAATTTCATCGAAATTGAACAGTATCAAGTTTCAAAAGAATTTCTTTTGGGTCGATTTTTTGCGCTAATATGTGTAGACGTTTTCAAGTGAAAAATCGCGGGCTCGATTTTGATTTTCTAACCATGGTTTCTTGGGAACATTTTCATAAAATTTGAGGTAGATTACGATTATGTTATACTCTTGGTCGGCAAAAAAATTAACCCACGCTAATGTTTATACTGTTACGAATTTCCTTATTCGTCCTTTTTGCGTTTTAAATTACGATAATTACAACGGTTTGACTTAATTTTATTTTACTTATTTATAACAACAGTTTTCTTTATTTATGACACTTTAACACGTCTTATATTTTACTATCAAATCGCGTTGCTTACTTTACGGCGGTTAATAACAAACTGAACTCTCCATTTCAAAGACCTCCGCTATTTATACCAACTCACCATACTCAAATGAAGGTATATCTAGCGAATTCAAGAACCTTCTAGACGTTGTTGTTGTTGTTTATCTTTGTAGAACAATCTCGAATGGTGGAGAATTATCTTTGCTGAGGTGATTTCATGCTACTGGTTTAACGAGCTGGTACGTTGTTACAATGCATACTTTCAGGCGCAGCACTAACCGCCTGTTATTTACATACTGTTAGTAGAGTCATTAACAGCAAGTAACAGCTTTTAGTTATTCGTAACAAAACTTTAAAATAAGCTTCCTCCGCTCGCGAACCCAAAAATTCAGATACTACTCTATATAAATCTCTCACTTCGAGTTTAAAAAAATTAAAATTAAATTTAGTTTTTTTAATTTTAAAATAAAAATGCACTTTATAGTGAAGAGGAGCTAAACTGATTGTTTGGACCCGCGAGTGTAATTTTTTCGTACCCTAACTACAACTGATTGATCGGGGATTTTTGACGTATATGTGGAAATTGCGATAAAAATCGATTGGAATGTTGTGGAAGAAGATGTAGAAGATAATCAACATCTGTCAGAAAGCACGGAAATATAAAATGCGGACAAATTCGGATGGTATGATGGGGAAAGTACCTATATTAAGTAATAGCAAACCCGGAAGACTTCGTCCTGAATTTTAGTAGGGGGAAAATAAAAACAAAACAAAATATAGCCTATAACACTCAGTGATAACAAAGCTTTATACTGGTGAAAGAATTTTTGACGTAGAATACGTCTTACCTTACGGTATGAGGAGTCATGTCAGGTTTTTATTGTTGTAATCTTTATTTCATTGAATTTGAGGAAACGGCCAGATGAATTTTTTTAAAATTTTTTTTGTAGGTAAATGAAGATGTTATCTTTCGTTTGATATACATTTCATATTGGTTGATATCTTCCTAATATTTAAATTTCTCAAATGAAAATTGTTTAAACACATACACTCAAAATATGTGTGGTGTTTGGTTGAGTGTTTTTGGTTGCTCAACATTGCTTAGGAACATGTATCTAGTAAAAAGTGAAACGAACAGCAAGCTAATGTTGCTTGGCAACATGAATCTAGTAAAAAGTGAAACAAACAGTAAAGCTTTTTTGCGAAAGCTTCAATAAAGCTGTTGTAACATTAATTTTGAATTGTAAAGCGTAAAGCTTTCACACAACGCTCGAATACTAATGCGAAGACTCGATAAGGTAAACCTTTTTTAATATTAGGGCGGCCCTCTCAACATTCGCAGAACTTATTTCAATAAAAATATTAATTAAAATACATAAATTAAATGAAGTTTAAAAAAATTGAACATAGTATTTTTTTTTTAAACGGACTTGAATCAAATTCCGTTGGTAAATATAAAAATTACAGCAGACAGTTGTCCGTGGCCGTAGGCCTCGGACAACTGTCTGCTGTTTTTGTTTTAAATCGGATGAGTAGTTTAGAAGATTACCCCCTACATACAAACTAACAAACTCACCAACATTCCTCATTATAATATTAGTATAGATTAGGGATGCTAAACAGGATTGATTTTAAAAAATCCCGGGATTTTCGGGATCCCGGGAATTCAGAATTTTTCGGCATTCTATTTTTAAATCTTTTTGGGAACAGGTTTATTTTACGGCATACACTAAAAAAAAAACAACCACAAGGAGGTTAGAATACGTTATTCTAAGCTAAAAATAGTAAAATATCAAAATCGGGGCAAATGCATAGTTTCGGAGTTATGGGCCTCGAAATTTTGGATATGTGAGAGGGTTATGATGTTAAGGTACCGTGTAAAGCCATTGATATCAGTTTTTTGTATAAAACAATTCAAAACAAACTTATAAAATAATGTAGCACTTTTTGATAAGTCACTTAGTTAACGAGTTATCGGATGTTGACATTTAGAAAAATTATCGATTTTTTTTTACTTTTCTCAAACAAAAACAAAAATTATTTTAAAAACATCGCACGATTTTTCGAATATTTTTTTTCAAACAAAAATTATTTCAAAAAATTTTTAAAATTTTTGTTTGACAAACGTGAACATCCGATAATTCGATAACTTATCGAAAAATGCTACATTATTTTTTGAGTTTGTTATGACTTGTTTTATACCAAAAAATGATGTTAATGGCTTTACACGGTACGTTAGTGGAACAAATTTCCGAAATGTCGGGGTCTATAACTCCGAAACTATGCATTTGCCCCGATTTTGGTATTTTACTTTCTTAGCTTAAAATAACATGTTCTACCCGATGCAATAAATTTTGTAATTTTTGGAGAGTAAGCCGAATAATAGACCTACATATGGCAACATTAACTTACGTTAAGATCTGTTATTAAACATTTTGTAGAGCCTTTTGACACAATTTGCATTTTGCTTGAGGTGCACCTTTCGACTCTTCCAAAAAATAACACCAAACTGAAGTTTTGTCATTGCTTTTAGTTTTATGTTTTTCAAAATTAATAATAGTCCCGAAAATTCGCGGGATTTACTTTAAATTTAAAATCCCGCAATTCGGGATTCATCAATCCCGAAAAATCCCGGGAGTCGGGATTTCCCGTTTGGCATCCCTAGTACAGATAGATATAGATTTAGAAATAGTATAGAAAAATCTCGCGAGGTGTCAGGGAACACCTGGCTGGCACAAAGTTCCCTTCGCTTTATATTATGTACTAGTTAGTTCCAACACGCTTAAGGCGGCCGTTGGAAAATACGATAATTTAAATGGATCTTTAAGAAAAGATACTTTTTGTAAAATAATAAACTTTTTTTTAAGAAAATTTGCTTCATATAGAATGTATTTTTAAAAAAAAAGATATCTGTAGGCCGTTTTTGTAAAAATTTGCATTATATTTTCCCGAAAGGTCCTGTTTTAAAGACAGTTAGTTAAGCTAATGTTTTCTTTTAAGAAAAGGTACTATTTATAAGAACAAGTACTTTTTGTAAGAAAAAGCCATGAGAGTATGAATTATTTTACAAGGAAGTATTTTTTTAAGAACAGTCACTTTTTAAGGAAGTGGTACTATTTTTAGGAAAAGGTTATTTTTTAAGAAAATGTGCTTTTTTTTTAAGAGGACTACTTATCTCAAGAAAAGAAAAGAAATGGTATAATTTTGTTTTTGGGAAAAGGTACTTTTAACAAATAGAATTTTTGTACGAAAAGGTACGAAGGTATTTTCTTAAAGAAAAGGGTTTTTTTAAGAAATGGGAATTTTTTTAGAATTGGTCCTTTTTTAAAGCATTGGTAAATTGTTACGAGTAGGTACTTATCTCTAGAAAAGTTGTTTTGTTTCACAAAAAATTTACTCTTTAAAGAAAAGGCAGTTTTTTAAGGAAAGGCAATTTGTTGTAAGAAAAAATAATTTTTTTACTTCTTGAAGGTAAGGTATATTTTTTAAGAAAAGGTACTTTATTTAAGAATATGTATTTATATGAATTTTTTTTGAGAAAATTTACCTGTTTTTAAGAAATGATTTATTGGCTACAAAACTACAATAAATTATATATATAGGCTACGGGCTCCACCTAGAAAACTTCCCACTAAACAAGAAATTTCCCAACATATGTGACCTGCTCCACGAAGAAGGACCTCTGCGCCGAAAAGAAGTTATTGAGAATAACGCGTTTAAAAAAAGCGCTTCGTTCATTTTTTCATATATTTCATTAATTATGTTCATCTTTACAGGTCATTTGTAAAAAAAATAAAAGACATAGAAACTTGCGGTTTGCGGCATTTCCTATAAGAATCACTCAAAAAGTAAAAAAAAAATTTCGTCGCAGAGGTCCCTTTTCGTGGAGCAGGTCACATATGTTAGTGTGAATGTGTTTTTAATAGTGTGGATACAATTGCGGAACAATTGAGAACCTCAAATAGTGTTAGTTGTGGATGATTGAAAAGGATCAAAAATGGTTAAACTTCAAAAAAGACTCTAAATCGGGTTGGAATGATTAACAAATTGTTAAAAATAGTGTCTATGGGTTCGAAGGGGGCAAAAACGCTCTAAAATATCAAAATACGAGCAAAATCGGTCATGATTGTATGGGGCTTTTTGCATGTTTTGCATCTAATATTGATCACAGCAAAATAAGTAAGGTGGCAGCAGTAGAAATAACCGGCATTTTGTTTTTATTTCAAGAGCCGACCTTGTTTGACAAGCTGATCGAAACTGCCAAAATGTATTTGTTTCAGGTTATAGCAGGAGGAATTGTTGTAATGTTCGGCAACAACGACAAGGACAAGAACGAATTTAATCTGCTGTTTTAACGCTTCCACCTTTACTAGCTACGTCTTGGAAATTGGTATAAACAACACTTGACAAGGGCGGACCACAACGGCAACGACAAATTTAAATCAGTTATTCTAATGATTCCACGTGAAAAAGGTACATCATGATACCGAGCATGTTATTCTTAACTTTGACAATTATTAGAAAAACACATTTGTTTGCGTTTAATGTCAAAAAATTTAATATAAAGTTTTCAGTTTTGTACTGAACAAAATCAATTAAACCTATTTTGATTGAGTGCAATAAACACCCTTTTCAAACTTTTTTACCTTTTTAGCCTTACTTTACTTTTTTAACTATTATACAACCTCTTGAGTTCAGATGTCTTACACATATTAATTAAGTAAACAAATTAAACTAATTTTATCCTTCGCCTTTTCACGCCAGTTGATAACACCAAGGATACGGAGGGATTCTTCGGCCTGGTCCTCCCATCAGAATTTTGGCCGTCCCCTCTTACTGCTTCCATAGGGTACGTTATCGAAAACTTTTCGCGCTGGCACATCTTTTCTTCCATTCTGATAACATGGCCTAGCCAACGCAATTGGCCTAATTTGATTCGTCTACCTATGTCCACGTGAGAATAGGAATTATAATGCTCTTGGTTCCAGCGACGTTGGTACTCGCCGTTTTGTCTAACAGGATCATTTATTTTACGGACAATTTTTTTCTCTCGAATACTCCAAGGTGTCTTTCATCTGCTAGCGATATGACCCAAGTTTCGGAGCCATATGTCAAGACAGGTAGAACGAGAGTCTGATATAGCTGGACTTTTGTCCGTCGAAAGAGCGACTTCTTCCTAAACTGCTTGCTGAGCCCAAAATAGCATCTATTTGCAAGCACAATTCTCCTATTTATCTCCATGCTGACGTTGTTATCCTTGTTCACAGCGGATCCAAGGTAGAAAAATTCATCAACCACTACAAAAATAAATCGGTTGTCAACGTTCAAGTTCGGACCAAGTCGAGAAGTTTCTCTAGTTGTTGACACTAAAAATGTTGTCTTGCCCTCAGTAATAGCACGACCCACCTTTGCTGATTCTTTTTCGATTCTTGAAAATACTCCAGTAAACTCTCGCAAATTTCGCCCAGTGATGTCTATGTCGTCTGGATACGCCAGCAACATATGCCTTTTTGTGTTATTGGTCTTGTTCTAATTTTTTTCTTCTCATTATTACCTCCGTTAAGATGTTGAAGAGATTACACGAAAGTGTCTTGTCTCACTCCTCGCTTGGTACAGAATGGTTCGATGATGTCTTTCCCCTCCTTCTCTGCTGATTTGGTGTTCGTCATTATACAGAGGAAATCCCAAGTTCAGACATAGCTTCGTACAGATTTCCCCGTATGGGGCTATCGAAAGCAGCTTTGTAATCGACAAATCGATATGTGGGTATTATGGGTCTTTTCGAGGATTTGGCGTAGCGTGAATATATGGTCAGTCGTGGACTTGCCTGGTCTAAAACCACACTAAAAAGTCCAATCAGAATTTCAACAATTGTCTTTAATCTTTCACATAACACGCCCGACTAGATCTTATACGCGATCTTATACAATCTACACTGTCTTCCACAATCATTACCTCATGACATTCTTGGAAGAATCTGACGCGAATAATGTGGAAACGTAGTATTTGCATATTCTAAGCAAACACTGCTTATCGGTCACCAGATTCGCATTCTCGCCTTTGCAGGAGGGCATCCCATTTTTTGGCCCGTGATTGGATCGTCTTATCCTCTGGAAAAATTCTCGGGGTTCGTTGTTAATTCTTGTCATTTCGGTCTTTTCACTCTTCACACTTGGTTTTCCTCCCTTCTCAGCCTCTTGTACCGCTCACTCAAACCACGCGTTGTAACTGACTGTTTCCTTGCCATACGTTAAGCGTCTTTTTCATCAGTTGAAATCTTCGTCGTACCATGGCTTATCCTTCGCGTGCTTTGATAGCCAAGTTCCGTTCTAGCAACGGTTTCCAAAGAATCGGAGACGTGTTTCCTCTGGGCATCTGGGACCTCGGGAGGGGGGTATTCTGGCCTGACAGTAGAGAGAGCACTTGCGAACTATTTTTCTTGCATTTTGCAGATTTGGCCTTTTCGCCCCGCTTTTTATCCACATTCATAATTTTGCCTATTTTAGATAAAGGTAGAATATTTGACTGTTTTTGTATTAAACTTGATGCAAAGTTCTAAGTCTCTGAGTAAATATATTTTGAATATTTTCCCTCATAACTACATGAAAGTCGAAGTCTAAAATGTCATTACATTGGAATCTTCATACCTTTTAAAGAGATACCAAAAAGTTCACCACATTTTTAGATTCAAATTAAATGTGTGGTTTTGTCCGTCGTATTTCTCTAAATACAGTAATCCTATATTAGAAGGCATCCATTTATAGCACCTAAATTTTAATTTTATGTCGCTCATCTCTTCAAAACGAAACCAGACTTGTCCAAGATATCAAACTTTTTTTACGTTAGTTAAAACCAGCGTATCTAAAATTAAACCTTAACAAAAAGGACACTGAGGTTAATCCATTTGTTTGTAGGCGTTTTATGAACAACAGGATTTTCATAGCACAAAATTTGGCACACCAAACAAAAGCACACAACTACCACACCAAAGGACTGTTATGGCAATTCATGTGACCCCATTAATAGAAGATCATTAAAGTCATTCGTGTGTTTTATTACAAAATTTTCCACATAAAATGCAATCAGAGATAAGAAGATATGGAATATATCATATAAGAGTTGGGAAATGGGTAGGTACTTAAGGTTTTATGTCACAGTAATTGTGTTCCTCCATCCATTACTTTCTTTGTCTCGTAAAGTCCTGCGGTAGTGATAGTAATTTAATAGTATGTTATAACACGCACACTCAAATGGATGTGTGTTTGATGTGCTGATATCCATAAAGAAAAATCTGATAGCACAAGCGGTTTAATGCCCTTTTGGTAAGATAAATGTAGCACAGTGACTTCGATTCTATATTCCGTTTATACTCAAGTATAAATATATGGGCCACCTGTTACACTTAAATGTGAAACTTGGGTTTTCAAATCTATTCTTAAAATATAACATTGTTTCTATGCTAAAACCAAGCGAACAACTTTTGTCATGCCAAACAAATACAAAGAAAGCACAATTTAATGGAGCTTAGAAAGTTTTGTTGTAATATTTATTAATTTTGAATAAGAATTTCACTTTCGTCGAACTTAAGTCACTACAACCAGTCCAACGAGAGTTTTTGATTCGTTCTAGAACTGTAAATCGGGAAGGGTGTTTAATTTTTAATTGTTTGGAGCTTTAACTCTTTTAAACACCCGAGTTTTATTTTTAGCTCGGGAGCGGAATATTTATTTTTAAAGATTTTAAAATATTGCTCGCTCTCGAGTTAATTCAAAAGGAATTGAATTATTTTTAATTATTGATTAAATATTTTTAATATTTGATTAATTATTGATTAAATAAGAAAAATGTACATATGTGTGATATAATAGAAACAGGGGGCAACAAATTGTAAAATTTTACTCTACGGGAAAATTTTTTAAATGAATGGGGTGATGTTAAAAAGGAAACACGTGGGGTAAGACTTTAGAATGCGAAAAAACTCGTTTCGAGTGATTATGCATGTGTTAAAATGTGATAATGTAGGTGAGTAAAATTACAAATACCAAGAATATTAGTTCGGAGTGATTAGGAGTGTTCACAATGGAATCTACACGAACACCTAAATGACATCAACTACGTAGAGGGTGTCTCAGTAAGAATGCACTTTATCATTTTAAAATAAAAAAATTTCTTGCTTAGATAGTCATATTTTTTTTATTGGCTAGTAAAGAAAACGTGTTCCGATTAAGTATTGAATAAAGTTTCCGTCAAATAGCCCCATGGCTTTGATCACAAGCCATTACTCTTTTAATGAAATTCTCCATGGCTTTTTTGCAGAGATGCAGCTGTATCTCATTGATGACGCAGTGGATCTCGGATTTGAGCTCCAGAATGGTTTCTAGTTTATTCGCATAAACCCGAGATTCCACAAATGCCCAAAAATGTGGTCGCACGTCGTTAAATCGCATGATCTCGGTGACCGATCTCGGTGGAAATCATTGCTGCAATAAATCGATTCGTCCATATCTATGTCGTTCAGTTGAGGCCAGAAGACCTCCATTATCATATTCCTGAAACGAATGCCGTTCACAGACACTGTAATTTCGGCCTCATCTTCAAAAAAGTACAGCACAATCACGCCGCCTAACCCAAAATCCGCCCCAGACAGGTGCTCGCCTTTGATTCTCATGGACTGCCTAAGGATTTACTGAGCCACAAATTTGTCAAGTGTGTATTCAAGTAATCATTCAGATGAAAGTGCGCATCATCTGAGAAGATGACTTAATGAATTTTTGAAAAACTAGCATTGACTTCACTTTGCCCCTTTACCCACTGCACGAATTGCCGACGCTTTCCATGGTCCGTTGGTTTGACCTCCTGGGTAGCCTGGAGTTTTTGCGCGTGAAGGTGGAGGTCCTTTGTCCAAATTCGCTGCGTAGTGCATCGTGAAATTTGAAATTTTGTTTTCGGCTTTTGATGTTTTCGGCTGTTCGGCGACACTCTCGTTTACAGCAGCAATTTTTTTCAAGAGACCGACATCAACGTACCGCACAGGAGTCTTACTGTCGATAACCGAACCAGTTTCTTAAAACTTTTTGACCACTCTTCGACTGGTTGACACACTAGGTGCGCTTTCTCGACTGAAAATTCTTCGAAATTTATCAGGATAATTTGTCTCGGGTCAGCATAAAGATTCAAGTTTTTGTAATAAGTTTTCACAATTATAACGCGTTGTTCTTTCATAGAGCACTCCATTTGTAATAATCGGAATAAACAGACACTTGCACATAAAAAAACTGCACTAAATTTAAAATGTCCAATCTTACTGAGGCACCCTTTATTTATTATGTGTTTACTTCATAAAATTTCTGATGAAATCATTTATTTTGATTTTGGAAAAATCTTTATAAATTACATTTTTTAAATTTCCATACTTCCATTGACACTTGTGGTTAAATATTAACAACATATTCAAACGTAAAAAATTACATGAGGTGTCAGGGGACACGCGGTTGGAACGAAGTTCTTTTCGCTATATATTATGTACTGGTTAGTTAGGATCTTTAAGAAAAGATATTTTTTGTAAAATGATAAACTTTTTTTAAGAACAATTTTTTTATAGAATGTGTATTGACTTCGTGGGAGAGATTAATTTCGGGAGTGATCTCGTGAGTTTAAGTTCCAACGTAAGTGACGTCAGGAAACTTAGTGGACTGTATTTAAGAGGGGGATAGCAATTAGGCCCAATTCCTCAGGAGTGCTTATTTGCTGCGCTAACGAGTTGGTATTAATTGATTGTATAATTTCTCAAGGGTTAGAGAAATTATACCGACAAGTTGAGAAAAATAGAAATGAGTAAAACCAAGTTACTTAGTACAATTAAATATGTTTTGTTTATTGGGCTTTGTTGTTGCACACCAATTAGGGGTTCAAGGAACAGTGCCGAGTTTTTACAATTTAAGTTCGCAAGAAACTTAAATTTTTATCTTATCTCTGTTTTTGTCTTTCTTAACCGTTAAGTAACAATTCAGAAAGATTTCAGTTGAGTGTAAAATCTGCATATACAGTACAATACTTTAAATAGTAGTGGATAATAATTGTATAGTAGAATTTTAGCAAACAATTTAATTCTATAGTTCATATTTTTTAGATTAAAATTCAATTGTTTTCCTTAAATATAAATATATATATAAGTATAATCGCAAGATTATACACAATGCATTTTTTTCAAAAAAGAGATTTTTAGGTCCATTTTGTAAGAATATGTAGTATCTGTTCCCAAAAACCTACTTTTTTGAAGAGACGTACTTCTTTTATTAAACGCAAATGTTTTTTTCAAGAAAATGTACTATTTTTAAGAAGAAGTACTTTCTTTAAGGAAAAATCCATTAGAGTATGATTTTTTTAACAAGGAAGTACTTTTTTTAAGAACAGGTACTTTTTAAAGAAGTGGTACTAATTTTAGGTAAAGGAAATTTTTTAAGAAAATTTACTTATTTTCTGAGAGGCTTCTTATCTCAAGAAAAAATGAAAAGGTATTATTTTACCTTTAAAAAAAAGTACTTTTAAGAAAAGGATTTTTTGTAAGAAAAGGTATTTTTTTAAGAGACGGTACTTTTTGAAAAAAAAATTTTTTTTTAAGAAATGGGATTTTTTTTAGAATTGGTTCTTTTTTCAAGAATAAAAAAAAAATAAATGGTTTCCCATTACATCCCATGAAGGAATTAGGGAGAGCTTCTTACAACCAGTGAGCTGTGCGCTTTCTAATTTTGAACGCCCTTATTGGGATGTACAGTTTTACACCGGTTCAGAACGATATTTTGAGAAGTGTTTCATGGCTAAATACTTGATAGAGTCGCCGTCACCATGCGACGTGACCGTCGCCGATAGAAATTTTAAGTTGGTTAGAGCAGGGATCGAACCCAGGATCTGATGTACAAGAGGTGTGAACACTAACCAATGCCCTACCGAGGCCCACAAGAATAGGTAAATTTTTAAGAGTAGGTACTTATCTCAGGAAAAGTTATTTTGTTTCACAAAAAGGTACTCTTTAAAGAAGAGGTAGTTTTGTGAGAAAAGACAATTTGTTGTAAGAAAATTTACTTTTTAAAGAAACGGTACTTATTTAAACAAAAAATAAATTTTTTTAAGAAAGGGTACTTTTTATAAGAGTGTGTACTTTTTTAAGCAAATGTACTTCTTTCAGATAAGGTAATTTTTTAAGAAAAGTTACTTTGTTCAAGAATATGAAAAGGTTCTATTTTTTTGAGAAAATGTTATTTTTTTAAGGAAAGGCACTTTTTCATGAAAATGTCATGTTTTAAACTTCTTTTCTTTCAAAGCAGAAGTACCCAATATGGTTGATAATACTGGATTGTAGGATAATAATGTTAAAAAACATTTGTTTAATTTTTTTTTTCATTTAGCCCCCACATAGAAAAATAAAAATTACATGAGGTGTCAGGGGATACCCAGTTGGAACGAAGTTTCTTTCGCTATACATATTTTATGTACTAGTTAGTTCCAACACGCATAAGGCGCCTGTTGAAAATACTGTACTTTAAATGGAACTTTAAGAAAAGATACTTTTTGTAAACTTATAAAGTTTTTTTTAAGAAATTTTTTATTTATTCAATGTATTTTTTAAAAAAATTTATATTTTTAGCTCCCTTCTGTACGAATATGTATTATATTTTCCCAAAAATTTCCTTTCTTTAATGAGAGGTACTTTTTTTATTAACAGCTAATATTTTTTTAAGAAAAGCTGCAATTTTTAATAAGAAGTGCTTTCTGTAAGAAAAAGCCTATGAGTATGAATTTTTTTTACAAAGAAGTACGTTACTTTAGGAAAAGGATATTTTTTTAGGAAAAGGTTATTTTTTTAAGAAAATTTACTTATTTTCAGAAAGGCTACATGTCTCAAGAAAAGAAACAAAAAGGTATTATTTTACGATTTTTTTTACGATAGAAAATGTAAAATTTTAAGAGTAGGTACTTATCTCAAGAAAAGTTATTTTGTTTTCCAAAAAGGTACTCTTTAAAGAAAAGGGGCTTTTTTAAGAAAAGGCAATATGTTGTGAGATAATGTACTTTTTTAAGAAAAGGTACTTACTTAAAAAATTAAATTTTTTTAGAAAAGGTACTTTTTGTAAAAATATTTCCTATTTTGTACTTCTTTAAGATAAGGTATTATTTTAAGAAAAGATAGATTGTTTAAGAATATCAATAGGTAGTTTTTTTGAGAAATTTACTTTTTTTAAGAAATGCAATTTTTTTAGATGTCTGTCACTTTGGCTTTGCTAAATTTACTTTCTATTCGGTTCAAAACTACAATATGTAATAAACGCCTAGAAAATTTCCCATTAAACAAAAAATATATCCCCCGATATATTAGTCTAGACACACACCAAACCAAAAGTACGAGTGTAAGAGTAAGTGTGCTGCCAAATGTAATTCCATGCTCAGGGTTGTATTTCATGGATTTGCCAGTCTTGCACTTTGGCTTTTCAAAACTTATTTTTATTGGGTTCAAAACTACAATATGTAATCCACCTAAAAAACTTCCCTTTAAACCAAACCAAACCAAAAGTGGGTTGTAATAAAGTAGTTAAAAAAATTTTGTTTACAATTTTTTCATTTAGCCCCATCCCGCAACGTGCGTTAAGGAACGTCGTTCCAAAAACCATAGATGGTGAAAAATAAGTGATGGATTTGAAACTAAAGGGACATTTTCTAGATGGCGCTGGAGTTGTGAATATGAAGCAAAAACTATTGAAAAAAACTATATATCCATGCTTTTTTGCCTTTTGTATTGTGAACAAATATCAAAAGCGATATTCATTTCAATTATTTATATTCTGTATTTAAATTTAGACAACAGAAGCGAAATAAAAATGATTTTTGTGTGCTCTTTCGTCGCATCCGAGTGTAAAATGGTGGTACGGAAACAGCATGTGCCCTCTAGTGAAAATTGTGATTAAGCAAATTAGTCATCTACGGTTTTTATTTATCTAAGTCCCCCATCCCGCAACGTGCGAAGTTTTTCACTAATAATATATTGGATACGTATTCGAAAAGTTACCGAATATCGTAACTGGATCCTTAATTTTAACAATGTTTTTAATACATTTTATTGATTAATTTAAATTCAGTATTATCACTCTCAGTCGAATAAAGTTTGCATCTATTTGCTTTAACATTATTTTTCTGTACTTCGAAACTACATGTCCAAACTATATGCCCCACATAAATATCGAAGGGACTAGAATTCTATATGAGTTAAATTATACAATAATTTTCTAATCTATCATTTTCTTTTAGTACACATAAGACGTAACCACATGTCTGTTCAGTGTTTAAATTGAACTTCTTTATCTTAATAAATAATAATTCTTATGTTTTGACCACATTTATGTACTTATATAGTGTTTATATACATCTGTTATGGAATTACATGCAATATTTTACATGTTCTCAGTACTTTATTCTATTTTGAGATACCATCTGTCAAAAGTCCATTTGCTTGCGTCCTTTATTCTTTCATTCGCAATCCATGCTGCGGAATGTTTGACAAGACATTTACAGACTAAATGAATCCCCATTAACTTCAAGTGGATCAATCATGTTTACTCAAAGGCACTTTATATTATTATAATAATTAAGGAGATGGGTATTTTATGAGATATACTACTACTTATATATGTATGAAATGTAACAAACTTAAGGTAATCTTGTTACTAAAGGCAATGATTAAGTATATTTATTTTATTGACAAAATGGTTAGTACATGATGTTTGTGTGTTCAGTTTTTGTGTAAGTACCTTTATTCTACTGTAATGTGTTTGAAAAACAAAGATATTTGGCGTCTGTTACTTTGAAACATAGAAATATTTTTGCTCACCAACGACATCATTCTGTTTCCCAAGTTTTGTTTTTGGGTAAACTCTTGGAAAAGGTAATAAATTTTTAATGCGAACCAGAAATTTTATTCATTTTCTGTAAAGTTACCTTTGTGTTTCTCCCCTATGTTTATCAGTAGTTATTACACTTTGGTAATCTGTTCATAGTTACCTACCATTGGCTTGCTTGTTCAAAGACCCTTGAAGCTCTATATCACCTTAATTGGACATAAATAGCTTTCAAGCTAAGACTGTAGCAACAATTTATGTTTTCTATAAATACGATGGATATTGCAAAGGTAAACACCACCTCATTGCACAGTGAAGACAAGTATGTAATCTATGGTCGAAACATTTCGCTGAATGAATAATTAATTTCCTATCAACTTGAGCTCTCAGTGCAAACATTAGTATCAATAATATATGTGGGATTTTCTGTAAATCGGATCAAACAAAGTGTGTTTGGGGTTGCCCTGATATAGTATACCGTGCAGAAGGGGATGGTCCGTTCAACGCTCTGATTCCCTCTACATGGTGTGAGCTACAACATCCATTATTTGTCAATATGCACAACTCTTGATGAAGTTAATATATTTTTAAGTTCCATTTGTAGGCTATTTTTCGTACAGGAAATGGGGTGCCAATTGTAGAAAAGTACTTGTCCTGAGACAGGTGAAGAGGGAATATGATTCCAAACTGGTTCCAAAGTGTTAGAGAAGTGTCAAATCGGCTCAACTGCAGAGAATGGTCAAATAGAACGGATCCATGGTGTCTAAAGGGTTTAAAATCCGGTACACGTAGAAATCACTGAACCGAAACAATACAGATCGGGTATGGGGTGGTTTGACGACTACATCCACTGAATTGAACAGGTCATTTAAGGAAAGGATCAAGACATGACACATAGTGACTAATCGGTGTTATTTCGCACTACCGAGGTCAACGCCATACAAAAGTCAGCGGTTCTCCAAATACATTAATTTCCGATGTAGGATCGCTCTATCCACACAAGGGACTAAGTCACGTGGCTCGTTCTAAACCAATTTACCTTGCCGTTTTGGTTCCTACCGAAAGAGTAATAGAAAATCAATGAGTGTTCTATCTCACGGGCGATGTGTTACCACCTTTTTGTTACACGGTACCTGTCCGATTTCTATGACCACATTAGTAAATGTTACATTGGAAAATATGAAAAAGAATAGTTTTTGTGCTGAAGGCTCTTTTGCTATTGCACTTTCTTTTTTTCTTACATCTGCTTTAACATTAGATGTAATATTGTTAAAATAAATAAAGCAATATTTAGCTCACTGAAATAATGGTCTTTGTTTTGTCATAAACAGTGCGACGACAAAAAGTATTGAATAATATAGAGAACTTATTGCACTCTTTTTCCGCCCACATGTAGAGAGTATAAGTAGAAGATCATAATCGAATCTTGTTATCTTTATAGAATATTTCAATATAAATGCACCAATTCGACAATGTTATTACATAAAACAATACGAAAAGCATAAATGTTTCAAAAGGCATCAATGATTTACATCAAAATTATGAATGCACGAAGTTCCGACAAAGAGAGAGTAATACGTTTTGAGCAGTCTCCAGATGTCGCCAGTGCTTTGAGTCATACAATTCGTTCCATGAGTTCTCTATACTAGTCAATACTATTGGCGACGACAACCTGCTTGTTTGTTCGCTGACGCTACATCAATGCCATCATACTTCCATTCAGGCGCAGACTAATGTTGTACAACAACCACGCATGTGATGCTAACGTTGTGTGTTGTTTGCATGTGTTCATTTCGATAGATTGTCCTACACGTGTCTATAGGAGTTAATGATGAAGCAGTTCGAATTTTAGTATATTAATTTTGGCCATCGTAATTGAGGATGTGTGAAGTGGAGCATTGTCTTGATGAAACAATACTTTCTTTTTCAACAAATGCAGCTTATTTTCCACAATTTCATCACTTAACAGCTGGAATAAATTCGCAAAATATTCGCCGTTGATGGTTTTCCGGTCTGAAGGTAAAACAAACAAAAAATGGTGTCCCATAACAATGAAGGGATTGGGAAATGCTTCTCACAATCAGTGAGATGTGCGCTTTCTAGTTTTGCACTCACTATTTGGGACCTACAGTTTTACTTAGGATCCGAATAGTATTTTGAGAAGCGTTTTTCATGGCTAAGTACTCGATAGTGTAGCCATCACTAATCGTGTCGCCTCCCTGAAGATAATCAATAAAAATTACCTCATGCGCATCCCAAAAACAGAAGCCATGTCGTTACCTGCAGATGAAACAGCCTTCGCCTTATTTGGACACGATTCTCCCATTCCAAGCAGCTGATTTGACTGTTTCTTTGTCTCAGGTGTGAAGTGGTGGACCCATGTCTCATGTATGGTTATTAATCGACGCAAACAAGCGGCTTCGTTGCGGTGAAACATCGCCCAACACTCTACTTAAACATCTCCACGACGCTGTTTTTACTCTATTAAAAATAAACGCGGCTCCTGTCTTACGCACAGCTTTCTCATCTCCAAAACTTCGGTCAATATACGATGCATAGCACTGTTTGAAATGCTTGTCATTTCAGCTAGCTCACGCTCTTTCAGCCGACGATCATCCAATACCTGGTGTGGACGCCTCAATTGATCGATCACTACGGTAATCGTCTTGGCGGCTCCTACGGTCTCGTTTAAGCTCTGCTACCCAATATTTTGCAGTCGTAAACGAAGGAGCAGGCTATCTCAAAATAGATAGCTCGGCTTTAATATTACTTAGACTGAGACCTTTCAAATGGGTATATTGAATTTCGTAATGGTGACCAATTTTTTCCATGTTTACAAATTCACTGAGATCGTTTACTTTTGATGGCTGATATAATAATACTAAACAGCGTGGCGCCTTCAAACTTAAAACATGTATTTTCTAGGGTTGCCATTTTTCACCAAAAATTTTTTTTTTCAAACTACTAGCACCATCTCTACGCCAGGTCGGCTGGTTTTGGGACCGCCCTCGTATAAGCTTTTTAGATGCTGCAATGTCTTGCAATGTCTCGTTCCGGTTGTCAAGTGTTCCACGTCAGGGCTTATACTGGCTGTATTTAGATTCTATTTTCTTTCTAACAAATAAGTCAATCTTTAATGGAATGGGCAAACCTTTTTTTTTTTGTCAAGTATAAAAGTAACGAAGTTTAAACCAAAATTATATCCTATCGCGTGCATCAAATTCAACCAATTGTTATTTGGTTTTAATTGTTAAATATTGTTTATATCTCCTGATGAGACTACACAATGGAGTAGCGAAATATCGAGGCAAATAAATACAAGGAAAGCAAATCTGACCTCAAGCTCGGGAATATCAATTATTTTAAAAATAGAATTTTTTAAATAAGTACATTTTCTTAAAAAAGTTAATTTTCTTACAACAAATTTCCTTTTCATTAAACTACCTTTTCTTTAAAGAGAAAATTTTTTTGAAACAAAATAACTTTTCTTGAGATGAGTACCTACCCTTAAAAATTCACCGTTTCTAGAAAAAAGGACTAATTCTGAAAAAGGCCTTCGGCCACGGACTGTCCCTGCAGGCTGTGTCAGAGACACGGCCATTAAGTTTAACGTAGAATACGCCATCCGATAAGACAGAAAACATATATAACAATAAATTCATTTGCTTATATTATTTATCAATTTATTGTTATATATGTATTCTGTCTTATCGGATGGCGTATTCTACGTTAAACTTAATGGCCGTGTATCTGACACAGCCTGCAGGGACAGTCCGTGGCCTAAGGCCTCGGACAACTGTCTGCTGTAATTTTTATATTTACCAACGGCATTTGATTCAAGTCCGTTTAAAAAAAAATATTATGTTAAATTTTTTTAAACTTTATTTAATTTATGTATTTTAATTAATATTTTTATTGAAATAAGTTCTGCGAATGTTGAGAGGGCCGCCCTAATATTAAAAAAGGTTTACCTTATCGAGTCTTCGCATTAGCATTCGAGCGTTGTGTGAAAGCTTTACGCTTTACAATTCAAAATTAATCTTACAACAGCTTTGTTGAAGCTTTCGCAAAAAAGCTTTATTACATTAGCTTACTGTTTGTTTCACTTTTTACTAGATACATGTTGCCAAGCAAAATTAGCTTGCTGTTCGTTTCACTTTTTACTAGATACATGTTCCTAAGCAATGTTGAGCAACCAAAAACACTCAACCAAACACCACACATATGTTTGAGTGTATGTGTTTAAACAATTTTCATTTGAGAAATTAAAATACTAGAAATATATCAACCAATATGAAATGTATATCAAACGAAAGATAACATCTTCATTTACCTACAAAAAAAATTTAAAAAAATTCATCTAGCCGTTTCCTCAAATTCAATGAAATAAAGATTACAACAATAAAAACCTGACATGACTCCTCATACCGTAAGGTAAGGCGTATTCTACGTCAAAAAGTACTTCTTTGTAAAAAAAAACATTCAGTCTTTTATGGCGTATTCTTACAAAAAGTACTTCTTCTAAAAAATAGTGCCTTATCTTAAAAACACATTAGCTTTTAATAAAAGAAGCGTCTCTCTTTAAAAAATTACATTTTCGGGAAAATATAATGCATATTCTTACAAAACGGACTTAAAAATATACGTTTTTTTTTTTTAAAAATACATTCTATGAAAAATGTTTCTTACAAAAAGTTTATCATTTTACAAAAACTATCTTTTCTTAAAGATCCATTTAAATTATTGTATTTTCCAACGGGCGCCTTAGGTGTGTTGGAACTAACTAGTACATAATAAACTATATAGCGAAACGAACAACGTTCCAACCAGGTGTCCCCTAACACATCATGTAATTTCCATGTCCTATGAGAGAGTTGTCAAAGATGTTAAAACCTATAATACTGATTGAGACTGTAATGCAAATTTTTTCAGGCGATTTTAGAAATGTGGACTTGAAATTAAACTAATAACTATAATTCTGTGGCATTATATATATGTGGCTACACCGAAGTGAAGTTGGCCCACCATGGCTGGCCCACTTTTTTGTACAACGTTAAAATATACCAAATCGATTGGAATAGTTCTAACGTCAATTCTAGATACGTTATTCAGGGTGTTATGTGTAATCTGAAATTCAGGACATAGATATGTGAAGAGATCCTTAACAAGGATGAAATTTAACACTTTTAATGTAGGTTTCAGAAAAAGTTCACAAAGGTTAAAAAAAATAAAAACAAGATAATGATTTTATTATTACTAGAAAATTTGGAAATAAAAACTCAAGGACTATGAAACAAGACAAGCTCCTTAAAATCGGCGAAAACGAATAACCGCTATATATGCATATGAAAACTTCTCAGAAAATTAAACAAAAATTTGGAAAATATTCCCACTTAATATTCACGTATGTTGTTGGAAATACGAAGCAGAAATTTCATAAAAAACGTCAAGGACATTGAAACAGGACTAGGTCCTTAAAAACGAAGAAGAACAATATCCGCCATATGTATGAAAATTTCTCAGAAAAAGTTTGGAAACTTTTCACACTTCAATATTCTGATATGTTGTTGCAAATAACAAATAGAAATTGTATAAAACAAATCAAGGACACTAAAACAGATCTAGGTCCTTAAACTCGAAGAAAACTAATATCCTCCATGTGTATGAAAATTTCTCAAACAAATAAAAAAGTTTGGAAAATTTTCAAACTTTAATATTCTGATATGTGTTGCAAATACCAAGTAGAAATTTTATAAAAAATTTCAAGGAGAGTGAAACAGGTCTATGTCCTTAAAATCGAAGAAAACCAATATCCTCCTTATATATGAAAACTGTCAGAAAATTAAAAAAAGTTTGGAAAACTTTCACACTTTAATATGCACAGATATTATTGTAAATGCTAAGTAGAAATTTTGGAAACAATTTCAAGGACATTGAAACAAGACTAGGTCCATAAAACCGAAGAAAACCAATATTCTCCATATAAAAGGTTTTTCAACAGAGACGCTACAAAAGTAAATCGATAGGGACAGCAAACGACGCCATATCTTTTCCCGCTCTTTTGACATTTCTCTTCAGTAAGGTTTGCCATTTCATCATGGAAACATATACGAGCCAACAACGAGTCGAAATTATTAAAATTAACTACCGAAATTTGGAGTCAGTGGCCTCAACTTTAAGAGCGCTACATCCAATTTCTGAATACTGAATTCTGAATTTCGTTTCTGGCTGAATGGCTTCGCCAATAAGCAAAATATGCGTTATTGTTCAGACAGCGTAATCCATGAGTCATCATTGCATCCCGAAAAAATTACGGTTTGGTGCGGCTTATGGGCCGGCGGCATCATTGGGCCGTACACCTTCCGTGATGATCAAGACCGGCACATTACTGTGAATGCGAATCGCTACCGTTCAATGATAACCGAATATTTTTGGCCCCAATTGGATAATGTGGATTTGGAGGCCATGTGGTTCCAACAGGACGGCGCCACAAACCACACAGCGAATGCCACAATCAATTTATTGGAAACCAAGTTTGGTGAACGTGTTTTCTTACGAAATGGCCCAGTCGATTGGCCGCCTCGGTCGTGCGATTTGACGCTGTTAGATTATTTCCCGTGGGGATACGTCAAGTCCGTGGTCTATGCCAATAAGCCAGCGACGATTGATGAACTTCGTACGAATATCGAACGTGAAATTGCAGCAGTATCGGCCGATTTATGCTTGAAAACCGTTGAAAATTGGGTTCAGCGTTTGGACTTCTGCAAGCGTGCCCGTGGTGGCCAAACAAAAGAAATCGAGTACCATACATAATGGCATCGAACGTACTTTCACAGGAATAAATAATTTCATTGGTATCTAAAACCGGTTTTGTTTTTTAAAAAAAACTTTTGTTGCGCTCTTATTGAAAAACCCGATATATGAAAACTGTCAGAAAATTAAAAAAAGTTTGGAAAATTTTCACATTTTAATATTCACAGATATTATTGTAAATGCTAAGTAGAAATTTTGGAAACAATTTCAAGGACATTGAAACAGGACTAGGTCCTTAAAAGCAAAGAAAACCAATATCCTCCAAATATATGACAAATTTTGATAATGAGTTTTTCACAAATTTTCCAAAATTTTTTTAATTTTCTGAGAAGTTTTCATATATTTGGAGGATATTGGTTTTCTTCGGTTTTAAGGACCTAGTCTTGTTTCAATGTCCTTGAAATTTTTTCTAAAAATGTCTTATCGTTAATACTAAAAACGTGTATGGATATAAAAGTGGGAAACTGTTCGATTAAAATATCATACAATTTAATGGGTAATGGCATATATCCTTGTATCCTTTCGATATCTTCAATGTAAATTTTGAACATTATTACACTTTATTAATGACCAGTGCAATGAAATGTATATGCTTGGTGTGATTTAAATACAATAAAATATGAAGGTGGGCCAACTTCACACTACCATATACTACTGTGAAGTTAGGCCACCATCAAAATATGTGGGCTACGATGGTGGGCTAACTTCACGCTAGTTGTGGCTACGCCTTCCTTGCTAGTTACGATCATTTAAAATTGAGGCAATGGAGCAGAATTAAGGGCACGAGTTATACCGTTCAACCGAAAACAATATTAAAAATTATTCTCTTATCAAAGTTTCTGTATAACAAATAATAACATATTATATCTCACCTTCAGTTCTGTTAAATTCAGTTTGAGACAACCGTATCAGATTAAAATGTCACACTGTCCTCCATCACAAAGTATAAGAATGGGAAACCATAACAAACGTATGAATATCCCATTAATATTTATGTCAACTAATGGAAAATAAAAAATAAACAAATGCCCGATTTAAGGACAGTTGCAATATTAAACATAGATGCCAACATAATAAATTGTGCTACAACATTTTCTTTTGACTTTAACAAGACTAATAATGATGGCAAACTTTGATATTGGCTTTTCCCCAATAAATTGTTCAACTGTGACGGTTTATGCACAAAAAGAAAATAGCGTTAGAATTTCTGAAGGATGGAATAGCTTTTTTATGGTGTACATGATTTGAAAAACAAATTGTACCTTTACATTTAACACAACCCACATGTGGGTGGGAATATACAAATGTATGTTTTGTCTGTTGGTTGGTATTTATGCAAATATAATTTATTATAGCTGTATGATATTTTTATATTTAATGTCCATACTTTATGCTTCTATTATATGAAGCTATATGATCTCTCAGAGGACGCATTTCCCATTTTTTGGTTTTGTTAGAAGTACCAGTGTTTACGTGTTTATTCCAGTATATGGCATTAACATGTCTCACGGGTACGAATGGGTTTCCCTGTCTTTTCTAGCAGTATCAATGTTTTTCATGGATTCTTTAAATTTGTTTATACATGTCTGTATTTTAAAAGTCCCGCTTCGTTGTGTTTGCATGATTTGGTTAGTACCCTGTGTTTTTACGACTGTATTTTTGTATATATTTTTTCATTCTGCTTGTTTGTTATCCTTTGTACATTTAACTATTGTCAGTCACACGTATGTGTATACGTAATGACGTGCACATGGCTTTCGAATTTCCATCATGCACCCCCAAAAATTGTGTCTTGTGATGTTCACTGCAGACACTGGTCCCAAATCAATTTTCTTTTACATAAATTACATATGTATTTAGCTTTGGGCAAAATTTGTTTAGTATTTAATTTAGCTTTTAAATGTGTTATGTCTGTATAAATTGATCTATTATATAATAAAGCTGTCATGGCAAGAATCCGACAAAATAAAAGGTTCAATATGAAAAACTGTCCTCAAATATACATTTTATCGTATAAAACAAATCAATTTTTCAATTAGAAAAATGTTCATGACTTGTACGCTTGTAGTATGAATTTCTCATGCATTAACCAAAAACTAACAAACATCGGGCATAAAAATTCAAATTCAATTAAACGCAACTGACACTAGCATGGTCATCAAAAATGCTATACCACGGAAAAATACAACTCTGTGATACAGATTAAAAACTCACCTCAAAGCACTGCAACAATGCGAGAACGCATGAGGAAAAGAAGACCATGGTGGAAAACTCTGTCTATCTTGTTGTTGGAATTATAGGCCTTCTAGTGATCTTGATACTTAAGGATCTTCGATCGATACTAATTCGCATATGTAAATTGCAGAATTGAGTTTGTATATAAACGATTGATGATCAACCGATGGTATCAATTCAGGCACAGTAGTTCGGCATCTGATGATGAACTTGTCACGGAGTTCTAAACTACTCATGCCAGTGAGTGTGTGTTGAAATGAATTGTCTATTATTTCCAACAAAAACCAACCTTTTTCAATTAGAAAAATGTTCATAACTTGTAAGCTTGTAGTTTGAATTTCTCATACATTAACCTACAATTTTCTTTATTTCGAAATGTTGTTGTGGGACTTTAACGAATATCGTTAAAAATGCGGAAAAAACTGTGTTTTAAACCAATATAAATAAAAAAATTGTTAAGAATTCCGTCATTCCAACCTAATATCTTCGTTTAACTGTTTACGTTTTAGGCCACAGAACACAAATACCTACACGCTGAAAAATAACGGCCTCTCTAATATATTCTCCCAAACATATTCTGCAGGAACCATGTATATGTTTGGAACACACTTCCAATATTCAATATGTTTGCAAGTCCCAAACTCGCATGTATTTAAATGCAAACAGTAACATGTATACTGGCAAACAAATATTCTTTTACGTGGAAACATATGCGTTCTTCATCCATATCGTCATCTAAAATCCAAAAAGACGTAACAACATTTTCGTCACTTTACAGGAGAAGCAAAAAATAGTCAGATAAAGAATCGGGATTTTGTGTATAAAATTGCCATTTTGGATGGTGGATGTCTAAAAGTTTGTGGGGTTGTGTAGTTTAGTCAATTGTAAGTATAAGGGCATCGATATTTTATAGGAAATTACAGTTCAAAGAAAAAACGTGGATTTATCAAAAACTTCATCTATTTAATCCTTTTAATAAAATCGTTGATTTTGAACTTAGGTGTTTTAAACGCTGTCAAATCGTGTATTTTAGTCAAACAGATCGTATTCAATCAGAAAGAAAATTTTGGAATTTTGTTGTTACGTCATATTGGGTTTTAGGTGACGATGTGTTTAGGTGATGATGTACTTATGTGGAAGCATTCGCGTCTTCCCCCTTAAACATGCATATACTTATGTGCCAAACATACTAATATTTAGAATCGAACTATTCTTTGATTTCAATATATATGTATTATTTTTTATAATTAATTTTATCAATATAAATCCACATTTATAAATAATTAATACACAAAAAACAAAAGTTTCAGAACGACCCTTTTTACACTTACTTGCATTGAATGCATTATTTGTTTTTTTTTTCATGAAATAAGAATCTGCTGCTCTTTTGCTTCTCCTTTCTTTGTTGTCCCTCACGTTGTTGTTTTCAGAAGGTTTCAGCTATGCGTTGGTTATCACTGTGTAGGTACACAAACAAGATACTTATATACAAATCAAGTTCATGCAAGTCAAGCGTGGATTAGTTACCTGTGTTTTTTTTATTGGACTTATTTCACAACTGGTCCGGGGCACAGTGCTTTGTCCCAGTACATCGATGGGACAAAAATATAAGGAGTCATCCAAGGGTAATAAAATTTGGCACGAGTCCCTAATATAACAGAGTTAAGAAAATTGCAAAGTATCGACAAATTTGACCGCGCCCATCGCCCATACAAACCGAAATTATTATTGGCTGTAAAAATTTAATTATTGCGACAAGTTTCATGAAAATTGCATGAAGAAAATATTTATATGCCACCTTATCAAAAAATACCATTTCATCAACATTGACCATGCCCACCGCCCATATTTTTCCCTGGCAGATAAATGTATAAAATATATAAAACAAAAATAATAATAAAAACCCCATATTTCGTATTATTTTTTTTTATTTAATAAAATTTTTATAATTTTTGCGTATCAAATAAAAAATTTATACTTTTTGAAGCCGCAAATCTGTATACATATTTTTTTAAAGTTATATTTTTTATTTATTGTGTACATAAAAAACCAATAAAGACGACAGAACTTTAGTCAATTCATATAAAAATGAATTTTTGGAATTTTTTCGTGAAACTACTCGAAACAAGATTTTGTTAAATCACGAAAAAGACTTTTAAAAAAATAGTTTTTTCGTTATTTGTTGGATCGATGGGGACCCATTCCTTTTTCATCTATAACACGGATGTATAGACTGCAGTAATACCCTATCGGATAAACAGATATTTACTAAAATTTGCCATGTATAAGATTTTCAATACAGAAAATTGTATGCCTAATTTGAAGGAAATCGAATAACTAATTCTGGTACCTCCCATACAGATTGTAAAAATCTTGAAAATTTGTTGTTTTTTTCAGTTGTTTGGATGCGAATATAACGTGTGTTTGGAGCTTTCCGCAAATATAATATACTTGTGTCCAAACACATTTTGTTTGCTATTCAATATTACGTGTTTGAAACACATTGATTAATATGTTATAACATTTGTGTTCTATGTTTGTTGGTCGAGTTTATTGCACTGTTTATGCTCTCTTGTGACCAAGAGAAATAAACAGGGATAACGAGAGAGTCTATCTCGTAAGTGTGTATCACTACTATTGTATTATTCTCTCCGTCACTGATTCATAAATATTCCTGAATGTGCGTGCAAATTGAAGAAGTCAATGATTCTTATTTTGGCTTATGTATTACGTTTCAGTTTCAGTTTCATATCGGACAGATGATATCAAAATAGCTTGATATTTGCAAATATTTATTAACTAATTATTAACTAATTTATTAACTAATTAAAGTAAAACTTATCTCCTACAAAATAATTCATATTTGACTAACAATTAAAAAAGTAATTTTAAGCACTTTTAAAAAAGCTTAAACATAAAAGAAGCGGAACAAAGCGGAAAAGATTTTACATTTTACAAAGTTTAAATTATTTTATCATGAACAAATATTTCACCGAATTTTAGGTATCACCCAAAAAGAGCGAATCAATAAGAGCAACAAAATAACAACGAAAGAAAAAAAGGAGATAATAAAAAGAGCAAAAGATAAAAAAGAGCGAAAGTTCCAGAAATTTGATATTATATTAAATACACAAAAAATTATACAAATTATCAAAAGTATAATAATTTTCTAATAAACAAACGATAAATTTAATTTTCGCATTTTAAATAAACCACAATATTAACTACTTGAATAAAACTATAATACTCGTTTTAAATTTGGAGATTATAGTTGTGTGCAACACCCCGTAAAAAATCAATTAAGTCCCGGTTTTCGTAATCATTAACCAAGTCTTCTATTTTGTTAGATGTATCACGATAAATCTTTCAGCGACATTTTTTAAAAATTTATTACAAATATTTATTATAAATATCTTGCACGAAATTATATTTATGAAAAAAATATTTTTAATATTACCAAATTTGCATATGATTCATGGCAAACTTATCAAATTTATAAAAACAACAAGTATTAACATTATAATTGTTGTACAGTGCTTTTAAATATTCAAAATAAAATTAGCGAAATCCGACTTATGAAATTTATAAAATCGCGCGATTTTCTTAATTTAATAAGTTCGATTTCGCTAATTTTATTCGCTCATTTTACCTTTCGCTCATTTTTTATTCGCTCTTTTTTTTCGCTGTTGTGGATTCGCTGTTTTTGCTTCCGCACTTATTGGGTGGAACCGAATTTTGTGATGTTGTTTTTTGCCATCAAAAAATTAAAATTTTTCAAATATTCATTTTGAAAAACTCAGTTTTTAAAAATCATTTAAATTTTTTTTTAAGATTTATACGAAATAAAAAAAAGCAAAATTTGTACCGCTTCCGTCCTATCCAAAAAATAGAACATAATTTAATTTCTTCCACAAATGTATTTTTGAACGAAACTAAACTAAAAAATCAATTTATTTTGCAAACAAATCGCTCACTTTGAATTGTTCTGGAGGACAAAAAATCTATTTCTATGAAAAAATCTTCGCTGATTTTTTTACCTTTAAAATGATACCAAAAAAATGCAATTACAACCAAGTCAGACTTGTGATTTTTGTCCATCAAACGGATCAGTGTGTGCCGTTCTGATTTTCTCAGTAAAGGCTCAGCCACATAAAGGGCTTCACGTTATTGCTCTTTCGAGTTTCTTTCCTCAAAATCGTTTCTCACTTTGGTAGGACACATAGCTATATACGAAACACATACACAAAAACCTAAGTAACACCACAAACCATTTAACCGTCCGAACCTTCGTTTATTCTATTTCACTGATCACTGATTTGATATCCTCTGTCCGATGAACCATGGACGACTGAATATATGAAACTAAAACGCAATACATCAGCTACAATAAAAATCACTTCATCTGCTATTTTCACTCACATTCAGGAATATATATGACTGACTGACTGAGAGAATAATACAAAAGTACAGATCCACACTTACAAGATAGACTCTCTCGTTGTCTCTCTTTCATTCTCTTGCTATCGAGAGAGTATAGACAGTGCAACAAACACAGCTGTATTTGTGTCACAAACATAAATATATGTGGGTCGCAAACACATATCTTATATCCTATTAATCATTGTGTCTTAAACATGTAATATTGGGTAGCAAACACAATGTGTTTGGATACAAGTATAATATTTTTGCGACAAGCTCCAAACACACTTTATATTTGCATCCAAATAACAAAAAACGACAGATTTTTCAGCGTTTATGGCTTGTGTGAATGGTCTAGGTGTAAATTCAGAGAAATCCGATTTCGAACTCTTTACAATGAATGTGAACACGAAGTGTACAAATCGCAACCAACAAATGTGGATGAACTAAAACAATAATTTCGACCGACAATAAATTTTTAGATTTACATACCATTATCTTCAAGACTAATTAAACTATTTTTAAAACAATTCAATGGGCTTTCAAATGAAAAAATATTGAATAAATTCCATGTTCTAAGTACAAATATAGTTATTCCAGTTTCTTAAAAAAAAAATAAATGGTTTCCCATTACATCCCATGAAGGGACTGGGGAGAACTTCTCACAATCACTGAGCTGTGCGCTTTCCAGTTTTCACTCACTGATTGGGACCTACAGTTTTACACCGATTCCGAACGGTAATTTGAGAAGCTTTTTCATGGCTAGATACTCGATAGTGTCGCCGTCACTATGCGAGGTGACCGCCGCCGAAAGAAAATTTGAAGGTGGTCAGAGCCGGGTTCGAACCCAGGATCTCATGTACAAGAGCCGCGCACACTAACCATTGCACCACCGACGGCCAGTTTCTTAATGTAGCTAAATTCAACAGCCACCCTGTATGAGTAGTCAAAATGTATGATTAATCAATTAGTGTTCATTCTACTTTGCTTCAGTCCCTAGTTCTAGCCACTCTTTTGTTTCCACACACTCTTAAAAGAATAGCAGGATTGGAAAACACGAATTTTTAAGATTTCTGAGATGTTGTTTAACATTTTAATAAAAAAATTATTAAAAATACAAAAAATTCTCGAAGAATCTTTATTTGTATTAAAACATTCATTATGATTACCAATAAATATTAAACAACAACAACAGGCTGACATAGAACATTTAAAAAATCTTAAAAACCTTAAGAGTTCACTTGATTCTCGTCATATACAACAATCATGCTCTAAACGGAAAAATCCAGAAGAAGTTAAAATTACAATAAATTCTTCAAAACGTAATAATTAGTTCTTTAAAATGTTAAACAAATTCTTCCTTTTTTTAATTTTTGCCATTTGAGTCGATATCCCGAGAAAGATACACTGTTTTTTATACTAAATAAGTTTTAGGCAAGAATTTTCTTTCATTTTCTGGTAGTTAATTTTTTTTACGGAATTCTTTTTCAGCTTTTAATTAATGACGTGGCAAAAGTTTAAGTTTTGCGATAAGTCTGTGTTTTATTAGCGTAACCGTTTTCATTAATACCTACCGCTTTTTGTTTGTTTTTGCCTTGTAACTAATTAAAATAATTTATTGCCTAAGCCATGTTAAAAGGCAGAAACCGAAGGGAATTTCATTATGTATAAATATCAGGGATAATAATCCTATTATGGGGATACAAAAGGCTTAGTGAATTAAGTTTTGTGGTAAACTTTGGCAAATTAATGGACAAGCGGGTATAGTTTGCAAATGGCCATCAAATAATGGCAATAGACATGTTCAAAGTACAAAATAGCCCCAAGTGATAGATCACATTATTAGTATGAAGACGGCCCAAAGTCGTAAGGTGTCCAATGTGTTGCATTAGCAAATCAATTATGAAATCATAAGACAACACAAACAAAATTAGGTACGATGGTAACAAAGTATGTAGTTAAATGTATAAATGTGTAAAATGTAGCAAAATAATTTTAACAAGAACCAATTCCTAGTCCTAAGAAATTAAATTTACTTACTTACTTACTTTACTTACTTACCTAGCCCCAAACAATCGGAAGTGGTCAAGGGCTTTACAAAATTAGGATAACCTGTTTCTGTAACCGGTTCACTCCTTAGGTTTTCTCCTCCAGTTGGCAATAACAAGCTCTTGCAGGCGATATTCTACCCGGTCTTTCCAGCGGAGTCTTGGTCGTCTTATTTGTCGATATCCTTCGGGTACGTCTTAGGATATCGTTCGAACTGGTCCATTCTGATCCACTCTACAGACATTGACTAGCCAGCATTAACATGTTTTTTTCGATTCGCGTAACTATGTCGATGCCGAGATACAGATTATACAGCTCGTTGTTCATCCGTCGTCGGCACTTTCCGTTCTCTATTATAGGACTAAATATTTTTCATTGCATTTTTGTCTGGAAGACTCCCAGTGCTGTTTCGTCGGAATGCGATATGACCCAGTATTCTGTGCCATAAAGCGAGACTTTATTTCTCGCGAAAGGATCCTGTCTTTGGAGGGCGAGCTTAGCCCGAAATAAGAACAGTGGGCAAGCACATTTCTCCGATTAATTTCTAGGCTGAGATAAGAAATTTACGAAAGGGTGATTTAAAAAATATCTCGTTTGCGGCAAATTTAATCGGTTACCGGTTACCACAACCTCTTTTAAAAACTGTTCGGTTATTACAACCAATAAATGCAGGTGTCACAACCGCATCATAAAAAAATCGTCTGTGACATCCAAATTTACTCAGCTGTGGCACCCAACCGAATTGACGGCTGCTGAATTTTCTTTTGAGTACTGTTTTGAAGGGACACTGCCAATTAGCTAGCCATGAGGAAGACTGATGGTCATGCCAAGTAACTTTTGTAGAAGCTATCACGATGATGAAGAGGTAGAGTCTACTGAGTGTCTCTCTGCATGCAGACCAACAATCGTCCGCAGAAAAATGCGCGTATAATTTAGCGACCTATACAAATTATCTCATCTAGGCTTTAACATGGTTTTGATCTTCTTAGAATAATATTTTAAACGTTTTAATAACAACAACAATAACAACAACAATGGCTTCCCATTACATCCCATGACGGGATAGGGGAGAGCTTCTAACAATCAGTGAGCTGTGCGCTTTATCGATTTACACTCACTGATTGCGAGCCACAATTTTAAACCGGTTTCGAAAGGTATTTTAAGATGCTCTTCATGACTTAATACTCGATAGTGTCACCATCACTAAGCGAGATGACGGTCGTCGAAAGAAATGTAAGGTGGTCAGGGCAGGCACTGAACCCAAGTCTCATGTACAAGAACCGCGTACACTAACGATTGCACCACCGACGGCCACGTGTTATATAAAACAGATGAATAAATAATAAAGAGTTTTGAAAGGAGCTTTCGGCTTTATCTCGTGGATTTTCTAAGTTTATTGGGATGTTCAATAAATATCCGGGATTAGAAAATAGAGCAGGTTCACCAAAAGCCTCCTCGACGAAAATGAAGAAGGCGGCTAAGAAGTCCCCTCCATTGTTGGTAATTCCTTCCTCGCCGAATTTAATGGACGTTAATTCTCCAGCTCCAAGTTTAAGTGCAGTGCAATCTTTTGCCCCTTCTACTTTTGCAGAAGTCGCTTCTGTGGTTGATGTAGCTTCCACGGACAGCGATAAGTTATCTGCTCCGGGTGGTAATCCCGCCCCGGTACCAGAACCGGGACCGAGAACGTTGAATGCCGTACCGGCAAGGAAGGCAGTATTTGTGTCTAGACTTTCCCCCGACACGACCAAAGAGGATATACGACTTTACATGTCGTCTAAATTAGTTGCGAATAATTCTAATAATTCCATACAGTGCTTCAAGCTGAAATCACAATTTTCAGAACGTAGGTCGTCTTTCAAAATTATTGCACCGGATAACCTATTTGTCTAACTGGTGGATTTGGAATTTTAGCCACACAGAACGTTCGTAAGGAAATTTGTGTATCGGGATAATGGTAGGCGTAGATAATGGTAGGTAGATTACCGTCTGGAAATATGGCAGCTCCAAAAAACTAATTGGGAGTTTGAATATGGCGTATCAGAATGTTCGCGGTTTGAATACTAAATTGTCTTGATTATTTGTTGACAGCTTTGCTCTTGAGTTTGATGTCATTGCATTTTCTTATGACTTAAACCTAATGTTTTTAATTCTGAGTTGTTCTGCAATAAGTACCTGGTTTATAGAAAATATAGTGCTGGTAAAATTGGTGTTGGTATTTTAATCTCAATTGAAAATTCTTTATCTTCTGAGTTAGTTACAATTAATGATATTGGCGATCTGGAATTTATTGTAGTGTCCATTAATTTGGGCAATTTGAAATTGTTTGTCACGTGTTCTTATATACCGCCATCTTCGTGCTTTGAGGTATTTACATCAAGAGCATATTGACGCTATTGCAAACGTTATTGCGTTAACCAGTAGAAAGAACCGTATTTTAGTATTGGGTGACTTTAACTTGCCGTCTGTGACATGGGTGGCTTTATCCGATACCAATTCTCTGACTCCATTGGCCCCATGGGATTGGTCATCTGATTTTGTGACGGAAATATCCGAACTTGGCTTGATTCAATTGAACGACATTCCCAATTCTATGAATCGAGTCCTTGATCTAGTTTTAGTGGATGATTCTAACAAATTTGATATTTCTCCTGAGGATAGTTACCATCCAACGCTGGGAATTAATTATACATATACCATGCAGGTTGGTTGCAATAGCTCTTCGTCCTGTGTTGGCTCATGCTTTTCGCGTGCGAACTTTATACTTTTGAATAATGTTATCTTTGATACCGAGTGCTTTGAATGTGAAATCGACCTGGATGAAGTCTATAATATAGTTAATGGCTATATTTCTAAGTCTGTACCCAAGAGGCCAATAATGGGTAATAATGGTCCCCCATGGTCCTCAAGGGTTCTAAACAGTCTCCAGAATGTAAGGTATAGATGTTGGAAATAGTTTAACAAATACTGGACTGCTAGCAGACTATGCTAGGTATATTGTTGCTAGGAGTAAATACAACTCTAAATCTCGTGAGAGTTATAGATCATCTTTGGATAAGTTGAAGGCCAATTTTAAACAGAAACCCCAAATCATTGTTTAGATTTGTTAACACGGCATTGATTATTCAGATGAGGAGTCTATTGCTAATTGTTTCGCCGATTTTTTCGCATCTATTTATTCCACCCGAGCTTATGATGTTTCCAAATCATACCCGTACACTGTCCGCTCTACCATTCCGTTTGATGCACCTGTCGTAAATTCTTCGTGGTTGCTAGGTAACTTGATCAGATTGAAAGCCTCAAATAAAGCTGGTCCTGGTAGTATCCCGGACTATATGTTGAAATACTGCTCGAATTATTTCAGCTTTCCGTTGTCTCTCATATTTAACGCTTCGTTGAAGTTCGGTCATTTTCCTGCACAGTGGAAGAGCACTTATATAATCCCTCTCCACAAATCTGGTAGTTTAGTAAATGTTGCCAATTGTAGGGAATTGCAAAATTGAGTGCTATTTCTAAACTTTTTGAGAAGTTGGTCACAGAGGTTAGTTTTCATCATCTTTCCTCTATTCTATATCCATGTCAACATGGCTTTCGGAAGGGTCGTTCCACCGTGACTAATTTGCTTCAGTTTTCCTCTTCTATTATTGACGACTTTATTAATGGAGATCAAACTGATGTGATTGTTACCGATTTTAGTAACGCCTTTAATAAAGTTAACCACAATTTGTTATTATATAAACTCGGGGCAATGGGTTTTAATTGTAACGTGCTGAATTGGATTAGTTCTTACTTAATGCATCGAGAACAGATGGCATCATTTGGCCGATCATTCGCAAGATCTATTTTTGTGTCATCTGGGGTGCCTCAGGGCAGTCATATTGGGCCGGTTCTATTCTTGTTATTCATTAATGACTTACCCGCCTCCATAGTGCACTCTAAATTGTCAATGTACGCTGATGACGTGAAGATCTATTTTTGTTACAAGGATCCTTGTCAATATACTTTACTTCAGAGGAATTTGTCTAATTTCCAGACGTGGTGCGACGCCAATTTGATGGAGCTTAATTTTGCGAAATGTAAGCAAGTGCTGTTCTCCACGTCATCATTCTTTTCGCAAAAAAAACAAATACAGTTAAAGTGGCAATGTTTTTGAATCGGTGGATTCAATTGGTGATCTTGATCTTGGTGTTCTCTTGGACAGAAAATTAAACATTTACATGTTTGCAAGTCGCAAACTCAAGTGTATTTAAACACAAATATTAGCATATTTAGTGAAAAATATGTATGCTTTTACGTGGAAACATATGTATGCCTGCTTCATCACAAACATCCATGTACTTACGTGGAAGCATTCACGTGTTTACCCCAAACCTCCATATACTTACGTGGAAACATATGCATATTTTCTCCCAAACATAATAATATTTAGAAACGAATAATTTCTTCTTTCTTTATTTATTATAATCAAAATAAATAATTCTTCTTATTACTTAAAAGAGCTTAAGATCATTTATAAGTAAGTATTACAAAATAAATAATTAATATAAAAAATTTTTATATTTAAAGTTACCGTTTTTACATTTATTTGCAGAATGCATTACCTTTTTTATATAATGAGAATCTGCTGCTCTTTTGGTCCTTCTTTCTTTGTTGTCTCTCACGTGTTTCTTTTCAGAAGGTTTCAACTATGCCTGGGTTATCACAATGCGTTGGTACAGATACAATATACTTATATACAAATCTAGTTCATGCAAGACAAGCGTGTATTAATTACTCGTGATTTTTTTATTATATTTTCAGTAGATGCTCCGGCAGAATATGGGATTCACGTTGTTGCCTTCTCCAGTTTCTTTCCTCAAAATCACTATTCACTTTGGTAGCACACATACACTTAAAAAAAGCAACATAACAAACCATTTAACCGTCCTAGCGTTTTTATTCTTTTTTCACTCATAAAGCGCTTTTGATGCCCTCTGCCCGATGAACCATTGACGACTGAATACATGAAATTAAAACGCAATACATCAGAAAAAAACTGAAAAAGAAAAACTGACTTCATCTGCAATTTACATTCACATTCAGGAATATTTGTAAATCACTTACTGAGAGAATAATGCAAAAGCACAAATACACACTTACAAGATATACACACTCGTTGCCCCTCTTTTATTCTCTTGCTCTCGAGAGAGCATAAACAGTGCAACAAACACGGCTGTATTAGTGTCACAAACGCAGATATAGTTGGGTCGCAAACACATATGTTCTAACATGTTAATCATTGTGTCTCAAACATGTAATATTGAATAGCAACCACAATGTGTTTGGGCACAAGTATGTATATTATATTTGCGACAATATCCAAACACATGTCATCTTTGCATCGAAGCGACAAAAAACGAGAGATTTTTCAGCGTGTAGAATATTAAATAACTATCACACAAAATACATCGCATATATTTATCCTTGTAATTGCATTTGTAGCAACCGCTTTGCTAATTGTTCTCAAATACTTATTTCCTCTGCGACACTTGTCAAATGAATGAAATGTTTTTCTGTCATTTTCCAAATTTATAGAGTTGTGACAAACCGAATGGGGGAAAACGCAATAGTTCATATTGGTGGGTAGATAACGCCAACACTTATTTGTTAACATAGACGACGAGGAGTTGCAATGATGATACGTCATTCTAAATTGCCACCAAAAACCGCTTAGGAACCATCGTCCCCTAGACTCATTGTATATTGGTGGTCTTGTGTAATCGTATTACGTACTTTATGTGGGTTACATTTCAAATGTGAGCAAATGTGTTGGTAACAATATAAAGTGGTTTTAATGGGGTCTCTTAGAATTAATTAAAAATAAAATGAAAAACATTTTGACAGAATAAATGATTGGGGATAAATGGTATGATAGAATAAAGTTGCATGCATTTTTAAGAGCAAATTTCATATATAATGCTAGGAAATATCAGCGCAAGTGATAAAAATCAACCAGCATTAAAATTATTCCAAATTGTAATTGAATGGAGATATAAAAAAATTATCAAGAGTCTGCTGGGAAGATCAGGTGGAGGAATGATTACGAAAGAATATTTGGTGTTACAAACTTAGGAGAATAGTTGAGCCGGTTCGAAAAATATGTTATCTTTAAAGATAATGGTCGATTAACCCTGCTGTTAGATTAGGACCATTTGGTCCAAATTTTTTCTGTTTTCCCTTGTAACTTTGGAACGGTGATATATACTGACTAAATTTTTCTGCTAATGGGGTCTTTTAATAAAACAATGTTATGTGCGAAAATTAAATTTTCTAACTTTATTCAGGACTGAGAAAAATACAAAATGACGAATCTTAGGTTAGAGGACCATTTGGTCAATAGTACATTTTTTCATTACCAAGCGAATGTAAATTCATGTCAAATATTTAGAAGATGTTTTTGATATGTCAAATACTTGCTTTAGAAATTATTGAACCAAAATAGTTACAAAGGATAAGATAAAATTATTATTTTGGATGAAAATTCCAGTATGGACCAAATGGTCCCTCAACCTAAGATTCGTAAATTTTTTCATTACCAAGCGAATGTAAATTCATGTCAAATATTTAGAAGATGTTTTTGATATGTTAGCGGATGTTTTTGATATGTCAAATACTTGCTTTAGAAATTTTTGAACCAAAATAGTTACAAAGAATAAGATAAAATTATTATTTTGGATGAAAATTGCAGTATGGACCAAATGGTCCCTCAATCTAAGATTCGTAAGTTTTTTCTAATCTAACAGCAGGGTTAAAGTAAATTCCCTACAAAGTACATATATTACTATGACACGCAGAGAATCGAGTATGTATATTAATATTGAAATTTCAGGCAACGTATTCCTGAAGTGTAATTAAGGATCTAACATTAAAATAAAAGGAATATTACAGCGGATACACTGAAATAAATATTCCTTTGACCAGAATTTATAGCAACTGAATTGTGTTTAGCGCCAACAAGTTCAGATTGTCACAAAATAATTATTTTGCTTCAGCAAAACTCGCAACCACTGAACAAATTAAACAGTTGGACCTGGGATTTAAAGTCACATTGACGAAGGATCGTTTCGACGTTTGTGAGTCTTCTCGTCAACGCCCTAGCGTTCTAGACCAGTGATCGTCTTGTTGAATTGTGTCACTGATTGCATTTTTTTTCCAATTCCAATTTAATTATAATGTTAACAACCAATCTTCCAAAAATTTACGTTGCATCAACAGAATTTCAGTTGGAACAACCCAATTTCATATTTAATTAAATTGCGATAATCGAACTTCCTATAATTTTCGTTGTCTCAACAAAATTGCTCATGAATATCGTTACGGCAATTGAAGTTTTGACTAATTATTTTACTACAGTTAACATTTTTCGACCCGGTTGTAACAACTGCACTATATATTTAAATGTTATTTGTGCTTACATTACGTTTTTCAAAACGTAGATGAATTGTTTACGTATGGTTGCAATTTTCAACAAAACGAAAACAAAATGAAGTATATTCGAGGTACAAAAGGAATCATGAATTTCGGTAAATAAAAAAGGTATTAGCTGCATACAGAGATAAAAAAAATATGGTTTCCCATTACATCCCATGAAGGGACAGGGGAGAGCTTCTCACAATCACTGAGCTGTGCGCTTTCCAGTTTTCACTCACTGATTGGGACCTACAGTTTTACACCGATTCCGAACGGTATTTTGAGAAGGTTTTTCATGGCTATATACTCGATAGTGTCGCCGTCACTATGCGAGGTGCCCGCCGCCGAAAGAAATTTTAAGGTGGTTAGAGCAGGGTTCTCACCCAGGCTCGCATTTACAAGAGGCACGCACACTAACCATTGCACCACCGACGGCCACATACATACAGATATGTGCTCCTGATTTATCAGGATTCCCTCTAAGTGGACAAAGAAAAATTGGTTAGAAGTAAATCCAGATGAAGCCGAGCTCATCATTAACTCTAGGTTGTAAGGAAACTTGCCGGAAAGTGAATGCCTAATTCTAGGAGTGAATCTGGATAGAAAACTCAGATTCTTACTTTACTTTTACTGACTATTATAATTAAACAAACAAATAATCAAATTAAACAAATCCCAACATATTTCCCCAACTGGTTCTATCCTTCGCCTTTTCACGCCAGTTTGTAACACCACGGCTACGGAGGGATTCTTTGGCCCGGTCTTTCCATTTCAGATTCATATCTAACAGTATGGATACGATCAGCAAAGCCACAGTGGCTATTTCTCCGTGAAAAAGGTCCATCGGACGTCAATGGGGCCTATCCCGGAAAATAATTTTGTTGGATATATGTATACAGCAGATGTTCGCCAGATACTGCTGCACAGGATAATCGTTTGGTGCCACATTGGAGAAGCCCACTTATCTAAATTTGTTGATTAAGATCCAAAGAATGGTAAAAGTGTGCACGCTGAAAAAAGAGGCTCATGTAGCATTATGCAGGACACATTATATTTGCAGCCAAACAAAAAAAAACAGAGTATTCAGCGTGCTTATAACATTCGTTGCACTGAAAGAAAAGCTTCATCAAATTTATGAATACCTTCAATAATTTGATGAAACGTTTCCTCATTTTCCAACCTACGACATATTTCATTGATTTGATGAAGAATTTTTCATCAATCTTTCATTTATATTTAATTTACGTTGATTAAAAGACAACGGTAAATCAAGTTGATGTCAATTTTTCGTCAGTTTGCCATCAAATTTAAGTAAATTTTTCATCATTTTAATGTAAGTTTGATTTGGATATTCCGCCAATTATATGTAAGGTTGTCATCAATTTGACTTAAATTTGTCATCAATTTGATGCAAATTGGTGATCATTTTGATGTAAATTGTTTGCCAAGGAGTAGCAAAACTCTTTTACATATTTTTTATCGTAAAAACTCCACAAGAACAGGGTGTAAGACTACATAAAAAAAATCCAATGAGTGTTCGAACTCATGGGCGATGTTATAACACCTTTTTGTTACACGGTACCTGTTCCATTTCTATGAACACATTAGTAAATGTTACATTGGAAAATAAAAAACAGCGTTCAATCATATGATGACGTTACATTCAAATAATATTAATACTTAAAATTATGTAAAGACCAGTGGAGGCCACATGTGTCATTATTTTCTTGCTTAATACTTTTTGTTTTAATCTCACAAAAATCAAAGAGTATACAAAGCAGCAGACAATTTGTGTTTCGCAGTCGGACAAATCTTTCCATGTTCTGTGTTCTGTATAGGGGTATAATCATTAGGGGTATAATCATTTAGGGCCATCAAAAATAGATTCTGACCGATTCTGAGACTTACCCGATATGCACACAAAATTTCATACAAATCGGTCCAGCCGTTTCGGACGAGTGTAACGCCAAACAATCCGCGATCGCAGTCGGACAAACTGTGTTTGGATGTGTACACTTTGTGAGTTTAGTCCCTACCCGCGCCCATATCAAAATACTCATAGCGTGAATAATATTTGCTGTCCAATGCACTATTTTTTATTATGTATTTATTTTAAATTTCACTGCTTTTTCTATTTCCTTTTATTTTTATACCCTCATCCATAGGGATGGGGGTATATATCATTTAATACCTAAAGAAAAATGTAACACATAGCAGGAGACGCTTGAGCCATGTCCGTCTGTCTGTCTGTCTGTCTGGCTGGCTGGCTGGCAGGTCAACACGATAACTGCCGTAAATCTTTACAGATCACAATGAAATTTTGTCAGTGACTATTATTTACCAATATTGAGATTGTGATTGAAAATGGGCGTTGTGACCACGCGCCTTCTGGTACCTCCCATACAAATCGACACATTAAGCACAAAATCATATTTCTTTCAAATCTTTCTTCTGGTGGATGTGATTAGCTTTAACTCTCACACCGGTTAATAATCTGTAAATGCCTACTTAAATAAAAATAAATGGTTTCCCATTACATCCCATGAAGGGACTGGGGAGAACTTCTCACAATCACTGAGCTGTGCGCTTTCGAGTTTTCACTCACTGATTGGGACCTACATTTTTACACCGATTCCGAACGGTAATTTGAGAAGCTTTTTCATGGCTAGATACTCGATAGTGTCGCCGTCACTATGCGAGGTGACCGCCGCCGAAAGAAATTTTAAGGTGGTCAGAGCCGGGTTCGAGCCCAGGATCTCATGTACAAGAGCCGCGCACACTAACCATTGTACCACCGACGGCCACTTAACTGTAGGAAATGGGCGAGATGGTCACGATCATTCTGGTACCTCCCATACAAAACAGTGTGTTCGTCCGGGTTGTAAATCCGGTAAATCGTGTGAAACACTTCCGACATTAATGAAATTAAGTATAAGGTTTCACCTTATTAAATCCCAATCGCCGTTTATACAAAAGTTGTTTGGCCGTCTGGTTGTTCGGCACGAGAAGTCCCGCAGAACCGAACCAATCTTTATGAAAGTTTGTGCTAGTCCATATTTAGTCAAACAAAGCTCTCCTATATAAAATGAGCTGCTTTGCCACACCCATTCTGGTACGTCCCATATAAGAGATGGGCGGATGACCGGTTGATCGACACGATAATTCTCATAAACTACAACCGATCGTAATAAAATTCGTTTCTAGACAATATTTTGCTAAAAGCTACTGTGTAGTTAATAAGTGCCACGCCCACTTTCGTAGCTCCCATACAAAAGTTGGGCGTATTTGGGGTTTGCCGATACGATACCTCCAATATATCATAACCGATCTGAATACAATTTGGTACTGATCAAAATTTTGGCAACAACTTGCCATGCCCATTTTTGTACCTCGCATATAAATATGAGGAAGGAAACTAACTAATCTGGGTATTCAATAATATTTAGCGCAATGTCAATCTGCTATTGAATATTGTCACTTTTGGGTACGGGCGTTTTTTAATAGAACTCCCACGCAATGGATGACTTAGGGTGAGGGTATGAGTAAGTCGGTTCACCCGACTGAAATTTATATACTGGTTTCAATTCTACGTCCATATTTTGAATCGATCTTCCTAACTATTTTCAAATTTCAATGATGAAGATTGATGTTAAAAATATCATCAATTCAAGGAATGTAAAACAGGTGAAGAAACGCACAATATTCAACTTGAAACACCTTTTCATGGAAGTGATGAAATTTGTCATCACTTCAATGAAGAACAATTTATGAACATTTTTCATTGATGTGATGTAAAGATTTTCTTTCAGTGTGGGCTGGGAAATGGCGGCAATGTCACCAATCCGCCTGGTACTTTATTTATTATGGATCGACAGTCCCAACGGCCACAGTACTATTTTAAGGAATCTGCGGCAATCCTACATTTAGGTGAAACTTCTCCGCTTATACTACTAACAGACATGACTGCAAGACGCATATACCAGACAATGAACAATTTGTATGCCTCTATAGTGACGGCTCCAAACTAGAGGATAAGTTTGGATTTTGAGTGCATTCTAAAGAGGAGGTCGGAGAAACTGCACGAAGGCTACCAGCTCAGTGTAATATTTTGCAGACAGTAGTCATGGTATTCGGAGAATTTGCATTCTGGTTGGAGAGAATCTTTATTTCCGCGGGGGTATCAATATCTACGTTGACAGTCACACTGCTGTACAATTCGAAGTCCATCTGTAAATGAGATGGCAAATCAGTTTGATATGAATCTTTTATGGGTGCAGGGAGACATGAATGTTCCAGGGAATAATGAAGCAGTTGAGCTGGCGGGAGTATGAACTACCTTACATGTTCCACTGGACATGCATGCAACATGCTACGTGCAAGCTCATGCTTAAACCCCAGGTTCTTAGATATGAAAACGAAAGATGGTCTGGATGCACCAAATTATGACCTCAATCGTTAATATCTTATCCTAGGCAGGATATCTCTCTGCTAGTACGTATGATCACAGGGTACTCTTTGATAGGAAGACCCGCATCAAGACTTGGAATCTCAGCTCATGATTATTGAAGAAGTAGGAGACAATATTGAGGGTCTTATTTCTGTTTGGATGTAACGCGTATTCAGGGAGTTAAGCTGGGGACAACCAATTGGTTCGTGACGGACTAATACATCACCCATTTGGTCGTATCATATGGCTTGAAACCCTCCATAATCACATCAGGTAAATTTACAGGTTTAGCGATAGGAATGGAACATGGCACCCCGGGGTATCACAAAGGTACTCATTGGAATAAGTGTGTCAATAGATACAGCCACTTATGCCATGAGGTTGCTACTTATATTTCGGGTCCAGCGGTATAAAAACAATCATTTATAGATATTCTACGCTAAGATCAATACACTTCCGCATCCGTTGAAGTCAATTTTCGAAGCACTTTTCCCACTCCGATTGAGAAACCTCCAAAACATTCATCCCAATGACTGTGCAAATAATGCACTTTTATACTTATATTAGCTCCTAGTTTTTGGAAATTCTGGAGCATTTTGCTAACAATTTCGGCATAGTGAAGACCAAGGGGAACGATTTCACCAGGACATCAAGATCCTGGGGGAAAATACCATGGCCGATGGGATAGCCATATGACGGCAGACTACTGCTGGAACCTACAACGGGACTGTCCCAACAAAAAGTTATGAAAGAAAATCCCATACAAAACGGGTTTCTTAACTCTTGTGTCTTGTAATTATGGAATATTTCTGTCATTAATATTCATTTAAAAATTTTATCGAAATGAGATACCATCACTAAATTGTGAACTTGTTAATCGAATTTATTGAAATATGGCTACTTTTATTTTTAACATATTTACGTTTATAACTAAAGATTAAAAGATAGCATTTGTGAGTTTTTGATTTTTTATGAATTTTAGAAAAACCAAAACATTTTGAATTTTGCATGAAAAAAATTTTTTTTCGAAAAAGTTTCTGAATACTTTCGAAACTATTGACTTTATCAAAAAATATTGTAGGAGTAGCTTGAAGGTAATTTAGCTGCGGATTTTCAGATTTTTTACTTAACCAAACCGGACAAACTGTTCTTGAGTTATGCTAAAATGTGTGGTGAAACCTCCTTAATTTTTAAAATAGCGGTTTATCTCGAGAACCAGAGTCAATTCAAAAAAAGAGAATTATAGGATAAGAACATCACTATCTCGTACATCTAAGTTAACTCCAAAAAGTTGAACCGCAAAAAACAATCTTCATTTTGTCACCCTGTGTAATAGTTTCTCATTGCCAGGTAGTATTTGGAAGGGAATGATATTTGGAGAAATTTTCCAGTGTATAGAAGGGTGTCCCAAAAAATTTTTCTTTTTCGATTTTCATGGTTCCTCAAGCTTAGTTGGAAAACTTACAGGGCAATGTATAATTTGTTTGTAATCATATATATGGTTCCTGCAATATGTTGCCGGGCCCGTTTTTTGCTGTGTGTACTTCTTTGTCGTTACTTAGCGCATGTAGATGTTGCAAATAATACAATGTTTAAAGCAAATCCGATGAAAAATGTTAAACACTTTATAATATTATTAGGTTTATACAATGGGTAAAGAGCTTTAAAGTGGCATAACTCTGGAACTGTAACTGCAAATTTAAAAATTCTTTTTACAAAATTGCTTGCAATTTATCCATCTTTTCAAGTGCATCATTATTATTTTAAATTTTCATAGAAATTTAAAGCAAATCCGATGCAAAAATGGCAAACAGTTTATAATATTATTAGTATCATACAATGGGTAAAGGTTTTGAAATGGTATAACTGTGGAACAGTAACCGCAAATTGAAAATTTTTTAGAATTTAAATTGCTTGGAATTGATATGTCTTATAAAGTGCATTATTAGTTTTTTAAATTTTCATAGGAATATAAAGCGTTATTTACCAAATTTACCCAAAAATGTAATACAATGGTACCTTATTCCGCAAAATCATTGGCAAAACTGGTGGTTTATGCATAAATACTAAAAGCGTGGACGTTTAGCTTCAAAAATGTTGACCTACAAATTAAAACAAATCGTGGTTATTGACCGAGTGTTCAGTAAAATTCAAAACACGTCCGGAATACCCGATTTTTGGGGGAAATTAGACTTACACATCCCGAAGAATCTGTTTTAGTATTAAGAATTATAAATGTATGATTCTTGTTGAAAATGAGGAATAGAAAAACTTCAATAGCAAAAATGTTATTTAAAAAAATATCGATAGTGGCGATCGAATTTTCTAGTTCTCATAGCTTCGTAGACAAACACTTTGGTCAGGACAGCCAACAAATATTGTTGCCACAGCCGAATCATAAAAACAATAGGTTGTCGCAATATAATTTTTCAGTCGCCACAAAGTCAATTGAAGGAATTTAAATAATTTTTTAGCCGTTATTACAACTGTATCCTTTAGGTTACAGCTAATTATGTTACCACAACTAGATTTTCTTGTAATTGAACACTCGAACTTCTGATTAGGTTTAATATCGTCAGATAAAAAGCAAAAGAACGTAACTAAAATTTTTATTTTGTTCAAAGGAGTTGAAAACCCCCTTATAAAAAATACAAAAAATTCAGTTTCCCAGTATATTTTCGAATTTTACTGAAGGTAAGGCTTTACTTTTGCTAAGACTTGAAAATTTGAATTGAAAAATTAATTCCTCACCCATTTACGAAGATTGTTTCTTCTCTTGGAAATATAAATTAGAATCGTAGTTACGCGGTTTTGCATTTCTGCTAACGATATGGAACTTTTGGAACTTTACTTCCACTCATTTCATATTTTTTCAATTAAATTTAAATATCTGTCACTCTAAAAGAAACAGCCCATTAAATGTTTTTTCTTGTTTAACCACAACAACTGAATGTATTTTTTGGATAAAAACCACAAAAATATGCAAATTTTATTTTAATAATATATTTTTGTTTCCTTTGTAATGTGGTAAACTTGGTTTGGTGGGCCAAATGCAACTGTTTGTAAATGTCAAATGTTATATAGATAACAAAGAAAATTTAGTGGAACGAAAAGTATTAAAAGCTACCGGAAAACATCTTAAAACCGTATTAATAAAAAATTTTAGGTTTACACATAAAAAGTAAAAAGTTTAATGTTGTTGCTGATTTGATCGCCTTGCTGGATTTGGGGCAAAGCATGTATACAATTTATTAAAATTTAAATAATAATTTCCACTACCATATTTTCAATAGCTGAGGAAGATATGTATCGCATTCCAACCTTCATATAGCCAGTTTGGGCTGTCAGCTACCCACTGTGAACAAAAACGGATACGGATTCTTTTCGAATCCGTTACGAGTCAGTGAAATCAAAAAAAAGGGAAATGTAAGTTCTCGAATCCATTTCGAACCCGTTACGAGTCCGTAAAAATATAAACAAGCGAATCAGTGCAATTGCGGTTTGGCGGATCCGTCTCGAACGAGACATAAAAAGCAAATTAGTGAGATATTTAATGTCGCAGATTCGTATCTGAATTGATAAAACACTAAAACTTAAAAAACTTACTAAAACGATTTAAATTTAGCTGGCGACGAATTTTTTTATTTGTAAAAATTAATATATATATATACTTTAATGTAAGTGAAAAACTTCAGTGGGTTAGAGGTAGAAAATATAATTCATTACCTATTTTAATTTTAATCGGGTTGAAGAATTGAGCAGCTTATTTATTTAGAATAATTTGCAGAGTTGATGACCCAGTTGACGACCCAGAAATTTGAATACGAGGAAAACGAAGGAAAATGAAGAAGTTGTGTCGGTGTACTTCAAAGCTCCACTAGGAATCTTTCCAAGTGGACCACTGAAAATAGGCTAGAAAACCAGAAAAAATCGGAGAAGTACAAGTTAATATTGTATACCAAAATCCTAGAGGTGGCCTCGGTGGTACAATGATGAGTTGGCGCGACTCTTGTACATGAGAACGTGGATTCGAACCATGCTCTGACCGCCTTAAATTTCTTTCGACGACGGTCACGTGGCTTAGTGATGACAACTTAGTACTTAGCCATGAAAAAGCTGCTTAAAATAATGTTCGGAACCGGTGTAAGACTGTAGGTCCCACTCAGTGATTATAAAACTAGAAAATCTCACAGCTCACTGGCTACGAGAAGCTCTCCCGAGTCCCTTCATTGCATGTTAATGGAAAATATTAATTTTTTGATGTGTTAATATCTATAGGCACGGGTAGGGCAATCTATCAAAGTGAGCACATGCAAACAACACACAGCGTTAGCACCACATATGTGGTTATTTTACCACAATAGTATCTGCCTGAAAATTAGTATAATGGTATTGATGTAGCGGCGGCGAACAAACAAGCAGCTCGTCGTCGCCAAAGAGTATTTAATAATATAGAGAACTCATGGAACGAATTGTATGACTCAAAAGCACATCTGGCCAATGATTGAAAACGTATTACTCTCTTTTTGTCATAACTTGGTCGATTAATAATTGTTATGTCAAACATTGATGCTCTTTGGAACATTTATGCTTTTTGTATTGTTTTATGTAATAACATTGTCGAAATGTTTATATTGAAATAGTCTATACAGAGACTAAGACTCGTTTATGCTCTTTTACTCAGACTCTGTACATGAGAGCGGAGAAAGAGTGCAATAAGTTCTCAATACTATTTAATACTTTTCGTCGTCGCTCTGTTTATGACAAAACAAAAACAATTATTTCAATGAGCTAAGTTATGCTTTTTATTCTGTTGTATATAAAGCATTCAAACAAGCAGGTCGTCGTCGTTCTGTTTATGACAAAACAAAAAGAATTATTTCCGTGAGCTAAATATTCCTTTATTTATTTTAATAATATTACATATGATGTTAAATCAGTTGTAAGACAAAAGAAAGTGCAAAAGTAAAAGAGCCTTCACCACAAAAACTATTCATTTTTTATATTCCATTGTAGCATTTTCTAACGTGTTCATAGAAACCGAACAGGAGCCGTGTAACGAAAAGATGTTCACACATCGCCGTTGATTTTGAACACTCATTGATTTTTTTTATTTTATCCTAGATGTAATATAAATTGGTCTTAAGGTTGCCAGTTGCCGACCCGAAATATACTGCCAGGTATTCCGGAGTATTTGGCACCAGTGTGCTTAGTTCCAGACCTATAACTATGGCCTGAATCAGTAAAGACTCTGTGATTATAAAATAAATTCATATAAATTGTAAACCAGTGGCGATAGTGCATGTCCCCTATAGTGGTTTTCAAACAGGAACTGCTCCAAGGCATAGATTCAAGTAACTAATAATAATCACTACAGTAAATCTGCTGTCGAAAGATTGGTGACGATGTGCATTGTCAGTATCATACGTACAATAACCATCGAGGTTTAGCCACTAAATTTATTTGACAGATAAATGTCGGCTAAGTCAGAAATGTGCCCAGACGTCATTCACAACGGAGCACCCGTCTCATGATCACGGAACGATTTCTACAGATCTTCATTAATACCTCTTAAATAAATAAATGGTTTTCCATTACATCCCATGATGGAATTGGGGAGAGCTTCTCACAACCAGTGAGTTGTGCGCTTTCTAGTTTTATACTCACTGACTGTGACCTACAGTTTTACACTGGTTCCGAACATTATTTTTGAGAAGCGTTTTCATATCTAAAAACTCGATAGTGTCGCCGTCGCTTTGCGAGGTGACGGCCGACGAAAGAATTAAAGGTGGTCAGACCAGGGATCGAAACCAGGACCTCATATACAAGAGGCGCGCACACTAAACACTTCACCACCGATGTCCACGTATCTGTTAAATGTGAGCATCAAAATAACTACATCGAACTTTGGGACAAAACTTTTCAATCATACGACCTTCCATATAAGCCTTATCGGCATATAAGGTAACTCGACTTGTACACTAACGGCTCCCAATTAATTGATAACGTAGGCTCTGGGATCTATACCAGAAAGACGTTGAAAAGTCGGTCTTTTTTTGACTTTAGATGCAAATATTACGAATATTTGGAGCTTGCCACAAATATAGTATAATTTTTTACAGTATTACATTTTGGAGACAAAATTAATAAAACGTGATAATATATGTGTTTGTGATACAAATATTGCTGTGCTTGTCATACAAATACAGAAGTGTTTGCTGAACGACAGAGTATTGTCGAGAGCGAGAAAATAAAAGAGGAACAAAGGGGAACAAAGAGGGATTATTCACCGTCTAAGTTGTTCATGTGTAACAGAATTTTTGCATCAATCTTTTAGTCATAAATATTCCCGAATAAATATTCCCGAATGCGTGTGTAAATTTTAGATGAAGCGAGTGCTTTTTCTGGTGACTGATCTGTTGCGTTTTATTTTCATGCATTCAATCGTCAATCGTGCATCGCTCAGAGGATAGCAACCGCACTTGGTCGATTAAATATGCTATGACAAAATATTATGTTAGTAAACAATATGTGTGATCAGTGAAAATATGAGTAGCTAACGACTCGGCTGATTTTTGCATACGTAATTCGCATATATGCGTGTTGTCAAAGTGAGAACTGATTTTAAGGTAATAAACTGAAAACAGCCCTTAAAAAGAAATTTATAAAAAATAAATCACCACACACTTCCTGGGATATATTGGTTAAATATTTATTTATTTTTAAAACTGAGTTAATAACCAACTATTGTGAAATACGCAGCCCGAGAGGAGCCCTGGCCTGCGTTATATTTGTATTTATGTTTTCAACATAAGAAATGAATTGTCTGTGTATGACTATTTCAGCCACTCAGCCTGACCGAACTGAGTGCCATTCTACTTCTTTTATATAAAATAATTCACAGTAATAAGATAAAATCCTTTTCCTTCAATCTCTTTGTACAAGCAAAAAATAATCTTTTGTGTGGGCTCAACAATAAAGTACCCACGACCAGTGGTCAATTTGTTGTACTTTTGGCCTAAGGATATTTTTCTCTTTCTCTTTTGAATATGTCATTTTCATTCAAATCTATTTTTCTGACTTTGAAATGTTCTTAAAGTATTTTATGTGTGTTTTATGTTTGTGTGCTGTCGTAATTCTACTGCGAGAACACAACGGAAATCGTATTATTTTATGGAAATGACAAAACATTAGATACTTGACTTCAACGTTATGGTGGTGGCGGTGGATAAAGAAACCAAATAGCAGCAGACGAAAAAAGAAAATAATTTGCATACAATTGCTTTGTTCGTTGTTGGATATGGTTTTTTTTTTTTAGAAAAATGAAAACGTTTCGTCCCATGACAGGTTTCTCTCTATTTTTGCACAAGTCCTTCCAACCGTAGCAGCGCAAAAGAGTAATGCAATGATAGGGACGTTGTGATTTTAAAGATGACATAAATAAAGATATCAGTTGTGTAGGGAATTAATACTGGAAACTAGTTTAGATAATACGTGGAATGAGTGTAGATGAGACAAATAATATGAAATTGAAATTTGTTCTATGTTTATGACGTACAGTAAGCGAAATTCTGTTGCTGGTAATTAGAGAAACAGATAATGAACAGGACGCACTTTCGATAGGAGAGTATGAGTTGTTATTGTGTGTGACAGATCAGTGAAATTGATAACATTTCAAATTCAAAAATTTAACTTGATAAAAATTACACAAATTGAAAGATTTTGGCGTATAAACTGGTAAATATATAACTGAGATTTTATACACTCCGCACTGTTCAAAAGGCTTCGTTATTTGGTTTTTTAAACGACTTATTTTGATTTAAAATTCAAATAGTGGTTTCTCTCTATTGACAAAAAGGACCAATTTAAAAAAAATGCCATTTCCTAAAAAAAACTTTTCTTAAAAAAATACCTTCTTTTAAAAGTACATTTTCTTAAAAATAAAATAAAATAGTACTTGACGAATTTTTTAACTAATTTTAAAAATGGCATTTAAGCTACAAATTTGAATTTCGGCCACTTTGTTTCTGATTCATTGTCATGCCTTGATTTTTGCAATAGCAGCTATAAATTGGCCTTATCCCGTCTAGCCAACAACAACAGAAAAAACAATCGGAATATATGAAAACATCTCCTAAGTGCTAAAAGCTGCTCCTCCAATAAAGCTATTAACGCACACATACACACTCACTAAAACGACTCTATCTATGTAACTATGTAAAAAGGCCAAACAAAGATTTGGCAAAGGCTCCAAAATCTAAGTGGAATTCAAGTTCAAGGTTTTCTTTGTTTTAGTTTACCATCAAATGCAAATCCAAAGCAATTTTAATGGTCTCCACGTTATGCCACGTTAAGCATTATATCCTTGGAATAGAGAAGAACCATACGAAGGACAATAAATAAGAGGGCATCAAAAAGCTTTAATTTCTTGTGGGGATAAGTTATTGTTTTAAGTGTTTTAAATGCAATCTTGATGATAGTGCGATTCTTAACGCTATCTCCCTTACTCTTTTCTGCAATTCTGTCAAAAGTATTGTCTTTTAGATTAGTTTATACATATATGTAATAATTTTTATTTGAATTTGAATTTTTATGACCGATTTTTTTAGTTTTTGGTTAATGTATGAGAAATTCATAAATACTACAATCTTACAAGTCATGAACATTTTTCTAATTGAAAAATGGTTAGGGTTTGTTGGAAATAATTCAGTTCAACCCACACTCACTGGCATGACTAGTTTCGAACTCCGTGACAAGTTCATCGTCAGATGCCTAACTATAAATAAATAAATAAATGGTTTCCCATTACATCCCATGAAGGGACCGGGGAGAACTTCTCACAACCACTGAGCTGTGCGCTTTCCAGTTTTCACTCACTGATTGGGACCTACAGTTTTTACAACCGATCCCGAACGGTATTTTGAGAAGCTTTTTCATGGCTATATACTCGATAGTGTCGCCGTCACTATGCGAGGTGACCGCCGCCGAAAGAAATTTTTTAAGGTGGTCAGAGCAGGGTTTGAACCCAGAATCTCGTGTACAAGATGCCTAACTACTGTGGTTGAATTGATACCATCGGTTGATCATAAATTCCGCAATTCACATGTGCGAATTAGTATCGGTCGAAGATCCCTTAGTATCAACATCACTGAATGACCTATAATTCCAACAACAAGAACATACAGAATTTTTGCCACCATGTTCTTTTATTCCTCATGCGTTCTCGCATTGTTGCATTGCCTTGAGGTGAGTTTTAATGTATATCACAGAGTTGTATTTTTCCGTGGTATAGCATTTTTGATGACCGGGCCATTTTTGAATTTATTTTATAATGATATTTGGAATTTAAAAAGTCCCCGCTCATCCCGGAAAATGTATTCGAAGAACATTGAATTTATCACGCCGTTTTCAAACAGAATCATATGCAATATACAAAAGTTTTAAGACACAATCATTCTCTGTCTGGATTAATTACATGTCCTAACTATAACTTACAAAGCCGCTATCGATATAAAATACTACCAATACCGGAATTCTGTAACTTTTTTGTGATAACAATTGGTAGTTAAATTAAAGCCACTAGGAAATTTTGTAAAATAAGAAACAGGTCCATGACCCACCTCCAAAATTTTCCTGGCCCTGTAAAAATAATACTAAAACCAGTTGAACTTCCGTATATCGTATCTCAAGGGGATCAAGAGAAACTTTGCTATACAGAAATTTCGCTATACATAAATGTTTGAAAAAATTATGTTTTGGAATGAAGTTCCTTATCGCTCGTTGCGGGATGAGGGCTAAAGGAAAAAAAAAATTAAACAACTCACTATTGTCATCTATATTGGGTGCTTTTGCTTTGGTTTGTGTCAAGAAACATATGTTGGGAAATTTCTTGTTTAATGGGAAGTTTTCTAGGTGGAGTCTGTAACCAATATTTAGCATATATTGTAGTTTTAAACCCAATAAAAAGTAAATTTAGAAAAGCCAAAATAAAAGAAGTTTATAAAAAGAAAATTTTCTTATATAATACCTATTCATATTCTTAAACAAAGTATTTGATACCGTTGCTTGAAAAAAGTGAATTTTCTTACAAAAAGTAAAATTTTCTTAAAAAATTATTTTTTTTAAATAAGTACCTTTTCTTAAAATACAACAATTTCTTATAACAAATCGCCTTTTCTTAAAAAAATACATTTTCTTTAAAGAGTACTTTTTCTGTGTAAAAAAAACTTTTCTTCAGATAAGTACCTTACTTACTTACTTACTTATCTGGTCTCGGACAGCCCCGTGGGGTCAGGGACCTTACAAAACGAAGACAACATATTTCGCCAACCAGTTCGATCTTTTGCTTTATTTCTCCAGTTGGCAATACCAAGTGTACGCCGGGATTCGTCAACCTGATCCCTCCAGCGGAGTCTTGGTCTTCCTATTTTTCGTCTCCCTTCGAGTTCGGTTTAGGAAACCCTTCGCGCTGGTTCATCTTCATCCATTCTACTGACATGGCCTAGCCAGCGCAATCGCGTTATCTTGATCCGCTTAACTATGTCAATGTCAGGATAAAGCTCATACAGCTCATGATTCATGCGTCGCCGATACTCGCCGTTGTGCACTATAGGGCCATACATTTTTCGGAGTATTTTTCTCTCGAAGACTCCTACAGATGTTTCGTCTGCTTGCGATAGGACCCAGGATTCTGCGCCATAAAGCAAGACAGGTTGAATGAAAGTCTGGTACAGATGGACTTTTGTTACTAGAGAGAGGGCTTTATCTCTAAAGTGCTTGCTTAGCCCAAAATAACATATATTCGCAAGCACAATTCTCCGCTTGATCTCAAGGCTGACGTTGTTGTTTTTGTTCACGGCAGATCCGAGATAAGTACCTACTCTTAACCCTAGAACGTCATCCTTATTTGTTGTACACTAACGTCATTCTTCGTCATTTTGACTTCGACCTATTTCAAGACGCTATAAATAATATCGTCAATAAGAATGGGAACCAATATTAATGTTATTTGTTCATTTACTTCACTTTTAACCAATGTTCAACAAAAAATCAGTTGGAAAACGACTAACGCTATACGAATAATCAAGACAAAATAAACGAAAAAACATATTAAAACTCTAAAATAATGCCCCGCGTCGTCGTTTTGACGAAGGATGACGGTGCAGGGTTAAAAATATACCCATTCTTGAAAAAGGAAAAATTAAAAAAAAAATCCCAATTATATACCTTTTCAAATTCATCAGGAATGATTTTTATTTATTCGGCCGTTTTCTTATTCGGCCTTTCCAAATTCATCAGGAATGAGTTTTATTTATTCGGCCTTTTGACTTATCGCTAAATTACCGTTTTCTTTGCAACTTAGCAATCGACAATCGCTTGCTTGTAACCAAAACACGACTAATACCTTTTCTTTTCTTGAGATAAGTAGCCTTTCTGAAAATAGGTACATTTTCTTAAAAAAATAACCTCTTCATGAAAAGAGTACCACTTCTGTAAAAAGTACCTGTTCCTAAAAACAGTACTACTTTGCACAAAAAATTCATACTCTTATAGCTTTTACTTAAAGAAAGTATTTCTTTTTAAAAATTGTCCTTTTCTTAAACAAAACATTAGATTTTATTAAGAGAAGTACCTCTCTTTAAAAAAGGCCCTTTTCGGTAAAATATAGTTAGCAATATGTCAAAAAAAGTGGTTTTTCCAATTTAAAGATATATGTACCAAATTATATGTACTGATTTGGGGATACATTCGGCTATCTGAAATACTCATTAGGGTGGCCCTCAATTACATGATATGTGAATTATAGGGTGTTCTTGTTGTCATTGATTTTTCAACTGATTACGAATTTTTTCCTGTAATTTTATTAATATCCGAAAAACTGGAATTTTTTAATTTTTTACAATAAACTGGGTTAGTAGCCTTTCATTTAAGATGAATATTTCATTCGTACACTGAGAGAAAAAAAAATTATTATAATAATAAGTGGTAAAGGTAGATTTACGACTTTTTCATTTAAAATGGCAAAAAACGGCTAAAGATTTTTGGCCAAAATTTTCTATTTCTCGTTTAGAACCTTAAAATCTTAAATTCTACCAAGGCGCTTCGCAGTACAATGTTTCGTTTGGAAAAAAAATTGAAAAAACTTCAAGAAAAATGGAAAAAATCCAAAATTGTTAGCTTTTTTACCTTCCTCAACTCATAACGTCCAAACTAAGCTTTGTGACGTGAAGCGCCTTGGCAGAATTTTAGATTTTAAGGTTCTAAACGAGAAATAGAAAATTTTGGCCGAAAATCTTTAGCCGTTTTTGTGCCATTTTAAATGAAAAAGTCGTAAATCTACCTTTACCACTTATTATTATAATAATTTTTTTCTCTCAGTGTACGAATGAAATATTCATCTTAAATGAAAGGCTACTAACCCAGTTTATTGTAAAAAATTAAAAAATTCCAGTTTTTTTTTTTTTTTTAATTTAATTTTTTAATTTTTGAGCCCACGAAAATGGTTAAACTGTGTTATATTTTGAAATACAACTAATTTAAAAAAAAAACTCGTGGAATAAATATTGTTTCTGAGTCCCCAAAGATTCATATTCAACAATAAAAAAGTTCTTTTTCGCAAAAAGTCGTTTTTGACATATTGCTAAATATAGTACACATTCTTACAAAAGGGACCTAAAAAAATACTTAAAAAAAACATTCCTTAAAAAAAATTTGTTAAAAAAAAGTTTATAATTGTACAAAAAAGTACAGATCCATTTAAATCTCTACTAGTATATAAGATACTAGCTGACCCGGCAGACGTTGTTCTGCAAATTTTGTTCAAATACCGTTAGCAGGAGCAGAAATAATGGATTTTTAATTTGTGGTTTGTATGGGAGGTACCACGTCCCTTTGTCCAATTGGACCGAATAGTAAATCTAAACCACACAATTTATTCAAATCGGTCCAGAAGTTTAGAAGGAGTTCAGTCAGAAACACACGTGCAGTAGAATTATATACATACATATGTACATAAAGATAACGAATGGAACTTCGTCCCAACCGCGTGTCCGCTGACACACCTCATGCTATTTTTATGTTGTTTTGTTTCAAATAATTAGTTATTTTTGATTTGAGTTTGAGTTTGATTTTCGCTACGTAATATTTTTTCTACAATACCGTGCCATTTCTTTGAATGTATCCAACCATCCTACACGTGCTTCTAACATTAAGTTTCCCAATGCTTCAGCGAATTCTTTGGTCTTCTCTCTTATAAGCGGAGAGAAGGTGTTCTCTCTCTTAAAAGCTGTGATTTGTTTTTCAAAATCGTTGATAGATTGATGGAACTGATACAAACATTACTAGTGACGACATTTTGTTTATCAATTGATATCGTCCCATTTATAATTCGGGACTTCCCCTATTTAAATCTTTACATCTGTTATGATAAGAAACAAGAATATAAATAATTTTTAAAAAATTCAAGCGAGATCGAAAACACATGAGCATTTGAGTTGCGTTAGTCGAAAAATATTGTCGTAAAGAAATATTCTCTATTAAGAATTTCATTATAAGGAGAGCAAAACATATTGAAAATTTAGCAAAATGGTAGTGTTCTGGAAACGAATTCGTTATATAAAAACTTCGTTGTACTGAAGTTCGTAAAAGAGAAATTTGAATACACCACATCCAAGTAATTTTATAATTTGTTGGCGTAGTTGAGGTCCTAAACAAAAACATTTCATTTGTTGGACAGTTCCGGACAAATTTCTTCAGCGTATTCCTTGGCTCATTTCATGAAGAAAAGTCCACTAGGACCATGTCCGAAAATGCAAGTGTGCGAAATGGCAGCGGTTTAAAATTTTTAGGATTGGGGGTCGGAGGGTAGTAGAGTAAAGTTGGTAACTTCTGAGCCAGTGGTCGGATTGTACGACGTTGCAGTTGAAGAGTTAATTTTGGATGCAATAGACGAGAACCCAACGACAAGCACAAGACGAATCGCGGTCCAAGTTGGTGTGGCACAATCAAAAGTATGGCGGGTCCTTCACAAAGAAAAAAAACATCCATTCCATTTCACACGAGTTCAAGAACTCTTGGCAGCCGGTTTGCCACTACGCGTCAACTTTAGCCGTGAGATGTTGCAACGTGATGTACACGCATTTATGTTTTTACGTTCGATTGTGTGGACCGACGAAGCGCAATTCACGAGAGACGGCATAACTAATTTCCATAATTTGCACGAATGCTCCCATGACAATCCCCACAACTAGAAAGAAACAGCATTTCAACACCGATTTGCCGTCAACGTTTGGGCTGGCATCATCGACAACACATTGATTGGGCCAAAAGTACTTCCGCCCAGGTTAAATTCGCAAAATTATTTGGCTTTTTTCAAGAAGTCATGCCAGAAATCCTAGAGGAAGTACCTCTTGCGGTACGAAATCATGTTTTCTACCAACAAGATGGTGCTCCAGCGCATTACGAGCTTATTGTGCAGGATTGGCTTAACACCAATTTCCCTCGACGTTGGATTGGACGAGCTGGACCAATCGCCTGGCCGCCACGACCTCCAGATCTCACACCACTTGATTTCTTTTTGTGGGGCTACATGAAAGATTGTGTGTATTCTGTGCAGATCCACAATCGTGAGCAGTTACTTGCACGCATTGAGGAAGCTGCGGTAAAAGTTCCTGAAAAGATGAGTGAACTAAACGTGGCGGATGTGGTTCGCAAACGGCTGCAATTGTGTTTAGTAGAAAATGGGAACCACATTGAAAACTTCCTTTAACATCAAATGTTTTTTTCCTTATGTGTTTGATTCTTCAGCCAAAAATTTCAATAAAATAAAATCTTAAACGTATCAATTTACAAAAACAAATAAATGTGTGCTGTTATTTCGCTTCCAAAAACAAAAACAAACATTTTTGCATTTCAGTAAAATGGTCGGTAAGACCTCTGGGCTTCGTTTAGGTCATTTTGGAAAGGTCAGAGGTATGGCTATCTTTCAACAGAAAAATAAACATAAGTTACCTGCCATCTGGCTGAGCAAATTAAGGTTATGTGAATTTTTTTTTCCATTTTTTTTCCGAAAGGTCTGTATTTCGCCGATTTGACTTTTTTTATTGATTCTGAAAGGCATCTTAAAAGACCTTGCCAACAAGCCCAAAAACCCTGTATTAATATACAAAACTATATTTTGTTGTCAGAAAATAAATTGCTTCTAAACATTAGTATATTTTGGAGGAACCACGGATATATTTCCTGGTATACAAATGTGTGTCTGAAACACACGAATACGTCCACGGAATATAATGGATGTTTGCATTAAAACTCGCACATCTTTGCACATAAACATGCTAATGATCACATTTGTTTACATACAAAGTTTGGGATTAACAAATATATGAATATTTTGTGTGTGGTCAAAACATATACATTAGGGTGGGTCAATTTGTATGGGACCAAAAACTTGACAAAAAGTATAGCAGAAGCGTAATCTCCAGCAAATTCTAAGAAAATGTTCTCAAGAAACCATGGTTCTAAAATCAAAATCGAGCCCGTGATTTTTCACTTGAGAATTTGTATTTTAGCGTAAAAAATCGACCCAAAGGCCATACTTTTGAAACTTGATACTCTTCGATTTCGACGAAATTTCACACATAAATTTTTAATTTTAGGTCGAAACTCCCCACGGTTCATGTTTTATAACTAGCTGTGTAAAATTGGTCAACTGCAGAATTTTTGAGTAATGTTAGAAAAACTTTTGAATGCGATATCAGATTGTAGCGATCGAGGTATCACCTGATAGGTTTTAACCTTATCTTTAGGAATAGAAATAAGAAATACAAATGGCAAATCTATTGTCTCATTCGAAAGTTATTCTACCATTAACACAGGTATCTCTTCAAAAAAAATGCTGCAGATGACCAACTTTACACAGCTATTAAACATTAACCGTAGGGAGCTTTGACCTAAAATAACCATTCGTGTAACGGCAGCAACGAGTAGAATATATGTGTGTGAAATTTCATTGAAATCGACCAGTATCAAGTTTCAAAAGAAGGGGTTTTGGGTCGATTTTTTACGCTAATATGTATAGAAATTTTCAAGTGAAAAATCACGAGCTCGATTTTGATTTTAGAACAATGGTTTCTTTGAAATATTTTCATAAAATTTGACATATATTATGTGGCTTTTATACTCTTAGTCGGCAAAAAAATTGAGCAACCCTAATATACATGGTTCCTGAAAACGTGTTCTTATATTACAGAGGCTGTTTCTTCCAGCGTGGAAGACATGGGAAGAAGAAGCACTCTCTAAATCCTCAAATCTTTGTTTATTAGGGACTCTCAGTTATCCAAAATTAAAGCAAGCCAGAATGAATTTATACACATCACTAGATTGGTGTTTTGCAGACCTCCTTACATTATAGTTCGAAAAATATACGCTGAAAACTGTGAATTTTGTTAATTTTTGGATGCAAATATAACAGGTGCTTGGAGCTTGTCTCAAGTATAGTATACTTGTGTCCAAATAGGTCGTGTTTGCTATTTAATATTACACGTTGGCGACATAATTACTAATATGTTTTAATATATATTAATTTGTGGCCCAAGTATAGCTGTGTTTGGCGTACAAATACAGCTGTGTTTGTAGTACTATTTACTCTCTATCGTGAGCAAGAGAATAGAAAAGGCACAAGGAAATATTATCAACAGTTGTATGTGTAAAATAAATCAATGGCTTCCTATTACATCCCATGAAGGAATTGGGAAGAGCTTCTCACTACCTTATGTTTTGGGAGGAAATACTCACATCTTTCCACGTAAGTAATCGGATGTTTGGGATGAAGCACGCATATGTTTCCACGTAAAAGCATACATGTTTGCCAGTAAACATTCGAATGTTTGCATGTAAACACAAGCAAGTATTCGACTTTCAAACATGTTTCTAATATGAGTGTGTGTCAAACATGTATACGGTTCCTGCTGAATATGTTTGGGAGAACCTGTTACAGAGGTCGATTTTGTTTCAGTTATATAACTAATGATACTTATCACACCTATTTATAATCAATAAATTGGTGCTCACACCAAAAATAAATATGTGAAATGCAAAACTTGTTATTCTAGCGCTTTTTGCGAACCTTGTAGCGTTATGTAACTTGGTTTCAGTACATTAATGACATTGAGATCCAATCTGCTTGCAATCGCTGGCAAATGAAACACATAATTTGAATTGTAATTTGTGACAGACTTTTTTTAACACAAAAAATAATATTGCGCTGTGGTATTAGGTAGGTACGACTATTGGGTAAGAAAAATTATTTTAATTTTAATTCTCAAGGAAATAGGCAAGAAGTTAAGATATGGGGACCCGAAGAATCAGATCCGAACGTCTCACAACCAGTGTTTATCGTTTAGCTACTGTCAAATATTTAGAACTTAAATTAAATTTGTTTTGTAAATCATTTCTAATTTGTTCGAGAAAATATCAGTACTTACAATATGTGTCGGTTGTTAGGCGATCGATGGTGTCCTGCTTCAATTTTGAATTTTTCTTGCCCATCTTTGTGTGTTGTTGATGGTAGTGTGGCTGAGGTTGATTTGTTGTTGTTACACCTTCTTTAGTTGCTTTCGGTTATACGGACTCTGGGGTTTGTGGTGGGTTTTACAATTTAAGTGTCTACTTTTTTGGGGTGGTTTTGAGAGTAAATTTGGTTGGTTTTTTTCCTTTGGTATTTAATGCACTTTAATTTTTTAAAAATGTATTTTCCTTTGCTGTTTTGAAAACTAAGGCGTCATATCTTTAGTTTGGTTGTCCCAATTGTTTTTGTGGTATAATAAACCAAATATTCTTTTTATATATCAATGTGATGCATTTGCTTTATGGTTGAAAACCTGAAAAGATACAGAGCGGAAATTAAAATTAAATTATTGAAATGTTAAAATAAAAGTCAGGAGTGTAATGGTTTTAAATAAATTTTATATAAATTTTAAATTAATTTAAAATCATAATCGTTATGCTAAATGAGTTAGCATATTGATGGCACATGATTAATAGATTTGAGATAAGTTTGTAGTATCTGTAATTAATATATAATAATATAATAATAATATAATTACTATGTATTACAGGTTTAACTGGCATTTTCTCCTCAAATTCAAACATTTTTAATAATTATTTTAATTTATTTAAAAAATTTTTTTCCCTTTACATCCCATGAAGGGATTAGGGAGAGCTTCTCACATTTAATTGAAACTGAAACTGAAACTTTATTTAAAACTGTACACTTTTGTTAAATACTTTGATTGCTAAATGTTCTTTATATCTCGTTTCAAATCTTCTCAATATCCATATAAAAATATTCAAGGTACACCCAATTCTGCACCGAAATATATTTGGAAATAAAATATCCATTAATGACCGTGACCTATACAGAAATTGTAAACAGCTGAATCGGCTGACATATATTCACATCCTTTAATCTTTTGCTACTATTGTGGTGTATTCAATGAACACGAACGAACACAAGCACATGGTGCCTGCAATAACTTCCGAACACATACGCCAACTATTAAATCAATAGTGATTAAAGACTGAAGTTGTTGCTGTTGTAACTCAACACAACTCATAGCTGCACACATTTTTGCGGGTGTCATCCATATAGTATATCCTTTGAAAAAACCTACAACTTTGTGAGCAGACGATTCCTATAAAACCGCATACCAATACACATGCCACGCTGGCGGTTGCATCTGTCCTCGATAAACGTGAGGATTTGGCGGTGAAAAAACGGCTTAAAGGCTTTAAAGAGAATTCGGCTCAGACAATGCAGAAGCTATGGCGTAAAAAACGCTGTAAACACTACCTTTGATAAAATATAATTTTTTACCTCTAGATACACATTAACATTTACATATTTATAAATATCTTTAATTGACACTTTAACCCGTGCATTTTCCTTGTCGTTTCGTTCCTCAAAAGATATTTACCTTTAGCGTCTCTTGTGATGATGGTTTTTATTCCGAGCATTTCATTTTACATTTAAGCGCAAAATCTGTTTACACTGGGAGTTGACTTTTTATTTATTTAATGAATGAAAGTGCAATTACTCTTTGTGACCAGTTGTTGCCTTCTTGGGATCATTTAAAATATCGTCGGTTAAATAATTGAGCAACATTTGATAAAGTGAAACAGCGAAAATTAATTTCTTAATTTCTTAAATGTGCTTTAATTGAAATAATGCACCATTTTGATTTAAAATTTTGTGTTGTAAATCGATATCAGTGCCCTGTATGCTAGGGAGATAATGAACCTTTAATTTTGACATTGAAGATGACTGTGGACTCAATGTTAATGCTTAGTAATCGTAAGATAATTAGCCAATCGACAGGCATCGACAGTGTGTTATTTCACGGCTTCTGCTACGATATTGCTATTGAATTTAGATATTTATCGATGTTTGTTTTAGTAGGAAGTGGTTAAACTCCCACTGATGAGTCCAAGCAGGGGGTTTCTATGGCACAGCTAATCGAAAAGGTACTAGAGAATGGTGTAGAATGAGAGACCAAAGAAGACATACAGATTATTGACCATGGAGCAAATTAAGTTTAAATGTGTTTGATTGATACTAATAACAGCTAAGTTATGTTGTATGTTGTTTGCATCGAACGAAACTACGCATTCCCTTTTATTTCTGTCCGTATTGGTCCAACCAAAGAGTAAATAACAAAAGCAACTCGAACTCGATGATATGGCCTACTACCTCGTCCTCATCAAGAGAACGCGAGAGAGACATAGCGGCTCTTCTCTATTTCTCTATTGCCAAAGGCAATATGTATTAATTGTAAATGTACGATTGCTGCAAAACACTTCTATATAAGCAAACAACTACTCTGGATCACAAAAACGTACATGGAGCCTTTCTAGGGAATTCGGTTGGTACAACCAGAGACAACAGAAAACTAAAATGCCAGGCAAAGCTTGCACTTGTAAAATCTGCACTACAAACATCATTTTCTTCGGGTGCACATCTGAAAGGATATTCCAACAGAGCATGTTAAAATTTAATGAAACAAGTTGCGTGTGGAGATATCACCGAATTGTTTGTTTAATTTGAAAGGCCTATCAAAAAGATTATTTGGGGAATATGCCGTCATTCAAACGACCGCCGCGGCTTCGGTGTATATCACGCTAAATTTTAACGATGGGGTGGACTATGTTTTACGATAGCATTGGTCTTTGTGGTATATTGGCATGGATCTGCGACTTAAGGACACGTCGCCTCTGCGTGAGATAATTCTTAAATCGATTGTGTAGAATGACCATTGTGGCATCGGCTGCGTAGCACGTAGCGACGTCCTGATGGAACCACAGATCGGTAACGCTCTCCGTTGACGGACCAAACAATTTCATTATGTACAAGCATTGTCACTTGATATTGATTGGCATCGTCCTAAATCCGGCAATGCTTGTTGATGTACCCATTTATTCCAAAATGGGTGTGGTCGCGCGCAGCGTTGCCAGAAGAGAAACCCCATTTTGATAATAAAGTCATATTATTCGCAAGTGGAACTTCCCATGGTGATTGTCTCTATTGTCGGAGATATAAATAACAGGAAAAATTAACAGAAGATAAAACAACATAACCGACGTGAACTGTTAAAATCGGCGCCTGTCCCTATTGGAAATCACCTTCTTCATTAAGCGCGTTTTAGCACTTTTGGGATTTTACTGGCCGTGTTCATTATTTGGCACGTTTTATCACTTTTTGACATCACTGCTGCGTCTGGTACTGCTATACAAGCACTCTCTGTATCGGTTCTCTGTATTTTTTGTCGATTCTTAGACCGCTGTATTCGTGCGTGCGCCTGTCGTTACTGTTATTAATAAATAATAAATATTAAATTGTGACCAATGACTTTCAAGTAGAGGACAACAGAGTTTGCATTTACCAACCAAAGTGTAACCCATACAGATCACCGTGGCGATTGGTTAATGACTTTTTACCCATTATCCACAGTGTAAGGGGAAAATAATGAAAAGTTACCCACGGCGATGGAGAATTACCCAGCACAATTATTCATTCCACATTGGGATTAGGTAAGTGGCCTTTGGCTTTCCCTCACGGCGATGGGTAATAAAATAAAATAAATAAAAATATGTATAGATTAGAAAAAAATGGGTATATCTCTGAAAGGGAGCATCCAATCGAAAAAAATAACTGATTATTTTGGGTTACCAAGGATTTTTCATAAAGTGATCCCATTCGTATGGAAGAATTTGTTTAAATAGCCAAAATAAAACAATCGCTAAAATAAAATAAAATCACATGAGGTATCAGGGGACACCCGATTGGAACGAAGTTCCTTTCGCTACATATTATGTACTAGTTAGTTTCAACACGCCTAAGGCGCCCGTTGAAAAATACGATAATTTTAATGGATCTTTGAGAAACGGTACTGTTCGTCAAATGATAAACTTTTTTTAAGAATTTTTTTTTTAGAATGTATTTTTTTAAATATGTGACCTGGTCTACGGAAAGGGGGCTTAGGTGTCAAAAAATCAATTTTCACTTTTTGGTTGATTCGGATGGAAGATGAGATGCTTTTTCAAGTGGTGAAAAGCAGAAACTCCTAACTTGCTTAGAAGTGTACTAAAAATGTAGAGAAAGAAGAGTAAAAATACGACAAAATATAATTTATTGGTAATGAACAAAATACATTGAATTATAAGCTATAAAGACATGATTATACAGTAGAAAAACGTATTATGGGCCAAAAATAATAATGCTGAGTAGTTTATGTATTTTTTCTTTTTTGTCGTTTTCCTTGAGATCTTTTTACGTGTTGATCCTGAGGAAGATGGACCTGTTTCCTCGTCTGGTTTGAGAACATCTTCACAAGTTTTTGCCTTCCGTTTCTTCGATGGCAAATCTTTCGGCAATGTAGCCACAATATCTACTTTAGATATATCCGAAACTAAGCTGCGAAGATTGTGATAGATGTACCACTGACGTTCCAAAGATAAACCGGCTGGTTGTATAACTTTCGGCATTTCAGGATAGATAGGTTTTAACAGAAGCTTAAAGGACTACACTTCTTCACTGTCTGCGAATTTCTTTGTTTTTACACAATCTGTAGAGATTATGAAATGATGGAATTGCGTTATTCCAACAAGTGACATGTACAGTGGTTTAAAATAGCTGTCCCATTCGTACCAGACGACTTTTTCAGCCGATAAAGCTTTATTATAACCCCCAGGTGATGATGCCTCGACACACTGCAGTAAATCTGCATACGTGTCGATGTTACTGACGGCATACTTACTTTTGAAAATACCGAAGTAATCGTCGCTCTCTTCATAGTTTTCATCATCGTTTTCATCATCCTTTTCATGGAAATATTGTCCGTATACGGCACTGAACTCCTCATCAACACTCATGTTTCATTTCATGCGAAATTCGAAGACGATAATCAACAGAAACAGTAAACGTCACTTCTTCAGTGTTACTTTTTTAAATGTTCCACACTACCAACTTACACGATGAACTATAATAATATTCCGACCAACAACAACACTTACTGGACCAACAACAACACTTACTGGACGTCCGGCGCGGAGAACAATTAATGAGATAATGAGAAACTGACGAAACGAGTTGCTTACTTTTAACAGCTTTTTCACAGAAACTAGTTTTCGCACGTAAGCTCCCTTTTCGTAGACCAGGTCACGTATATTAATATATTTTTAGGTTCTCTTTGTAAGAATATGTATTATAATTTTCCGACAAGGTCCCTTTTTAACGAGAAGTACTTCTTTTATTAAAAGCTAATGTTTTTTTTTAAGAAAAGGTACTATTTTTTAGAAGAAGTACTTTCTGTAAGAAAAAGCTATAAGAGTATGAAATTTTTTTTACAAAAAGTACTCTTTTAAGAACAGGTACTTTTTAAAGAAGTGGTACCCTTTTTAGGAAAAGTTAGGGTTTTAAGAAAATTTACTTATTTTCAGAAAGGCCACTTATTTTATTTTATCTTATAAAACTGGGTTTTCAATAAGAGCGTTACAAAAGTTTTTTAAATAAAACAAAACCGGTTTTAGATACCAATGAAATGCTTTATTCCTGTGAAAGTACGTTCGATGCCATTATGAAAGGAACTCGATTTCTTTTGCATGGCCACCACGGGCACGCTTGCAGAAGTCCAGACGCTGAACCCAATTTTCGACGGTTTTCAAGCATAAATCGGCCGATACTGCTGCAATTTCACGTTCGATATTCGTACGAAGTTCATCAATCGTCGCTGGCTTGTTGGCATTAACCATAGACTTGACGTAGCCCCACAGGAAATAGTCTAACGGCGTGAAATCGCACGACCGAGGCGGCCAATCGACTGAGTCATTTCGTGAGATAACACGTTCACCAAACTTGGTTTCCAATAAATTGATTTTGGCATTCGCTGTGTGGCTTGTGGCGCCATCCTGTTGGAACCACATGTCCTCCAAGTCCATATTATCCAATTCAGGCTACAAATATTCGGTTATCGTTGAACGGTAGTGATTCGCATTCACAGTAATGTACCGGTCTTGATCATCATGGAAGAAGTACGGCCCAATGACGCCGCCGGCCCATAAACCGCACCAAACCGTAATTTTTTCGGGATGCAATGATGACTCATGGATTACGTGTGGATTGCTGTCTGACAAATAACGCATATTTTGCTTATTGACGAAGCCATTCAGCCAGAAATGAGCCTCATCGCTCAAAATGATTTTCCGATGAAAATCCGAATCATTTTCAAGTTGTTGCTCAACCCAATTCACGAACATACGACGCTTATGGTGGTCAAACGGCTTCAGTTCTTGCGTCATTTTGATCTTGTAAGGATGTAGGCCAAGATCTTTTCGCAAAATTCGCCACAACGACGTCACAGACATGCCGAACGCTTCAGAACGACGTGTGAGAGACACATTTGGGCTTTCTTGAACTGGAGCCTCAGCGGCAGCAATATTCTCGACACTACGGGCACTTCTTTGTCTCACTGGCACGGGAACATTTTGTACTGTGCCTGTGGATTCAAAGTTTTCCACTAGACGCTCAATTGTTGATCTGGTAGGACGATTATGACGACCATAAATTGGACGTAGCGCTCTTAAAGTTGAGGCCACTGATTCCAAATTTCGGTGGTAAATTTTAATAATTTCGACTCGTTGTTGGCTCGTATATCTTTTAGGTGTATCTATCTTATTTATATCCATCTTATTTTATTTTTAAGAAAAGGATTTTTTGTAATAAACTTCATCTACATTAAGAGAAGATATTTTTTTTTTTGTAGAGTACGTGGTTTTTAAGAAGTGGGAGTACTTATCTCAAGAAATGTTATTTTGTTTCAAAAGAAAGGGACTCTAAGGAAAGGGTAGTTTTTTAAGAAAGGGCAATTTGTTGTAAAAAAATTTACTTTTTTAAGAAAACGTAATTTTTTAAGCAAAGATATTTCTTTAAGATAAGATATTTTTTTGAATGAAAGGTATTTCGTTTAAAAATAATAAAATGCTTGCAAATGTTAATATATACTAAGTTCCAGTTGCTGAAATATCAAATGATAAAACTCATAAGTATGTAACGTATCTCTGTAAGATTAAATTGTATTTTTGGATAAATAAATATTTTAAATTTGAATTAAGAATATGAATAGATATTTTTTTCAGAAAATTTCCTTTGTCTCAGAAACGACACTTATTTAAGAAAATTTTCTTTTTATAAACTTCTTTCACTTTGGCTTTTCTAAATTTACTTTTTATTGGGTTCAAAACTACAATGTATACGGAATATGGATTACAGGCTCCACCTAGAAAACATCCCATTAAACTAGAAATTTTCCAACACATGTGAGACATCCAAAGCAAAAGTAAACAATATAATTGATAATAGTGGGTTGATACATATTAGTGTTAAAACAAAAGTTGTTTATTTTTTTTCATTTAGCCCCCATCCGCAACGTGGAATAAGGAACTTCGTTCCAAAAATAGCTTAACTCAGAAACGGTGCGTCCAATCGCAAAAATAATAATTTGTTAACTCCATAGGGACCTTCATAGGAGGCATTGACCAATGGATCACTATTTTTTTAACAATCGCTAAATTTTAAATTTTTTCAAACAAAAAATCGGTTAAACGCCCACAGGTTAATGGACAAAATAATGGGTAGTTACCCTCGAGGATGGAGAAATACCCATCATGATTACTCACTACACATGGGGAACGGATAAGCGGCCTTTACCCATTACTTACGGCGATGTGTAATTGGTTACCCAGGGTAAACCCGCCCCTCTTTTCATCGAAAATATGAAAAAATTATAAAAATTTAGTATATATTGGAAACTTGGCGTCCAATCGAAAAATTAACTCATTATTCCGGGTTTCTAAGGATTTTTAAAAAGGTGGTCCGATTCGTGTAGAAGAATTTGTTTTAAATCGTCATATTCGTAGATTCTCAAGATATTCAATAAATTTAAAACTGAATAATTTATATTTGCATAGTTCAAAAATATTTGAAAACTAATAACACGAATTACGTATACATATTTACATCTGAGTGAATAAATATACTTGCGCCCATTTCGGCCTATGTTAGCCAAATTTCTTTCAGGTTATTTTAAACTAAAGGTCATCCCAAACATTCATACGCAATAAGTAAGTATGTCTGTATACTAGGGTTAGGCATTTCTTGAACGTTTTTTGAATATCCCCATGCTCTCGCAATATGATATAAGGCTTAAAAAATATGAATAACTGCGTCATTACTTTTTGATATTGCAAAAAACCTTCCGCCCCAAATGCAATTACTTTTACTCAAACCCGATTATTACTTTTTGCTTTCTGCATGATTGTAAAAATTTCAAAAAAAAATTTCGTTTTAAGTCTTTCATGTGGCTGTTCTTAAGAATCTGTTGATCGATCACTAATTGGTCATTGTGTATATTTAAAAGAACCAACCCGTAAAAAACATAGTTTTTGACTCTAAATTCTTTATATATGACCACACCCCTTTGTTCAATCCCGCCCATATTTGCAACAGATCTTAGAATATATAAACCTAACCAACATACCCAAGCAGGAGCAAAAATAATGGATTTTTAATTTGTGATTTGTATGGGAGGTACCACGCCCCTTCATCCAATCCCACCCATATTGTGACAGTTTATTTTTATCGTCGCAATTAGTTTGTCTGCGAAGTTTCAGCTCGATTTGATCACGGATAAAGGGATAAAAATCAAACCAAAGTTTTTTCGGTGCGGTGCATTCAGACAGGTGAAGTTAATATAAAGAATTAAAAAATTTATTTTTCATATTTTAAAAATCACAAAAAATATCTGATTTGAGTAAAAGTAATTGCATTTGGTGCTGAAGTTTTTTTTTGCAATATCAAAAATGTAAAGACACAGTTCCTCATATTTTGTCATGCCCTACATCATACTTCGAGAGCATTTGCGGCAAAAAAAGTGCCTAACCCTAATGTACACAGAAGATGCCACATGATTACAATATTTATCGGCGTCTTGACGAGCTGTCCCACTGATGAATTGTGACATAAGGACGTCTTGTGCACAGGGCATCAGCTGTTGACAAACTTCGGAAAATTCGTGGTGACTTTTTACCCAATGTATGAAAATATCAGGGGGTGTCACGAAGTTTTTTATATGGGAGCGGATCGGAGCGGATACTTTGACACGTCAGTTCTTAGTCTCTGATGGCATCTTTTAGAAATTTCCAACTGGGTAAATTTGGACCATTTTAACTAATGTGATGCTTCATCTGTAAAGGAAACAAATTTTGTCCTACAATCATCAATTTATATCAGTAGACACGGATGTAGACTTAAACCATAAACCATAAACTAAGCTTCCCAAAATGAACACCAGAATAAATTTTAATCTATATCACACATCTCGTAATTGTATCTTTAATTGTAACTTATTAGTAAATATTTTTCTCCAACCGCATCATACTATTCTACTGCCCACACCGCAAGATATTTTCGACCTTAAACCTGAAAATAGAATGAATAGATTTTGCAAGTCAATCAATCAAATGGATTTGAATGTAGCTATAAATATACAAATATATTTATATTCAATTCATTGACACAAAATCAAGATATACAATTTGCTACTAAGTGTTGGCAAATGATTTCGATGTTACAAGTCAATTATATTATTTGAAAATCATACGCTGCAGGGGTTGAAACCCCATTTCAAATGTTTGATTGACATAGCTACATTGCAAGACAAACTGCTAAAAAAGTTACGCAGTTGAACTTACAGAGCCCTTAGCGCCACATTCTCGTAAGCGACAAATGACAAATTTTACAGGAGAATTTGTTTTTGGATTATTTTCAAACACTTCCATACAATGCAACATATTTTGATGCAAGAACTAATAGTTTTTTTTTGAGAATTTAAAACCGATAATTTGTTTTCGCTGTAAGCTAGATGGCGCTTAGGATTAAAAATTGGATCATGACACCTAATTATAATAAATCACTGTGGTATAAAAAACTAACGATATTCATCTATAAAGTGCTGACTGTATTGCCATAAATTAAGGTGTAGTGAGACTTTTAAATACAACCATTGAATCGGACGCCATTATTGACGCCTTCACACACATATGCATATGCACATATGCAACACTTTTGACACTTGTCTGGAGGAACTCTTATTGTGGATGACAAAAATTTACTTAAACATACATATGATATTTTTGAATTATATCTGTTTGTAACCCCCAATTTTTGATCTAAACTTTGAAAAATACAGAAATATTCTCTGTATCTCGATAATGGAGCGCTAAATAATCAAAATAACAACCAATTTTCTATGGTTTCTAAGGGTTTTTTATTAGCAGTCCAATTCATATGGGAGAATTAATTTTCTTAGCTCCACAGGAGGCTTTAGCCAATTCGTGTCTTTAATACAGCATCACTTATTTAAAAAAAAAATCGCTATATACGTATATATATGTTCGTTTCAGCGATTTTTTGGTTTGAAAAATGTTTCAACGATTCTTTTTTTAAAATTATGCCGCATTAAAGACTTCCATTGGTTAAAGCCTCCTATGGAGCTAAAACATTTAATATTTTTGAGTTTGGATGCGATGTTTCCGAGTTATAGATATTTTTTTTTTGGAAATTGTTTTAAAAAAGTTTTTTTTAATTATGCCGCAATAAAGACATCCATTGGTTAAAGCCTCCTATGGAGCTAAAACATTTAATATTTTTGAGATTGGATGCGATGTTTCCGAGTTTTAGATATTTTTTTTGGACATTTTTTTAAAAAAAAAGTCGTCCATACGAAGTAGACCGTTAGAAACCCATTGAAGAATCGAAGTTTGTGCGCTTCTAACAAAGTATAATATGTTGGACTTTCGCAACGAGTTCATGGTGACCTGGTGAGTCAAACTTAGGTACCTCGAGGAAAAAGCGTCAAGATGGCCTAATATGGGCATAAATATAATTAATATCTCCAAATATTTGCAAGGAACAAAAATTATGTACTCCAACCGGTTAAAAAAAAATAGGATTTGAAGATTGACTACAGTAAGCGGTGTTAGCAACCGAATTCAGTACCCGATTTTAACGACCGGTTTCAAAAATCGGTTGTAAAGAACGGTTTCAATAAACGATTGAAATGTCAATAAACGTTTATGAACGTGTTTATTTCAGCATGATCTCAAATATCGAAACCAGTTACTAAAATCAGGTCTTTAACCATTTGTCAAAATTTGAAACGATGTTTTTAACACAAAAATTATATTTGCCTTTCATCTTTTGGAGTCGTACGAAGGGTATCCAGAGTCGAAACTTAGTTTTCGAAAAAAAAACAAATCCGGTTATTTGCCGTCTGTTATCTGTTTAATCGGTTTGTGTAATTATCTTTAAAAATCTTTATAACTTAGTGGAGGTCGAAAACATAGATAAAGCGTGAGAGAATGGTTTTACCCTAATGTAGGTACTAGGAATCGAACTGCATAATTAATTTTTGAGTTACAATTAAGGTTTCATACACAATAGATGTAGGCTTGCCAGGCGTGCTTTTTCCAACAGTATGCATACTTTTTTTGTTCGTTGTACTGTTTTCTGCATTACTCATCCATATAGAGGGCAAGGTACTTCTGGATGTGTTGACATCTATAGGCACGGCTAGGGCAATCTATCAAAGTGAACACATTTAAACAACATACAGCGTTAGCATCACATACGTGGTCGTTGTACAACAATAGCCTCTGCCTGAAAACAAGTATAATGGTATTGATGGCAGCGAACAAACAAGCAGGTCGTCGTCGCCGAAGAGTATTGAATTGTATAGAGAACTCATGGAACGAATTGTACAATTCAAAAGCACTGGCGACATCTGCGGAATGTTTCAAAGCGTATTACCCTCTTCTTGTCACAACTTGGTTCATTCATAATTTTGATGTGAAATATTGATGCCTTTTGAAACATTTATGCTTTTTTAATTGTTTAATGTAATAACATTGTCGAAATGGTGCATTTATATTGAAATATACTATAAAGATAATAAGACTCGTTTATGCTATTTTACTCCGACTCTCTACATGAGGGCGGTAAAAGAGTGCATTAAGTTCTCTATACTATTCAATACTTTTTGTCGTCGCTCTGTTTATGACAAAACAAAAACAATTATCTCAGTGAGCTAAATATTGATTTATTTATTTTAACAATATTACATCTAATGTTAAAGCAGATGTAAGAAAAAAGATAGTGCAGTAGTAAAGGAGCCTTCAGCACAAAAACTATTATTTTTTTTTATTTTCCAATGTAACATTTACTAACGTGTTCATAGAAATCGAAGAGGTACCGTTTAACAAAAAGGTGTTAACACATCGCCCGTGAATTCGAACACTCATTAAGTTTTATTAACCATTGTACTTTTTTTGTAGTTTCTTATGTTTTTTCTTCCTTCAAAACAAAATTTCACAAAGCGTTTTTATCCACAAAAATTTTCGGTGTAGTTTGTTGGGAAAAAGCTTAATTATTTGTCTTCTGACCTATAATGGGTTATGGTAATTGAAAATGAAGATGAGTCAATAAATACAGTTATATGTCTATTGAAAGGGTTTCTCTTATTTGGCGAAATAATCTGAGTACTGACAATTTGTGAATAGAGACTTCAAATAAAGCCGAAAAATTACGATTCTGCCGATGTTCTGAATTAAATAGGCCCAAAAACCTGGTCTTAGATGTAAGCTTTGTTCGCAAAAGTTGAAGCTGTTTAGAACAACTGTGTTGAATAAAGTCTACCGATGCAAGCAACCATATAGAAGTTAGTGGATCTGAAAAGTTAGTCAAAATCTCAAAATCAAAAAAAAATCCACTCTATTAGTCAAATTAAAAAAAAAATTGTATGAAACCTTAATTTCAATTCAAAAACTAGTGATTCATTTCGATTCGTCGTACCCGAATTAACGTAAAACCTTCCCCTCCGGCAATGTCTTCAAAAATCTTTGCCTAAAACTATCACATTTATGACATGATTTTCAAATTTTAATAAAATTGTGGAAATAGAAACATGATTTCTAACGGGTTTTTCAACAGAGACGCTACAAAAGTAAATCGATAGCGACAGCAAACGACGCCATATTTTTTCCCGCTCTTTTGACATTTCTCTTCAGTAAGGTTTGCCTTTTCATCATGGAAAGATATACGATCCAACAACGAGTCGAAATTATTAAAATTTACTACCGAAATTTGGAGTCAGTGGCCTCAACTTTAAGAGGCCAACTTTAAGAGGCCTCAACAATCAGCGATGAAACTCATTTCTGGCTGAATGGCTTCATCAATTAGCAAAATATGCGTTATTGGTCACACAGCAATCCACACGTTATCCATGCGTCATCATTGCATCCCGAAAAAATTACGGTTTGGAGCGGTTTATGGGCCGGCGGCGTCATTGGGCCGTACTTCCGTGATGATCTAGACCGGCACATTACTGTGAATGCGAATCGCTACCGTTCAATGATAACCGAATATTTTTGGCCCCAATTGTTGTTGTTCCAACAGGACGGCGCCACAAGCCACACAGCGAGTGCTATAATCAATTTATTGGAAACCAAGTTTGGTGAACGTGTTATCTCACGAGAGGGCCAAGTCGATTGGCCGCCTCGGTCGTGCGATTTAACGCCGTTAGATTATTTCCTGTGGGGATACGTCAAGTCTATGGTCAATGCCAACAAGCCAGCGACGATTGATGAACTTCGTACGAATATCGAACGAGAAATTGCAGCAGTATCGGCCGATTTATGCTTGAAAACCGTCGAAAATTGGGTTCCGCGTCTGGACTTCTGCAAGCGTGCCATGCAAAAGTAATCGAGTTCCATACATAATGGCATCGAACGTACTTTCACAGGAATAAAGAATTTCATTGGTATCTAAACCCGGTTCTGTTTTATTTAAAAAAAACTTTTGTAGCGCTCTTATTGCAAAACCCTTTATTTCGAAATATGATTTTATGCTTCAATAAGATGTAACTACCATTTGCAAGCAATTTTTTTATTAGCATTTTAAAATCATTTCAAGACTTGAATAAGAACTAATTCAGCAATTCAAATATTTTTGTTTTCAAATTGCAAACTATAAATTATTTTATATATAAATGTTATAAAGATTTGCATTCATGAAAATTTCTTCAAAAATTTAATATGTTTATCGAATTGAAATCGTTTTAATGTAAATTTTAATAAAACTATTAAATTGTTTATTAAACACTCATTCCAACTAGAAAAATTAAGTAAATTTTAATTTAAAATCAAAGTATGAAAATTTTGAGCTTCATATACGAATATGTGTATGAAATGGTCGCTACTCCAATGTATTATAAATGCTACATATGTAATTCATTAAAAGAAATGGAAAAACCGAATCGACCAGATGTTGACAAAATTGAAAACCGAGAACCGGTTTCTTGAAATATGCGATATATTTTAATTCAAAAAAACCGGTTTCGTGAAAATTCAATTCGAGTTGAAAATTTTGGGATTTAATCACGAATAAGTACAGGGTGTCTCAGTAAGAATACACTGTTTCATTTTAAAACAAAAATACGTGTTTATTGGGCTAGTTGTGATTTTTTATTGGATTGTAAAGAAGACATGTTCCAATTAAGTATGCAATAAAATTTCCGTCAAATGGCCCCCATGGCTCTGACGACAGGCCGTTACTCTTTTCATGAAATTTTCCAAAACTTTTTCCCTGAGATGTGGCCGGATGTGGAATTGTTTCTGAATTATTCGCATAACCCCTAAATTTTATGAAACTCGAAAAAAAGTAATCGGACGGCTTTAACCCGCATGCTCTTACTGGCCAGTTGAGATCAGAATTTCTTGAGATAATCTGTTCTGGAAATCGTAGCTGGAATAAATCTATTGTTTCATGCGTAGTGTAACAGGTAGCGCCGTCTTTCTAAACCACATGTCGTCCAGATCTATGCCGTCCTTTTGAGGTCACAAGAACTCCGTTATCATGTATCTGTAAGGAAAGCCATTCAGAGTGAAATGCGTTTCATCGGAGCAGATGACTTTTTTTTTTAAAAATTGCCATTGACTTCACTTTGCTCCATTACCCATTGAGCGAATTTCGCGCGCTTCCCATGGTCTGCTGGTTTGAGTTCCTGTGTAAGATGAATTTTGTACGTATGAAAGTGGAGGTCCTTTGCCAAAATTCGCTGCTTAGAAATTTGAAGTTGTTGAGAACGATGCCGAGGTGTTGATTTCGGGTTTTCGGCGACACTCTCGTTTACAGCAGCAATGTTTTCGAGAGACCCACTGGTACTTTGACGCACAGGAAGGAGCATACTGCCCATAACCGACCCAGTTTCTTAAAATTTTTTGACCAATCTTGGAGTGGTTGACACTCTTAGGTGTACTTTCTCGACTGAAAATCCTTCGAAGTTTGCGAGCGGTTTCAGCATAGCTTTCCAAATTTTTGTAATAAGTTTTCACAATTATAACGCGTTGTTCTTTCGTAAAGCGCTCCATTTTTAATAATCGGTATAAACATATGTGACAGCTGCCAAATTTCAGAGGTGCCACTTGCAAAAAAAAATTACACTAACTTTAAAAAGTGCAATCTGACTGAGACACCCAATGGTCACTAAGCAAATGTATTGTAAGTGCTACATGTGTAATTCAAATTAAAATAAAAACGAAAACATTCGGTTCGACGGGTTTTTGCGAACATGTAAAACCGGCAACCAGTTTTTAAAAAAACCGATATTTCGAAATATCGTAAATACCTAAGCTACGAAATATCTTAAATAAATATTTTGTTGAAGTAAATTTGAATAATTTTTTTTCAAATTTTGAATATAGACTATACAAACCTGAGTCGACATAAGTGTTATATGGACGCGTTTCGTTACGAACAGAAGGCATATGTGGCCATTACTTTATGCTCGCATTGACGTTTACGATAAAATTGCTCAATTGCAGAATGTAAAAACTCATGGATGGAATTGGCCTTGAAAGCTGTCCATATTATACGAGTATTGAAATAAAATAAAAAAAAAATTATAACCCTTATTTTTGTCAAAATTTTAGTAATTTGACAATTTTTAATTTTGAATCGATCCAAAATATCGGGGTTTTCAATAAGAGCGCTACAAAAGTTTTTTTAAAATAAAACAAAACCGGTTTTAGATACCAATGAAATTCTTTATTCCTGTGAAAGTACGTTCGATGCCATTATGTATGGAACTCGATTTCTTTTGCATGGCCACCACGGGCACGCTTGCAGAAGTCCAGACGCTCAACCCAATTTTTGATAGTTTTCAAGCATAAATCGGCCGATACTGCTGCCATTTCACGTTCAATATTCGTACGAAGTTCATCAATCATCGCTGACTTGTTGGCATAGACCACAGACTTGACGTAGCCCCACAGGAAATAGTCTAACGGCGTCAAATCGCACGACCGACGCGGCCAATCGACTGGGCCAATTCGTGAGATAACACATTCACCAAACTTGGTTTCCAATAAATTGATTGTGGTATTCGCTGTGTGGCTTGTGGCGCCGTCCTGTTGGAACCACATGTCCTCCAAGTCCATATTATCCAATTGGGGCCACAAATATTCGGTTATCATGGAACGGTAGCGATTCGCATTCACAGTAATGTGCCGGTCTTTATCATCACGGAAGAAGTACGGCCCAATGACGCCGCCGGCCCATAAACCGCACCAAACCGTAATTTTTTTGGGATGCAATGATTACTCATGGATTACGAGTGGATTGTTGTCTGACCAATAACGCACATTTTGCTTATTGACGAAGCAATTCAGCCAGAAATGAGCCTCATCGCTGATTGTTTAGGCCTCTTAAAGTTGGCCTCTTAAAGTTGAGGTCACTGACTCCAAATTTCGGTAGTAAATTTTAATAATTTCGACTCGTTGTTGGCTCGTATATCTTTCCATGATGGAATGGCAAGCCTTACTGAAGAGAAATGTCAAAAGAGCGGGAAAAACTATGGCTTCGTTTGCTGTCCCTATCGATTTACTTTTGTAGCGTCTCTATTGAAAAACCGTTTACAACATTGGTACTAGTGTATTAAAAAAACCGGTTTTTAGAAAATGTCGATTTTCGGTTGCTTCGAATATTCCGTTTTTCGCGAAACCGGTTTCCGGTTAAAGCGAGATGTAGAAACCGGTTAATAACCGGTTTCGGTTTTCTAACAAAATGGAAAACTATGCATTTTATAAACATCTAGTTCATTCGTTTTGATGTTTGAGATCGGCTACCGAGTACATAGCCATGAAAAACGTTGTTAAAATACCGTTGGGAATCGGTGTAAAACTGCAGGTCCCAGTCAGAGCCTGTAAGCCTATGCCTCCGTGGGATGAAATGGGAAACTAAAGTATGGACAATATAAAATTTTGAATTTATTTTATCTTTAACAAAAATACTAATATGGACACGTTACATCATTCCCCATTTCGCACTCTTGGTTGTTTGTGCAATACTCATAGTTCACGGCGCTCTAGAGATAATGGTTCTACGGGTTCAAATAACAGTTAGGATGCGGCCAAAGGGCTTCCGAGTTTCGGCTGATTATGCGGTTTTCGAATACAGTGTGCATAGATGGATTGCTACGTTGGCTGTGTGTCCATCCTTTCGAAACCGAACGTCGTCCATTTCAGCCTTTTCAACTTTTTGGAACAAAGACCGCGGAGCATAGCACGGTAACGCTCGCCATTGACGGTAACGGCGGCTCCTTTTTCATTTTTGAAGAAAAATTGGCCTATGATGCCGTCATGCCAAAGATGCACCAAACAAAATTACTCGTTGTGGATGCGTCGGCTCGACGACGCGTGGATTGTCCGAACCCCAAAGGCGTCAATTTTGTGTCCGGTAAAAATTTTCATCTTCAGCCAAACGATCTGCAGCGCATTCAGTGCAGCGATAGCGCATCGGATGGTCACAAAGCTTCAGTCCTTTGACTGATTGGACTTTACAAGCTTTTATATCGAAGTCTGTATGAAAAATTCTGCGCAATGAAGTGAGAGAATAATCAATTGCTGTGCACGGTGGCTAGTTGATGGTAATGGCTGTTCGAGCATACTTTCAGCTATAGCGACAATACGAGCACGTGCACGAATTTTTTTGTCCAATAAGGATCTTGATTGACGAACTCGCTTTACAAATTGATCCCAGACTGCTTTGATGGCACTCTACATGTACCGAATTTATTTCGTAGATTTCTTACAGACCTCAGCACTGTACAAAAAAGGTTTTAATATTTCCCAATTTTTTTTCCAATTGTAACCTTTCGCTAACACTCCTTCACCTCGTAAATATCAAATTGGCCATCTGCTTCGACAAAACTGGGGGTTCAAATTCCAAATCTTACATGGCCCAACCTTTATTTAGGTTTAGGTTATTTAGGTTGTAATTCAACGTTGTCATATCAGTTGTGTAAAAACCGAAAAAACCGGTTAATCGACTTGCAATAACCAGTGATACTGGGTCTTCCAATATAGCAATTTTTAAAATACCGACGTGCGGTTAACCGACCGGAATACGGTTAACCGGTTAACCGGTTTCGGTTTTGAATACACTAATTGGAACCAATAAAAAAATATTTGGAAAAATGTTGCTCAGGCTAATTTGGCGCCTAGGGCTCGATATAACCAATTCGTTGAAAACAAGAACCATGTTTGTTAAAAATACCGCATAAATTTCTTTTAAATCATAAGAACTAAGAAATCATCATGTCCGGCTACCACTCGAAGTGTACATCATAAACGTTATTGCTCCGAAAAGTTATGGCGACAAAATACGTGACTTTTAACAAGTTTTCGTAAATTTCTTGCAACAATAAACTATTTCCAGGAAGTTACTTCGGCAACTAGTATGACTACGAGCAACTCTAATGCAACATTTTGCTGCAAGATAGTTAAATGTAGTAAAGGAAATGGATTTAATCCAACGCACATTTGTGTGTATAGTTTCTCCATTACAATCGGGTTAAGTACGTAACGTACAGCGTAGATTATGTTGGGAGTCATAATACTTTTATTTACCACCAGACCTAGAAACCTTTGTGGTGGACAAATTTGTGGTGTAGTAGGAGTAGAAGTATGTTAGGCGATATGACATGAATATATAACCTCAATGTGTTCTGAAAACGTAGCATTTTATTATAGATCTTTATCGTCGTCGTCCTCATCAGCCACATAGCCACGATAGCGTGGAAATATAAGAACGCTTGATGGAAAAAATTTCGCTCAGCTCCGCTTTTAAATTATGTCCCAATGCTTTCAGCTATTCGCTCTATTTCACCCTACATACATATATGCGTACATGTAATGAACAAAAGGTCCTTTTGATGATTCAATTTCATAAAGAGATTTTATACTGCCACGACTACTACAACTACTGCTTAGATGAGGTAAATTGTGTTTGTTTTTGTGACATACACACCTGCTTCCTACACCTACCACATCTGAAAGCAAACCACGATTATTTTAATAGAATTTTAAATTTCGTTTCAATTTTTTTTAGTGCTGAAGCAGCAATGAAAGGACCCACTGGCATGGAAATTGGTTCCAGTGGAAGTAGTACAAGTAATGAACAAATCCCAAAACAGCTTTTTGTAATGTGAACCAAATTTCCATTAATCCAAAATGAAGAACAAACTTGTGTACGAATATTTAGTTGATTATAAAGAGAGCAGCCCTGAAGTACTAAACAAGACTTCTTTCATAAAATAGGGTTTAGTATTTCGGGGCTGTTCTCTTTCATAAAATTACAATGAGAATAGAGGAAATAAAAGATGGACTTTTCTGTAAAACAAAGAACTAGACAAATCCGTTCCATTGGTTCAAAAGTTACTACTTACACAGAAAAAAATTAACAGTCGATTCAAACACGACATTCGTCAACTCAGTTACTTTTATATTTTGATTTTAGCTAATGAAAACAATTGTTAACTCAAGTTCCCAATTTATAGGTCGATCATTCAAAATTTATTCTATTCTATTAATATTTATTTATTCTACACTTAATATTTAATTAAATTTATTCATTTAAATTTATAATCAGCTTGAGTATAAATTTGGTAACATCTTTACAATATTATGGATTAAATTTTAAAAAACCCTTATATTTAGACAACTTTTCTAAATGGAAATTAAGACCATTAAAAGATTTTTTTCCAAAATATATTGCTTCTGAGGAAAAAGCTACAAATAGGTTTTTGTTGAAGTATCAGATGCCTCCGTTAGGTAAAAATATTCGGAGTCCATCAAATGGGCATTTCCGACTTTTCGTACAGCCGATATCGGTGAAACCATATCAAATCGTGAAATTCCGACAATGGATTTGAGTTAAGCGGACCCTAATTACCATAGTAAAGTAATTTTCCATACAAAATGCGACCGCTGTGTGGCTACACATTCTTTAATGGGCGTGGCAAGTTTGAATTTTCTTATCCGATACTGACCGAGATACATTTAAAAATCGAGTATAAATATTGAATTGAGCGAATTTTTGTGATAACATATATTCAATAAAATTTGACAGGCATGATTTTCGTAGAATATACAAATGCTCTATTTCAAAGTTTAAAGGGTCCTTTTCGTCCTTTGTTCAAAAAGTACCAACAATTTACACTAAAATGACCTGAATGTTCCACGAATTTATTCCTCCACCAAAATAACCTGTAAAATATCCAAATGTTCTGCCAATTTATTGTGGAATCTTGAATTTGCATATGTCCTTTTAGTCCCTTTTTAAAAATGTTAATATTGAAATCTTAAAATTTAAATCCAAAATGGTATATTTTGAACACACAATGTTCTACATTGTCAAACAAATATGTATTTATTGCTCAAGAAGTTTGTCTTTATTGCTTACATGTCCTTTAGTCCCTTTTCAAAAAATGTCACAAAATTCCACCAAATGTAAAACAAAAATGGCATAAAACCCTTGTTAAAATATCGCAGAATTGATGTATTCATGAGCAAATTACATTTTTGAATTGTGGACCATAATATACAAACACATCGTCCGAAAATTCCATTATTTAAATTTTAAGATTTAAATTTTTAAAAAATTACTAAATATACATACGCAATTTCTTGATGAAGGATTCTCCTCTGCGAAGTGTTCAAGTAAAATCTATTCCACAGTAAATTGGTGGAACATTTGGATATATTTCCGATTATTTTGGAGTAGTTTTCTTGACCTTGTTTCAAAAAAGAACATAAAGGACGTCTGGAAATAAAGATAGAGAATTTTTGGCTATGACGAGCAAAAATGAAATTTAATGAATATGAATAAATAATGTATAAATTCGTGGAATATTCTGAATCCGTAGCTGGTCATTTTTGTGTAAATTTTTGAACTCTTTGAACAAAGGACGAAAACGACCCTTTAAGCTTTGAAATAGTGCATTTCAATATTCTACGAAAATAACCCCTGTCAAATTTTCACAAGAATTCGCTCAATTCAATATTTTTACTCGATTTTTTAAATTTATCTCGGTCAGTATCGGATAAGAAAATTCAACCTTGCCACGCCCATAAAAAATGTGTAGCTACACAGCGATCTACATTTTTGGGGTTTTACTATACTCACCTAGTGTGATCATTTGGCGCAGGAATCGTCCACCCCCAAAGCAAGAACCTAAATTTTGTTGCATAGTGTAGTAAAATTGTAATTATGCTATTGGAATTATTTGTTTCCTGATTTTTGCGCAAAGCTTTTCAGTCGATTACTGGAGTAATTGCCTCAATTAAGAAGTAATTGAATCGTTTTTTTTTTAAACAAAGTTTTAATTGAAAATTTTAGGGAAATATTTTTTTCTGTGTAGTTCTGCAATGTGCCTTAAAGTATTAGCTCTATAAGTAATTACAAATACTCCTATTGTATCCAGAATTTGTTTGATATGTAGGATTTTAAGTTGAAATAGAGTAATGAGATTAAATTATTTCAGATTAAAAATAACTTTGCTAGAAAGATAATTTTATCGCATTAGTGCTTGAATATAATTTGGGGCACGTAGGCGCCGCGGCTGTTTGGGATGTGGTGAACTCTGAAGGTTAAAATGTTGACCAATCTTTTTAGGCAATGAGGACCAGAGTATGGATTGTACAATATTATACTCTAAAGTGTCCAAATTCTATGATTCGGTCGCATGACTTCACGTAACCCCGGCGAGAATTATATATAAATCGATCCATCTGGGTGACAAATTTACTGGGGCATTTCAAGAAATAACGCGTTTGCCAAATGTTTTCTTCAACAGGTCCATTGTCGGGCGTGCTCTTTGGAGCCTTCCTGTTGGAAAAACAAGTCATCAGTCAATACTTCACTCAATTGGGGCACGAAATAATTGGCAATCATGTTTCCACAACAGTCGCCCTTGACCGCAACATTCTCGCCGTTCTAATTTTTAAAGGTGTAAGGATCAACCGGCCCATAAAGCACAGGAAGTTTTTGTGGATGCGACGGTATCTCGTGAATTTTTCGTGGATTCTTTTCACTTCAAGTGTTTAAATTTTGCTTATTGCCTGGTTGGACGATTATGTCGACCTCAAAATAGAAGTAGCGCACAGTACCATTCCGGAATTGAACCATGGTTTTTGGAAATACATTTGCACAATTTGCGAGCGTTCTTCTGTCGCCAGTCTATTTATAATGAAATGCCAAATCAAACTGAGCACAATTGATAATAGCGTCATCAGAAAGTGGAACCTGTAAAAAACAGCCGGTATAATGCACAAAATAAGGTTCAATTTAGCAAGATGTTCAGAGCAGAAGTAGTATTTCATACAGAAACGTGATGCGTTGGAAATTTGTGTATTAAGTTTATATTTTTCGATGTTTAGCATGTTATGTTACTTAATACTTTCGGTTCAAGATCAGGTGTTATTAAAAAGTAATTTTTCTGTGAATAGAATATATTATTAAAGAGGTAATGTGAACTGATTATTATGGTGGATGGTTGGGAATATAGCTATTTCAATGTTCTCCAAAGGATATCATCAGCTCCCCTCTGCACATATATTTAGGTATATCATCACACATTATAAGGATAAACAAATCGCAACTTTGCGAGAATTATTTCGGCTCCTACTTGAATGAAACCATCCTCAATAATACTTTGCCATAACAATCCATGTTCACAAAACTTCTCTCCTATGCTGGCTTTAATTGAAAGTCGTGGTACAGATGTTGTTGTTTCAAAAAATAAAAATAAAAATAAAAAAGTCTACGATAGCCATGAGATTGGCGTTACAGTGTACTGTCTGCGTATTACTTCCGTTTAAGTTTATATTGTTCTGGAAACTGTGGAAAATAAATTTACATTTTGATGTTAATAATTACTGTTAGTTCCAAAAATAAGATGCAGTTGCGTTGCTGGGTCGTTTGACCGAATCAAACTGCTATTTTTGTAAACTTCAAATGGGTGGCAATATTGAAATAAAGTTAACATTACAATCTGTATTAGAATCAAATATGGAATATTATAATGGGTGAATATTTGCCCCTTTCCTTTTGTAATATTGAAGAAAAAACACATAATATTTGTAAAGGGTCTATGTTACATATGTTTATTCCTATTATTAAAAAATGGAGCGCTTTACGAAAGAACAACACGTTATAACTGTGAAAACTTATTGCAAAAATTTGGAAAGTTATGCAGAGACCGCTCGTTACCTTCGAAGAATTTTCAGTCGAGCAAGTGCAGCTAATGTCTCAGCCATTCGAAGAGTGGTCAAACAAATTTAAGACACTTGGTCGGTTATGGACATTAAGACCCCTGTGCGTCAAAGAACCGGTCGGCCTCTTTAAAACATTGTTCGTGTAAACGAGAGTGTCGCCGAAAACTCCGAAAACATCAATTCGGCATCGTTCTCAACAACTTCAAATTTCACGAAGCACTATGCAGGTCTTTTGACAAAAGACCTCCACCTTCATGCACTCACAGAAAAATTCGGTTGAGACAATCGAATTAGCCGTTACCGAATTTAGAGGTTGTCACAACCTAATTAGAGGTTGGTACGACCTCATTGGAGGTTGGCACGACCTCATTAGATGTTGGCACAATATCATTATGAGGCACAACCTCATAAGAGGTTGACACAACTTCATAAGAGTTTGTCACAACCTCATTACCGTTTGACACACCCTTATTAAAGGTTGACACAACCTCATTCGAGGTTGACACAACCTCATTAGAGGTTGTCACAACAGAATTTAGATTGTGTCACAAATGAATAATGGATTTTTTTTATTATTAACTAATGATTTATTTTCCAGTATCTTATATACAACGTTATAAAGCGAGATAATAAGGTAATCTTCGGAGTAACACCTTTATTTTACATCTTACGTCCTGTCCATCATGGGTCACCGCTCCAATTTTGTTGTGTTGTATCTGTTGATTTAGATCCAAAACCGTTTCGTTCACAGATGATTGCAGTATATCTCAAGCGACCTACCTTGAAATGATTCAAAACTCTTGATATCTGCTTGGACATTATCTGCAAAATAAGACGATTTAGTACAAAAACCATAGTTACAATATTTTTACTTACCATTCTTAATAACCACAGAAAAATCTTTATATAGCCTTCTTTTATAGCCTTAATTGTTGTTTTTAAAATTGTAAACCTCAAGTTTTAAATACATAGAATTAGTTTGTGGTAACCGAATTGAAAACGAAATTCGGTTGTACGTACAGAGTTCATGAGAATTCAGTTACAGTAACCGTATTGACGCGGAATTTGATTGTTACAACTGACTTGAAGGTTAATTCGGTTATTCCGACCGAATTGGTGCCAAATTCGGTAGTTATAACCGAAATGACACCAAATTCGGTAGTGACAACCGAAGTGATGACAAATGCGGTTGTTGCACCCGAATTGATATAACAATTTCGGTTGCAGCATCCGAATTAATTCAAAATTCAGTTAGTCCATTCGAAATTTTAGAAAATTTGGTTGACAAAACGAATATAACTCGGTCGTGACAACCTCAATTCGGTTGTGGCAACTACAATTCGGAGGTTACCACAGAATTTACAGTTGCCACAACCTCTTATCAATCAATTAGTTGAGTGCGTACAAAATTAAGCTTACTCAGGAGCTCAAACCAGCAGACCATGAAAAGCGCCGTCAATTCGTTCAATGGGTAATGGAGCAAAGTGAAATCAATGCCAATGTTTAAAAAAAGTCATCTTCTCCGATGAAATGCATTTCCATCTGAATGGCTCGCGAATATACAAATTTGTCGAATTTTGAGGCTCAGAAAATCGTCATGCAATACATGAGGGACAAATGTACAAACAACGAGTAAGTATCTCTGGTAGGGATTTTGGTTACGCGGCGTGATTGGTCCGTACTTTTTTGAAGATGAGGCCGAAATTGCAGTGACTGTGAACTGTATTCGTTATAGGAACATGATAACGGAGTTCTTGTGACCTCAAGTGGAAGGAATGGATCTTGGTAACATGTGGTTTCAGCAAAACGGCGTCACCTGCCACACCGCGCACAAAACTATTGATTTATTGCAGCAACGATTTCCAGAACAAGGTATCGCTCTTCTCTATTTTATTCTAATGTCAACTGGCCACCAAGATCATTAGATTTAACGCTGTGCGATCTGTTTCTTCCTTTTCAGGGTTTTGTGGGTCAGGATTACGGGAATAAACCAGAAACAATTTCTGATCTCCAATTCGAGATCCAACGAGCCATCGGTGAGGTCCAGACAGATCTGTGAAAAAGTGATGGAAAATTTCATGAAAAGAGTAACGGCCTGCCATCAGAAACATGGGGGCCATTTTTTCCCTACACGCTGCAAAATCTGTATTTTTTTGTTATTTGAATGCAAATGTAGCGTGTTTGTAACTTGACGCAATTATACTATACTTGTGTCCAAACACGTTGTGTTTGGTATTCAATATAACATATTTGAGGCACAATGATTAATAGGCTATAATATATGTTTTCGAAACCAAAATGTGGCTTTTTTGTTGAAAACCGCTAAAAGAAAATACGAAACAGACAACAAAGGAAGAAAAAAGCAGCTGATCTTTAATTCATGAAAACAGTGCTGGCAAACATGTACATGTTTCCTGTAACATGTTGCTGTGGCCGATATTTTTCAGTGCGTACTAAATCGGAACATGCCTTCTTTACAATCTACTAAACAAATCGCAACTATTTCAAAAAAAACGTGATTTTGTTTTAAAATGCCAAAGTGCATTCTTACGGAGACAGTCTTTACAAGTGAATGAAATATTAATTTGAATCGATAAATCAATGTCTGGCATTTGCTTTTTAAAGATTATTTCCATGAAATTATTACCCACTTCTACGCATCATGTGGTCCATTCTGAAAGTCAAATTTTGCCCAAGTTTTCCCAACATTTCGCCGGCATCCAATGACAAGTGTTATGTTGTGTTTCAAGACAGCAATCGGGGTTAACTTGTCGGTATAACGACAAACTTCGCGTGCTCCTACAAAATATAGCCTAGTAGTGTCAAATCGCACGAATGAGGCGGCCAATTGACAGCGCCGCATCGTGAGATTAGTCTTATCTAGTCTGTCAATTGGTTCATGGTATCACGTGCATTGTGGTATGTGGTATCGTCCTTTTGAAACCACATGTCAATCAAGTTTAATTCTTCAAGTTTGAGCAAAAAAAAAGTATCGGATCATCAAACGGTACCTTGCTCCATTAGCAGTAATACAACGGCCATCACGGTCATTGAAGACGTACGGTCCAGTGATACCGCCGGCCCATAAACCTTCCAAACAGTGCATTTCCAGGATGCATCGGCAGCTCTTTATCAGTCTCTGGCTGTATCTCGAACCAAATTCGGCAATTTGTGTATTAATGTATCAATTCCGCTCATCGTTGAAGACCATAAAAAGTACGTAACGTGCAAAACTCATTTTTCACAGTGTGCGAAAACTTTATGATACAACTTAATTATTTGCAAAATTAACTTTTTTGACGTTGACGCATGTCACGAATTGTGACAGAGTTGGGCAAAAACACAACACTGAAAAAACAGACATCAAAAAATCACCCGCTATTTAGATTGGTTAGTAAAGGGTTATCAACAGAGACGCTACAAAAGTAAATCGATAGGGACAGCAAACGACGCCATATTTTTTCCCGCTCTTGTGACATTTCTCTTCAGTAATGTTTGCCATTTCATCATGGAAAGATATACGAGCCAACAACGAGTTGAAATTATTAAAATTTACTACCGAAATTTGGAGTCAGTGGCCTCAACTTTAAGAGGCCAACTTTAAGAGGCCTCAACAATCAGCGATGAAACTCATTTCTGGCTGAATAGCTTCGTCAATAAGCAAAATATTCGTTATTGGTCAGACAGCAATCCACACGTAATGCATGAGTCATTATTGCATCCCGAAAAAATTACGGTTTGGTGCGGTTTATGGGCCGGCGGCGTCATTGGGCCGTACTTCTTCCGGGATGATCAAGACTGGCACATTACTGTGAATGCGAATCGCTACCGTTCAATGATAACCGCATATTTTTGGCCCCAATTGGATAATATGGATTTGGAGGACATGTGGTTCCAACAGGACGGCGCCACAAGCCACACAGCGAATGCCACAATCAATTTATTGGACACCAAGTTTGGTTAACGTGTTATCTCACGAAATGGCCCAGTCGATTGGCCGCCTCGGTCAAGCGATTTGACGCCGTTAGATTATTTCCTGTGGGGCTACGTCAAGTCTATGGTATATGCCAACAAGCCAGCGATGATTGATGAATTTCTAACGAATATCGAACGTGGAATTGCAGCAGTATCGACCGATTTATGCTTGAAAACCGTCGAAAATTGGGTTCAGCGTCTGGACTTCTGCAAGCGTGCCATGCAGAAGAAATCGAGTTCCATGTATAATGGCATCGAACGTTCTTTCACAGGAATAAAGAATTTCATTGGTATTTAAAACCGGTTTTGTTTTATTTAAAAAAACTTTTGTAGCGCTTTTATTGAAAAACCCGTTACATCGGACCAATCCTTTTCAATCTTTATATTTTAAAAACTTTCTATATCATTTATTTCAAATTTCAAATAGAATTTTTAAATTTCATTTGATTTTTTTCAAATTTCAATTGGAAATGGTGTAATACTTAAATTCGGTTAATAACACAGTGCAACACGAAAAAATATATCCATATACGGACACCACTACGTGGTGAAAGACCAAAAAGACTCGTGTCTCCCAGTTTTGCTCAAAAGTCATGCACTTTTTTTCAAGAGCCCCTAAAAAAGTTGGGGCCTCGACGTCATTTTTGCAAAAAAGTGATAATTTTTTCAGGCTCATATCTTGCAAATTGTTTGGAGTTTTATTGACTCTAAGAGGGAAAGTGGTAGCTCTTGTCATCTTAACACCTTGAACATCTTAACACCGTTTACTTCAACATTGAGATAATATGCTATCTCACCGGCCGCAGCAGCACAGGCAAAGCAGTAAGCTTAGCACATGCAAGAAGGGACGCAGCACACAATATAAGAATCATTCCTAGGAGCTACAACTTTCCCTCAGAGACTAAATCAAAATTCCGAACGAATTGCAACATATGAGACTAACAATATGATAACTTTTTTTGCAAAAATGACACCGAGGCCCCAAATCTTTGGGGGCCCATAAAAAAAAAGTGCATGACTTTGGGCAAAACTGGAAGACACGGGTCTGTTTTTTTGTCTTTTATAACGTAGTGGTGTCCGTATATGGTTATGACCTAAAAAATTACACACACACAGTGTAATTTTTAAATTTCAAGTGACGACTTCTAAATTGATTTTTAGTTTTAAATTTTGAATTGAAGTTTTAAAATTTCAATTGATGTATTTCAAATTTTAAATACAATTTTTAAATTTCAATTGATGTTTTTCAAATTTCAAATAAAATTTTCAAACTTTAATTAATGTTTTTCAAAATTAAATTGATGTTTTTCAAATTCCAATTAGAAATTTTGTAGTTCTGCATTTCAGAAGTCATATTTATCTCACATGCTTATTTGATAATGAATTTCGTTGGCAGTTTCATCATAAATTTTAAATAATGGACGTTTGAAGTTAAGTGGAATACTTTCAAGTATTCGAGCATATCTTAAGCAGCCAAAAATGTAAAATCCTTCGTGTTTAAAATACAATAAAGTAACACATAGCGAATTCATAGTTTTTATGGCATTTTAATGCAACATACAAAAATTATGATTCATTGAAATGATTGTCATTTAAGTGTGCAAAATTGTTTTACAAATTGAGATCTCCGAAGATTTCAACTATTCTCAAATAATATATTTCTTTTAAAATAAAACCAAACTACAAATATATATCAAAAATTAACATCTATCAATAGGCATTCCATCTTATAAAATATTGACACTTGGCACAAGTAACAACTATCATTCTCACACACAAAATCATGTTTGAAATTGTTTTTATGCAAATTTCGTTTTTCCCATTTGCTATTATTAATGTGTCTTTTTCTATATAAATTTGTTAAGGCAAAATAAAAATACATTCTCACGCAATCAATATCTGTCAGATGTGGTATTGAAAATCTGCCAGCGCATTTTATTATTCCATCACTTGAACGAATCAAATCATATGCATAACTGATTAAATGTCATGGATGCGTAAAGGTGACCTTTTTTCAAAAGGACGACATCATTTGTTCGATTTTTCACAAAAAAAAGACAATATACGGTGACACATATGGTGTAAAAATTAACACTGTATGAAAAGAAATAGTTCACATTAATATTCATTTGTTGTCGTCCACTCTTTCAAAGAATTTATGTTGTAAAAGGTACTTCCTCTGTCACATAATATATCATATCCCTTTTTCGAGTGACCCGTAATCACCATGATTTGTATTTATAGGCTATACAATGTCCTTTTTTCCGCTGTGGCTGATATTAATAGTCAATCAATATTTTTGTGGGTCTGATACTAGGGAAGTGTGAACGACAAAAAAACATTAAACTTGTAATATCTGAAAAGTATAAGATATGTGGAAAAACATTTTGTAGTACAGGAAATTAATGACTTTTGGAAAAATTGAAATATAATGTTTTATGTTGTCATAACAGCGTAACGAAATATTAATGTGTGATTGATACACGCTGAAAAATTTAAATTTTTTTGTTTGGATGCAAATATAACGTGTTTGAAGCCTGCCATTGCTGTTGCTATTGAATATTTCTTGTTGGAGACACATTGACCTATATGTTACCAGCTATATTGTTGAGACCCAAGTATGGCTTTGTTTGTTGAAAACTGCTGGAAACAAAAACAGACAGACAACAAAGGAACAAAAAATCAGTAGACCTGCAATCCATGAAAACAACACTTGCACTTTAGTATATGGATTAGGTTTAGTCACTTTTTTTGCGGCGAATACTCTCAGAGTATGTTGTAGGGCATGAAAAATGTGAACAGCTGTGTCTTCACATTTTTGATATTACAAAAAAAAACCTTCCGCACCAAATATAATACTCAAGCAAAATGTTTTACGTTTTATTTTTTTGTGATTTTTAAAATATGAAAAAAAAAACATTGTTTCTTTTAAATATTTATTATTACGGTGATTCCGAATCTGTTGTTCCATCTATAATTGGTTATTTAGTTTCGAGATATAGCGATTTTAAAATTGGTTTGAGCGAAAGTTTATTTTTTTTGTGATTTTTATATATATATCGAAAACTAACTGACGAAATCGTGATCGAACAACAGATTCTTAATCATCGTACCAAATTTAACTAAGAACAGCCACATGAAAGAATTTTTTTCAAATTTGAAAAATCACAAAAAAAAAATAAAACTGAAAAGTGTGTAAAACTAATTGCATTTGGTGTGGAAGGTTTTTTTGCAATATCACAAAAGTTCTCCATATTTTTGTGTGCCTTATATCATATTGCGAGAGCATTTTGATATTCGAAAAAAGTTAAAAACGTAACTACTCCTAATATACATGGATCCTGCATAATGCTACAGGGTCCGGGTTTTTCACCTTGTATATAATGTAAATAAATAATGCAACGGGAGCTGCAACTGAGCGGTATAGGGAGAAAAGAAAGGAGGTAAACCGTCTCTTTAGGCGTAAGAAACGGCAGTGGAGAAAGCGCGAGAGTGAGAAAATTGAGACATACAGAAGGAAGAACGAAGCCCGAAAATTCCAACAAAAAGTCAAAATTGGAACTAAGGGACATGGTTGAGGGCCCACCTTCTGTAAAGACATCAACGGAAATCTCATCGTAGATGTGCAGAGCATGTTGGGAATATGGAGAGATGATTTCTCCGCGCTTCTGATACCTGAGATATCCAATGACGATGGGACAATCGATCACAATATGGACGACGTCGTCGACTGCCCCCTCCTAACGGCGACGAGGTCAGAACAGCTATTGCCGGGCTTAAGAACAACAAAGCCGCAGGATCCGATGGATTACCGGCGGAGCTATTTTATTCTGGTAACGATGAGCTGATAAGGTGCATGCATCAGCTCATGAGCAAAATTTGGTTAGATGAATGCATGAACGGCGATTGGATTCTCAGTGTACTATGTCCCATATTCAAAAAAGGTGACTCGAGTCTATGTGCCAACTACCGTAGAATAAGCATTTTATCCATAGAATATAAGGTTCTATCAAATATAATGTGCGAAAGACTAAAACAATTATCGCTGACTTGATTGGACCATACCAGGGTGCCTTTAGGCCTGGAAAATCGACAACTGACCGTATATTTGTCGTTTATAAGGCGTTCTTCGATAGCCCGATACGGGAGAAACACTACGAAGCAATGTCTGAGAATGGTGTTCTTGCAAATCCCATACGCCTTTCCAGAATGACCTTGACGAACACCAAATCCGCAGTGAAAGTTGGTGAGGATCTTACCGATCCTTTCGAAACCAAGCGAGGCCTCAGGCAAGGCGACATCCTACCCTGCGATCGCTTTAACATCTTAATAAAGATTATTATGAGAAAAGCTGCAGCCCACATGAATAAAAGAATCAGCAGCAAAACTCACATGCTGCTCGCGTATGCTGATGATATAGATATCATTGGGCGCACAATTAGAGAAGCTACTGCGGTTTTTTTCGACAAAAAGTCCGTAAAAGTAAAAGTCCTATCGCAAGCAGACAAAACATCTGTAGGAGTCTTCGAGAGAAAAATACTGCGAAAAATGTATGGCCCTATAGAGCACAACAGCGAGTATCGGCGACGCATGAACCATGAGCTGTATGAGCTATATCCCGACATTGACATACTTAAGCGGATCAAAATAACACGATTGCGCTGGCTACGCCACGTCAGTAGAATGGATGAAGACGAACCAGTTCCAATGGTTTTCGAAACCGAACTCGAAGGAAGATGAAAAATATGAAGACCAAGACTCCGCTGCAGGGATCAGGTTGACGAATCCCGGCGTACACTTGGTATTGCCAACTAGAGAAATAAAGCAAAAGAACGAACTGGTTGGCGAAATATGTTATATTCATTTTTTAAGATCCCTGACCCCCCGGGGTTATCCGAGACCGGATAAGTAAGAAAATATATAATATATGGTTAATTTTCTCAGGATGACTCTTGAATGAATCTTGCTAAGGTTCTTACCGCACATTTTGAAACTAAGCGAGGCCTTAGGCAAGGTGACACACTATCATGCGATCTTGTTAACATCTTAATAGAGATCATTACGAGGAAAGCTGCACTCGACACGAATAAAATCGTCAGCAGCCAAAGTCACATGCCGGTCGCGTATGGTGATGATATAGATATCATTGGGCGCACAGAGAGAGAAGTTAAAGCGATGGTTTCGCGAATTGAGAAGGAGTCAGCACAAGTGGGTCTGACACTAAAGGAGGAGAAGAAAAATTTAATGGTTTCAACTCCACGCGATTATCCTTAAGCGTGAACGTTGATAATACTGTGTGAAATTTTTTAAGTCATAGAAATATAACCATATACGGACACCACTGCGTGATAAAAGAGAAACAAATAGACCCGAATATCTCAGTTTTGCTCAAAGTCATGCAATTTTTTTATGGGCCCCCAAAGATTTTTGATAATTTTTGCACAAAAGGGATCATTTTGTCAGGCTCATATCTTGCAAACCGTTCAGAATTTTGATTTACTCTCTGATTGTAGCCCTTGTCCTAAAGAATAAAAATTGTGAACATACAAAATCCAAAGAAACTTCACCCTCAAGCACAAAACCGCAAAAAACTTTAAAAAATTCGATTTGTTTTTAACCTTTTTCCTAAGTTCAGGTCCATAAGTAGCAAACCGTTCAAAATTCAAGAAACAATCAACTACAAAAATGAACTTAAGATCTCAATAAAGAGCCTTGTCCTTCAAGTTTTTTTTGATTTTATATGTCCACAATTTTTATTCTTTATAACAAAAGCTAGAATTTTCCCTCAGAGTGTAAATCAAAATTCGGAATGGTTTGCAAGATATGAGCCTGACAAAATGATCCCATTTTTTGCAAAAATGACTCCGAGGCCCCAAATCTTTGGGGGCCAATAAGTGCATGACTTTGGGCAAAACTGGAAACACGGGTCTTTTTTTTTTGGTCTTTTATCACGTAGTGGTGTCCATATATGGTTATATCTTTTCATGTTGCACTGTGTAACTTTTAAATTTCGAGGTGGTGGATGAATTTATATATCTCGGATCTGCAGTAAACAAAAACAACAACGTCAGCCTTGAGATCAAGCGGAGAATTGTGCTTTCGGATATATGTTATTTTAGGCTAAGCTAGCACTTTAGAGATAAAGCCCTCTCCCAGGTAACAAATGTCCATCTATACCAAATTCGTATGCAACCTGTCTTGCTTTACGGCGCAGAATCCTGGGTCTTGTCGCAAGCAGACGAAACATCTCTAGTAGTCTTTGGGAGAAAAATACTCCCAAAATATACTTCTGCAAAATATGAAAAATGTGTTTTGTTCCACAATTTAATGATTAACTTAACGCTTGCCACAATCAATTTATTGGAAACAAAGTTTGGTGAACGTGTTATCTCACGAAATGGCGCAGTCGATTGGCCACCTCGGTCGTGCGATTTGATGCCGTTAGATTATTTCCTGTGGGGCTACGTCAAGTCTATGGTCTATGCCAACAAGCCAGCGACGATTGATGAACTTCGTACGAATATCGAACGTGAAATTGCAGCAGTATCGGCCGATTTATGCTTGAAAACCGTCGAAATATGGGTTCAGCGTCTGGACTTCTGCAAGCTTGCCCGTGGTGGCCATGCAAAAGAAATCGAGTTCCATACATAATGGCATCGAAAGTACTTTCACAGGAATAAGGAATTTCATTGGTATCTAAAACCGGGTTTGTTTTATTTAAAAAAAACTTTTGTAGCGCTCTTATTGAAAAATCCGTTACTTTTGATCATCTTTTCGCAATATGTCAGTATTGCCACGATGTCGGTATTCGAAAACACTCTTCATGAAAACCTGAGTACTAGCCTCGAACTAGTTACCTTTGAGACGCTCCTTGCTTGCCTTCCGGATTTGAATTAAGTCCCAAAGAGCCACAACTAACTTGCTGTTGACTTCAGTTCCTGATTTAAAACTCCAAAGGTTCTGTGGCGATATATTTTATGGAAGACTGAACGGGGAGGCAAGGATCATTTACTTCACCAGTCAAATATTTTAGATAGTTAATTTGAAATTACATAAAATACCCATGTAGCAGTTCTTTTTTATTTAAACTGTAAATAAAAATAAAATTATATCCCCAAATATGTGGTGGCACTTTCCCTTTCGGGGAAACTAATGGAAATACATTTTCAAGGTAGATGCTATTAAATTGCAAACCAACAACATATGTAACACGATTTAAAGAAGCCACAAATTATGTCTTATCAGAAGTCATATTTATACATGTTTATCTTAGTATTCGAACTTCGTCCTTTTTTATCATAAATTTTAAAATGTGAAATTTTTTGGGCAAAATTTATTGTGTGTGTTGTATTCATTATACCGTTTCCAGGTAGGCTGTCACGGAGATATGAAATATGATATCCCCTTGGTGTGGTTTGGGGTAGTTAGAAATGATTTATGTGATACTTGTGATATTTTAATGTTCAAAATTACTCGTATTAATGCCTGAATTTCATAAACTCTATGGTAAGAGGGGTTGTGGAATGCTTGGGTGGTGTATTTGCATGTAACGCTTTGAAATATTTAATGGGAAAATTTTACAAAGTTCGCTAATTCATTGTTTATATAAAGGGCGATCAATATGGTCGGAAAAACTTCAAAAAATTGCAAACGTTATTTTTTAAAGATATATACATCTTTATATTTGAGTAATCGTATGAGCCGATAAAACACCTAAAGATAGCTAAACTAATCGAAACTACATAAATAGTCAATTAAAAATTACATCATTAGTCTGTAGCCAACTCCCTCTCAATTGGTTGTGCAAAACGTGCTGCTGCTGCTGACTCACATGTCACACAATGCTATCAAATTGTGCGTAGATAAGAAGAAAACCGGGCGCAGGAAAACCCAGTTTAGCCAGCATGATGGGAAATACGTTATAATTAATGAAACACTCTTAGCAATATCGATGACACTTCTGTCAGCTTCAACGAAAGTCAAGATAAAAGGCAAAAATATTTGGCAGCATCAAAAAATGTCGACTAGGGAAAAGAAAAATGATCGGTGTAGAAATTACACCAGATAATACTATCATGAAAATAAACGATACAAAAGAAGTAAAAAAAGCTAAAGTATTTGACAAAAACAATGGTTTCCCGTTACATCCCATGAAAGCTTCTCACAAACCTGTGACCTGAGTTTTACATTCACTGATTGGGACCTACAATTGTACACCGGTTCCGAACGGTATTTTGAGAAGCTGTTTCATGGCTAAATAGTCGATAGTGTCGCCGGCACTAAGCGAGGTGACCGCCGTCAAAATAAATTTAAGGTGGTCAGAGCAGGGATCGAACCCACGTTCTCATGCGCAAGAGCCGCGCACCCTACCATTGCACCACCGACGGCCCCAACAGTATTTGACTATTAAATTTAAATTTGCACTTCTACACTTCTACTACTGTTAACCAAATGTATGAAAATGTCAGGGTTTTTATGAAGTTTGCCAGCGGAGAATCTGTTCTGTCGCTTCTTAGACAATTGGGAAATTTCACATTAGCTACTAAATTTGAAATGGGCTTGGATTAGTAGGGAGAACTAACAAAGCGAGGGCCAGGCACTATTTGGAATTTAATTTCACTTTAGAAACACAACTAATAAAGGTTTCCAATTTGAATGATATGATTTCTTTAAAAAAACACACTAATTATTAAGACAATTCAAACGAATTTTATTTAATGTGAAGTCCAATCGATGCAATTAAGTTCTGAATAAAACATCTCTCAAATGGCCTATTCGTGTTCTTTTGAAGGAACGAATTCGATGCACCCAATTTTCGATCACTTTTTTCACTAAATCAAGTAGTATGTCATTAATAGCACGTTCAATATTGACTTGTAATGCTTGAAGAGGGTCTGATTTATTGATAAAGACCAATGACTTCAAATAACCCACACAAGAAATTGTCTAATGCTGTTAAATCACAACTTCTTGGAGTCACAATTCAGTATGTCAAAATTTCTTGAAATAATCGAATTTCCAAACTTTCCTCGCAATATTTCGGTTGTTGCACGTGCTGTGTGGCACGTAACCCCGTCTTGTTGGAGCCAGATGTTGTCAGGATCAACTTCTTCTAACTTCGGCCCTAAAAGGTGGGTTATCATCGATCTACACTGTTTTCCATTGACAGTAACTGTGGTACCAGCTTCATTTCGAAAGACGATTCCACCAGACCAAACACTACACCAAACTGTCGATTTAGGCAAATGTTATGGTTGTCTATGAATAACTTGAGGATTTTCTTTGCACCACAATCGACAGTTTTGTTCTTTTAAAACAAAATTTTAAAATCTTAAGAAAATCGTTATCATTTTCAAGTTGTTCCAAGATAAAATCAGCAAATTCATGACGTTTACGGTAGTCCAATGGCTTCAGTTCTTGTGTGATAAAAATTTAATAGGGATGCAAGCCCAAATCCTTCCTCCAAAACCGCCAGGTTGTGGTGTGAGACATTCCCAATTTTTGACAACTTCTTGGAATCGATATATTGCGGTCTTCAGCAACTCTTGCCTGAACGGCAGCAATAGTTTCATTACTTCGAGCGGTTCCTTATCTTATTGGCACTTGAACATTATGTAAAGAAAATGTATGCTCGTAGTTTGCAACAATTTGACGAATAGCGACAAGAGGTGGAAGATTATTACGACCATTAAATGGCAAAAACACATGGAAAGTTGCAATTGGAGAACGAGTAGTTTGATAAAAAAATTTAATAATTTGTAAACGTTGTTCTTGCGTATATCTCTCCATGAGATCAATACAATGAAAAAAATTACAGATCATGATATACTACAAGTGGCCGAAACGTCACTTAGATCTCGTATCAGTCAAATTGGACGGACAACCCTATAGAAATGTTTTCAAAATTATGATTTTATTATTAATTAGACCCAACATAGATATTTGTGAACGAAGCACAAAATCGTTCACATGGCTTCCATGACTTGCTTTACAATACCTTAATCGATCTGCCCATTTTTTCAGACAATTTTCTAGTGATTGATTTTGTATTTTAAGGTCTCAATGGCCTCGGTATATTTTGCATTCGACTTATCTTTCACGGCGACCTAGAGGTAGTGGTCTAGCGGAGTCAAATCGCAGCTGCAAGGCGGCCAATTTACTTCGGAGTATCGGCTGATTATGCGTTTTTCGAAATCGGTGCGCAATATATCGATTGTATCATTTGCTGTGTAGGAGTTATCGTCGCCCTGTTGAAATCATACGTCATCTATGTCACCCTCTTCAATTTTTTGGGAACAAAAAATCACTAAGAGCGGCATTGTAATGCTTGCCATTGCTACCGAGATCTTTATGCAAATTCTGCGCAAAGAAGTGCGAGAAATGTTCAACTTCTGCGTACGGTGGTTAGTTAAAGTTGATGGCTGTTCGAGTACAATTTACGTCAGAGTGGCAATATTTGCCACTGAATGGTCCTACAATATATTTTATTTTTGTTCAAGACATGTACTGTACCGACAACCATGAAGGAATCAAATACTTCAGTGTTCTGAAAAAAGGGGTATTGTATGTGTGTGAAGCTACAGAGTTCAAAAATGAAATACAAATTCTTCTCCTTCGGTTAACATCGTATTGTGTTTTTAGCACACGCAGAGACACACACGCACGATTGGTTTGTCCACAGTAAGCCGAAGTACTTGGTTGTCGCAACTTCCCTACAACATGTCTTGAAACAAGGCAAATGTCTTGAATGGCCATTCAAAACGTCTTGTGCAGATCTCTCACACGCCCACTAGATCTCTTGTTCAATAATAACCCGACTTTTCGAACTAGTTTCACAGATTGGTACACAAACTGCGTGGACATCACTCTATTTTTATGGAACTTCCTTCGACGATTTCTTACAAATTCAGTTGAAGATTCCCGAATTTGGAAGAAAGTTTGTAATAAAAAATATAAATAAATGGTTTCCCGTTACATCCCATGAAGGGATTAGGGAGAACTTCTCACAACCAGCGAGCTGTGCGCGTTATAGTTTTACACTCACTGATTGGGACCTACAGTTTTACACCGGTTCCGAACTGTATTTGGAGAAGCTTTTTCATTGCTAAATACTCGATAGTGTCGCCGTCACTAAGCGAGGTGACCGCCGTCGAAAGAAATTTAAGGTGGTCGGAGTAGGAATCGAACCCACGTCCTCATGCACAAGAGCCGCGCAGACTACCATTGCAGTTTGTATTATTTTCCAATTTTCGTCAAGCGTAAAGCGAACCATTTCAAAAATTTCTAACCTTTAGCCAATAATATGTCACTTCACAAATTTTAAATTAGCCATCTGCTTCGAAATAACGGGTGGTTCAAATTCCAAATTGTACACCGTATTGAAATACCAAACCTTAGCAACTCCAAACTCCAATCTACTCCAGTTAAGGGTAATTTTTTAGCAACGTTCCTTTGGCAACACTATTTTTGGCAGCTCAGCTGTTTTCGTGTAACATGTTACTGCCAAACATATTCATGTATACAATTTAATCTTGAATCGACTGACAAACGAACAACACTTCCAGATTATTGAATTTTATTATCAAAATTAATGCTCGGTTAAGAAAGTGCATCTTGCACTTCTTCCATTTTATGATCAGTTTGGGCGACCTTCTGAGGCGGCTTTTCGGAATCTTGTGCGATCGTGCGATTTAACACCTTTAGATTATTTTTAGTGGGGCTATGTTAAGGCTCACGTATATAGGAATAAGCCCGCAACGGTGAACACACTGGAAGCCAATATTAAAGAATTTATTCGTGAGATACCGATTGATATGTTGGCCAAAACAGGCCCGGTCAACATTTATATGAAGTCACCGTCAAACATTAAATTATATAGACCTTCCTATCGACTCAAACAAAGATTTCATACATTTCTCTGAATTTCATGTGTTTTTTTTTAAATCAAATCCGAAAGCTCCTACAAAACCAAGCGTTAATAAATTCAATATAAAGGGTTTTTCAACAGAGACGCTACAAAAGTAAATAGATAGGCAAACGACGCCATATTTTTTCCCTCTCTTTTGACATTTCTCTTCAGTAAGGTTTGCGATTTCATCATGGAAAGATATACGAGCCAACAACGAGTCGAAATTATTAAAATTTACTACCGAAATTTGGAGTCAGTTTCCTTAACTTTAAGAGCGCTACGTCCAATTTCTCAATTCTGAATTCTGAATTTCATTTCTGGCTGAATGGCTTCGTCAATAAGCAAAATATGCATTATTGGTCAGACAGCAATCCACACGTAATCCATGAGTCATCATTGCATCCCGAAAAAATTACGGTTTAGTGCGGTTTATGGGCCGGCTTCGTCATTGGGCCGTACTTCTTCCGTGATGATCAAGTCCGGCACATTACTGTGAATGCGAATCGCTTCCGTTCAATGATAACCGAATATTTTTGGCCCCAATTGGATAATATGGACTTGGAGGACATGTGGTTCCAACAGGACAGCGCCACACGCCACACAGCGAATGCCACAATCAATTTATTGGAAACCAAATTTGGTGAGCGTGTTATCTGACGAAATGGCTCAGTCGATTGGCCGCCTCGGTCGTGCGATTTGACGCCGTTAGATTATTTCCTGTGGGACTACGTCAAGTCTATAGTCTATGCCAATAAGCCAGCGACGATTGATGAACTTCGTACGAATATCGAACGTGAAATTGCAGCAGTATCGGCCGATTTATGCTCGAAAACCGTCGAAAATTGGGTTCAGCGTCTGGACTTCTGCAAGCGTGCCCGTGGTGGCCATGCAAAAGAAATCGAGTTCCGTACATAATGGCATCGAACGTACTTTCACAGGAATAAAGAATTTCATTGGTATCTAGTACCGGGTTTGCCGATATAAGATTCCATACATATTTAATCCTATTTCTTCCTACCTATATCCCCCATTCATTTATATCCATCCACATTGTATAATTTTGTGTTAATCGTCCCAGTGTCGAAAAACAAACTGCAATATTTTTGGTTGTAAATTTCAAAATACATTTGCGGATTTTACTGGCTTCCCCTAGCTTGGGACCATCTCTACACAACAAGGTTTTTCGGCTGCAAGTTGCAAACAATCTAACAACATAAAAGCCATCATCTAAGTAAAACGAGTTTAAAATATTTTTGTATGAATCCATCATTACAGTCCAAAAATTAAACCATTAATTTCGATTCCTAGAATCATTATTTGGTTAAAAACAGTCAAGTCCTTTCACGTAATTTTTATCCACTGTCCCCCTGATATTATTTTAAGGTTTATGTATTTATTGTTCCATATCTATTTTAGGTCAATTATGCAGGTGTATTTCTAATGGAGCACAATTTGAATTCAGCAATTGCAAATAGAATTCTATACATTTATTAAACAAAAATTGAAGTTTAATATTTAAACATCGACTTCTTTATAAAATGCACCACTCTGCATGAATCAGTCGACAACTTTGGTTATGAAACAAAACCAATGCCACGGTTTGGCATTGTTCCAATGCAATAGGACACTACGAATAGCTGTTAGAAATTGTGAAATGCAAACAAATTGTGGACGCCCACCAAAGTTTTGAGTTTCTTTTCGCTTAACCTCTGTTGTCTAGTTCAATCGATGTAGTTAAAAAAGTGAACCATAATAGTGTCGGAAAAATGTATAGAGTCTGAGGGTATTCTTTTGTAAGTTGGTAAAACGAAGACGATTTATATTTCATTTCTCTGATTCTGATTGAAATGCCAAAAGCCTAAGGGAAATTGCGTGCAGGTGTCTCACTCATCAGGAGTTATTACCTGCGTACACCCGCCGCTGTCACACATGTAACTTGTGTGTTACGAAACTCAAGTATTTGTAGGTTGTGCTTTGCAACATATTACACACAAAAAATTCAACATAACAAAAACATGGATTTACGAGAATAAAATTGGGTTCGGCATACTTTTCCGTATTTTACACTTACGTAGGGATGGTATTTTCATGATTTTTTTTTGAACAGTATCCTGCTAACACATGGTCGAAAAAGTTCAAAAATAGGCCGTCGTTGGTGCAATTGCTAGTGTGCGCGCCTGTTGTACATGATATCCTGGGTTCGATCCCTGCTCTGACCACCTTAAATTTCTTTCGGCGGCGGTCACCTCGCATAGTGATGGCAACACTATCGAATATTTAGCCATAAAAAAGCTTCTCAAAATACCGTTCGGAACCGGTGTAAAACTGTAGGTTCCAATCAGTGAGTATGAAAGTAGAAAGCGCACAGCTCACTGATTGTGAAACGCACTCCCCAATCCCAAAATTAAAAAATTGCATTAAATTTTTTTTCCATTTCTTAGTACTAATATCAACAAAAAATTATGTAAACACCTATCCTATGGGTGAGGGTATAACCAGTACAGAAATTTCGGCTTAAACATACCCGAACCCTAAGTCATCCATTGCGATTGACTTATATAAAAAAATCACATATAGGCACTCTTACGTTAAGCGAATGAGGGTGGCAAATATGCAAATATTCAATAGAAGAGAGATATTGCACTGAATATTATTCTATACCCAGCTTAATTAGGATCTTACGTGATTTTGGGTAATTATCGTGACTACCAGTTAATTGTCCGTCCAAAATGGCACCAATATGGAATTAATGCCTGCAAGCCGAAACAACTTTGGATTGATTTCTAACCCTTTTCCCGTGGCCGAATGAAGCTGAAACTTCGCAGACAAACTAATGGCATCGACAAAAATGAACTATATGGGTGGGATTGGACAAAAGGGCGTGGGACCTGCCATACAAATCACAAATTAAAAATCTCCTCCTGAACGCTATTTTAACAAAACTGGATATGTTGGTTAGGTGTGCATATTCTAAGATCTGCTGCAAATATGGGCGGAATTGGACAAAGGGGCGTTGTCATATATAAAGAATTTGTAGTAAAAAATTATGTTTTTAATTTTTTTAAAATTAATTTAATTTTATTAAAATTTATTTTAATTTCTTTAACCCTGCTGTTAGATTAGGACCATTTGGTCCAAATTTTTTCTGTTTTCCCTTGTAACTTTGGAACGGTGATATATACTGACTAAATTTTTCTGCTAATGGGGTCTTTTAATAAAACAATGTTATGTGCGAAAATTAAATTTTCTAACTTTATTCAGGACTGAGAAAAATACAAAATGACGAATCTTAGATTAGAGGACCATTTGGTCAATAGTACATTTTTTCATTACCAAGCGAATGTAAATTCATGTCAAATATTTAGAAGATGTTTTTGATATGTCAAATACTTGCTTTAGAAATTATTGAACCAAAATAGTTACAAAGGATAAGATAAAATTATTATTTTGGATGAAAATTCCAGTATGGACCAAATGGTCCCTCAATCTAAGATTCGTAAGTTTTTTCATTACCAAGCGAATGTAAATTCATGTCAAATATTTAGAAGATGTTTTTGATATGTTAGCGGATGTTTTTGATATGTCAAATACTTGCTTTAGAAATTTTTGAACCAAAATAGTTACAAAGAATAAGATAAAATTATTATTTTGGATGAAAATTGCAGTATGGACCAAATGGTCCCTCAATCTAAGATTCGTAAGTTTTTTCTAATCTAACAGCAGGGTTAATTAATATGACAGTTTATTAGCTAATATAAGATAATACATGCACGCTGACAAATCTATCTTTTTGTTGTTCTTTGTATGCAAATATAACGTGTGTTTGGAGCTTGTAGCAAGTATAGTATACCTGTGCCCAAACACAATGTTTTTGCTATTTAATATTACATGTTGGAGACACAATGATTAATATGTTATAATATATGTGTGTTTGAAACCCAAGTTTAGCTGTGTTTCGGATGTAAATACAGCTGTGTTTGTTGCACTATTTTCTCTCTATTCGAAGCAAGAGAATACAAGTGGTGCAAGGTGAGATTATTTACAATAAAAATTGTATGTGTGTAGCTGTGTTTTTGCATTACTTCTCAGTCAGTAGTAACTCATACGAATTCCTAAATGCTCAAGATACATTCGTTTGCGTTTTAGTTTCATGTATTCAGTCGTAAATCTTAATGAAATTGAATTAAGAAACATGATTTCTATTCTCAAATATGATTTTATGTTCCAAAAAGTTCCAAATGACATATCCAAACAATTTTTTAAATCAAATTTCAAAATAATTTTATGACTTGAATAAGAACTAACTACAAATAATTTAAGAATTAATAGAACTTTTTTCAGATTTAAAAACCAAAATTATTTTATAAATAAATTATTTAAATTCAAAACTAAAAAAAAAAATTACATGAGGTGTCAGGGGAAACCCGTTTGGAACAAAGTAGTTGCAACACGCCTAGTACTAGTAGTTGCAACACGCCTAAGGTGCCCGTTGAAAAATACGATAATTTAAATTTAAAATTTAAATTGATTAATTAAAAGATACTTTTTGTAAAGTGATTTTTTTTTTTAAGATTTGTGTTATAGAATTTATTTAGTTTTTATAAAAAGCATATTTTTAGGTCCTTTTCGTAAGAATATGTATAATATTCTCCCGAAAAGTAATTTTTTACAGAGGTATTTCTTTTATTAAAAACTAATGTTTTTTAAGAAAAGGTACTATTTTTAAGAAGAAGTACTTTCTGTACGAAAAAACCATAAGAGTATGAATTTTTTTCAAAGTGGATACTCTTTTAGGGAAAGATTAGTTTTTAAGAAAATGTGCTTGATTTCAGAAAGGCTGCTTATCTCAAGCAAAGAAAAGAAAAGAAATGGAAAGAAAAGGTATTATTTTATTTTTAAGAAAATTTTTTTTTCCAACAAAAGGAATTTTTTTAAGAGAAGGTATTTTTTTGAAGAAAAGGTTTTTTTTTAAGAAATGGGAATTTTTTTAGAATTTCCAGAACAGGAACATTTTAGTAGGTACTTAGCTCAAGTAAAGTTATTTTATTTCACAAAAAAGTTACTCATTAAAGAAAAAGTAGTTTTTTAAGAAACAGAAATTTGTTGTAAGAAAATGTACTTTTAAGAGAAGGTACTTATTTAAAAAAATACTTTTTTTAAGAAAACGTACTTTTTGTAAGAAAATTTACTTTTTCGAGCAAAGGTACTTCTTTAAGATAAGGTATTTTTTTTAAGAAAAGGCACTTTGTTTAAGAATATGAATAGGTATTTTTTTGAGCAAATTTACTTTTTCAAGAAAAATCACTTATTTAAGGAAAATTGCTCTTTGAAAACTTTTCACTTTGTTTTTTCTAAATTTACTTTTTATTGGGTTCAACACTACGATATAGATATACTATGTATTGCTTACAGGCTCCACCTTGAAAACTTCCCATTAAACAAGAAATTTCCCATTATATTTTAGTCTAGAGAAAAAGTACCCAATATAGTTGATAATACTGGCTTGTAGCATAATAGTTTTAAATAAAGGGTTTTTCAATAAGAGCGCTACAAAAGTTTTTCAAATAAAACAAAACCGGTTTTAGATACCAATGAAATTCTTTATTCCTGTGTACGTTCGATGCCATTATGTATGGAACTAGATTTCTTTTGCATGGCCACCACGGGCACGCTTGCAGAAATCCAGACGCTGAACCCAATTTTCGACGGTTTTCAAGCATTAATTGGCCGATACTGCTGGAATTTTACGTTCGATATTCGTACGAAGTTCATCAATCGTCGCTGGCTTGTTGGCATAGATCATAGACTTGACGTAGCCCCACAGGAAATATTCTAACGGCGTCAAATCGCCAATCGACTGGACCATTTCGTCAGATAACACGTTCACCAAACTTGGTTTCCAATAAATTGATTGTGGCATTCGCTGTGTGGCTTGTGGCGCCGTCCTGTTGGAACCACATGTCCTCCAAGTCCATATTATGCAATTGGGGCCAAAAATATTCGGTTGTCATTGAACGGTAGCGATTCGAATTTACAGTAATGTGCCGGTCTTGATCATCACGGAAGAAGTACAGCCCAATGACGGCGCCGGCACATAAACCGCACCAAACCGCAATTTTTTCGGGATGCAATGCTCATCATGGATTACGTGTGGATTGCTGTCTGACCAGCAGCTGGATTCTGTAAGTTGCTAAAGCTTAATCTCCATCGCTAAAAAACTCTTAAATGAATTTAGAGATTTTTAGCATCAAATGCAATTCTGTAACGTGTATCTAAATTCAGCTATCTCTTAAAAATGGAATTCGCCGTAATTTTAGCGTTAACCGTTCATCTCTTAAATACTCTTATTTATTATTCTGTACGCAATAAACAGCTGTTAATTGTCTCTTAAATGAAGAATTTTTAGCAAGCAAAAATTGAAGCCGCTAAAAGGTAAGTAATTGTAAATTGAAAAAAAATTTGTTAAAATTATTGTAATTTCAGCAGTAAAATGGAGGAAACCACCAAGAGAATAACAAAGGAGCAGAAATTCATTTTAATTCAATATATGGAGGAGCACACAGACTTCGCCCATGAAAGGAAAGTTGTTTTACTTATTATTAGTTGTCATATAAAACAATATTTTTATTCGCAGGTTTGTGAACTCGACCGGTGCTAAAAGCCTCTCCCAACAGTGGGAGTGAATAAACTTTTTACACAGCACAAATTTTATAAACTGTTTGTTTACTTTTTTACATAAAATAAACTAAGCCTTTATAGAGCTGCCATGTTTTGAAAACTTTTAGAGGGATATCAATAATTGGTGGTTTTTCGGCAAAATACTAAACGTATGTTGCAAAACCTAAATACAATTTGACAAGAACTTTCAAGTTTACCTTTAAAAATTAGCAATTTACAAGTTCTTTTTACAATTTTATGAAGGAAAATTCTATATGTTTTTGAGGATAATAAAATATGAAGCTTGGCAGCTCTAATATAAAGTGTCAAATGTATGCGAAATATGTTTGTCTCTTTTTCTCAGCATTGTATCAAAGCAGAGTGAGTAGTATATACTACTTTTAGCAAATTAGCTACGGCGAAAATAGGAAATTTCAGCTAAGAGATTGCAGTTACAGAATACGGATTTAGAGAAATCTCTAAGAAATTTGCCTTGAAATTTTTTTTAGCATTTTAGCGATAGAGTTAGAAATTTAACTAGGAGAATTACAGAATTGACCTGCAGTAAAGCATATTTTGCATATTGACGAAGCCATTCAGCCAGAAATGAGCCTCATCGCTGAAGATGATTTTCCGATGAAAATCCGAACCATTTTCAAGTTGTTGCTCAGCCCAATTCACGAACATACGACGCTTATGGTGGTTAAGCGGCTTCAGTTCTTGCGTCAATTTGATCTTGTAAGGATGTATGTAGGCCAAGATCTTTTCGAAAAATTCGCCACAACGACATCACACAGATGCCCAACGCTTGAGAACGACGTGTGAGAGACACATTTGGGCTTTCCTGAACTGAAGCCCCAGCGGCAGCAATATTCTCGACACTACGGGCCCTTCTTTGTCTCACTGGCACGGGAACATTTTGTACTGTGCCTGTGGATTTAAATTTTTCCACTAGACGCTCAATTGTTGATCTGGTAGGACGAGTATGACGACCATAAATTGGACGTAGCGCTCTTAAAGTTGAGGCCACTGACTCCAAATTTTGGTAGTAAATTTTAATAATTTCGACTCGTTGTTGGCTCGTATATCTTTCCATGATGAAATGGAAAACCTTACTGAAGAGAAGTGTCAAAAGAGCGGGAAAAAATATGGCGTCGTTTGCTGTCCCTATCGATTTACTTTTGTAGCGTCTCTGTTGAAAAACCCGTTACAAGTTGTTTAATTTTTTATTATTTACCCAACGTGGGATAAGGAACTTCGTTCAAAATAACGACCAATCGCTCGAACATTTAAATTTTGTGTATATGGTCGGATTAATCATCACTTTTTAAAATTTTTTAAACTTAAGAATTTTTAAACTTAAGAATCTTTCAAATTTGAATACGATTTTCGATTTTAAATCAGTTTGAATGACAAATCAGTAATTTGGCGTAGAATACGTCTTACCTTACGGTATAGGGAGTCATGTCAGATTGTTATTGTTGTAATCTTTATTTCATTGATTATGAGGAAACGGCGAGATAACTTCTTTTAAAAATTTTTTTATAGGTAAATGAAGGTGTTATCTTTCGTTTGATATACATTTCATATTGGTTGATATCTTCCTAATATTTAAATTTCTCAAATGAAAATTGTTTAAACACATACACTCAAACATATGTGTGGTGTTTGGTTGAGTGTTTGAGTTTGTAGCGTGAACACACACTATGCTGCTGTTTCAGTGTGGACACAAACCTTCGGCTGTTGTTTTGATTGATGAAATATTGAAATTTCTTATATTTACTTATGTATTTAAGTGAAACAAAATGTTAAATGTGAATTTGAATTTAAAATGGATATATAATTATAAAAAATATAGGAAAAAATTAATTCATACATTTTTATGTTAAATGAAAGTGCTGCCAAGTAAGCAAAATAACAATGCTGCTTGATGCTGTTTGACAGCAGCTGACAGCCGAAGTTTATCATTTATCATTTATTGCTATATATGTTTTCTGTCTTATCGGATGGCGTATTCTACGTTAAACTCAATGGCCGTGTCTCTGACACAGCCCGCAGGGACAGTCCGTGGCCGAAGGCCTCGGACAACTGTCTGCTCTTTTTTATGATAAACACGCATTCCAAATTGGAATATGACATAATTGTTTTATTTAAAATTAAAACGTAGTTGTCATATTTAAATAGAGTTGTGCAATTTTAAGTTTTAAACACCAATAAGTATATGAATTGATCGCTACGCATATGTATTGTAAGTGCTACATGTGTAATTTAGTTTAAAGCAAAACACCCGAAAAACCCGGTTCTACCGGTTTCTGCCAAAATTTAAAACCGTAAACCGGTTTCTTGCAAACTTGATTTTCCGAACAAACCGAAACCCGGTTTCCAAAAAATAACGGTTTTTTTAACAACGCATAGCTATAATCCTGATTTAAAATGTTGTAGAGTTTAGCGAAGTTGAAACCCTCTTAAAAAAACAGGAGGGAAAAGAAAGAACTGAGAAGCGAAAGAGCAGCTGATTGCCATTCCATAAAAAATAAAAAATAGTGCATTCAATGCATGCACGTGTAAAAAGGGTTCTTTTAAATCTTTTAAGTTTTATCATTAATTGTTTAAAAATGTCGAGTTATGTTGGTAAAGTTATTTACAATAAATAACACTGTGTGTGACCAAAAATCTGAATTGAGTGAAACATAGCGAACCTGCATAATTTTGATACGCTGAATCTAATGGCATTTTCCGTTTTTCTCTACCACGTCAAAATTTCGAGATATTTGACCCCAAAGTTTGCTGGGATGTCAACAACTGTCATATTTTTGAGACTCCCCTCTTACCGGTAATCTCCTCCCCTCTTACCGGTAATAATAACGTTTTGTCGAGTTATTAGGGGTAAGGGGGTGGAGAGGGGGTACAAACTTGAAGTTGGTATTCTTCTTAAGGTCCTCTACATTTCTTACTCAGAAGTCAAACTTCAATTTTGAAGCGTTCTGCCTCTAATTCAGTCTCAAAAATATTACAGTTGTTGACATCCCAGCAAACTTTGGGGTCAAATATCTCGAAATTTTGACGTGGTAGAGAAAAACGGGAAATGCCATTAGATTCAGCGTATACGAGAAAAACGGCTCCAGTTTTCTCTTTTGTAATCAAATATTCGGGTAGAGGTACTATCAGAATACCCATTTAAATGTTAGTTTAACTGGTAGGTCGTCAGAACTTACGTCATTGATTACTGTCGATTCAGAAAAATTTTGTATTGAATTTGTCAAGAAATATGGAGGAGATATAAGTGTTAGGGATAGGTATCGAACTGTAAACATCGATTAATGTAATCGATTATTATTTTCAAGGCAATAATCGTTTCACAGATTAATTGTCGATGAAACCATCGATTAATCGCCGTTTTCGATTAATCGACATGAAAATAAGAAAATTAGTGGAAAACAATTCAATGCTACTAAATTTAGTCATTTAATAGCAAAATAAAATTGTTCAATAATTAAAAAAAATACCCCTTTTTAGAGACAGAATGCTTTTTCAAACCCTTTTACCCTGTAATTCTTGCTATAAATAATTTTCTCCCATAGTGTAGGTAATGAATAAAATGAAAAACATAATAAAAATTTAATGTATATCGTAGAATTATAATTAAAAAGCAAAAAAAATCTAATAAAATAAAAGTTGATCTAATTTTTGATTTCTATAATTGTATATGTTTTACCAAAACTTATCGGGAACGTCTTTTACAAATAATTATTTATTTGCAAGATTGGACGTCAGCCTACTTCTCTGATCTGTTAAAATTTGGCCGGGTTCCAAAAATAGTCTGTCCGAAGGCACAGACGTTGTAATGCTAGACACATACTTGAGGGCCACAGAGGAAAGTACTGGAAAGGTTTCTGCCATATGTTTCCAATATAAAATGGGATTCTGTTGTATCCTTTCTGGTGGAGCCCTCAAATAAATGCTGACCTCATCTGGAATAGAATTTCCAGAGTTTTTGGAGTTACACTATGACTAATTGATTTTGACATAACATTTTGAATATTTTTGTTGTGCATCTTGAACAAGGATCAAGACACAGCACCTGAAAGTGAGGAATCTGAGCCTGAAGATTCGTTTTGGGCGGGAGCTTCATCTTTCATTTCCCATACATAATTTGGTACAGTATTTATCACCTTGGCAAAAGTGGTTGGATCAAAATGACAAATGATGACGTCACTAATACCACGTTTATACGCACTTCTTATACATATGTGTTTCACAAGAGTCAGCTGGCACAACGATGCCAACTTGTATAATTTTTTCACCATTAGTGATACCATATGACTATATTTTTGTTGAATGGCATCACGAAAATATAATAATATTTCGGAATGATATCTGCGTATAAACAGTGAGTTAAGCATTTGCAAATAGTTTTTTTTTACAAATAAGAAGTGCGTATAAACGTTAGTATAAGAAAGTGACTTTCCTAATAATATCGATACATTTAAATATTAAACATCGATTATTCGATTAATCGAACATAGAACACATCGGTTCAAAAACATCGATTACTTTTCAAAAACATCGATTTTTCCGATTCATCGATACCCATCCCTAGTCAGTGTGTGCTCATTTGGGACAACTAACTCGAAATTTTATCATGTAACAGATTCTCCCCGGCAGTTTGCTCTTGAACATCCCCTCATGCTGTGTCTTGAGTTAAAGTCGCCCCCTAATAGGTATTTAGTGCTGCCACAACTTAATTTAGGCAGATCAGAGATGAATTTTTGTTTTTTTATTATCAGTGGATCTGTGTTTTCCGCCTGGAAAGTAACATGAGTAAATGTCAATACTATCTCTATAGATTTAAATATTTTGACACCGATGTTTTCTATTTCACGCTGAAAATTTTTTAGTTTTTTGTTGTTTGGGTGCAAATATAACCTGTTTGTAGCTTGCCGCAAATATAGTATACTTGTGTATTGTGTTTAGTATTGTGTTTGCTATTCAATATAACCTGTTTGGGACTCAATGATTAATAGGTTGTAATATATGTATTTGTGACCTAAATGTGAAATTTTTGTTGAAAACTCGTGATACCGAAGCTGTCTGTTACAATAAAGAAACAAAAAGCAGCAGATCTTCAATTCACGGAAACAATGCTTGCAAACATGTACATGGTTCCCGCAATATGTTGCTCGGGTTGTTATTTTTCAGCGTGAAGGTTTGTATTTATGATTATCAAAAATTCATGGCTGATATTTTTTACCCTATTTATTCTTAATTTTGTTACTCGTTAGTGTGGCACGTCAACAGTAACGACGGTGATAGTAAATAAGTTCAAATCATAAGATCAAAGGGCAGCAGAATAATTTAAACATTGTTTCGCTAGCACTAGCATTTCCATGAACAAATTTTAATATTGCTAATTTCGATTAACATTTCCCAATTTAATATTTGCCCAATTGTAAGACTAAATGTCTAAGATTATTTAATATTTAAGTTTATTTAAAATTTAAAAAAGTTTAAACAAATTTACCTTTTTTGGCGCCAATGAATCCCGGATACAAAGTGATCTAATATAAGTGATAAAAAAGAAAATTAAAATTGATAAATGAATTTAATATTAATATCTAATATTTTATATGGTTCGAGTATTGTAAGTATGAGTATGGTCAAATGTTAACACAAGTCCATTTTAAACTAAGTATCACCTGGAGATTTGTGTGTACAGACTTGTAACTGATCTCATATTTAAAGATGCCAATGGGATACAAACTGTAATTTAATTTTGTTTTCATTAAAGCAAGACAAACAGTTTGCTACACAATCTCTTATAACACTTAAGAAGGATATTTTCCTATTAAAAATACAGTCATTTTAACCAAAATGGTCCTAACATACTTTTAATAGTCACTATGTCTACCACAAGTGGCGGCGGCGCACAGTGGTGCGATCTCTACGCATTGATAGTAAAATGATTACACTTGAAGTTTTGAAGTTCTGATATCTATAAGGTAATAAATATTAGCCAAACTTGTGAAATTATATATTAGTTTTTTAACTTTTAGCCAAAAAGTTGGTTGAGTAATTTAACTGATTTAGTTTCACCTGTGTTTCGATGAATTTCTTAAATATTATACAGTAAACACTTTCCTTTACTTAAAAAAAGGTACCACAGTGCGGCGCTTTTAAAATATTACAACCACGAAAAGTTCCCATTAAGACATATTCCCATCACAACAATCTTCTCTCCCAGCTTAGCTTGCAAGTAACAATTCAACAATTTCAATACCCTACGGACAGATTTCACGCCTCCCATAAAATGAAAAACAATGCGATTAATTCCCCGAGCATTGAAGAAAAGCACAACAAATCTGCTATTCTTTACAAGGAAGAAGGAAAATACACAACCCCATTATGTATTCATGTCCCAGCCTCACTTATCACACCACACAACCTCTCACTAAGAGAGGAGCACAAAGCTGTAGAGAAAAACAGCATCTAAAATGAAAATCATGTTTACGTTTTATAACTTTAGGCAGCAAAAATAGCAGCACCATAAACATCGCATGAAATGAAAGGAGAGCAACATGGTGGAATGTAACAGCGATTTACGAAAAGCCTAACAAAAGCACTATGATGTCCATTCTGTCTACGAGCATTTTTCACACCAATTCAAATGTGAACAAATTTCAACACTTGGGTTTTTTTACGACGACTGGTAGGTAGTAACCCTCCGACCGTTGCCCTGAAATTGTTAAGCTCGGCGTAGGATTTGTGACAGATAATATGAAAAATTACACACAAATGAAAAAAAGGAAAAGCATCGCAACTGGAGGCGAATATCAGGACGTAACCAACAGATAACTGAAATACATAAACTCTAGCGGCTTACACTGTAGGAAATGGTCGTCCTATGTGAGCTTACAACGAAAACTGTTTCCTATTGAACAATATGTCTAAAACTAAATATATTCTTGAACCAAAGGAGTTTAAATTTAAAACCAAAATCAAAAAGTTAGGCAACAGGATTCCTTCCATATTTCAAAATCGCTCAAATATTAGACGATAAACTGTTTCCGAAGCCACAACATTTCGGGTGCACAAAAAACGGTCTGAATAAAACCGCCCCAAAAAAAATAAATGAAAAATTACCCAAGAAATTGCCAAATAAATATCATATTTGATATTTCTCAATTTTTCATCATTTCTGTATTTCCAGTGGAGTTTTAAATAGTGAAAATGAAAATTGGAGAATTTCTGGTGCGGATTAAGTACTTGGGTACTTCGACTGCGAATTGTGCACTAATTACGTATTATATGAACAAGTGGAAATTAAGCAACTAAACGCTGAAAAATAACTGCCCTAGTACATCTTTGCAAGCATTGTTTTCATGAATTGAAGATCTACCGCTTTTTGTTTCTTTATTGTCCGTCGCATTTTTGCTCTCAGAAGTTTTCAACAAACAATACAACAATTGGGTCACAAATACATATATTATAACCCTTTAATTATTGTGTCCCAAACATGTTATATTGAATAGCGAAACACAATGTGTTTGGACACAAGTATACTGTACTTGCGGCAAGCTACAAAGTGGTTATATTTGTATTCAACCAACAAAAACGACAATTTTTTCAGCGTATCTGAAAAAAACTTTGTACTTGGACAGAAATTTCAGGCCGAGACCAGTTGAATTTGGTGTTCGGAAAAAGTACCTCAGTTCTGGCTGATTGTGAACTAAATGGAGAAGGAGTCAACTCCTGCCGCGAAAGCGCCTGACGCTAGAGCCTCTGGTGCCGTCTCCCACAGCACCATGTTTGGTGCCGTCAAGAAGGAGGAGAAGGAGCCTTCCAGGGAGAAATTGTGGATTTCCCGCGTAAAGCCGCTGATGCTGCAACCTCCGGCACTGTAACTTCGGTAACCTCCGGAAATGCGACTCCCAGCATAAAGTCGCTGGAGATGAAGAAGAAGAAAGGCAAAGAACTTCCGGTTGATTAGGTAATTGACAGTCTACAACGATCTATCATCGAGGTCACGGCTGAGAATGAAGACTTGTGAAGACAAGATTTGAATACCGCCTGGCCGCGCTAGAAAGTCAAGAGACCTTATTGCGTGAGCGTAAGCTGGTGGTTGCGAAAAAAGAAAGGCGGCTTGAGGATATTGCGTTATCCGATGACGACATGGACGATGAAGATCTCGGTGTGGCCAGCCAAGTGCCATACCCGGCAAATAATATCAACTTCCCTTTCCCAGGTGGTCAGGTGGCGTTGGGAGAAAAAAAATTATACTACTGCGACGTCGGCAACGAAATCTGAGGCGGCTTTAGCCAAGTCAATTCCTTGCAAGCGGAGTAAGGCGGGGCCAGCCATAATCGCGTTTTATGTAAACGACAAGGCGATGAGGAAGAAGGCAACTCAGGCTTTAGGCCATTCAAAATTTATAGGGAGTATGTTGATGTGTGATGTGTTATGTGGCCGTCGGTGGTGCAATGGTAGTGTGCGCGGCTGTTCTGCATGAGAACGTGGGTTCGATCCTTCCTCTGACCACCTTAAATTTCTTTCGATGGTGGCGCTCAGTGGCGGCGACACTATCGAGTACTTAGCCGTGAAAAGCTTCTCAAAATACTGTTCGGAGCCGAGCCGATCACCGGTGTCACAACTGTCCTAGTTGGGCACATTGTGAGATACGCAAATTGCTGTATGGAAGTACATATGGCTGGTTTTAGAGAATGTCCCCGGCAGCTGGAGACTGTCCAGCGAATGCGTTAGAAGAGAAAGTTGGTACGGGTTGGTACGGTTTATGCATAATTTATGCCAGAAAAGTAAATAATTCCTGTAATATTTTTGAAAAAATTAGGCAAAAATATTTTTTTTTTTCGTTTTTTTCTGCATAACTGACAAGGACTCCTAATTTGTAACTAACAATGTTTGGCAAAATTGTAACCATGGAAAAGCTGGATAACTTTTGTGACCTTGTCAAAACAATCTGAGCGTGTCTAGACAGCCTAATAAGGCCTCTCTACCGCATAATTACGAAGGAATGTTTGTTATTTCGCCAAGTTATATAAAATTTTTCATATAAAATAGAAATTTTAAACTAGCTCATTTCACAAAAATTGGCAATGAAATGAGCATGAAAAATAAATTACTGTTCCTTTGTCTCAGGTGTGAAGTGGTGGACCCATGGCTCATCCTTGGTTAAAAATCGACGCAAAAATTCGGCTTTATTGATGTGTAAAATCGGCAAACACTCGACTGAAACATCTTCACAACTGTGTTTTTGCTGTATTGAAAACAAGCGCTGAACCCATATTGCGCACAGCTTTCTCATTTTCAAATCTTCGGTCAATATACGATGTATAACAGCACTTTTGGAATTGACTACTATTTCAGCTAGCTCACGCAACTGCAGCCGACGATTCTTAACCGTGTCTGGCGTGGACTCCTCAATTGGTCGACCACTACGGCGTTCATCTTGTCAGCTCCTACGGCCTCGTTTAAGGCCTGCTACCCAATATTTTACTGTCGTAAACGAAGAAGAAGACTACACCTGAGTTGAATCTAGCTCGGATTTTATTTTGCTTGGACTGAGACCTTTAAATGGAAATATTGAATTATATAACGGTGACCAATTTTGTCCATCTTTCCAAATTCACTGAGGCCGTTTAATTTTGATGGCTGAAATAAAATTAATAAACAACATAAGCCGAACAGCTCTCTATCACACCGACCTCACCACGTAGAGTGTGAACGGAAACGTCACAGCAGACAAATTTTCTCTCCAGATATGAATTACTCTATGATTTAAAACAAAGTGCGCGATTATAAGCGTTTGGAAATTTTGGGCCTGCGGCACTTACTACGATAACTATAAGTAAAACGAAACACAGACTTGTGTTTCACAAGAATGTACATCAGCTATCGTTGATGTCTATATCCTTGATGTCCGCGAAATAATCACCTTGCTGAAGATCGTTTTAAAATAATCGCGGGATTGTTTTTAAAAATGATTTAATAATTAATTCATTGAGAATTTGAAAAGACAAAGCGTTTTTTTTTTAATATTTTCACTTGCGGCGCTTAATCAGACAGTTTGGAGACGGTCCTTTAACACCATCTACCAACCTCAACAGAATTTTCAAAAGGAAATGGAAGCTAGGTATCTTGAGATATAAAAAAAGTCATGACAATAGTGGTTTCTTAACTCAAGAACTTTTTTTGAGCAAGTTATAAAAAAAAGTCAAAAAATGTGCTATTTTTTTGATTCACTTGAACAAAGTCACTTTAACTAATTTTAATGAAAATCAGTTTTTCTTGTTTTTTAAGTTATTTTACTTTATTTAAGAACTCTAGGTAAAGGGTACAACCCCATTTGTTTTTAATAACTTCAAATATACGGGTTTTCATTGAGAGACAAAGAGAATTTATGTAATCCAACGAAATTTGATTCCAAGCATCCTTAATGGCCTGAATGAGTGAGGGCGTGTCATCAAGTTGTCTACCTCCTTCATAGACCTTACGAGATAACCAACCCCAGACATTTTCGATAATGTTTAAATCTGGCGAATAGGGTGACCAGTCAAGAATATTAATATTTTGGCTAGCAATGAACTCCTTTACTACTCGGGCGTTGTGTACAGGGTCATTATCCTGTTGCAATATCCAAGATATGGGACCAACCAGTTCACTGAACTTCGGAAAAGCCGATTCCAATAACGTTGTATAGCTTGCACCAGTCATTTTTGCACTTTTAAATTCAAGATCGGTGGTGTCATATTAGGGTAATAGCACCCCACACAACAACGCCGCCCTCTCGGCTCTGATGTCGGTTCAAAAACGCTTTTCTTTGCGTAAATCATTGACATGATAGTTGTAGTCATCAGGTCCATCCAAATTAAATTTTTTCTCATCCGCAAATACAACGGTTCTACATCATTTACATGACTTCTTGGCTGCACATCCCATTCAATGTAGACTCTGGCGAATTGAAGCCGCTTTTCCATACGAGGAGCATTAAGTGGCGGCTTTTTTTGTAATTTCAGGAATTTGAGATACTCACAGCTCTTAATTACTCAGCGTACTGATACTTGCTCGATGACTCCAGCTTGCGCTCTTATTTTTGACAAGGATAAGGCAGAATTAGAAGCAATTCTGATGATTTTTTTTCTCGTACGTAGATAAAGACAATGAAACCCTTCCTTTACATTTTGTTCCATACCCCTCGGCGTTCATTATGTAATTGTCGACAACTGTTGGGCTCCGTCCAATTTTGTTTAAGTAATGCCCTTTTGACAGATGTAATAAAATGTAACCCTGCTCTGACCACCCTGCTCTGACCACCTTCAAAAAAAAAAAAATTTCTTTCGGCGGCGGTCACCTCGAATAGTGACGGCGACACTATCGAGTATATAGCCATGAAAAAGCTTCTGAAAATACCGTTCGGAATCGGTGTAAAACTGTAGGTCCCAATCAATGAGTGAAAACTGGAAAGCGCACAGCTCAGTGATTGTGAGAAGTTCTCCCCGGTCCCTTCATGGGATGTAATGGGAAACCATTTATTTATTTTTTTTTTTAATAAAATGTAATAAAGAAACGCTCCCTACAAAAAATCATCGCTTACTTTAAAAATAATAAAAAAAATAAAAAAGTGCCTTAATTCAAGTGAACAAAAAAAAATAGCACATTTTTGGACTTATTTTTATAAATTGCTCAAAAAAAGTGCTCTAGTTAAGAAACCACTATTGGAAAGTCTTCTTTCTATATCCCAAGATGTCTAGCTTCCTTTTCCATTTTAAAATTCTGCAATCGGTTACAAATTGCAAAAGACACAGGCTGCTGAATATGGAATTTTTAGTGCCTTTAAATACGTGAACCGGAGTGTATCTATTTCTTTGGCTACAGAAGTGGGTGATTTGTCTTATGCATAATTTCTTTTTTCTTACACAGGAACTTGCTGTTTGTTCTTTTGAACTCTTGCCCATAATTTTTGGATGATTTTTCATTGCTCAAGTCGGTCACTTCTCATTAATTTCTCTCCTTATCTAGCAAAACTTTTTTTTATTTAAATTATAAAATCAAATTTCCACCAGTGTGCCCACCAAAAGATATAAAATCATTTCAAAGGATAAATGTTAAAATTGAGAAAATGATTTTCGTGATATTTTACTAAAACTTTTTTGTTTCTCACTAAGCGTTGCTTATTGTGTGTATATGTGTTGGTTGGCTTACCGATATTAGTTTGGGATTATTTGTTCCTATTTCGTAGGATGTTTAGGTTAAGGATTTTATTTTTGGGATAACTGGGGTTTAGCTTGCAAAATTGTTTTCAAATTCAAATAAGGTCATCAACATGTAACAATCCGATCACAAGCAAATACGGACAGAATGTTTAGATTGAAAACATAAATGAATACACTGCAAATTGAAAAAAACTGTAGAAAATTACTGAATCTTATGTTTTAGCTGCTAGAATAATCTAGGCAATTTCACGTAATACCAGAAAATTTTTAGTAAAAAATTGCTTCGCTCTGGGGATTTTCTAGTCAACGAATACACATTACATTGCTGGCTTCTTGTAATGCTTGTGGATAAGGTTTTAAGTAACAGGATTTGAATGTCAATGTTTAATCAATTCTTATTACATATGTATGTACTTTACTTACACAAACAGGAATGGTTGAAATCGAAGCCGTCATGGAAATTGACTTTAATGTAGACTTTTGTAAAAAGCCAGAACCCAATAGTCAACACGTAATGAACAATAATTGGCAATAACAATAATTAATAGCAATAAGAGTTTTAATGCTGTTAAATGGGTTGATCTTATGTATGTGTTATATAGAAATCTGTAAGTCTGTAATTTTGTACACAATTTATCCCTACCATCTTGAAGTCATATGAATGAACAGAAAATAAGGTGACAGACGACACCTTCGTAAGATGGCGGATGAACCAACATAGCTGGTCAACGGTAGATACAATTCAAAAAAAGCAAGTTTCGGCAGACTCCCGCAGAGCAGTACGTTGGCTGACGTATTGATCTAGGGGTTGCAATATGAATTCTGAAAACACAACCTATTATTTGGCGAGGATCGTACTAACTAAGGAGCACAATTTACGTATATAATAAAGTGCAGGGTTTATGGATAAGCACCATGTGTTCGCGCAGGTACACGCCCCCAAAACGGCCCCTGTAACATTAAGCAGGAACCATGTATAGGTTTGGAACATCTATATACTTACGTCCAAACATTGTTACCTAGCATTGATGACCTGTTGCTTTTGAGTTTGTTAGCTATTGCCGCGTTTTTGTTTTCGGCAGTTTTCACCAAACCATATGTGGGTCACAACAACATATATTATAACATATTAATTATTTTGACCCTAACATAAAATACTGAGTAGCAAACACATTATGTTAGGACATAAGTATACTATATTTGCGACAAGATACACAAACACGTTATATTTGCATCCAAACAACAACTAAAGCTGATTTAATGGAAGCATATTGGCCTGTCTGTGTATTCTGCTACAAAATTCTGGCTTGGGTATGAAAAACTGCCTCAATATAAAGTAATGTACGATGAAGTAACGGGTGTCAATTGCTCACCAAAAATTGTCTCTCAATTGGTTAATGGTATGGCCTTGTTCCTTTGTAAGTCTATTCGAGATGAAAAAGAATATCTTTTATTTTGACATCTGTCACAACTCACGCGTGAACTGGGAAAAACTGAAGACGGAAAACGCAAATAGCAAAACAATCAGCTTTATAATCTACCTTGAAAGTAACAATAACGTGGTTGACTGTTGATCAAAAATGGAATTGATCAAATAATAAAACAGAGTGTTTGTATCAAAACATTTTCTGGAAAAATTCTAAGGTTTCATTCACAACGGGCTACTTAATTTATCAATTATTTTATCACTGGAAAGCATGATGTAAATTCAACATCGCCACATGGCGTTAAACGCCTCAGACTAGTAACAAATGTTCCATTACGTGGTAATTTCTCAATTATCCGGAAATCGAAAAAGGTGTGACAGGGGGAAATGGAACTGACATTGTTTGCTATGTTGTCATTGCTTTATTTTACAAAATATTGTTAATTATAGTTTTGTTGTCAGTGATTGTTTTGAAGTTTATTCTTCTCTTGTGATAGGTTCATAATGTGAATTGTCTCCGTTTGTTGTATGGCTCCTGTGTTTACAGAATCTCTATGTTTGTAAAGTTTGATGTGCGTCCTCTTTCTGCACAGTAGGCCGCAAGTGCTGTTTTGTTGTTTGGTCGAATTATATCTTCTTCGTATATCTGTTTCTTGTCGTAATAGTTGAATTCTTAAATTATTTTTAGTCGTACCTACATATACTATATACTTGGTCACATGAACATTTTCTCTTCCTATTGCAATATATTTTGTATATATTTTTAGACTTTTCTATTTTGTCGACCTTAATTAATAATTTTCTATTCTGATTCTTTCGCCTCTGCTGTGTTTCTTATTTTCGTATATATATTAAGGCTGTGTTTTATTCCATTAAGCTATCGCCACTTGCGACTTTCCAAATAAACTGATCCTCATTTAATACTACGAAATGTGGCAACATTTGCTGTAATGGGTGAAAAAATGCGATAAGGCATCACGTTTGTAGCCAGTGCTAACAAATACATGGTAGCAGCAGATGTTTTTGTAGTTGCAAGCAGCAACACCAGACATTTTATTTTCGTTCATTCGTTACAGTTGTCCAAATCTACACAAATATATACCAACAATACAAGAATACAAAAGAGTATAAAAACAAAATAAATATGAGTTTGACAAGTGAAACTAAAAATGGAATGGAAAAAATATCATCACCTATTTAAACGACTACACCTGATAGATAATTCTACCATGTTCAATATGTATAACATTTACCGCGCGTTGTTGTGAGCAATTGAATTCCAATTTTGTTTTCAATCGCAAATACAAATCTATCCTTCAAATTTAGAAATATAAGAGTGTACGTAGTCTTCCAATAAATGAAATAATTTTATTGAACTTAAAATGTGTAAGCTATTTTGCCAATTTCTGCTTTTGAGTCCCTCCTTGACAACATTTTCATTCGCAAGAAATGATAACAAAATTTATCTAAGATAACTTTTTGTTACTATTTCTTGAAATTGAACATGTGGCAACATTGTCATTGCTCAAGTCGGAATTTAAGTGGGATATTGAAATGCCACTTAAAATCGCTTAGCTCTCCCGTACAAATTAAACTTTTATCTTTAGGGGGATATGTGTTGCTCCCCAATATATCCCTAATTTTAATTAGTTCATTGTCTTTACTATACTATTTGTCACCGATATCTAGAACTCTTCCTATCAGGGTTTTCGCTGTGTCATTGCTCTTACTCATAATAACTTAGCTGGGTTTTGTTACCAGTCGACTTTTATCGCGATGCTCCTCTCTACGAGTACTGTGTACAAGTGTGGCAATCTTCCATTCCCCTACATTACTAATATAAATGTAATGCGCTGTAGCAATTTATTAAGTTGGTACCAGGGCACCTGTATCTCCTTTTTCTTAGCTATCGGTCGACTTAGTAAGTTCTTTAGTCACTTCTTTAATAATGCTTCCATAATATCTGTGGTGACAAGGCATAACAGCATAACTCGAGTTATGCTCAAATTAAATTTTTGGAGAATCGAGCTGTATATATCGTACTGCACACTATATAATCCAAATATGAATAATCCAATTTTTAGTTCACAATATATTGGAAAAGATTTATTAGTAAATCTTGATCCAATCACTACATTACAAATGAAATTTGAACCCTTAAAATGCTCTCCTAAAAAGTGGCAAAAATAGACATATGCTGTTATGCCTTGTGACCACAAATATTAACCGCTATGACAGGTGTAGCTGGCGACCCCGTTAGATTTCGTCTTCATTGTACTATAAGTATATGGGATTACTATTTTTGACATACACTCCGGTTCACTTATTTAAAGGCACTAAAAATTCCATATTCAGCAGCCTGTATCTTTTGCAATTTGTAACCGATTGCAGAATTTTAAAATGGAAATCGAAGCTAGACACCTTGGTATATAAAAAAAACATGAGAATTGTGGTTTCTTAACTAAAGAACTTTTTTTGAGCAATTTATAAAAAAAAAAGTCCAAAAATGTCCTATTTTTTGGTTGGTTCACTTGTTTTTTTAAAATTATTTTACTTTATTTAAGAACTATTAGTAACTTTGTTCTTAATAACTTCAAATATACGAGTTTTCATTGAGAGATAAAGAGAATTTATGTAATTTAACGGAATTTGATTCCAAGCATCCTTAATGGCCTGAATTAGTGACTGCTTGTCATCAAATTGTCTACCTCCTTCATGGACCTTACGAGATAGCCAACTCCAGACATTTTTGATATTTTTTAGATCTGGCTAATAGGGTGGCCAGTCAAGAATATTAACATTTTGGCTTGCACTGAACTCCTTTACTACTCTGGCGTTGTGTATAAGGGCTTTATCCTGTTGCAATATCCAAGATATGGGACCAAGCAGATCACTGAACTTCGGAAAAGACGATTCCAATAACGTTTTAAAGCTTGCACCAGTAATTTTTCAATTTGGAATTCAAGATCGATGGTGCCATAGTAGGGTAATAGCACCCCACACCATAACGCCGCCCTCTCGGCTGTGATGTCGGTTCAAAAAACGCTTTTATTTCCAGTTCATGGAAATAATAGTTGTAGCCATCAGGCCGATCCACATTAAACTTCATCTCACCCGTAAATACAACAGTTCTCCAGTCATTTACATGACGTCTTGGCTGCACATCCCATACCATGTAGTCTCTGGCGAACTGAAACCGCTTTTCCTTACGAGGAGCATTAAGCGGCGGGTTTTTTTGTAATTTCAGGTATTTAAGATACTCACAGCTCTTAATTACTCTGCGTACTGATGACTTGCTCGCTTCCACTAAAGTTTGAACTCTTATTTTTGACAAGGATAAAGCAGAATTAGAAGCAATTCTAATGATTTGTCTTTTATCATAAGTAGATAAAGACAATGAAACCATCCATACCCCTCGGGATCCTTGATGTAATTGACGACAACTGTTGGGCTCCGTCCAATTTTTTTAGCTATTGCGCGGTTAGAATATCCTCCGGAACGGTAAACATCGATTTTAGTTTTCCGACAGATATAAAAAATTTGGTTTTGCTATTATGACTCGTAAACTGATTAAGAAGTAATAAATAATAATAAACAAATGCTCCCTACAAAAAATCATCGCTTACTTTAAAAATAATAAAGTGGCTTTATTCAAGTGAACCAAAAAAAATAGCACTTTTTTGGACGTTTTTTATAAATTGCTCAAAAAAGTTCTTTAGTTACGAAAGATGTGTGTCAAGATGTGTACCTTCGATTTCCATTTTAAAATTCAGCAATCGGTTACAAATTGCAAAAGAAACATTCTGCTGAATATGGAATTTTTAGTGCCTTAAAATAAGTGTACCGGAGTGTATATCTCTCTCTTATTAATATCTCTATGTTAATATCTTCAAAAACAGATCTGTGGAAATTTTGGTATGCCACTGCATATCCTCCCATTTTCCGTTGATCGTGTCGATTGCGTAGTTCACTAGTACATCCGTGAACAAAAATGTTACGTCAAATTATAATTATCGATCGCAATCACTATTGCACAGTTATTGGGTTGGCAGGAAAGAAATTCGGTGTTTTTGTTCAAAGTAATTTTTAATTATTTTATTCAAATTTCTAATTTTAATATCTAATGTGCGCGCCATTTTGTTCAATCACCTTCTGCTATCGTTCACACAACTTTTTGATCCCAGATTCACAGAATGACACGTCCGTCTCACAAATATACTACGTAATTTTCCGCATTTAAGGAGTTTTTGTTCAAATGAAAATCCGAAGGTGCCAGATCATGACTATAAAGTGGATGTGGCATCACTTCGCATCCAAGCTTCAATATATTTTGCCGAGTCTTCAAAGATGTGTGAGGCCTAGTGTTGTCCCGATGGAAAACCACACATTTGCGATTTCTTTCAGTTTTCAATCAAAGTTCGTCAATTGCTGACAATAGACTTCAGAATTTTGGTTTGGAAACAGTTCAACGCAATTATTCCCGTAAAATCACACCAAATTGACAACATAACCCTATTTTGGTGCAGTTCATCCTTTGGTGAAGTTTGATTGCGCTTATCGTGCATGGACCAGGATCTCTTTCGGTTAGCGTTATTATAAAGAATCCATTATTCATCTCCATTGACAATGCGTTTCAAAAATATATAATTTTTTTTGCGTTTAAGCAACAAATCGCAACTCATTATCCGCATTGTTAAGTGGATTTCATTAAGTTCGTGCGGAACCCAAATATCAAGCTTTTTGACAAGTCAACGCCGTTTAAAATGGTTGTCAATGGTCGTGTTGCGACACCTTCTGATTGTCTGCAACTTCTCGAACAGAAGTGTGTGGGTCATATTCAATAATGGCTTTGATTTCGTCATCATCAACCTCATTTGGCCTACCACACCAGTGGCCATTTTTGCTCGTGAAATTTTCAGACCGAAATTTTTTGAACAACCTTTGGCATGTGGGTTCTTATAAAGCACCCAAACTATACACGTCGCAAATACCACGGTGCCTTTTCGGAAATAAAATGGCAAAATCGATATTCACAATACGATTTAAATAAAAATTACCACTGAAAATAATGTGGCATATCACAAATTTAAGCCTGAAATATCAGCTGTGTAACTGTAATTTAACAAAAACTTTAATCAGCTGTTAAATAGGATTTAAAAACTAACAAAAGCACCATCTATATGATAAAACCGAAATTGCAAGGACCCAATATCAATCTAATATCAATATCGCACCGAACCCCCCTTACATTTAATTCTGAGTCGACTGTTGAGTTCACCGTGTTATTCGAAATCTTTGACAAGAACTTACAAAATTTATTGGAAGGTGAGTTGACCGGTAAGCAGATTGGACGAAGTGGTACAACTTTTTGTGAATCTTTGGAATTCCATAAATTAGTGGAGCACAAGCTGTATAATTTTTAAGTTGTTTCTGCTCTATTCCAGATATTATATTTCACTTGTGGTGTTTATCGACTATTTTTTAAACTGGTTTTATTGTAAAGATTCTAAACATTCTACTGGTACACAATAAATACTACTTAATATTACCTATACTATTTCCCTCACACCCATAGGGTGCCTTCCAGAAACTTCCATCCTCATAAAAAGCATTACATACATACATCGAGTCTTAATAATAAATTACATACGCTGAAAAAATAATAATTTCCCGAAAAATCGACGAAAAACGGGAACGCCTCGGTTGTCATCTTGACCTAAAAATAAAAGAAACTTAAAAATTAAATAACAACCTAAAAACTAAATAAAAACAAGATATCCAGCAAGCTGGATCGCATAAATCAATAGACCAGAAATTCCGAAGAATCTCCAGTGTCCACCTTGGTTCGAAGATATACTACTGAGTAGTATTATATACAGGATCATCGATACCCAATTTACCGAATCTCCTGTGGTAAAATAACAAATCCCCGTCCGCTCCTAGATAGCCCCCATTACTGAGGGCCAGAAGGTTCGTTGGTCCAAAGAACCAGCGTGACAGAAGATTGTCCGCATCCGTTGTGTCGAAACATGCCCTAACCAGGTCATTATCCACACCCGCCGCTTTTCCCAGGAAAGATAGAGCAGAGTCCACCATGAACCTGTCAATCCTCCCAAAACCAGCACCATCATACACCCTCCTACAGGAGGGCATGCGGAAAGAGCCATCCGCCATCACCGTCATTCTCAGTCCCAGACAGGCTCTGAGTATCCTCCGCTCCCATTGCCTTAGCCTCTCCATCTGACACGACGAGATGGGAAACCAGGCTGGGAAAGCATACGCCATAACAGGTCTTATAACTTGCCTGTATACCAGCAGACGCACCTCCGTACTCAGGCCATTCGCCCTCGCCAACAGCCTGTAGTATGCAGAAAAGGCAAATCTAGCCTTCCGCAAAGCGTAGTCCACATGGCTCACGAAGGTGAACCGTTCATGGAACATCACTCCAAGGTACTTGATTTCCCTCGAAATCCCGATATCCGCATCTCCCACCTTGAACCTGGGGATGTAGCCCCTGGCGTTCGGGTACAGGTTCCCGCGCTTCCCCTTGAAAATGATCCCCTTCGACTTGGCCACATTAAGCCCAATTGCCCACTTGGAGAAGAAACCACTTAGGGTCTCAAGGTAAGTGTTCAGCCTCCGATTGACGTTGATGGCCCTAGGGCCAGAAGCTGCAATAAGGATGTCATCCGCATAAATCATCAACAGATCCCCCCCGGGGGAAGGGGCATATCGCTGAGAAGGATGTTGTACAAGACAGGTCCCAATAGCGAGCCCTGCGGTACACCCGACGTCACCATCCTCGCCTCAGAGAGGGAGTCGCCAACCCTTACACGGAACGTCCTGTCTGCTAGAAAGCCCGCAACCATCCTGAGTATGTCAGCGGCAAATCCAGCCGCCTTCATCTTCACCAATATCGCCGCTTGCCAAGCCGTATCAAAGGCCTTGGCAAAATCCAGGCTAGCAGCTATCGTGATGTATCTCCTGTTCAGACCCCTAGTCACGTGGACAGAAAACACCATAAGCGCATGTGATGTCGAGTGCCGCCCTCTAAAACCAAACTGGTTATCCAGCAAGATGCCGCGCTCAGCCATATGGTCTCGAACATGGTCCAGAACGAACAGCTCCAGAAGCTTCCCAAAAGGGGAAAGTAGTGAAACTGGTCTATATCCACTGACCCTCTTCCGATCCGTCCCAGGCTTGGGAATAGATACTACCGTCGCCTTCTTCCAGGCCCTAGGGAAGTAACCCAAGTTGACGCAATGGTTCAAAAGAACCGCCAGAAAGGTTCAAACGAAGGAATCAGTCCTCTTCAAAGCAACATCAGGAATGCCGCCCAGTCCAGACGACTTTTTAGGCGGACGCCTCCTAAGAGCGCCACCAACATCCGCAGCCCTGATAACCAGGTCATCCACACGCCCAGCACCAACTGCGCCGTCAGCCATGATCCCCGATCCAAAAGCAACACGTGGTATGTGGCTCACCAAATCAGCTGCCTCAGCAGAAATCCGTTCACCAAAGTCACCAGTCCTCAAGTGACCATTCACGCCATGCACCGCAGAAGATCCCGCCGCACGGAGATTAGCCTTGCCCACCTCCTCAATAATGGGAACATTGCCCTCGTCCAACATATCCGGGACAGGATCCCTTCGACGTAGTCCGCCAGCCGCCTTCACCTTAGCAAATGTAGTGCTGTCCACTCTTATAGCATTGAGCCGATCCGTCCAGAAACCAGCCTCAAATACAGCAATCGCACCATCGATGATCCGACTCAGCTGCCTTATCTCAGCCCTGAGAGTAGGAATGCGGGAGAAATCCCCTGTCCTGCAAAGAGTCCTCCGAAGCCTCTTCTTTTGTCCAATCAGGTCCTTTATCCTGGGAGGGAGTTCAGGCTGTCCACCATTCCCAGTTGTCATCTTCGGCACAGCACCATCAACAGCCTGTCGAAAAGACTCAGCCATAGATTCCACGCAGTCATCAATTTCGCCAATGGTAACATTACGATCCACCGGAAGAGCAGCAGAGGGAAGAGACCCCCGTAGCAATGAGTTGAACCGGTCCACGTTCATCCTCCCAAAGTTGTAAATTACTGGTCGCTCCCGCCGAACCAGCTCGCCACAGTCCACTCGAATCTCCACAGCTCTGTGATCCGACTCATAATCCAGAACTCTCAGCTCCTGAGACACACGTATGCCTGGAGAAGCCATAAAAATATCGATGTACGATGCTGCAGTACCAGAAACCCTGGTCGGCTCCCTCGCAGAAAAGACATCCAAATCAGGACACCCCAACAGGAAATCCCGCAAGCGTCGTCCATTTGCATTAACCACCGATCCACCCCAGTCAGGATGTTTAGCATTTAAATCCCCGCCAATCAGCACATCTCCGTCTCTCACCAGCTCACTAAGTGTGAGTAGGTCAGAGTCGGAAAGTACTGCGTGCGGACGCAAATACAAACAAACTAATGAGATGGCGGTGCCACCTGGCCTGCTGATCCTGACAGCAGTGTTCTGCATAATCCCGGTATCCACTCCAAGCCTGAGGCAATGAATCCCGTCCCGAATCAGTATCGCCGTCCCCTTACCGCGACCTCCGCTCGAACTACATCTGTGGGTCACATAACCCCTGACATCCAGTCTATGCCGGTCACCAAGTCCATGTTCCGCCATCATAAGCACGTCTGGTCTGTGCTCCGCCAAAAACAGCTCCAGATAGTGCCTCCGCTGCCTTGAAATGATGGAGTCCACGTTGATGAATATACACTTCAGTCGTCTGTTCATGAAAGAAACAGAGATTCCATAAAGGCCGCCATGGCACGCATCCTTCCAGCTTCATCCCGGATTCCCGCATAGCCACCTGCGAAATGCCGGACCTTCATCATGCAGTCGAAAATGCTGCCTCCCATCATCCTGCGACAATCCGCATTCAACGCACCAACATCCGCATTAGTCCCTGTCCCAGACCTAGGACCTCCAAAATTAGCCGCCGTAGGAGCCGTAGCACGGCCCGAATTCGCCCGTACACTGGGAGCACCACCTGCCGCATTCGCATATGATACTCCTGGTCCTCTCATCATCGTCGCCCGAGTATTCGTTGGTCCACTGACCCTCGGTCCATTCCGCGCTGCACGCATCTTAGCCGCAATCGCCATCTTCTTCGGGCAATCCCTTGCCCCAGCCGTATGACCCTCAGCATCGCAGTTCACGCATTTCACCCTGCGTGGGGCCTGCATCGTCACCTCCCGGTGATCTCATCCTCCACTGGTACCTCCTTCACGGCTTCACCCTTCTTGGGTAAAGCACACGCCTCCGACTCGTCCGGTCCTGCACACTTCACGCATCTTGATGGCATGTTGCAATTCCTGGCCATATGTCCAAACCGCTGGTACCTGTCCCACCTCTCCTAAACCGCTCAAATCTGATACGGCAATGCAAAATACTCGTCAGTTCATGGAAACTGACCAAATCGGATTCGTTCGATAGCTTTATCAGCCAACGATCGCCACCCATTTTTGTCAGCCCCATGATATCGAGCTTCAGCCCAAGACCCTCCAAGTACCCCCTCACATCTTCCACGTCAAACGTGTCAGATAGCCGCCGAATGATTACCACGTATGGCTTCACACTCCGAGGAGTGTGGGTGTAAAACTTTACACTAATCGCCTCTAACAGCGCCCTTAACTTCTCGTGATCCTGAAGGGAATTCACGGAAATGTTGGTAGACTTTCTACCCAAGATGCTGAGGCTGAAATTGTCATGCCCCAGCGTATTCCTAATGCTTCGCAGAATCAGTTTGACGTCTATATCGAAGGTCGTTATGACCGGGATCGATTTTCCCGTCCTCTTCTTTGCCGCAGCTGCCCTCATGTTAGCTGCTGTACCTTGTCTCGCAGTTGACGTCGCCGTTGCCGCTCTCGCAGTTGATGTCGCCGCAGTACCTGCTCTCGCAGTTGATGTCGTCGTTGCCGCCCTCTTTCCAGCTGCCGATGTAGATGGCTTATTAGCAGCCACCGCACCCTTTGCGGCAACTGTACTTGCCGCTGTTGAACATGGCTGTTTACTTGCCGCTGTTTATCGACTAGTTCCTTGTCCTTTCTTTACTGTGATGATATAGGATGTTCATTTAATATTCTGTAGGTCAACGTCATCGAAAATATTACATATTCGAATATTGTAATCGCCTTTTACGATACCCATTGCGATGTTCTCTTTATCTGCGTTCAGTTTGAGTGGTTTTTATTTTACCTCAACAATTTTCTTGTTTGCTACACTGTGTTAAACACAAAATGCTCTAATATTTAGTCTCTGGTTGTTTATATATATAAGTCTCCAGCAAAGAAGTAAATTTTGTTCTTTCAATTTCCTGTTATTCTGTCCCTTTTAATGTCCGTACATCCGCCATATTGCACATCCGCTATTTATTTAAATACAAAATAAATAAAAGTTAGACTATAATTTCAAGCTTGACGAATTATGCAAGAGAATTTAAATTGTATGCAAACGCAATTTACAAATTTCAAACAATTCAAGATGTTTTCTCTTGCTTTCGATTAATAACCACATATGTGTTTTTATAATTTTATGGAAGATACTTCGTACTTCGTGCGCTGATATACAGTACTATGTGTAAAAGTATCTAGTGAAATTTTACCGCATTGAGTTATTATCTTTGACAAATATATTTATCAGTTTTCCTTTAAAAACCATTAAGTGGATAATTTCGAAATCAAAAAAATCGTTGTTTAGTCAACATTACTTTCATACAAGAACAACAATCCGAATTCTAAATGTTGTCATTCTATTACCGAATATTTTATGGTAAATTTTTAAATCGTTTAATATTTGTAATTTTTGCAGTGGGTGGTGCAATGGCTAGTGTGCGCTGCTTTTGTACAAGAGAAAGTGGGTTCGATCCCTACTCTGACAACATTTCCTTCGACGACGACCAGCTCGATTAGTGATGGCAACACTATCGGGTACTTACCCCTGAAACACCTTCTCAAAATACCATTCGGAACCGGTGAAAATTTTAGGTCCCAATCAGTGAGTGATCAATTAGAAAGCGCACAGCTCACTGGTTGTGAGAAGCTCTCCCCAATCCCTAATGGGAAAACGGTATTAATTAATTTTTGTAACCTCTAAAGCCGATAGTACTAATTTTTTCAGTAACGATGTGTGCTATTTTTTTTTCTCTACGATTATGAAGAAAACGCTATTTAAAAAAAAAATATTATTTTCGTCCTTTGTAAATTAAGGTAGCGATATGTACATCGCTTTATCTATTTAGAATGTCATTTTGAATGGATTGACATTTTTTTAGTTGAATGTTTCACCTAAATCTCTGGGTGCTTTGAGCACGAACTTATAATATCCTGTACCACAGTGGTGATGTATAGCAATGTAACGGGTTGTCCAAATATAAATAACTTTTTAAAAATTAACAAACCTAATTTGTTTTGGTTTTACCGGCTTTTTAGAATTAACAAATAACCCCATTATTGATGGAAGACGATTTCATTCACGCTAATTCTGTAGTCCAATTTTGCAAGACTTTGTTGGCGGTTTATTTCCATATATCACGAATGGCTGGGACGATAGTAGCCTTAAGGTTTTAGATGATTTCTTTATTATTCGCATAGAATCGATCTTTAACGGCACCCCAGAAGAAAATATTAATGTGAGTCCGATCACAGGGGAGATGTGTGAACATCTAGTAATGAAGTTGGAAGTACTTATGCTTTTAGTATATTTTTTTAATTAATCAATTAAAAGTATCAAAACTTTCAATATTGTAAATACATAGGAATTTGCTGGTTTTTGTTTGTTTTATTTAACTTATTTGGTTAGTAAATGGGCACACTGCAGTATATATGTACTGCATTAAAAATTACAGTAAGCAGTAAATTTACTGATTACTGAAAAAATTCAGTAAATTTTTACTGATAATAAAATTTAATTTGCATTACCAGTAAAATCATAGGGCCGTATTCATAATAATCAGTAATCGGGCATTACTGATTACTGAAAATTCAATGCACCTCATCGTAATCATGTAGGCACCTTATAAAAATTGCTGAAAAAATTGTTAGTAATCAGTAAAAATTTACTAGTTAAAGAATTATTTTTACTGAAATTTTAGTAGTACGGCAAAGTGTCCATCTATGGTAAATGCCTTAAGTACAAATAGTTAATATTGGCTTATGGTAACTGATATAAGTATATACATTTTTGACTCGATTGTATTTAAAAATCTATGGAAAACTGCATCTATAGTAGTGGAATTGTTAGTTGTGGGGGTTTGTGGAGAATTGCTCATATGCAAGTGGAAAACGTCAAATAAAAATTTTGATAAAGCTTGCGACTGTGGGTTTGCACAATTTGTATTAAAATCTCCACCCATAATAATTGGCATGAGATGGAGGTTGTTATCCAATTGTCGTGCACCAGTTTCAGTGTAAGGCAACAGTACGTAATGAAGATATGTTATAATCTTAATTTATATTGAAATCTTATTAGAAATAACTTTTATTAGAATTAACATTACCTCCATTCAGCTTTGATACACTTTGTGTTGCTTTATGTTCTGAGTTATAATTTTTTTTGTGTTTTGTAAAATATTTTATTATTTTGTGTTTGTTGCGGTTGACAAGTTATTAATCAGCTGTTTACTGAAATGTGATGATATTTTACAGCAATGGTTTTCGAAAATTAGTAGCTAATATTGCACACTAGATGGTGCTTATATGCAGCTGTTAAGTATGAATGACAATCTCAAAGATGAAGAAAACTTTTAGTTTTTAGTTTTCCTTATTTTGCTTTGTTTTAGTAAATTTTTTATTAAAAGTGCAAAAAATCTTTTTAAAAGTTATTAAAATTAAATGTTTTTGTATTCATTTTATTTATTTGTTTTCATTTGCCTACGATAACATAATGTACGACAACCCTGTGATAGTTTTTGACCCGAAAAAAAATGAACTTTGATGAATCCTTTTCAAACTATTAGGGGGGAGTCCCCTGAGTGCGAAAGTACATTTGGAAGTGTCAGATTGGCTCCAGTTTTTGAGAAATCTCTATATATGGATATAGCTAAGTCTGCTCTATTTAAACAAATTTTACCGGCCATAGGCCAATTTTTTTTTGGCCTAAAAGGGCTTAAAAAGCTTACTAAAATAGAAAAAACAAATGTTTGCGCTCGGTCCAACTTCTTGAGATATGGGCCTTTAAAGCTTGAGTATATAAGTGGCCATATCTCACATATTTATGGTCCGATCTGGTTCCGGTGAATATCATTACAAAGACCATTAAAAACTCTTTAAATCTGCATATAAATATATTACATTTTATTAACCCATTGGAGACAAATTTTTAACCTCACTTTTTTGCTAAAAATCTGATTTTCTCAAAAAACAGCCCTAGTAAACCTATTTTCTACCTAGACTCGTGTTGTAGGCAACACTTCAGGCTTTGTTTTAAGGTATAATACTTTGCATTAACCCTTTTAAGACCGGAGATATTTATGTTCAAAGTTTGACAAATAAATATTATCGTTATTGTACAAAGACATTTTATTAAAGTTGATTAATTATAATTAATTAACTTAAAAAAAAAACGAAAAAAATATACAAAAGTCCAATATTTTGATTTTGAAGCTTAACTTGAGGCCTATGGTAGGTAAATAAATAAAATTTTGGAAAAAAGTAAAAAAACTTTAATTTTTTCTTGTATTTCAAGATTTGAACATAAATATCTCCGGACTTAGAAGGGTTAATGCGAAGTATTATACCTTAAAACAAAGCCTGAACTGTTGCCTACAACATCAGTCTAGGTGTATATTTAAGTTTGTATTATGAAAGAGACCATACCAAAGTAAAATTCAAGAAATGTTTTAGTTCTAAAGTTAAAGGCTGCTAAAAATGAAAGTTTTAGACTTCCATTATGAGAAACCTGTTACAATTTTGCTTGTCACTGCAAATGTAACAAATAGAATTAAGTAATAGGCAGTATGACTTATTTTTTCGTGTCATAGAAATTGAGTAAACGGCCCTGTGGATTATAAAGCCGTATTTTAGGTAAAGGGTCCGCCATCTAACCTTTTTTTTTTGCAACTAGTGCTTATTTCGTGAATGGTAACACTTAGCTCATGTCTGATTTGACAGACAATTAGTTTTATCCTTCCGCTGAACGAATATGATTGTGTATACGCTTGGTTGTGTATTGCGACATTACTTTGAAAATCATGGTAATGTTGCAGAATGTGTGCCAAAATTGCGTACGGATTTTGGAAGAAGAGAAGCACCGTCAGCTCCATATGTTCGTTATCTTGTGAAAAAAGTGAAAGAAACTGGCATCCTCATCGATAAACCAAATCGTGAAAAGCCAAAAATAGTGCGTACACCAGAGAATATTGCTGCTGTGGCAGAAAGTATGCGTGAAGCGCCATCAACATCAATTCACCGTCGTTCTCAACAATTGCACATTTCGGAGACATCATTGAGACGAATTTTGCATAAAGACCTTGGTATGACGCCATACAAAGTCCAATTGGTTCAGGAGTTGAAGCCAACTGACCATCCAATGCGTTTTCGCTTCGTTAAGTGAGCCTGCGATCGACTTACAGAAGATGCCGATTTTGCCAAAAAAAACATCTTTTCAGATGAAGCTCATTTTGATCTTGGCGGGTATGTAAACAAGCAAAATTGTCGCATTTGGGGCACAGAAAACCCGCACGCATACATTGAAAAGCCGATGCACCCAAAACGAGTCACTGTTTGGTGCGGATTTTGGTCCAGAAGCATAATTGGGCCATTTTTCTTCGAAAATGAGCAAGGAGTGGTCGTTACAGTCAATGGCGATCGTTATCGAGCCGTGTTGAACGAATTTTTGTTTATAAAAATTGAAGAGGAGGATATTGGCAACATTTGGTTTCAACAGGACGGCGCTACGTGCCACACAGCCGAAGCTACACTCGAAGTTTTGCGCCCTGTTTTTGAAGATCGCATTATCAGCCGCAGAGCTGATGTCGTTTGGCCACCTAGGAGCTGCGATTTGACACCGTTGGACTATTATTTGTGGGGTGCCCTCAAAGATAAGTGTTACGCCGACAAGCCAGAGACAATTGACGCTTTAAAGGACAATATTCGTGAAGCCAGTGGTGACCTACAGCTGCACACAATCGATAATGTGCTTAAAAATTGGACCGATTGTGTAGGCTACTGCATGGACAGCCGAGGCAGCCATTTGAATGAAATTATTTTCCATTATTAACCGGAAGGATTTTACTTTCAAATAAAAAAAGAAATTTGAGAAAATATTCACTATTTTTTTTATAGCATTTTCAAAAAAAAAAGTTATTTTGCGGACCCGTTACCTTTGTTAAGTACATTTTAGACACTCATTGTTCAGGTAAAACTTATTAATAAAATAAGTTGAATGAAAAAATTACTTGTGAATTGTGGTTTCTTTCAAAATTGATTTATGCAACAAAGTCCTCAGTGATCAAATTTAAGTTCTTACAGTTCCACAAGTTTCTAAGTGGCTCATAGAACCTTGTCGTACGAAGTTATTGCGCTTAATAAATGATCATCAAAGTTTTATCTATTTTTTTAAACACAAAATTCTAGAAAACTGAAGATTTCATCGTGGATATTTCTGATCCTTATTTATTTATTTATTATATTTCTGAGGCATTATTTAAATAAATTTCAACAAATTAAATAAATATAATAGTTGTTGCCAAAATAAAGTAACATATAATAACTAAAGCACCATACACATTCAATCTTATATTTCCAACCTTGGTGCACTTAGAACCTTGTTGTTGTAAGGATCGCGACTTGACGTCGCCAAAACGGATGATAACAGGATTACCGAACTTAGTGCGCAAAGGCTGATTGTTAGACGAGCTGCATGAAATGGTGCACCATCCTGCTGAAACCAAAGATTACTAAATTTCATATCTTTAATTTCAGTCCGTAAAAAGTGCGTAATCATAGAAGGAAATAATATTCCCAGCAGCAATTTCCAAAATAAAATGGACCAATTATGCCCACACTCTAAAATCCACACCAAACGTTTACTCTCTGCGGATGTATCAGCATCTCGATAATGACTTTCGGGTTTTCCGATCCGAGAGGAGTTAATTTTGTTTGTTGACACAGCCGCCGAGATGAAAAGGCGCCTGGTCAGAAAAAATAATTTTTCGTCTAAATTCAATGTCCGTTTGGAATTTGCAATCTTTCCCAAAATTGTTCAAACGCACAGTAACTCATTTTGGCCCGTGGAGTATAATACTAACTATTAGTTAATTATTTTGAAAAGAAAAGATCTATCTGTGTTGAAATAGCACATAATTTAAGAAGATGGTTGTAATTGGCCTACCCGCTATAACCATGTATTGGAAACGCTATACCAAAACAGATGAGTTCATAATGATATTACAAAAACTGCCATCGACATAAGAGGCAAACACCTTCCTATTACCTAAATTGGAGTAATTGATGACCATTCAGGATCCGACTAAACATAATTGTTGAAACATATCCATCTACACTATCTGAACTTTACTTATTCATGATAAACAAAATAAATTATTATGCTCCACATCATCCCTCCACTTCCCTCACCCGATGGAGAAGAGATGTTAGATTGTAGGAATATTAACTACTTAACATTTTCAGGAGTTGGAGGTAGAAAAAAAACTCCTTCCATCCTCAACAAATTGTGAAGGATGTTCGTTAAGGGCGTTGTTGGTGAGATTGTTTTTTCAAAACAGTCATTACAAAGTGGCAAGAGAGAAAAAAAAATAACACAATTAGAAACCACAGCAACATTAACATACCACCCATATTATTAGAATAATGAAGAATGAATGTTTTGGGGCGGATGTGCAAGTGATTCTGTCCAGTATAATGATGAGCAAACACAACTGATGTACTGACATTATTAGGGATATTTCAACTTTGAGGTCTGATGAAGCATTGTAAAGTATATACCTAGTGCTGTCATTGTATGAGTTTAATGTGCTTTGTAATTTGAAATATACATATATTTCCTCCCCCTCCCCCCCCCCCACCGCTGCTATTAACAAATTATTTCATTCTTGAGCTTAATAATTCATTGAGGGGTTTCACACAGTTTCTTTTTTTTTTTGGTTTTTTTTTTGGTTGTCAAAGACATCAGATATCCTAACTTTACAAAAGGTTGTCAAGCATCTGAACCTTTTTATGTTAAACATTTTTAAGAAATTCATAAATCTTGTTGCACTTCCCCTTCACAGTCATTATGGCCATAGTAACTGCGAAATAATCTGTCATAATTTATGATTGATAGATGTTTGTACACATATTTTTCGGTCACAATGTAAACGAATATAAACATGCGCAATTGCTTGCTATGGAAATGGTTTACAAGATTTGTTTTTGCTACAGGCTAACTCTGCATTCATTAACTTTTTTCTTAATGGGTTCTAAAAAAAATATATTATTTTTAATTAGCCAAACTGTTAAAATGAGTGATTGGGATCATTCGTTACTCCCTTTTATGTTTCAAATAAAGGGTGTCTCAGTAAGTTTACACTGTTTAAAATTCTATGTAATTTTTTATTTTGTGCAAGTAATAACTCTGAAATTTGGCAGCTGTCACATATGTTTATTACGATTATTAAAAATGGAGCGATTTACGAAGGAACAACGTGTTATAATTGTGTAAATTTATTACAACAATTTGGAAAGTTATGCTGAGACCGGTCGCAAACTTCGAAGAATTTTCAGCCGAGAAAATGCACCTAATGTGTCAACCATTCGGAGATTGGTCAAAAAATTTTTTGAAACTGGATCGGTTATAGACAGTGAGACTCCTGTGTATCAACCTAATAGTCGGTCTCTTGAAAACAGTGCTGCTGTAAACGAGAGTGTCCCCGAAGATTCGAAAACATCAATTCGGCATCGTTCTCAAAAACTTAAAATGTCACGAAGCAGTACGCAGCGAATTTTGTCAAAAAAAACCTCCTGCACCTTCATGCGAACACAATTCAGCTTACTCAGAAGCTGAAACCGGAAGACCGTGGAAAGCGCAGGCAAATCGATCAATGGGCAATGGAGCAAAATTAATTCAATGCCAATTTTGAATGGCTTCGTGAATGCACACAATTCTCGAACTTGGAGCTCAGAAAATTATCTTGAAAACGGCATAGCAAATTTCATGAAAAGAGTAATGGCCTGTCATTAGTATATTTTATTCCATACTTAATCAGAGCATGTCCTCTTTAAAAAAATAAATAAATTGTTTCCCATTACATCCCATGAAGGGACTGGGGAGAACTTCTCACAATCACTGAGCTGTGCGCTTTCCAGTTTTCACTCACTGATTGGGACCTGCAGTTTTACACCGATTCCGAACGGTAATTTGAGAAGCTTTTTCATGGCTAGATACTCGATAGTGTCGCCGTCACTATGCGAGGTGACCGCCGCCGAAAGAAATTTTTTTTGAAGATGGTCAGAGCCGGGTTCAAACCCAGCGCACACTAACCATTGCACCACCGATGGCCACAACATGTCCATGTCCTCTTTACAATCCAATAAAAAAATCGAACTATCTTAAAAAATGCGTGTTTTTTATTTTAAAATGAAAAAGTGTATCCTTACTGAGACACCCTTTATAAACAATTAAGTTCAATTAGTTGATATAAGTGGGAATAACATTTTCTATATATTTTCGTGATGTGAAAATTTAATATCACTGGAAAGGCACGAAATTAAGAAATATAAATTGAAAATAAAATTAAACATTAGCGATCTTTGAAACAAGAAAAACATCATATATTTGCCGAAATTTTCTCAAACATATAGAAAATATATTTGGAATATAGTGAAGCCACGATATGGCTATCATAGAAAATGTACAATTGGATTAGATTGGAGTCTGAAAAATATACTTTGGATTTGGTTGCACAGCTGTTTCGGAATAGCTATTGTATCCTGATAAGATATTGTATTGGATCGAGTAATTCACAACTTGGAAAGCGAGCTTATTTAAAATAAATAGTGAATAAAACTAGTGATAAAATTCATGGACGTGGTATTACAAAATTTGTATTGTTCCTGATCATGGGAACTTTTTTTAACAGGCCACAGAGGATTTCGGCTAAAGATAAGTCTCTCATTTCAATTCTGCATGAAATGAGCACACGGCAAAGAAACTTTCAAATATTTTAGAGAATATTTAGAGAAACAGTAGATAAATTGATGTAACTCTTTTCAAAGGAACTGTGGTCCACAAAGTTCATGAAAATTTTGCAAAATACACTAATAAATAGGGTTGGGGTTCCGGGAATTGTTGGGTATTCCAGTAATTTTCCTGGGATTCGAGTTACACGGTTCATTCGATCACTCCAATTTTTGACTACTTTCTCCAATAAATATGGCCGTAGGGCGTCAATGGTGGATTGAATATGGGCGCTCAATGCTTCTAGAGTTGCTGCTTTGTCGGCATAAACCAATGCCTTAACATAGCCCCATAAAATGTACTCCAGAGGCGTTAAGTCGCACGAACGAGGGAGCATGTGAATAGAACCACTTCTGTAAATAAAGTTGTCACAAACTTGATTTTGCAATAAACCGATTGGTAAGCGCGCTGTATGGCAAGTTGCGCTGTCTTGTTGGCACCAAATGTCGTTGATGTTTAGCTGATTCAGTCCGCATGGCGCTTGCCATTCACCGTAACGGCAGCAACTTCCTCATTTCAAAAGAAGTAAGGACCGATGATGTCGTCAGCGTGCAAACCGCACCAATCAGTCAAATTTAATGGACGAAATGGTGATTCGTTAACGGCTTGAGGACTGTCTTGCGAATCAGTGAAGTGAACCAAAAAAAATAACACATTGTTGGACTTTTTTTAATAAATTGCTCAAAAAAAGTTCTTTAGTTACGAAACCACTTTTGTCATGATTTTTTTTATATCTCAAGATGTCTGACTTCCATTTCCATTTTAAAATTCTGCAATCGGTTACAAATTGCAAAAGATACAGGCTGCTGAATATGGAGGTTTTAGTGCCTTTAAATAAGTGAACCGGAGTGTATGTACAACGTGCCATCGATATTGTTATGTGGCATTAAAAATACCACAGACTACAATTCATTTAAATGAAATTTGATCTGCGCCTTCGATGTAGAATTGGAAATACTCTGGAGATAAAAGTACCAAAATACTCGCCTAAAGTGGACTCTGATGGCACTACTTTTTCCTAGATGATAATTCTTACCATAGAATTTCTATTGATTTACGTATAACTGATGTCAATCCCCGTTAAGGGTCAAAAATGGAAAAATGCTCCGAAACAATGTTTTTTCCAAATATCTGCATTACGAAAAAAGGTGTGCATTTTATTATTCTTAAACGCGCTTTCGATTATTTTATGTAATGTCGAAAAAAAATAGATTCACGCTATAGACAGGACCACCATGGCCTACATCGTGAATTTTACATGGGAAAAGTGGTTTATGAGTGCCTTTCAGGGCCACCAAATTGGTATACAGGGTGATTCAGGAAGTTCCGGATAAATTTCTCCAGCGTATTCCTTGGCTCATTTCATGAAGAAAAGTCCACTAGGACCATGTCCGAAAATGCAAGGGTGCAAAATGGTAGCGCGTTCAAAATTTTCGGATTGGCAGTCGGAGAGTTGCTAACTTCTGAGCCAGTGGTCGAATTTTTTGGGTTTTTGGGCTTGTTGTAAAGGCCTTTAAGAGGCCTTTCAGAATTAATTAAAAAAGAAGTAGAAAAAAGCCAAATCGCCGAGATACAGAGCTTCCGGAAAAAAATGGAAAACAAAAATTCACATAGCCTCAATTTGCTCAGCCAGATGGCAGGTAACTTATGTTTTCTGTTGAAAGAGAGCCATACCTCTTAGCTTTCCAAAATGATCTAAACGAAGCCCAGAGGTCTTACCGTTCCAAAGTTATGACCATTTTACTGAAATGCAAAAATGTATGTTTTTGGAAGCCAAATATCAGCACACATTTATTTGTTTTCTAAATTAACACGTTTAAGATTTTATTTTATTGAAATTTTCAGAAATGGTCATAACTTAACTAAAAACATGAGTTACCTGCCATCTGGCTGAGCAAATTGAGGTTATGTGAATTTTTTTCCAAAAGCTCTGTATCTCGGCGATTTGACTTTTTTCTATTTTTTTATTGATTCTGAAAGTCCGGAACTTCCTGAATCACCCTGTATAGTAAAATATTGTTAATGGTTAGTGGTACAAACTATCACATTCAGTTTGTCCATTGGACAAGGGCCACGATTTCCCATCTAAAATACTGAAAGTGTCACAAAAGCATCTTCAATTTTTAACGGCCCATAAAACTTTACTGGTTGACTAACTATACGCCATATTTCTACTTTAGGGGTTTGTAGCACTAAGTGTAATGAGTATATTTTTCGAAAACCACTTTTATCTGAAAAAGCTCATAAAAAACTACAAATTTTCAAGCAGTTTTTTAACATTTGTATACCCTCACCCATAGGAATGAGGGTATATCATTTTATTCGGACAAAAGTGTAACACATACAAGCTGGCGCAAAAGTAAACTTCCGATGTTTTTGGCTGTAATTTAAAAAAAAAATTAAAAACTTTGATTCTTCTTGTGGATTATTTTTATTTGGTCTTTTAATTTTTTTTACATCAAGTCGAGAATATGATATCATGTAAATGGCCGCCGCCACAGTTGATTGTCATTTGAGCCCTTTTTATGGCATTTTCCATCACTTTGGCCAAAACCTCCGGCGATAGGTCCTCACATTCTTAACGGATATTGTCTTTAAGAGCTGCAAGAGTCTGAGGCTTGTTGACATAAACCCGCGACTTCAAAAAGCCCCACAAAAAGAAGTCTGGAGCGGTCAAATCAGGCGATCTTGCTGGCCAGTGCAAATCGCCAAAACGGGAGATTAGGCGCCCGGGAAATGCAGCATATCGGTTGTGGCAAGTGCAGTGTGTGCCGTTGCACCGTCCTGTTCGTACCACATGTTTTCCAATCCCAATTCATCAAGTTGCGGCAAAAATAACTCGTTGATCATTGCTCTGTAGCGTGGCACGTCGTCTGGTCGATGTCGACGGCGCTTCCATGACATCCTGGGCTACAGCAGCAATATTCTCTGCAGAACGGCTACTCCGGGGTCTGCCACGCCTGGCAGCATCTCGCGTTGTGCCAGTCTCTTCGAGGCGAGCGGCTAAACGTCGCAGTGTTTCACCAGTAGGCGTTGGACGGCCAGGAAATCTGCGACGAAATTCACGATGTGCTAAAGTTACCGACCGATTAGTGGTCAAATAAATAGTCTGCAATATTCCGCGTTCTGGAGCTGTGTAGCGTAACATTGCTTATTAACGTGTATTTCGCATGTGTTTACTACACAAATGTCAAAACAGAACTGACATTAGGGGCCAATCGCAAAATTTATAGCATTTTCGGATAGGAGGATTACTTTTGCGCCACCTGTTAGAAGGAGCCATATAAGACCATCAGCATCTTCGATCGAAATAAGTTTTGACACTTTTTAATACGACTCAGCCACGTTCGTCTGTCTGTCTGGCAGGCTGGCAGGATGGTCAACACGATAACAGCCTAAATTGTTACCGATCATAACGGAATTTTGTCAGTGACTATTATTTGACCAAACTTAGTTCGGGATTGAAAATGGGTGTTTTGATCACGCCCATTCTGGTACCTCCCATACAAATCGACACATTTAGTACAAAATTATGATTCTTTTTCTGGTAGATATCATTAGCTTCAACTCAAACATTGGTTAATAATCTGTAAATGTCTACCTAAGTAGAGAAATTGCTGAGCCCATTCTGGTACCTCCCATACAAAAGCTTGGAGGTTGTCCGGATTACCAATGCAATAAGTCACGTGAAAAATTTCCGATCATAATGAAATTATGTTATATTAAATCAATCGTTATGAAATTTAGTGGACATGGGACTGTCCGTGGAGGTGGAAAGTTTCTGATTGCCATTCACTTGGGAGTGGCCAGAAATGATTCCTTCATTGGGCAGTCCAAGCAGCTCACAACTTCCACGCAGTATGTCCTGGGCAATGGCTTTTCGGAAACCTCCGTTAGCTAGCTAGAGTGAGAAGGCGAAACAAATGAGCATCAAATCAGGTATAGTAGGTGACTGATGTCACTGAAGCTCATCAAACAATCGGGCATATTCTTTTGTCCTTAGAAGGCGGATGAGCCAAACATACGGGCCAACGGCGGATAGAAACTAAAAGAAGAAAATCCAGGTTCAACATATCGCATCCTGGTCAGCGTCTGATCCATAATGGGCGGCTGCAATCAAATATCCTGGCAGTAGGTAAAATGCAAAAACCCGGTGGGCTGGGTTTGCCTCCCGCCACCGTTCATAATGGCAGTGAAAATACAAAAACGAAACAGAAAACATAAACAACCCCTATTTGTTGACGACCCCCGCAAACGTTATAAGGACCACGATTTACGGATATGCGCTTGGAATGTAAGAACTCTATATAGATCCGGTGCAAGTATCCAACTGGCAGATGTCCTCGAAAGTTATAAGGCTGACATTACCGCTATCCAGGAAATGCGATGGACAGGACATGGCTGCACAAGAAAAAGAAACTGCGATATATACTACAGTTGCCATGAAAAAAAACATGAATTTGGTTGTGGATTTGTAGTTGGCAAAAGACTGCGACATCTAGTCTCTAGGTTCAATCCTGTGAGTGAACGAATAGCCACAATCCGCATAAAAGCGAAATATTTTTATATTTCCCTAATTTGTGTGCATGCCCCGACAGAAGAGAAAGATGATGATGCCAAAGACATATTCTATGAGCTCCTAGAGGAAACGTATGACCGCTGCCCTGGCCATGACATTAAGATTGTACTAGGAGATTTTAATGCCAAAGTAGGAAGGGAGAATGTGTTTAATCCAACTATTGGCAATTTCAGTCTTCATGCTGACAGTTCCGACAACGGTATGAGACTGATTGACTTTGCCGCGGCAAAAAACATGGTCATCAGTGGCACAAGATTCCAGCATAAAGACATCCACAAGGCTACTTGGGTATCCCCTGATCAAAGAACTAGGAACCAAATTGATCACGTGGTAATTGATGGAAGGCACTCATCCAGTGTAATGGACGTACGAGTGATCAGAGGAGCTAACATCGATTCTGATCACTACCTGGTAGCAGCAAAGGTTCGCACAAGATTAAGTAGAGCGAAAATCGTACGAAACCAGACGCAGAGGAAGCTGGACATCGGAAAGCTGCAATTACCAGAGGTAGCCACAGCCTACTCAAGGAAGCTCTCGCAACTTTTGGCACAGAACCCACCCCCTCCCGATGACGATCCTGATGCGCAGTGGAAACCCATTTCCGACCCTATAAAAACTGCGGCAACAACCGTACTTGGTTTCGAAAAACCGCTTCGCAACAAACCGTGGTACGATGAAGAGTGTCGCATAGCAAATGACGAAAAGAACGCTGCACGTATGGTAATGCTTCAGTCAATTGCAACGCGAGCTGCAACTGAGCGGTATAGGGAGAAGAGAAAGGAGGTAAACCGTCTCTTTTGGGCGTAAGAAACGGCAGTGGAGAAAACGCGAGAGTGAGAAAATTGAGACATACAGAAGGAAGAACGAAGCCCGAAAATTCTACCAAAAAGTTAAAAACGGAACTAATGGACATGGTTCAGGGCCCCCCTTCTGTAAAGACAAAGACGGAAATCTCGTCGCAGATGTGCAGAGCATGTTGGGAATATGGAGAGAGCATTTCTCCGCGCTACTAGTACCTGAGATATCCGATGACGATGGGACAATCGATCACAATATGGACGACGACGTCGATTGCCCCCCTCCTAACCAAGACGAGGTCAGAACAGCTATTGCCCGGCTTAAGAACAACAAAGCCGCAGGAGCCGATGGATTACCGGCGGAGCTGTTTAAGGCTGGCGGCGATGAGCTGATAAGGTGCATGCATCAGCTCATTAGCAAAATTTGGTTAGATGAATGCATGCCCGGCGATTGGAGTCTCAGTGTACTATGTCCCATATTTAAAAAAGGTGACCCGAGTATTTGTGCCAACTACCGTGGAATAAGCCTTTTATCCATAGCATATAAGGTTCTATCAAGTATAATGTGCGAAAGACTAAAACCAATTATCGCTGACCTGATTGGACCATACCAGTGTGGCTTTAGGCCTGGAAAATCGACAACTGACCAGATTTTCACGCTACGCCAAATCCTGGAGAAGACACACGAAAAACAAATCGACACCTATCATCTATTTATCGATTATAAAGCAGCCTTCGATAGTCCGATACGGGAGAAACTCTATGAAGCAATGTCTGAGCTTGGTATTCCTGCAAAACTCATACGCCTTTGCGGGATGACCTTGACGAACACCAAATCCGCAGTGAAAGTTGGTAAGGATCTTACCGAACCTTTCGAAACTAAGCGAGGCCTCAGGCAAGGCGACACCCTATCGTGCGATCTCTTTAACATCTTAATGGAGATCATTATGAGAAAAGCTGCAGTCAATATGAATAAAACCATCAGCAGCAAAAGTCACATGCTGCTCGCGTATGCTGATGATATAGATATCATTGGGCGCACAATTAGAGAAGTTACTGCGGTTTTTTCGAGAATTGAGAAAGAGTCAGCAAAAGTGGGTCTGACGGTGAATGAGGACAAGACAAAATTAATGGTTTCAACGAACAGGGCCTCCACGCGATTAGACCAAAGCGTGAACGTTGATAACCGTTATAACTTCGAGGTAGTGGACGAATTTATATACCTCGGATCTGCCGTGAACAAAAACAACAACGTCAGCCTTGAGATCAAACGGAGAATTGTGCTTGCGAATAGATGTTATTTTGGGCTAAGCAAGCACTTTAGAGATAAAGCCCTCTCTCGAGTAACAAAAGTCCAGCTGTACCAGACTCTCATTCAACCTGTCTTGCTTTATGGCGCAGAATCCTGGGTCCTATCGCAAGCAGACGAAACATCTGTAGGAGCCTTCGAGAGAAAAATACTCCGAAAAATTTATGGCCCTATAGTGCACAACGGCGAGTATCGGCGACGCATGAATCATGAGCTGTATGAGCTTTATCCTGACATTGACATAGTTAAGCGGATCAAGATAACGCGATTGCGCTGGCTAGGCCATGTCAGTAGAATGGATGAAGATGAACCAGCGCGAAGACTTTTCGAAACCGAACTCGAAGGAAGACGAAAAATAGGAAGACCAAGACTCAGCTGGAGGGATCAGGTTGACGAATCCCTGCGTACACTTGGTATTGCCAACTGGAGAGATAAAGCAAAAGATCGAACTGGTTGGCGAAATATGTTATCTTCGTTTTGTAAGGTCCCTGACCCCCCGGGGTTGTCCGAGACCGGATAAGTAAGTAAGTATGAAATTTAGTGCTAGACAACATTTCGGCAAATGCAACTCTTCTAATGAAAATGGGTGGTTTTCCCCACCCATTTTGGTCCTTCCCACACAAAATATGGACGGATTACCGGTTGATCGTCACGATAACTCTCGTAACCAACAAAAGATCTTAATGAAATTCGGTACTAGGCAATGTTTTCCTAAAACTCAAAAACTAACTCATGTACCACGCCCATATTCTTACCTCCCATACAAACTTGGGCGGCTTTCCGGTTGGCCGACTCGATATCTCTCGTTAACCACAACCGATCTTACCAAAATTAAGTGCTGATCAATATCTTGTCAAAAGCTACTGTGTAATAACAAACGAACAACTTCACCATGCCCATTTTTGTACCACCCATATAAATATTGGGCGGACAATTGGCTGGTAGTCACGATAAATCCCCAAAATCCAGGATCCTAACTAAGTTGGGTAGTGAATAATATTTAGCGCACTGCCACTCTCCTATTGACTATTGGCACATTTGCCACCCTCATTCGTTCAACATAAGGGTGAATATTTTTTAATTTTATAACAGAACTTGGGCGCACTGGAGGACTTAGGGTGAGGGTATGTTTAAGTCGATTCACCCGACTGCAATTTCTGTACTGGTTTAACATTGGATGGCTTAAGATCGCTAAAATCTTTATACATTCTAACTTCTGTATGTGTTTAGGAGGAAAATTCACTAATCACATTATCCCAGATACCACCAGTTATGAAATAATTTATGGGGTTTCATGAGTTTTAAAAGTTTTTGGCGTTGACCCATATTTGTTCTAAGTATATTAGAAGCAATTATGAACTGAGAAGATATCGTCGGAGAAAATATAGAAAATTTTAAACTGCTTAGTATTTATTGAAATAATATCGAAAATAGAGCGCTGATAGTCAGCAGAAATTTTCTTTGAACTGCAACCAGAAATGGTGCTTATCACGGGTAAAACCTAGTTGGGTTTTCTGATGCCATGTCCATAAAATTTAATTTTTTTTTTGGAACGAAATTCCTTATCGCCTGTTGCGTGATGGGGGCTAAATGAAAAAAAAATTAAACAACCTTTTTTACCAATATTATGTAACTTTTGGGAACTTTTGCTTTGGTTTGTGTCTAGACTAACATATGTTGGAAAATTTCTTGTTTAATACTTAGTATATATTGTAGTTTTGAACCTAATAAACCGCAAATTTAGAAAAGCCGTAGTGAACGAACTTTAAAAAAATTAAAATTTTTCTTAAAAAGAGTAAATTTTCTTCAAAAAAATACCTAATCATATTCTTAAATAAAGTACCTTCTCCTAAATAAAATGCCTTATCTCAAACAACTACCTTTAGTTAAAAAAGTATATTTTCTTAAAAAAGTAATTTTTTTAAATAAGTACCTTTTCTTAAAAAGATTAAATTTTCTTTCAACAAATTTTCATCTCTTTATATATATTTAGTACTTAAAACAACAGTAGTACTCAAAATTATTTAAAGTCCAGTGCAACCACATGTGTCATTATTTACATGCTTAATACTTTTTATTTTATTCCCACAAAATCAAAGAAAATGCAAAGCAACAGACACATGTACATACATACATTGTTATGTTCGTACATACGCTACACAAGTTCACACAATTTTCGTTTCTCTCTTGCTATCTCATTTTAATATACGTATAACCAGTGATGCCAACTCTGCAGGAACGAAACGCTCCGTCTAAGTACATAAAAAGTGCTAAAACGTGCCAAATAACGAAAGCGACCAGAAAAATCCCATATGTGCTGAATCGCGCTTAATAAATAAGGGAATTTCCTACAGGGACAAGCCGATTTTATCAGTTCACGTTGGTTATGTTGTTTAATTTGTTAATTTTCCTGTTAGTTATATTTCCGATAATAGAGACCATCACAGTGGCAAGTTCCGTTGTCGAGCAACACGTGCGAATGATAAAACTTTATTAACAAAATCGGTATTCTCTTCTCGCAACGCTGCGCCCGAAGACACCCATTTCGGAATAATTGGGTACATCAACAAGCATTGCCGGATATAAGACGATGCCAATCATTACCAAATGGCAATGCATATACAGAATGCCATTGTTTGGTTTGGATTGTGATCGTTGCTACGTGCTACGCAGCCGATACCACAATGGGCATTCTGCACGACCGATTTAAAAATCGTCTCACGCAGAGGCGATGTGAACTGGCCACAGACACCATTCGATTTGACCAATTAGACTTTTTCTTGTGGTGTTTCCTTAAGCCGCAGATCCATGCCAATAAGCCACAAATGCTAGGGCCCTCAGACAACATTGCTCGCCCTATACACCGACGCCACGGCGGTTTCTGTTGAAATTTCCTTTCAGATGTTCTCCCGAAGAAAACGATGTTTGTAGTGTAGATTTGATGAGTGCCAGCTTTGCCTGATATTTTTGTTTTCTCTTCTGTCTCTAGTTGTAGCAACCGAATTTCGTAGCAAGGCTCCATATCTTTCATAGGTTTTTTGTGATCTAGAATAGTTTGTTATGAATATCGAAGTGTTTTGCAGAAATCATACATTTGCAATATCTACATATTGGCTTGGACTCATAATCGGGGGTTTATCTACATCTTCAGAGAGGGGTCTGCTTCCGACAATTTTGGGTGTCAACGGTGATAAACGGTAGAAGCAACAAATTTAACATTCGTTAGCAAATTGGTCTTGTGCAGTGAATGGGCTAAAGGGGAAAATAAAAACTTTTAACGCGTGCACATTACGTGTCTTTGCAAAAAAGAGCCAATGACATTTTTTTCGCATTTTCCAAGGTCGAAAAGTACTAAATCTAGCCCCAACAGAGCTAAGTTGGCATCACTGTGTATAACCACGTCATTATTCGCTTTGCTCTGAGAGTGCTCCGCACCCACACAACTATTGGCTGCCGCTACATCAATGTGTATTTTTATATCGCAGTTTGACAATCTGTGTTTCGCAGTCGGACAAATGGGTGGGTCATCCTTATCATTTAGGGGTATGACAAGTAGATGTTGGCCGTTTCTGAGACCTAATCGATATGCACACAAAATTTCATACAAATCGGTCCAGCCGTTTCGGAGGAGTTTAACGCCAAACAATCTCTGACCGGTTAGTTTAGTCCCTAAATGCGCCTAAAGAAGTTAACACATCAAAAACGTTAGCATTTTACAAAAAGTGTATTTTCTTAAAGATCCATTTAAAGTATCGTATTTTTCGACGGGCGCCTTAAGCGTGTTGGAACTATCTAGTACCCAATATATAGCGAAGGGAACTTTATTTCAACCGGGTGTCCCTAACATCTCTTGTGATTTTTAGGTTTGACTGAAGCTTTAAAACCACTATCACCCAGTGTAAATTATCACTTCAATATAAGTAATTTCAAACACAACTTTCATGGGATCAGGAATTTGGTTTCGATCTGTGTGTGTGTTATTTAATACAAAGATAATTCAAACATTAACTTATCTTACCAGTGTTCGTCGCAAAGCAACTTTATAATTTCGCAAGTTTAACTTCAAAATTTAGCACTGCCATTCTGAAACGAAAGGATTTTCCTAGTACATGTTTGAACTTTGTGATTTCAAAGTGCAACAATTTGTGTTCCGGCAAATTACATACACTGATGTCTTTTTAGTAATAAACTTTCTATGTCAATAATTTATTAGCATCAACTTATTTTTTAGCACCAACTAAAACAGAGCATTCAAGCTCGCTATATGATTTACGAATTTATTATTTCCACTTTACCACAGATGAGCAGGAGACTTAACAGACGAATATAATCTTCTTACTTACTTAGCAATGTTGTTTGAAATGTGACCAAAGTTAAACTATTTCAACTTTTTTTGTTCACTTCCTAGGCAGGTGCGTTTCCGAGCAAACAGCTCCGAGTTCCATTAGAAAGGACAAACTTTTTATGACCCCATTATTTTTGTTTTAGGGAAAGCGACAATTTGCATAAACTCCCTTGAGGTTTACAGCCACAAAAAGACCAACGCGAAGAGCCAAAACCCAAAGGCATTTGAAAGTTTTGACTTCATTCTACCACATAATAATCCTTGTTTTCAGCGTTTGGCATTAATTTTGCATTTAATTTAAATAAATAGTTAAATGTGTATATATTCCCGTTTAAGGACTTTAGCGGTGCGCGTAGTCATGTGTAATTCGAGTGCAATTATTTGGATTTTAATTAAAATATATTTCAAGTATAATATATTTGAAATCATGCAGAATGGCTTTGTTCAACATATGCTTTGTTTCAGTAGTTGCATTTTTTGCACTTTGTAAATTATCGTATTAATGCAGTTTTAATTCATTCAAAGCCAACCTCAACAATGTGGTTAATTATAACATGTTAAAGTATGATAATTGTGGGTAGAATATGTGGAAATTGCTTGGGGAAATCAATCATTTCTATGGTTTGCATGCCAACTTTGATATGTAATTTGTAATTTTCGTGTTTCATTGGTTAATGAAACGTAGCGTGTTGTTAGGTTAAATATGAAGGAAAACTTTGAATCGTCTATATTGTTTCATATGATGTAAATGAATTGGATTTTATTTTGAGGAATATGAATTGGAAATGAGCACACACGATTTCAAATTACCAACTTCATTGTCTAAACCAGCAATTACTGCCTGAATCATGATTCAAAATATATTAAATGAAGGGCTTCTATTAAGGGGTGGCCACAAATAACTTTATCGAAATCTTCATGCTTATTTTCCCCCCAAGGGTAAACTTACAACAAAGAAGCTCACCACAGTTTAATATCAAAAAAGTCTTACAGCCAATTTCCGTAACGTAAACGAAAATTTTTGTACATTTTAAGAGGTGGACGAAAAACACTCTTTTCCCCACCATACAATGTGAGTCGGTCTAATGTACATAGCGACAAGTGGGGGTACTCAAGTGAAGGGAATTATTTTCACGAATTTAACGGTAATCATATACATATTTCGTGTGACATCTATGTGACCAGATAATCCTATTTTAGAATATTGTACACATGAACTAAGGGTGGTATTGTATAAGTCGTGAATCAGTCACTTCGCGTTACTTTTGTCGTTTTGGTAGTTTATAACACGTTACAGCTGTTTGGTGACTACCTGCGTTGAGTTACGTTATTTAATGGATAGTTTATGAGACGCAGCGCAACGTTTTTTATCACTTCAGCTGTCAAATTGAACACGCCACAGTTCTTCGCGTTAGATGAAGAAATTACAAATTTAAAGAAATATTTCGATCGAGGATAGTATTTTGCATTGCATTTGTCAATGTTGGCTGGAATGCAATCGAAGGTCAAAGCTCAAATTATTTATAAAAAAATAATTCAAAATTATATTCTTTGCTCACTGAAATTCTTCTTTACAATAATAAAATTACAAATGGAAAGTTCAAACAAATAATGCGTTGCAAAACTATTACAATTATATTTAAAAATTATAGACATCAGTTGATTTTGACAATAATAAATAAAAGAACCAATACATTACAATCAATACATATCGCCAAATGGTAGGTGTTTTTGAAAAGACAACTAATTTAATATAGATGGGGAAATTGATTGGACATTGAAACCCAAAATAACATAGATTTTTTACACATTTTCTATGAATATTGTTGGTATTTGCAGTATTATAAATAATAGCAATCCGAAAATCTGTTGATCTACTGAAATAGAGCTACACTTTTTAATCTTTTTCATTCTGCGCATTTCACTCAATATAACTTTTTTAATCTATAATTGTGTATTTTAGTTCGACAACTGTATAAACCGCAAATGTCAGTGACAGCTTTCGTAAACAAACGCAAGCGCGAAGTGATATATAAACTAAAATTTTGTTGACTTTGGCATTTGCGTTTACGTTCACTTTTGGGACTTATAGAATACTACCCTAAATTTTATATATAGACTTAACATTTCTCTCAGCAAATTTATGACATTTGGCCTGGTATGATACGAACGTTGTATATTGAAAAGAATTGCTTCAATAATACCAGATAGAGGCAATGTTGCAAAACAACCAACAAAATAGCAACAACGGTATTTGGTTTTGTGTGTTAAAATTATTTTGTTAAATACAACACAAATATATGCTAACAATAACGGTCAATAAAATAGTGTAAAACACATTTAAATTTCACAGTTTTTCACCAAAACGACACGAACAATTATAGTCAAAAGTTCTTGTAATTCCAGCTGATGTAAGTCACTTTACGTCAAACATCTCTCTATCACACCAACCGCACCACGAAGGTTGTGAAAGGAGATGGCATGTGAGTAAACTGTTCTCCGTTTAAAGAATTACCCTATGATTGTAAAGTTGCGTATCATGCACCCTGAATAATCCATTTTTTTGTTATTGTTTGGATGCAAATATAAAGTGTTTTTAGCTTGTCCTAAATATAGTATACTTGTAGCCAAACACATTCTGTTTGCTATTCAATACTTCATGATGGAGACACAATGATTAATAAAATATAATATATGTTTTTTTGTGGCCCAAATGTGGCCTTGTTTACTGAAAACTGCTGAAAACAAAACCGTGACAGAAAACAAAGGACCAAAATAGCAGCAGATCTTCAATTCATGAAAACAATGTTTGCAAACACATACATTGTTCCTGCAATATGCTGCTGGAACCATTTATTTTTTTCACCGTGTTTAGCCACACTTTTTGATTACTATTTGCCCCCAGCAGAACCGGGTTTTTGGACTAAGAGATGCAACACAAGTTTTTTTGATTTTTCGCGCTCTTAAATATTTCTCTAATTTGGGGTTTTTTAGAAGCCCCTCCTCCACCTTCAGCAGTTCAGATTTTCGATTTTAGACGAAGTGCAACGTCAGGAGACCCATTTTGATATTTACGTTCGTTTAGATGATAGCGAAAAGAGCCATCCGATAAGACAGAAAACATATATAACAATAAATTCATTTGCTTATATTATTTATCATTTATTGTTATATATGTTTTCTGTCTTATCGGATGGCGTATTCTATCGGATGGCGTGTCTCTGACACAGCCTGCAGGGACAGTCCGTGGCCGAAGGCCTCGGACAACTGTCTGCTGTAATTTTTATATTTACCAACGGCAGTTGATTCAAGTCCGTGTAAAAAAAAAATATTATGTTCAATTTTTTTAAACTTAATTTAATTTATGTATTTTAATTAATATTTTTATTGAAATAAGTTCTGCGAATGTTGAGAGGGCCGCCCTAATATTAAAAAAGGCACTCGAGCGTTGTGTGAAAGCTTTACGCTTTACAATTCAAAATTAATGTTACAACAGCTTTATTGAAGCTTTCGCAAAAAAGCTTTATTACGTTAGCTTACTGTTTGTTTCACTTTTTACTAGATACATGTTGCCAAGCAACATTAGCTTGCTGTTCGTTTCACTTTTTACTAGATACATGTTCCTAAGCAATGTTCAGCAACCAAAAACACTCAACCAAACACCACACATACACCACACATATGTTTGAGTGTATGTGTTTAAAAAATTTTCATTTGAGAAATTAAAATACTAGAAATATATCAACCAATATGAAATGTATATCAAACGAAAGATAACATCTTCATTTACCTACAAATTTTAAAAAAATTCATCTAGCCGTTTCCTCAAATTCAATGAAATAAAGATTACAATAATAAAAACCTGACATGACTCCTCATACCGTAAGGTAAGACGTATTCTACGTCAAAAACTTTATTAAAATTTAATTTTTTGTGTTATTTTTTTACAATTTGAAGTTCTATCGGGCTTGAAAAAACACCCTTTAGAAACTCATAATGTCAGATCTCTTACTCATATTAATTAAACAAAAAAATTTCAACATATTCCTCCAACTGCTTCTATCCTTCGTCTTTTCTCGCCAGTTGGTAACTCCAAGGACATGGAGGGATTCTTCTGCCTGGTATTTCCAGGGGAGTCTTGCTCGTCCTCTTTTCCTGCTTCCATCGGGCACATTATCGAAAACCTTTCGCGCAGGCTCATCTTTCTCCATTCTGATAACTTGGCCTAGGCAACGCAATTCCCATTTTTTTATTCGCATGGATATATCCACGTTAGAATATAGATGATATCGCTCTTGGTTCCAACGACGTCGGTACTCGCCGTTTTCGTTAACAGGACCATATGTTTTACGGAGAATTTATTTCTAGAATACTTCCAGGTGTTTTTCATCCCCTTCCAAGAGGGCCCTAGTTTCGGAGCCATATGTCAAGACAGGTAAAATGGGAGTCTGTCGAGAGAGGGATTAGTTCCTAAACTGCTTGCTCAGCCCAAATTTGCAGGCACAATTCTCTAATTTATCTCCAGGCTGACATTGTTGTCCTTGTTCACAGCGGATTCAAGTTAGACAAATTCATCCACTCCTTCTAAATTAAATCTTTTTTCGCGTTCAAGTGCGGACCAAGTCGAGAGGTTTTTCTAGTCGTTGGCACTATCAATGTTGTCTTGCCCTCATTAACAGCAAGACCCACGTTCGCTGATATTTTTTCGGTATAAATACTGCAGTAACCTCTCGCAAATATCGCTCAGTGGTGCCGATGTCGCCAGAATAAACCAGCAACATATGGCTTTTCGTGTTAATGGTCTTGTTTGTATTTACTTCAGCTTTTCTCTTTATTATCTCCATTAAGGTGTTGAAGAGATTGCACGAAAGTGTGTTCCTTTGTATCAATCCTCGTTTGGTACAGAATGGTTCAGTGAGGTCTTCCCCACTTTCACTGCTGATTTGGTGTTGGTCAGTGTAGCTTCGTACAATTTATCGATTTGAATTTCGTTGTTTTTTCCCAGGATTTGGAGTATTGTGAATATTTGGTCAGCCGTGGACTTACCTGGTCTGAAACCACACTGATAAGGTCCAATCAGGTTTTCAACAATTGACTTTAGTCCTTCACATAATACTCTCGACAAGTTTTTATACGTGATGGATAAAAGACTGATACCGTGATTGTTGGAACCACACACGGATGACCCTTTTTGAGTACAGGATATAATACACTGAGACTCCAATCGTCGGGCATAGATTCCCCCAACCATATACTGCATGAAAGTTTATGCATGTGGGCCAGCACTCCTTCGTCACCGGCCTAAAAAAGCTCGGCGGGTAGCCCATGCACCCCCAGGGATATGTTATTCTTAAGCCGGGAGATTGCGGTTCGAATCTCTCCTTGGTTGTGGTGGGGGGATGTACAATCTACACAGCCTTCTTTAATCATTACCTCCTGAACTGCGGTGGAAGGATCTGAGTGTAGTAGTGCAGAAAGTGGTCTCTCCATATTTTAAGTACACACTGCTTATCTGTCACCCAAGTTCTCATGTACAAGAGTCGCACTAACCATTGTACCATCGACTTCCACAAATTGTTAAATCCGCAAAAGTTAAATTACCTTATATGAATATTTAATTTGTTTGCAAACACGAGCCTGGGCATAATGGAAACATTTCTTTGCAGCGTCTTACACTGTGGAAACTAGCTGTTCCTTTTATTTCCTTTTGAAGACACCAAAATAAAAGACAAAAATGTAAGAAACTCGAGCTTGATTTCAACACGAGATATTTGCAATTTCAAATTTGCTGCCACAAACTCGCATTTCACTTTTTATACGTTTAGGGTTTCTATGAATCATTTTATTGATGTGCTAACATCTCTAGGCACGGGTAGGGCAATTTATCAAAGTGGACACATGCAAACAACACATTGCGTTAGCATCACATATCTACGTGGTTGTTATACAACAGTTGTCTCTGCTTGAAAATAAAAATGATGGTATTGATATAGCAGAGTGAACAAATAAGCAGGTCGTCGTAGCCAAAGAGAATTGAATAGTATAGAGAACTGATACTACGAATTGTATGACTCAAATGCACTGCCGGCATCTGGCGAATGATTCAAAACTTAATACTCTCTGTTTGTCATAACTTGGTCTATTCATAATTTTGATATGAAACATTGATGCCTTTGAAACATTTATGCTTTGTGTATTTTTTTAAGAAACAAATTTTCGAATTGGTTCATTTATATTGAATTATTCTATAAAGAGAATAAAACTTGTGTATGCTCTTTTACTCAGACTCTCTACATGAGAGCTGAAAAAGAGTGCAATAAGTTCTCTATACTATTCAATACCTTTTGGCGTCTTTCTGTTTATGACAAAACAAAAACAATTATTCCCGTGAGCTAAATATTGTTTTTAATTCAGTTGTATTCTAGCAAGCAGGTCGTCGTCGCTCTGTTTACGGCAAAACAAAAACATTTATTTCAAAGAGCTAAATATCTAATGTTAAAGCAGATGTAAGAAAAAAGAAAAAGTGCAAAAGCAAAACAGTCGTCAGCACAAAAAACTATTCTTTTCTTTATTTCCCAATGTAACATTTACTAATGTGTTCATAGAAATCGAACAGGTACCGTGTAACAAAAAAGTGTTAACACATCGCCCGTGATTTCGAGCACTCATTGATTTTTTGTTTTGAATTTGAATTTAATGATCGATTTTGTTAGTTTTAGTTAATGTATGAGAAATTCATACTACAAGCTGACAAGGGCACATTGTTTCTGTTTTTTGTTTTTACAGACTCGGATTCGAAACGGATCCGTCATTTCACTGGTTCACTTTTTTGTTATTTTTACGGATATGTAACGCATTAAAAACGGATCCGCCAAATCAAATTTCGCTGGTTCGTCTTTACATGGTTTTTCAAACTCGTAACGGGTTCGAAACAGATCCGGATCCGTTGTTGTGCACATTGGGCAGATCTAATGAAGCGATAGGGGAGTGCTTCTCACAATCAAAGAACTGTACGCTTGCAAAATTTCAGAGTGACTGATTGGGACCTCCACCTTCTCACCGACTCCGAGGATGCGTTGTCAAGACTAATTCCTCAATGGCGTTGGCCTAATTCCTAATTTTTGCTGTGCTGGAATTATTGGCAAAAGTGCAATTTAGATTTATTGCATATGCGTTATGGAAGCATTCTCTAAGAGTAATCCACGAAGATATCCTAGCAAAAGTAATATAAACCAACTCGACAATCATGGAATCAAATTAAACCGTTTGCAAGGAACAGAAATCGATGAAGAGAATTAGTTGACGCCTTATATTTTTCGCACCCTCAAAAAAAATTGCCATTGAAACATATTACAGTTTTAATTGAAGATTTACTGTTTTTTTGATTCCGTTTGTTGTCTGCCACTTTTTTCCTATCAGCAGTTTTCAACAAACAAAGATACATACATTAGGGTCTCAAAAATATACATTATAACTTTTTAATCATTGTTTCTCCAACATGGAATATTGAGCAGCAAACACAATGTGTTTGGACGCAAGTATACTATATTTGCGACAAGCAACAAACTCCTTATATTTCTATGCAAACAACAACAAAATACAAATTTTCCAGCGGACGTGATCTTCTATTACTTCAAATTTGGATTGCTACAGTTTGTTGGAGGGAATAAATTAGATATATAACTTTTTTGAGTATATAAGGACAAGATCTCAGTGGCTTCGACAATGAAAAAGAGTTTATTGACGTTTCTGTGAAAATTAAGATTGTATTGATTTCTCGTCCGTACTTAAAAGTTAAACATGCTAAAAAGAGGTACTCCTTTGACATCCGATGAAGGGAATATAATGTTTTCTTTTGTTAGTTTTTGGTTAATGTATGAGAAAATTCAAATAAACGTTTTCTTTTGTGTTTATCTAGCTCCGCAGCATATTAAATATATTAACAACATTTTATTAGAGATACGAGTAGATATTCTTTAAGAATGGCTAACGGTTAACGTCGCTTACTCAGGTCATTTGTTGAAACACCTTTCCATTACTTGAAATTTATTTAATGAGTTTCAGCTCACGTATATGAAGTGATTGTGCGAGTGGGTGTCCTTGTGTGGTTGAGCGTGTACATGTACATTTTAACAATTATTATTAGGTGTTATATCCTTGGCACTACAATGACATTTATACACGTATTGACGACTAGAATTATGTATCACAACAACTTATAACCACACACATCGATGTCAAAGTGTACGTCCAAGTATATGTGTTCACAGGGTAGTATGTAAGATCCCTAAACATGTTAGGAACATCTTTGGGGAATGTTTATGTTTATAAGACATGACACACTTTTCATTGTATAAGTGGGTCTGGGTGGCTTTAAATACCATAAAGTGTCCCATATTCCCCGCCGCCATTACCTACAACATTCTTCCCACATGCACGCACAACAGATGATGATGACGATGATGACGGGAATGATGACAACAAAATGAGTACATCTATAAATTTACCCAGAGACGTGATAGTTAAAACTCTCAGTGGTCATTAAAAGCTCTCATGGGTCCTCCTAACTATATGATTACTTATGAGTGTATTTGTGCACAAAATTAATGGAATTCCAGATGGCGAATGATATGAGTATTGTTCAGTCGCACAGGAAAACATTTAAATGTGGGCATGTTTGGCATTGGGAGGTGCATTATTGGGAGTACAACTACAGCAGTACAACAGTGGAATAGTTCCTTGGGGTAAAAGTACATTTAAAATCTTCTAAGGTGGGTTTTTATGTCATCATTTAAAACTAATTTAAAAAATAATTATTGTATTAACCATTTAAAAACTTGAAAATTTTAAGTTTTGAACAATTAGAATCAAAGGATAATTAAGTTTGGTATGTAAATTATTAATACACCAGAATAAACAGTTTTAAAAGTTAACATACCCGAAAAAAATTACAGTAAACAATGTTTTCTACTTATCAAGTGGCAACATCCAAGTTGCAAATTTTTTAAAAGCATCTTCAGTGACTTAGAAGTGACATGTCAGAGTCCCTGCTGTGTATACAAAACGAAAAACTGTGTGGTGCGCAGTTTCATCAAGGTGCATTGTGGGGCCATACATGCTTCTGTGAAAAGAATGACGTAATGGTAACTGTCAATATTGATAGTTACTTAAAAATGCTGAAGGACTTTTTGGAACGAAGTTCCTTATCGCACGTTGCGGGATGGGGGCTAAATGAAAAAAAATTAAACAATTTTCGTTTTAACAATATTATGCTAATACCCACTATTATCAACAATACTGGGTACTTTTGCTTTGGTTTGTGTCTAGACAAACTAGATGTCTCAAATATGTTGGGAAATTTCTTGCATAATGGGAAGTTTTCTATGTGGAGCCTGCAACCAATATTTAGTATATATTGTAGTTTTGAACCCAATAAATAGTATATTTAGGAAACCCAAAGTGAAAGACGTTTAAAAAAATAAATATTTCTGAAACAAAAGCATTCTCTTAAAACAAGTAAATTTTCTCAAAAAAAAACTATTCATATTCTTAAACAAAGTACTTCGTCTTAAAAAAATACCTTATCTTAAGAAAGAACCTTTGCTTAAAAAAGTACATTTTCTTACAGAAAATACCTTTTCTTAAAAAAAGTAATGTTTTTTAAAATGAGTAAGTTTTCTCAAAAAATTAAACTTTCTTACAACAAATTGCCTTTTCTTAAAAAACTAAATTTTCTTTAAAGAGTACATTTTTGTGAAACAAAATAACTTTTCTTGAGATAAGTACCTACTCTTAAAAATGTACATATTCCTAAAAACAGGGCCCATTCCATAAAAAATCCCATTTCTAAAAAAAAAATTACCTTTTGTTCAAAAAATACATTCTCTTAAAAAACACCTTTTCTAAAAAAATTGCTTTTCTTAAAAGTACCTTCTCTTAAAAATAAAATAATACCTTCATTTTCTTTTCTTGACATAAGTAGCCTTTCTGAAAATAAGTTAATTTTCTTAAAAAAAAAGCACCTGCTCTTAAAAGCACCTGCTCTTAAAAGTACTTCTTTGTAAAACAAAATTCATACTCTTATGTCTTTTTCTTACAGAAAGTACTTCTTCTTAAAAATAGTACATTTTCTTTAAAAAAAACATTAGCTTTTAGTAAAAGAAGTACCTCTCTTTAAAAAAAAACCGTTACGGGAAAATATAATACATATTCTTACAAAAAGGACCTAAAACTATACTTTAAAAAAAAATACATTCTATAAAAAAATTGTTCTTTAAAAAAGTTTATCATTTTACCAAAAGTATATTTTCTTAAAGATCCAATAAAATGATTGTATTTTTCAGCGGGCGCCTTAGGCGTATTGGAACTAATTAGTACATATCATATAGTGAAAGGAACTTCGTTCCAACTGGGTGTTCCCTGACACCTAATGTGATTTTTTACCCAAAACTGCGCCGAAGACGTAGCCGTTTCAACAACATTCAGTTCCAGCAAGATGTAGCAACTGCACACATAGCCAGACCGGTTACAGCGGCCCTCCAACGAAAATTCCGAAACAATTAAATACCAAGTAACTCCACTATTCGGTGAACCCCACGGACACCTGACCTTACACCATCAGACTTTTTTATGGGGTTATGTCAAGCAAGAGGCGATCCCGACTTCAACTTTTCAGCCCGCAATGAATAATGTTCTTATCAGGTATTGCATATGCTCGAGGTCATTTACGCTCGACCATCTTCAAAACCAATTATTTATATAAAATAAAATATAATTTGTTAAACAATAAAACAAACTAAATGAAATACATTGTTTAAGAAAAAATATTTTGAATCTTTTTGTAGCACAATTAGTGCGCCACCCTGTATTTGTATCTATGTGGAGCATTCCATGCAAAATTGGAATTCATTGTTATTTCAAAAAATGGCCTTTGATATATAATTGTGCATAAATTAGCTTAAATAATTTTTTTTCTACCGTATTTCAAGAATTATCCAAAATGTTTCTATGTAGGATTAAAGAATAGGATGTTATCTGTTAAATAATAGAATCGAATTTATATATCTGATTAATCAGCAAAGAACTAGGTATAATATAGATACTAAAAATAGTTGAAATTTGTCTTTAACTAACCGGGGAATATTTCATGTGTATACGCAAAATTCCCTGAAATTGTGTATATTCATGTATTAATTTTCAAATAATTTTCAAATTAATTCTGAAAATTTATGACACAATTCAAATATAAATTTTTCAGTTTTATGTTCTCTGAATAACTTGAAATTCTATACGCATGACTCGATGTTGACAAACGACAAAGACTTCTCCTACTGATACTTAGTCATAACTAACCTGAACAACCATTACGCTTCTCGATGTCTCATCCCGCCTTGTGTTTCAATCCCGGCGATTTTGTCTTTAGAAATAGTAAAGTATAATTTAGCTTGGAAGGTACATTAATTTAATATAAAATGTGCAACATTTTATATAAAAAATAAATGATTTCCCATTACATCCCATGAAGGGACCGGGGAGAACTTCTCACAATCACTGAGCTGTGCGCTTTCCAGTTTTCACTCACTGATTGGGACCTACAGTTTACAGTTAAGCGAGGTGACCGTCGTCGAAAGAAATTGTTAAGGTGGTTGGAGCAGGGATCGAAACCAGGATCTCCTGTACAAGAGGCGCGCACACTACCCATTGCACCACCGACGGTCATAATATAATTGGAATAAAAAAGCCTTTCTAGAACAATTTTCATCATGCATTATATTTGTTTCCAGTTAAGTAAGATTTTTGATTCACTCACTTTTTAGGATATTTAAACAGAAACCTTGAGATATGACCAATTGTTATTCATAAATGAACAATGTTTTAGATATGAGAAACACATTTTTGCTAAAAACAAATAGATATATAATTAATTTTTTTAGCTGAAATAGATTACAGACATTTTGCACAAAACTATCAACATTAAATGATAACACTATTGAACATTGAAGTAATTACAAAGGCAACTAAATCTTTTTATTTTTTTACAAACCGCCAAGTATATTTTCTTCACTTTAATTAAACAACGCATTTAGAAATTGTTAAGGTAAAAATGATATCAGCATATCTCAAAAAACTATGCACTTTCGACAAACTGATAAAATTAAATAAAAAGTGTCATTGTTTGTTTAACAAAACTGAGTGAATTATTTCCCAGATCTGGAACGTATAAAAAAAATTAATGTTTATAGTAGGATATTTACTAAATAATAAGTCCATGACTTTTTGAATGAAACACAGTTTTTTTTTTGCAAAAACAAAATTATTTTTCAACTTAGGCTCCTTTTAGCTCAATACACTTAGACCAACACTTCTCCAATTTTTGATCAGTTCCAACAAATAGTGTTTTTCGAGGTCCATAAAATAAGCATTCGGTTGATCAATAATTTTATCGTTGGAGCTAAATCTCTTTCTACCGAGCCATTTCTTTAGGTTTGGAAATAGGAATTAGTCACTGGGGGCTAAATCCGGAGAATATGGCGGATGAGGTACCAATTCGTAGCCCAATTCATAGAATTTTGCCATTGAGACTACACACCCGTGCATTATCTTGATGAAAAAGAATTTTTTGTTGGCCATTTTTTTTAAATTCTCGTTAAATCGGTCCAATAATTTGGCATAATATTCGCAGTTTATTGTTTTTCCGTTTTGAATGTAATCGATGTGGATTAGCCCATGTGCATCTCAAATAACTGCTGCCATCACCTTATTGGTCGACAAACTTATATTGGCCATGTTCGGAGACGGTTCACCCAGACAAACCCATTGCTTAGATTCCTGCATGATCTCCGGAGTGTTGTAATGGACCCATATTTCATCCACAGTTACAAAACGCCGCAAAAACTCATTCGAATTGGGATTAAACAACTCCAAACCATCCTTTGAAGTTGTTGCACGATTACATTTATGGTCAATTGGCACCCATCTTGCAGACAGCTTTCTTAAACACAACTGATCATTTAAAATCGAAACCACACTGCCATATGAAATGCCTATAGCATCAACAATCTCACGCACTTTTACTATTCGATCGGCCAACACCATATCGTGAATTTTTTCGCAATTTTCGGGTGTATTGACCTCAATTTGCCGTCCAGAACGTTCAGCGTCATTTGTACTTGTGCGACCACAACAAAAGTCAGTACACCACTTTTTTTCCATTGCAATCGATGGTGCAGAGTCCCCATAGTATTTATCAAGTTTTTCCTTGGATTTATTGACGGTTTTTTGGCAAAAAAAAAATCCAATGAGTGTTCGAACTCACGGGCGATGTGTTGACACCTTTTTGCTACACGGTACCTGTTCGATTTCTATGAACACATTCGTAAATGTTACATTGGAAAATAAAAAACAGCGTTCAATCATATGATGACGTTACAGTTAAATAATATTAATACTTAAAATTATTTAAAGACCCAGTGCAAGCACATGTGTCATTATTTTCTTGCTCAATACTTTTTGTTTTATTCCCACAAAAATCAAAGAATGCAAAGCAACGGACACTTGTATAGACATACATACATTGTTATATTCTTACATACGCTACTCAAGTTCACAAAATTTTCGTTGCTCTCTTGCTATCTCATTTTTATATACGTATAATACGTCATTACTCTCTTTGCTCTGAGAGTGCTCCGCACCCACAACAACGACGACACAACCAAACACACAACATCACACATACTTTGCCCTGCTGACGTATACGTGTGTCACATAACCACATGTTTGCCATATCAACAACAACGAAACAGCCAAACACACAACATCACACATACTTTGTACGAAGTAGCTGACGTATTAGTATGTCACCATAACGTCGACTGCGCAAGCCCATGCGCTTGCAAATGAATGGTTTTAGCAGCAGCATAAAATCTGGTTTTAGCAGATTTTGACTTTGATAGATTTAGTCCCTATACGCCGCTATAGATGTTAACACATCAAAAAATGTTTAATGAGCACTCGAAATTCACTTTTCTCCATTTTATAAAATTGCACGAGGTTGTATATTATGAACAGCTGTTAAACGCAAAGTAAATGACGGAACTTGCTCAAAATTTGACAGTAGTCTATGAACAGGTGGTACTTGATGGAATGAGTGTTGCATTCCATATAACTTCGAGGGAAGTTGAAAAAGTCGTGGATTTATTGATCCGCCATCCTTGAACAATAAATGAACAATGTTTTCGACATAGCAAACACATTTTTGCAACAAAAAAAAAATAGCTACACAATTATGTTTTTTTTTTGCTGAAAATTTTACCATAGATAACATTTTGCCATCAAAAATGCAAATTTGTCCAAGCTTGAGATATAACCTATTGAATATAAATATAATGTAGAGATTTATGGATTCGATTGAGAGAGGGGCCCAGCGCTATGACCATCAGTTTAGTTAATTACATTTTGGTAGAACGTTTGGCATTCGGTCTTCGTTCAGTAAGTTTCAATTTGTTGACTCCCACGATTTCCAAACAGCCCTATTTTTAACTACAATTTACTATTTACCTCCCTTCTCCGTGTAAAAGTCTGTTCGGCTCGGGTTGCGACTGACAGAAGCATTGCTATACATGCTGTGTTTTTTCATCAGCTGTCATGTAACACTCTTCAACGTAATATGGTATGTCTTGAAGCGATTTTTCATAAACAAGCAAGGGTTTTAGTCAATGCATACTAGCCCACATTAATACTGTGTCGTATTAATATTAATTTTCCTTCACAACGTGTTCGAAAATGACTGTAATTAAATGCACAATGAAATATAGTTAAGTACTTAAATACCAGCAACAACTAATTTACCGTCTTAGATGCGATGAGTGGTAGTTATACAACAGAAACTATATATGTAGTAGTAAATATTTTAACAGCCATGTACTAAATACTGGTTGTACTACTTAAATATTAACTCCATATCACGTTTTGTTCGACTATCTACAGCCATTCTGTTTCTCTCTCCTATGAAATTCTTAGGTAAGGAACCTTAACCATAACAAACAGGGCCTTCCCAGAACCACCTACTATAGTGAGACACCAAGGAATTATCAAAGAGGAAACAGGTACGAAAACAACAACAACTGCGTTGGGAAGAGGGTAAAGAGAGGGAGTAGAAATAACAAAATGATATACGTAAGTAAAGGAAAATTATGGCATAAAATATTCGTATAAAGTTTTATAATTGCACAATAAAGTCAGCAAGCATCAACCAACATGCCACCATTAAAAGTTATGTGCTAAAGGAAGAAACGAAAACAAACGGCGAGAGGATCAAATGATAGAACTTGCTGGAAGGGTGAGAAGAGTACGAAAGATTGAATGAAATATCAACCTATATAACAAATGACTTCCAGACATAATACTCAACTTATGGTGCTGAACAGGATGATGACAAAATTATCTCCATAAAGAGGGAAGGAAAACAAAATGCAATGAAGGATATAATAAGTAAAAAATAGTTGTCTTCGCTTTCAGACGATAGTACCTGGGCACATATGTATATGTCGGAAAAACATTGAAAAATATGTACAATATTAATGGAGTGGGTCATATTTGCTATCTTTTTTAAATTGTTTTGATATAAAGAAAGGAGGATAAAGGAAAAGTAACAAATATCTTACCACATTGAATGGAGAAAACTTACCTCTAAATCTGCCCAAAATATCATGATGACTGTGATGAGCACTGAAAGGAAAAGCTCTGTCACATGAGGTAACTCATTCGACAACTATTTTGTATCGCATCAACATGTGTTTCATAGCAAGAATGCTAATGAATTTATTGCCGCAGCGAATATGAGCTCTTTCACTGATAAAGTTTCAGACCTGTAATATTTATATCAACAATTGCAGCGATAAATACGATTCATTGCTGCAATAATAGAATCTAATGAGGAATAAACTCGTAAAACATGCTAAATCCCTAGTTGGTAATTTTAGTGTACATTTTTGATACCTTTTGTACAATGGACGAAAAGGTCCCTTTAAACTTTGACATAGAGCATTCGAATATTTCACTAAAATAATCCCTGACAAAATTCACTGAAAACATGTTATCACAAGAATTGAGAATGAGTAAATGGGTCGAGTTGAATGGGAGGTAACAGAAGGGGCGTAATCAAAACGCTCATTTTGAATCCCAAACTAAGATTGGGCAAATAATAGTCACTGACAAAATTTTCTTGTGATCGGTAAAGATCGTGTTGTCCAGCCATCAAGACAAACAGACAGGCGAACAAGGATCAATCATCTCAAAAAGACGCAAAACGAATTTTGTACAAAAATACTGAGTTACATATGCATTACATTTTTCCCGTATTAAATGATATATAGAAATTTTTAAATTTAATCGAACTCACGGTCTTATGGTCAAGAGCCGCACGCACTACCATTACACCACCGACGTACAGTGGGGGATTTCTCGCAAAAGTGGAAATACTTCAGCCGTTTCTAAATGGATAAACCGATCAAAATGGCTAAACCGATCAAATTGGCTAACCCGATCTTCACTCGTCCCAACACAATCCCAGAATCCGAAATATAAAATCTAGAATCCACAAAAATGGGATTTTCCCGAAAATTGTTTGAAATTTTCCACATTTATGTCCAGGTAGCGTGGAATTTCAACGTGCTTAGTTGGAGCTCATGCAGATATCAGATATCAAAAATGCTTTTTTTGATGTGTTAACATCTACACCCACGAGTAGGGCAATCTATCAAATTGAACACATGGAAACCACACACAGCGTTAGCATCACATATGTGGTTGTTGTACAACAACAGCCTCTGCCTGAAAATAAGTATGATGGTATTGATGTAGCGGCAGCGAACAAACAAGCAGGTCGTCGTCGCCAAAGAGTATTGAATAGTATAGGGAACTCATGGAACGAATTGTATGACTCAAAAGCACAGGTGACATTTGACGAGTGATTCAAAACGTAATACAATCTTTTTTTGTTATAACTTGGTTCATTCATAATTTTAACGTGAAACATTGATGCCTTTTGCAACATTTATCCTTTTTGTATTGTTTTATGTATTAACATTGTCGAAATGGTCCATTTATATTGAAATATTCTATAAAGAGAATAAGATTCGTTTATGATCTTTTACTCAGAGTCTCTACATAAGAGCGGAAAAGGAGGGCAATAATTTCTCTACACTATGCAATACTTTTTGTAGTCGGTATGTTTATGACATAACAAAAATAATTATTGCAGTGGGCTAAATATTGCTTTATTTATTTTAACCATATTGCATCTAATTTTAAAGCAGATGTAAGAGGGCACAAATTATAAATCATAAAAATAAAAGATAAACTAAATTCAATAAACTATTCTTTTTTTTTATTTTCCAATGTAACATTTACTAACGCATTCATAGAAATCGAACAGGTACCGTGTAACAAGAAAGTGTTAACACATCGCCCCTGAGTTCGAATACTCATTGATTTTTTTAAATCAACCGAATTTAGAGGGCTTTGAAAAGGATGGTGATATATAGGAAACTTTGGTATTTTAGCACAACTACATGGAAATGGGCGTAAAGTAAATGCCTTAACGCTAATTTTCAAATAAAATATAACATTTTTTTCCCTTTAACATACGCCCATTTTATACTACAAATTATCAAAAACATTTATAAGAAAAAATATTGTTAACATTTTGTTTGCTAAAAAACTAATAGTATAACTACTTTATCGTATAACTAAACTCAATCTATTCAGAAAATGTGTCATAACAAATTTTGCAACCCTCACCTATAAGGCTAAGGGGTATATATTATCGTGCTGTATGGATGTATTATTATGTATATATATATACTTCTATCAGTTTAAAAAGCTAAATAATCGTTAGGAGTTATTTCGTTTTTTTACTAAAAATTACAATTCAATAAATTTTGATATTTTTGTAACGGTCCGTGAAACTGACCCCAAAACTAAAGAGAACCCAAGTAACAAGTCAAATTACATTGAATAATCTAGTTCTTTTTACACCTTCAAGTAGTGAAGATCAGTGCAAAAAATCAGAGTGACAAAAAATGACAAGTGTTACATATGAAATTGTGAGTGGTGAAAGGAGAAAGGAGAAATAATATACTGTTGTATTCCAAGGATGAAAAAAAATTCTATTCAAAAAAGTCGGAAGCTAGAGAAAGAAAATAATATACGTATTAGGAGGAAATTTGAAAGTCGAGAATGGTCTTGGAAAACGGGCAGTGTCGAAATGGCACAGACTTCATCGAGCATAACAAGGGAGAACCACAGAAGATGTATAATGAACTTAATTCCCTTACTGAAATTATAGAACAATGCTTGGATGTTACAAGTATTTTGGGTTCAATTAACGCTGTAAGTGGAATCCGAGAACATTTTCGGAAACTTTGCGTAAGGCAAATAAATAGACCGTTATAAAATTCCCTTGAGAGGCTAAGAATGGTTTTTGCAATACAGAAACCAGGAATCAACGAAAAATATTGATTTTCATATAGGCAAACGAGGTCTGCAATATTTAACAGCAAAAGTGTTTGCAGTATCTCCGAAGACTCCAACCACAGTTGCAAATATGTTTAAAAAGGTAAATGTTTTAAAAATTATGGTCTCACTTTGCATGAAGATCCAGAAAAACTCGGTGTTTTAAAGTTTGCCACGAATGTAAAGATTTCGCATACTGCACATTCGGGTTGGACAAAATTGTCAAACTCATAAATGAAAACATTCCAAACTACAATAATATAAACCTGTTAATCGATGGTACATTTTCAATTGTACCGATTGAATGTTTTGAAACAACTAATTTTGGTTCACATTGATTAGTATGACAAGGTATGATGACCACGAGGGGTAGGGAGGGCCGGCGGAACGGTAACCGGCCGCAGAATCTCGCACAGTTTTTCACGCTTCCGTCTTGATTCTCTTATTTATATAATTACGAGATTCTGAATTTATTTTATATTTTAATAGATTTTTCGAATATTTTTTGTGCTGACGAATAAAAGGTCAACAAAATGTAACAAACTTATGAAATATTACAAACAACAAGTGGTTGCCATTTTCTGGTTGGCAGTTTTTTCACTTTGGTTGGGATTTATGTCATTGAGATTTATTTGATAGTCTCGAATTGGGAGTTATTTAATTTTTATTGGACCTTATTTCATTGAGAGATACGAGTATTTCTTTTTATTTGCGAAACAATTTTTCGTTATGTATTAACTCCCAAACGTTGGGACTTATTTAATTTTACTACTTGGGATTTATTTCATTTTTAAAGTAGGGAGTTGTTTAATTTTTATTGGGGCTTATTTCATTGGGAGTAATTTCGCAGTACCATATTTCCCCAATTTTTCGGGTATGAATTTAATTTAAAAAAAAAAATTTAACAACTTTTGTTGTAACTAACTAATTTTTGTTGTTACAACCCACTAATATCAACTATATTGTTTACTTTTGCTTTGGTTTGTGTCTAGACTAACGGGATATCTCACGCATGTTGGGAAATTTCTTGGTTAATAGGAAGTTTTCTAGGTGGAGCCGGTAACCAATATTTAGTAAATACAAAGATGATAGAGGGCACATGCTGTTTCTGTACTACCATTTTTCAGTCGGATGCGACGAACTCAAACATAATTTTTATTTCGATTCTGTTGTTTATATATGAAAATGGAATATGAATAATAGAAAAGCATATCGATTTTGATATTTGTTGACAATACAAGAGGCAAAAAAACATGGTTATATAGTTTTTTTTAATAGCTTTTGTTTCCAGGCAACTTTGCGTATATCCACTACTCTTTCGCCATCTAGAAAATTTTCCGTAACTCTCAAATCCACCACTTATCTTTCACCATATATGGATTTTTATTTATCTATGGTACATATTGTAGTTTTGGACCCAATAAAAAGTAAGTTTAGAAAATCCAAAATGAAAGGAGTTTAAAAAAATAAAATTTTCTTAAAAAAATAAAATTTACTCCAAAACAAAAATGCCTATTCATATTCTTAAACAAGGTAAGTTTTCTGGAACAAACTACCTTATCTTAAAGAAGTACCTTTGCTTAAAAAAATAAATTTTCTTACAAAAAGTGTATTTTCTTAAAGAAAACAATTTTTGACGTAGAATACGTCTTACCTTACGGTATGAGGAGTCATGTCAGGTTTTTATTGTTGTAATCTTTATTTCATTGAATTTGAGGAAACGGCTAGATGAATTTTTTCAAAATTTTTTTTGTAGGTAAATGAAGATGTTATCTTTCGTTTGATATACATTTCATATTGGTTGATATATTTCTAGTATTTTAATTTCTCAAATGAAAATTGTTTAAACACATACACTCAAACATATGTGTGGTGTTTGGTTGAGTGTTTTTGGTTGCTCAACATTGCTTAGGAATATGTATCTAGTAAAAAGTGAAACGAACTGCAAGCTAACGTAATAAAGCTTTTTTGCGAAAGCTTCAATAAAGCTGTTGTAACATTAATTTTGAATTGTAAAGCGTAAAGCTTTCACACAACGCTCGAATGCTAATGCGAAGACTCGATAAGGTAAACCTTTTTTAATATTAGGGCGGCCCTCTCAACATTCGCAGAACTTATTTCAATAAAAATATTAATTAAAATACATAAATTAAATTAAGTTTAAAAAAATTGAACATAATATTTTTTTTTTTTAAACGGACTTGAATCAACTGCCGTTGGTAAATATAAAAATTACAGCAGACAGTAGTCCGAGGCCTTCGGCCACGGACTGTCCCTGCAGGCTGTGTCAGAGACACGCCATCCGATAGAATACGCCATCCGATAAGACAGAAAACATATATAACAATAAATGATAAATAATATAAGCAAATGAATTTATTGTTATATATGTTTTCTGTCTTATCGGATGGCGTATTCTACGTTAAACTTAATGGCCGTGTCTCTGACACAGCCTGCAGGGACAGTCGGTGGCCGAAGGCCTCGGACAACTGTCTGCTGTAATTTTTTTACATAAGTACTTTTTTCTTAGAACAAATCGGCGTTACTTAAAAAAACTACCCTTTCTTTAAAACGTACTTTATTTGTGAAACAAAATAACTTTTCTTGAGATAAGTAGCTACTACTAAAAATTTACATATTCTTGAAAAAAATCAATTATAAAAAATATTTCAATTTCTTAAAAAAAAACTTTTTCTAAGAAAAGAAGGTATTTTTTACAAAAATTTTATGATTTTTTTTTACAAAAATTCTTTTTTAAAAATAAAATAATACTTTTTCTTTTCTGTAGAGGTAGCCTTTCTGAAAATAAGTACATTATCTTAAAAAATAACCTTTTCCTATAACCTTTTCCTTCTTTAAAAAGTACCTGTTCTTAAAAAAGTACTTCTCTGTAAAAAAAAAGTGCATACTCTTATAGCTTTTTCTTACAGAAGAAAATATATTCGAGAAAATATAATTCATATTCTTACAACATGGACGTAAGAACATACTTTAAAAAAAATATATTCTATAAAAAAAAAATTGTAAAAATGTTACAAGTTTTCAAATTTATTCATGCTCAAGACCTTTTTAATCATAAAAAGCTTATTTATTATTGAAAAAGTCGAGCACAAAAATGTTGCAATGATACTAAGGCTGTCTGTATAGCTATTTCGGATCTTGCCAAGATCTTCGTCAGCAGACGTTTTTGGTATGTTTTCGGTGAATTCATCAAAAATATATATATACAAACACTCATCATATTAATAAGAATTCCTTTATACACATGTTTGAAGAATACCAAGCACTAACATTGGAACACTTTAATGCACAACTCTTTTTATCATGTCGAAAAACCATTGGTTTTAAACAAGAATAAGTTGTTTTTGTTTTGTCATTACAAAACAACAAAACAGAGGGTTGCCGTCAACAATATTATTGTTTCAAGCTCGCGGTGCTCGACTTTCTTGAAAATAATATAAAGCTAAAAAATAAGCTTTATATTATTAAAAAGGTCTTGAGCTTGAATAAATTTGGAAAATTGTAAGTTTAAAAAACAGAACGGGTAAAAAAATCCCGCAAAGGGAAATAATGAAATTTTAAAAGATTCTTTTAGATTATCGTATTTTTCAACGGTGCCTTAGGTGTGTTGGAACTAACTAGTACATAATAGCGTCATTCATGCAAACGTGAAAGACGAGAACTTTTGCTCAGCGCAAGTTTCCCTCGCACCGTTGCATGAGGCACCAGGTAAAGTTGCTCAGCGTAGTTGTGCTCAAAACCATATCAGCTGACCAAGATGGATACATAAGGTGGTAGCAGTAGCAATTTCATGTATTATGTATGTGTACTTTTTCTACTGTTCCAGTGCTATCACCTTATTTATCCATCCTAGTCAGATGACAACGAAATGTCAAAAGTTTACACGTTTCTCCATCCCACGTTTGCGCAGCAAATTTGCCTCGAAAACTTTCCACTTTTGAGCAAGTCGCTTTGTATGGGAAATTTGTTTGTTTTGACGTTTGTTGTGCAAGTTTTTTGATGTTTTCGAGTTTACGAGGTTCTAATACTAATATGTATGTAGCGAAAGGAACTTCGTTGCAACCGGGTGTCCGCTGACACTGCATGTGTGTTTCTTATATATTCAATAGAATTTTGATGCATATAAAAACTTTTGTAAGTGAATTGTAAACTTAATTGAAAAAATTGAGAGGAAAAAGTACGATTGATTAAGATTTAAAAATGCTGCTGTAAAAAATAAAATATCTACCAAAATTTTGAAAATATGTTTTCTCTTTACGCTTATTATTAAACGTCGCTAGCACCCCATATTGTGCAAAGGAAAAAATATTTTTTTTGCCAAAATACACAAGGACTCGAAAATTCAATGGGCGGTAGGAGGCTACAAGTACCGTCGTATAAAACAAGTTTGACATTCCTGGAATCAGCTCATCAATGCGATCTTTTAGACCCCCACTTCTGAAATTCCAAAAAACTTCAGTTATCAGTACATCCTAATATGTATAAGTATATTCGTCCTATGAATAAATAGAAAAAGAAATATTTTTGGTTAATATGTTAAAATCCGGCTGAAGTATAATTCAAATAATATATTTTCGACTGGCGCCAGTTAACCTAATTCAATACGAAATAGACGATTCTATAATATTCGAAAATATTTTCCTTAAGGCTTGTCAACCCAGCTATTTTGCAACCACTATCATAATTTTGTCTGCAAATGTAAATGGTTTTAAAACACCCACCTTCATGACCTTCTATGTCACTAGATCGACCAGGACAATACCATTCTTTACACAACTTAAACTTATTTGTTGTTTACTATCATTTTATTTCTATATAAGTATGTATATTTTATTGGAAAATATTTACTTTTTCGCATACACATGTATACAAAGATATAAAAATAAAAGTTTATGTATTTAAATACTTAGTATACATGAAGGTATGCATGTATATTGTTATGATGTAAAAGGTTATAGCCTTGTCACAATAATGGTTAATATTGCACAACTACAAACAGAACAGAGCACAGCGTTCACATACTGTGCTCGTTTGTGTACATCAAAATATAAGACTGGGTACATATTTCTCTACACATACACATACATGCAACAAAGTTGCTTCAGTCGAACAATTTCAAGGATTCTATTGTGCCACAGTAGCTCTCGCTCAGGATGTGTCCCACATCTTCTATCAAGATGCCCCACCAGCAGCAAACCAAACTAAAATATGAAAATCTGTTAACAAATAAAGGAACAACAAATCCTTAAATATATTTGATACGGTGATGTTTCATGTTCATAGTTAAGTTTTCTTCAATACTCCGCAGGCAAAGGAAAATAAAGTTTGGAGGTCGTTTGACGCAAAAACAATTATTGCGATCTGTATGCTCAACGCTTACCCAAGCAATTGAGTCAAAACCCGGAGCAAAATTAAGAGGAAGTTTATAGAACTTAAATAATTTGTTTGTGTGTGTCATTGTTTGTGTGTGGATTAGAAACAGTGATGGCCAACGCAGTTCCTATGTATAGCATTACACTTGGGGTTTGTTCTATAAGTTCTACAAAGTCTAAAGGCTTACATTTGTGGTGACTATATTCGACGAGTTTGCTTTATACTTTGACAATGGATAGAATGTTGTATCCAATGCATGATAAAAACATATTCATAGTAGGTAGGGAATTCAATTTTCCAGCCTTTTTCATTTCCCGGAAAAGCGGGAAACATAAATAAATTTACGGGAATTCCCGGTTAAATTGTGGGTCCCTTATTTTGTACATTTTTCGAATTCTTTATATTTATTTTGTACCACGAAAGTGGGGAAAGAGTACACACATCGTAAATGACGCTGGTATGTGTGTTGCAATGTGTAACGAAATCTAATATTTGATGCATTTAATACTGATGAGGATGAATTTCTATTTCAAATTTGGCAGAATAATTTCAGTGAAACTTACCTAGCATTCACTCCAACCATATCTAAATTATTAGTGTCGATTTCGAAAATAAAGTTTTGGTTTAAACTCTATAAAGCTTGAATATAAAATCGGGCGTATCTGTGACATTTTTCATTCTATCGAAATTCTATTCTATCACCCTGTATGTTTCAGTCACGACTGGAAAAATTTCACCAGCGTATTTCTTGGCTCATTTCGTGAAAATATGTCCATCTACGACCATCCCCGAAAATGCACCGGGGGCGAAATGGCAGCGGTTTGAAAATGTTCGGATTCATGGTCGGAGGGTACTAGGGTAAAATTGCTAAATTCTGCACCAGTGATCGGATTTTGGGCTTGTTGGAAAAGCCTATAAGAGGCCTTTGAGAATCATTAAAAAAAAATTTAAAAAAAGTAAAATCGGCGAGATACGGAGCTGTCAAAAAAAAACATTACCAAAAAGACATCCAGATGTCAAATACATTATATTTTTTCTCCTAAAAGATAGCCCTACCACCTCCCTTTCCAAAATGCCCCAAACGAAGCCCAGAGATCTTACCGTTCCAAAGTTATGACCATTTGACTGAAATGAAAACATTTTGGGTTTGTTTTTGGAAGCGAAATAACAGGACATATTCATTTTTTTTTGTAAATTTTTATTTTGTTGAAATTTTTGGCTGAAGAATTGGCTTAACTTTGAATCGGTAAGACCTCTGGGCTTCGTTTGGGGCATTTTGGAAAGGTAAGCCGTAGGGCTATCTATTAAGAGAAAAAAAAACAGAAGTTACCTGTCATCTGGTTGACCAAATTGCGGTTATCTGCACATTCTTATGTCTTTTTTCCAATTTTTTTTTAAAACTCTGTATCTCGGTGATTTCCCTTTTTACATTTTTTGTTTTGATTCTGAAACGCCTCCCAAATACCTTTCCAACAAGCCTCAAAAAACAAAAAATCTGACCATTGGTTCAGAAGTTAGCAATTTTACCCTAGTAGCGTCCGACCACCAATCTGAAAATTTTCAAACCGCAGCCATTTCGCCCCCTTGCATTATCGGGGATGATCGTAGATGGACATATTTTCAAGAAGTGAGCCAAATGATACGCTGGTGGAATTTGTCCAGTCGTGACTGAACCACCCTGTATATATGTATATCACGGAAAACTTATTTAAAGGCGCTAAAAATTCCATATTCAGCAGCCTGTGTCTTTTGCAATTTGTAATTTTAAAATGAAAATGGAAGCTAGACATCTTAACCCTGCTGTTAGATTAGGACCATTTGGTCCAAATTTTTTCTGTTTTCCCTTGTAACTTTGGAACGGTGATATATACTGACTAAATTTTTCTGCTAATGGGGTCTTTTAATAAAACAATGTTATGTGCGAAAATTAAATTTTCTAACTTTATTCAGGACTGAGAAAAATACAAAATGACGAATCTTAGATTAGAGGACCATTTGGTCAATAGTACATTTTTTCATTACCAAGCGAATGTAAATTCATGTCAAATATTTAGAAGATGTTTTTGATATGTCAAATACTTGCTTTAGAAATTATTGAACCAAAATAGTTACAAAGGATAAGATAAAATTATTATTTTGGATGAAAATTCCAGTATGGACCAAATGGTCCCTCAATCTAAGATTCGTAAGTTTTTTCATTACCAAGCGAATGTAAATTCATGTCAAATATTTAGAAGATGTTTTTGATATGTTAGCGGATGTTTTTGATATGTCAAATACTTGCTTTAGAAATTTTTGAACCAAAATAGTTACAAAGAATAAGATAAAATTATTATTTTGGATGAAAATTGCAGTATGGACCAAATGGTCCCTCAATCTAAGATTCGTAAGTTTTTTCTAATCTAACAGCAGGGTTAAGATAAAAAAAAATAGTGGTTTCTTAACTATGGAACTTTTTTGGAGCAATTTATAAAAAAAGTCCAAAAATGTGCTATTTTTTTTGGTTCACTTGAATAAAGGCACTGTAACTAATTTTACTGAAAAACTGTTTTTCTTGTTTCTTTAATTTATTTTACTTTATTTAATAACTATTAGGAATGGGTACAGCCCTTTGTTTTTAATAACTCCAAATATGCGAGTTTTCATGTAATCCAACGAAATTTGATTCCAAGCATCCTTAATGGCCTGAAGTAGTGGCTGCTTGTCATCAAATTATCTACCTCCTTCATAGACCTTACGAGACCCCAGACATTTTCGATAATGTTTAGATCTGGTGAATAGGGTGGCCAGTCAAGGATATTAAATTTTTGACTTGCAATGATCTTCTTTACTACTCTGGCGTTGTGTATAGGGGAACTATCCTGTTGCAATATTCAAGATATGGGACCAACTAGTTCACAGAGCGTCGGAAAAGCCGATTCCAATAACGTTTTATAGCTTGCACCAGTCATGTTTGCACTTTGAAATTCAAAATCGATGGCGCCATAGTACGTAATAGCACCCCACATCGTAACGCGGCCCTCTCGGCTGTGATGTCGGTTCAAACAACGATTTTCTTTGCACAGACCATGGAAATAATAGTTGTAGCCATCAGGCCCATCCAAATTAAATTTGTTCTCATCCGTAAATACAACGGTTCTCCAGTCATTTACATGACATCTTGGCTGCACATCCCATACCATGTAGTCTCTTGTGAAATGAAGCCGCTTTTCCTTTCGAGCAGCATTAAGTGGCGGCTTTTTTTGTAATTCCAGGCGTTTAAGATACTCACCGCTCTTAATTACTCTGCGTACTGATGACTTGCTCACTTTCACTCCAGCTTGAGCTCTTATTTTTGACAAGGAGAAGGCAGAATTAGATGCAATTCTGCTGATTTTTCTTTTCTCACACGTAGCTGAAGACAATGCAACCCTTCCTTTAAAATGTTTTCCATACCCCTCGGGGTCCTTGATGTAATTGTCGACAACTGTTGGGCTCCGTCCAATTTTTGTAGCTATTGCGCGGTTAGAATATCCTTCAGAACGGTAAACATCGATATGCTTGATTTGCTCGACGTGAAGTCGACGGAACCCGGTTTTGAACTCTCTTTAGCGGACGATTGTTTCGAAGTCTGGCCCTCTTCTCATCAGCGCCGTATACAGCATTCGCACCACCATCGATTTACTTGATTTTGCCACTTTTGTTGTTTTTGAGCAGAAATCAAGAAAACTTGCTTGATTTCCCATATGTTTTGACAGAAGAAAAATATGCTTGATTTGCTTATGCAACGCTGTTTAATCTCACACTACGCACAAATGGTACATTTGTTTAAAACCATTTCAATCAAGGCGCATTGATGTAGTGGTACTACTAGAATAGCCAGTTCTTTACTTTTGTAATTTCTTTGGTATTTATTGTTTCTCAAACATATATTTTTTATAACGTTTTGGTTTCTTTTATTTTTTGAATACATTTGTGCTGAATTTTATTGTGGGAAAATATCAGTCACAGAGAAATGCTTATTGTTGTAGGTTTGGTGTGGTGTGATTCGTAGTATAACTACCTCGTCATGCGCCTTTCGCACACTTCGGATTTTGTTAGGACATTTGATACGAAATCGGGAACATATTTTGCAGTGCGAATGAGCTATTAGCGTTCTGGGCCATATTTGGAAATGGTTTTAAATTATCACAGAGTTTGGTAAAATAAAAATTTATATTTTCTTTGGAAAATTTTGAGATAAATCTAAAAGATATATATGAAGATACATCAACGCAACGAAAATGATTTCATTAACCTGGGAAATTTCCCCACTTCCATGTTTCATTACTGTGAAGAAAATGTTACACTGTTGCGGTTAATATGTTTCATTGATGTAAGAAGTTGATTTGGAAATTTAATCATCCCTATATGAATGATGTCCAAACAATAACATCAAGAACCCTTTATTGCCCATATTATAATATTTTGCACTTTACTATTTCGTGGAAAAATTAAAATTTATTATTTTGATTTTACAAATGACGCAGCATATAGTTTCTGGCAATTTGAGAGTTATGTGGTGGAGCATTGTTGCTAAAAAGCTAGTAAACATTGCTGTAAAATCAAAGTTACCCTTATTTGATACAAATCAGTTTCGACTCTTTAAATACTGATACGTAGCATCAACTGTTTGTTAACTTTAATAAATAAATAAGATAATGAAAGAAGCATAGATGCCTATACCTCAGAGCTTAACAATTACATTATTAAACTTTTTTCCCACAAGATGGACAAATGACGTATTTGTTGCAGAGACAACAATTGAGTTGTTACAGGAGTTACGCAATGATAACCATTCAACAATCGTGGGGAGTAAAGAACTTTTCATTATAGCAATATAAATCAACTAACGAAAATGTCGCACCCCTACGAAAAATCGTTTTGGAACGAAGTTCCTTATCGCACGTTGCGGAATGGGGGCTAAGTGAAAAAATGTTAATCAACTTTTTATAACTACTTTATTACAACCCATTGTTATCAACTATATGAGTATTGGGTACTTTTGGTTTTATTTGGTTTAAAGGGAAGTTTTCTAGGTGGAGCCTGTGTATTACATATTGTAGTCTTGAACCCAAAAAAAAGTAAATTTCGAAAAGCCAAAGTGCAAGAGTGGCAAATCTATGAAATACAACCCTGAGCCTGGAATTACATTTGGCAGCACAATTACTCTTACACATAGATAAAGGAAATAATAGATACAGCGCGACCATTGTCAACTTTGTTCACTAGGTGCTGTCCTGTACTACTGTTACTTTCATTGAAGTTTCCCATAATTCTCACTGGCGTTTATTTAAAATTTTGGGAAATTTTTGTGAAAGTAATTTACACAAGGGAAAATGTGACAAAAAGTAAATGACTTTACATAATAGCATTTGTTTCTTATAAAAAAATTTGATTCAAAACTATGAAGCCGGTGTCGGGATATCAACAGGAGAAAACCCGTAAGATCGCCCAACGATGAACGTGCCGGAATACATTTTTAATCTTAAAACTTCCCCGCCCAAAAACTGCAGCAACTTCTGTGGTCGCAGATGCCAAACCCGTTAGAGTGTCAGAGGACTCTCAACAAAGAATGGTAGCTGAACCGGAGGAAGGACCAATTTATTAGTACATAGACGGTGGTGACTTGGCTTTGCTTTCGACGGTCATATTCTACTTTAAGTAACGTGTTGGATTCTTATTTCGAAGTGATATTTTTGTTGAAAAATATTTTTACTTTTGATACGAAATTTTAGAATTTTAATGTCATATATTTGAACTTATTTTTTGGGAACAAAAAAAAACCTATTTATTGCTTTCAACGACATCTAGAAAATTACCCATTACACTAAACATTGTGCTTCATCTCTTGGTTTACTTTATCTATGCTATTACACTCGTACTTTTGGTTTGTGTCTAGACTAACATATCGGGGTTATTTTTTGTTTAATGGGAAATTTTCTAGGTGGAGCCTGTTTATTACATATTGCAGTTTTGAAAAGCTAAAGTGAAAGAAGTTTAAAAAAAGTAACATTTTCTTAGGTAAGGGCGTTTTCTTAATAAAATTAAATTAAAAAAAAAAAATACGTATTGATATTCTTAAACAGTCTACGTTATCTTTAAAAAATCCCTTATATTAACCCTGCTGTTAGATTAGGACCATTTGGTCCAAATTTTTTCTGTTTTCCCTTGTAACTTTGGAACGGTGATATATACTGACTAAATTTTTCTGCTAATGGGGTCTTTTAATAAAACAATGTTATGTGCGAAAATTAAATTTTCTAACTTTATTCAGGACTGAGAAAAATACAAAATGACGAATCTTAGGTTAGAGGACCATTTGGTCAATAGTACATTTTTTCATTACCAAGCGAATGTAAATTCATGTCAAATATTTAGAAGATGTTTTTGATATGTCAAATACTTGCTTTAGAAATTATTGAACCAAAATAGTTACAAAGGATAAGATAAAATTATTATTTTGGATGAAAATTCCAGTATGGACCAAATGGTCCCTCAACCTAAGATTCGTAAATTTTTTCATTACCAAGCGAATGTAAATTCATGTCAAATATTTAGAAGATGTTTTTGATATGTTAGCGGATGTTTTTGATATGTCAAATACTTGCTTTAGAAATTTTTGAACCAAAATAGTTACAAAGAATAAGATAAAATTATTATTTTGGATGAAAATTGCAGTATGGACCAAATGGTCCCTCAATCTAAGATTCGTAAGTTTTTTCTAATCTAACAGCAGGGTTAAAGAATGATATTTCGGATTTTTGAATCGCGGCTTCCCGTCCTTGACATATTCTGGTAAATGGCCAACGTTATTCAGGCAAATATCACGCGGTGGCACAGGAGCAGGTATTGGCCGATGACGCTTCACAACAACTTCAAGTTAACTTGGTCGACATTTCCCAACCGCATTTCATTCCTATATTTGTCAAGCTATGAGAGATTTCGGACACAAATTCATGCAACACTTTCTTTGGCTCCGTTTGACCATATATGGACATCACTACGTGATAAAATACCAAAATGTCATATAGTAATAGATAGCACAGTATCTCAATGTTTTAGTAAAGAAAAAACAAATGAAATTAAAAAATTTTTCACTTTTGCGGCTACCTAAACGCTACCTAAGCGATACCTAAACGGCATTAAGAATAATTTCTTGGAAGTTCATATGTTCTAGTAAGATCTTAGGTACATTTTTGAAGCTGATTGTTTCTTTGAATTTTTAACGGTTTGCTACCTATGGACCTGAACAGGAGAAAAAAGGTAAAAAAATTGAATTATTTAAGTTTTTTGCGATTTTGACCTTGAAGATGCATTTCATATTCACAATTGTTGTTCTTTATGTTTACTTTCCCTTCGCAAGATATGAGCCTGACAAAATTTTGTAATTTTTTGTAAAAATTACACCGAGGCCTCAAACCTTTGGGGTTGATAAAGAAAAAGTGCATGAGTTTGGGCAAAACTTGGAGACATGGGTCTTTTTTTGGTCTTTTATAAAGTGAGCTGAGCTTACTGCTTTGCCTGTGCCGCTGCGGTGGTTATGGACCTGAACAGGGGAGAAAATCAAATCCAATTTTTTAAAGTTTTTTGCGATCTTCACGTTGAATATAAGGTTTGCTTGATTTTATGTGCTCACAATTTTTATTTTTCATGATAAGGTCTACAACTGTCCCTCAGAAAGTAAATCAAAATTCCGCACGGTTTGCAAGATATGAGCCTGAAACAATGATCACTTTTTTGGAAAAATTACACCGAGGCCCAAACCTTTGAAGGCCCATAAAAAAGGTGCATGACTTTGAGCAAAACTGGGAGACACGGGTCTTTTTTTTCGGTCTTTTATCACGTAGGGTTGTTCATATATGGTCATATTTTTTTTGTGTTGCACTGTGTTATTTATGTTGGTGTAATACCAACTGGTTGGTTGCAACGTGTGAACTTATTATCCTTTCTCTCCGGTTGTAGAACGGTAAATAATGTGTACGCTATCGTCACATTATTGGGACGTGGCCCTCTCGGTCGGTAGGGTCGGGTAAGAGAAGCGGTTAAAGGGTTAACCGACGTCAAATAACCCGTCTTCGGTTTGCTCGAAAAATACGTATTTTTAAAAAACAGGAACACGGTTAACAACAAAAAACCGGTTAAGAGATTTCATCGGATTTTATGTTTCGGTTTTGGACACTCTAGTGTATACACAAACGCATCCACTCAAAGGTAATTACTCTCATGAATTTCTTATCTCTTCTTTCAGAGAAAATAAGTTTATTCAAATCACACACACATACTTCGCACTTTCTGTTGAATTGATTTTGTCTTCTTCGCACAAAAACAATTAAGCATAATGCTAAGGGTTTCTTCGCCTTTTCGCAACGTGGCTCGGTGAATAGACTAGGGATGGTATCTTAGTTCAATTCCTTTTCAGGGAAGGCGCTAGTAGTAAAATAAATTTCTATTTAAAATTCAATGAAATGAAATACTTCCATTAGGGTACACTTCCATTAAAATTGTACCCTATTAAGTGAAACTCGTTTGCATTAGAGAAAAAACAATTTCATGAAAGAGTTTGTATATATAGGAGTGGAGGCAGTAGTATGGAGGCACAGTAGTATGGATGAATTGCTCTATTAGTTCCAAAATCCCAATCAGTTTTCACTTACAAATATACGTTTGACCTTGTAAACCTGAAATGTGAATTTGTAGCACATTAACATATAATCTAGCACAATCGGTCATAACAACATCAATAAATGTTGAAACAGCGTTTGTCGCAAACAAATTTCGGTTCTCAGAAAGTTTTTTTTAGTTTGAAGTTATACTTATAATATCTTATTCGCGGTAAGCGAAAAAGTTTTTGTCTTTCGTTAATATGTTATTGAGCTCAAATATTACATATTTCGTTTGTTACAAACGTTTTATATTTGATTCCACAAATGTTTGTTTGCCGCAATTAATTTACCCAAACGAAGTATATTTGTCTGAGAAAAATCAATCAACATTTTTTATGCCCTTTGCCCTAAAAGTGAAGTTTTGTGTTCGTTTGTGAAAAAAGTGCAACCATACTTAAAGTTTTTTTTCGAAAAGTGAAACAATTTTGAACGTCCTGCCCTCTCAGCCAGTCACGGGCGAGAATGTTTCCCGCTGAAACGGATGATGTTCTGTAATTTAGTATTTAATTTTTGTTCTCGCTAAGCTAGATTTCCACCTTTTTTGTGTGGAAAAATCGATTAACCCCCACCACAAAAAGGTATAAAATCAGCTTAGCGAGAACAAAAGGCAAACTCATACGTTTTATCGGACAACATTCTCGCCAGTGACTCGCTGAGAGACCAGGAAATTCAAAGAAGTGGAATAAATACTAGTTCAGCGGGGTCAACGAATATATATCAATTGTTTTGGTTCCAACCAAAAAAAACTAAAAATAAATTGGTGCCCATTACATCTCATGAAGGGATAGGGTAGCGCTTCTCGCAATACACACCAATTGTATCCCACAGTTTTACACAGGTTTCAAACGACATTTTGAGAAGATTTTTCATGGCTAAGTACTCGACAGGTGGCCGTCAGTGGTGCAATGGTTAGTGTGTACGCCTCTTGTACAGGTGCTCCTGGGTTCGATTCCTGCTCCGACCACCTAAAAATTTCTTTCGTCGACTGTCACCTCGCTTGTGACGGCGACACTATCGAGTACTTACCCATGATAAAGCTTCTCAAAAATACCGTTCGGAAGCGGTGCAAAACTTTAGGTCCCAATCTGTGAGTATAAAAACTATAAAGCGCACAGCTCACTGCTTGTGTGAAGCTCTCCCCGATTCCTTCATGGGATGCAATGGGAAACCATTTTTTTTCACTAAGGGGGGAAACCATCGTCGAAAAATTTTGACACTCACACGCACACTAACCGTTGCACGACCGATGCCCATAATTGAATTCAAATCAATACAAATCTATCCAATTCAATTCAATTCAATTGAAATCAGTTCAATTCAATTCAATTCAACTCAATTCAATTAAATTCAATTCAATTCAATTCAATTCAATTCAATTCAATTCAATTCAATTCAATTCAATTCAATTCCATTCAATTCAATTCAATTCAATTCAATTCAATTCAATTCAATTCAATTCAATTCAATTCAATTCAATTCAATTCAATTCAATTCAATTCAATTCAATTCAATTCAATTCAATTCAATTCAATTCAATTCAATTCAATTCAATTCAATTCAATTCAATTCCATTCAATTCAATTCAATTCAATTCAATTCAATTCAGTTCAATTCAATTCAATTCAATTCAATTCAATTCAATTCAATTCAATTCAATTCAATTCAATTCAATTCAATTCAATTCAATTCAATTCAATTCAATTCAATTCAATTCAATTCAATTCAATTCAATTCAATTCAATTCAATTCAATTCAATTCAATTCAATTCAATTCAATTCAATTCAATTCAATTCAATTCAATTCAATTCAATTCAATTCAATTCAATTCAATACAATTCAATTCAATTCAATTCAATTCAATTCAACTCAATTCAATTCAATTCAATTCAATTCAATTCAGTTCAATTCAATTCAATTCCATTCCATTCCATTCAATTCAATTCAATTCAATTCAATTCAATTCAATTCAATTCAATTCAATTCAATTCAATTCAATTCAATTCAATTCAATTCAATTCAATTCAATTCAATTCAATTCAACTCAATTCAATTCAACTCAATTCAATTCAAGCCAAGTCAAGTCAAGTCAATTCAATTCAATTCAATTCAATTCAATTCAATTCAACTCAATTCAATTCAATTCAATTCAATTCAATTCAGTTCAGTTCAGTTCAGTTCAGTTCAGTTCAGTTCAGTTCAATTCAATTCAATTCAATTCAATTCAATTCAATTCAATTCAACTCAATTCAATTCAATTCAATTCAATCCAATTCAATTCAATTCAATTCAATTCAATTCAACGCAATTCAATTCAATTCAATTCAATTCAATTCAATTCAATTCAATTCAATTCAATTCAATTCAATTCAATTCAATTCAATTCAATTCAATTCAATTCAATTCAATTCAATTCAATTCAATTCAATTCAATTCAATTCAATTCAATTCAATTCAATTAAATTCAATTCAATTCAATTCAATTCAATTCAACTCAATTCAATTCAATTCAATTCAATTCAATTTAATTTAATTCAATTCACTTCAATTCAATTCAATTCAATTCAATTCAATTCAATTCAATTCAATTCAATTCAATTCAATTCAATTCAATTCAATTCAATTCAATTCAATTCAATTCAATTCAATTCAATTCAATTTAATTTAATTTAATTTAATTCAATTCAATTCAATTCAATTCAACTCAATTCAATTCAATTCAATTCAATTCAATTCAATTCAATTCAATTCAATTCAATTCAATTCAATTCAATTCAATTCAATTCAATTCAATTCAATTCAATTCAATTCAATTCAATTCAATTCAATTCAATTCAATTCAATTCAATTCAATTCAATTCAATTCAATTCAATTCAATTCCATTCAATTCAATTCAATTCAATTCAATTCAATTCAATTCAATTCAATTCAATTCAATTCAATTCAATTCAATTCAATTCCATTCCATTCCATTCCATTCAATTCAATTCCATTACATTCCATTCAATTCAATTCAATTCAATGCAATGCAATGCAATGCAATGCAATGCAATTCAATTCAATTCAATTCAATTCAATTCAATTCAATTCAATTCAATTTAAATTAATTTAATTTAATTTAATTTAATTTAGTTTAATTTAATTTAATTTAATTTAATTTAATTTAATTTAATTTAATTTAATTTAATTTAATTTAATTTAATTTAATTTAATTTAATTTAATTTAATTTAATTTAATTTAATTTAATTTAATTTAATTTAATTTAATTTAATTTAATTTAATTTAATTTAATTTAATTTAATTTAATTTAATTTAATTTAATTTAATTTAATTTAATTTAATTTAATTTAATTTAATTTAATTTAATTTAATTTAATTTAATTTAATTTAATTTAATTTAATTCAATTCAATTCAATTCAATTCAAGTCAATTCAATCCAATTCAATCCAATTCAATTCAATTTGAGTTGATCAGAGCAGGGATCGAGCCCACGCTCTCATGTTCAACAGCCGCGCACACAAACCATTGCTCGACCGATGCCCACAATTCAATTCAAATCAATCCAATTCAACTCAATTCAATTAAATTCAATTCAATTCCATTCAATTCAATTAGACTCAATTCAAGTAAAGTTAATCTAATTTTATTTAATTTAATTCAATTCAATTCAATTGAATTCTATTCAGTTCAATTCAAATAAACGTAATTGACGGTAGTCCGGTCATCAAAAAGCTATACCACGGAAAAATACAACTCTGTGATATAGACAAAAACTCACCTCAAACAGCTGCAACAATGCGAGAACGCATGAGTATTAGTGATCTTCGATCGATACTTATTCCCACATGTAAATTTCAGAACTGAGTTTGTATATAATACATATATGTATATACGATTGATGAACAACCACGGTATCAATTCTTGCACAGTACTTAGGCACCTGATGATGAACTTGTCACCGAGTTCGAAACTAGTCATGCCAGTGAGTGTGCTTAACTGAATTGTCTATTATTTGCAACATACACCAACCAATTTTCAATTAGAAAAATGTTCATGACCTTGTAAGCTTGTAGTATGAAATTCAATTCAATTCAGTTCAATTAAATTAAATTCGATTCAATTCATTTGAATTAAATTCAACAAACTTGACTCCACCAAATTCATAGTGCGTAATATCGATCTAGAGAAGTTAGTGATTTGTGCTAACTTGATAGCTTTCTAGCAACAACTGGAGGCTGTAACAATGATATAGTAGGTCTGTTGTATGTTAACTGCTAAACTAATTTTTCGACCAGTTTGTATGGGGAGCTAAGCTATATTAAGAAATAAGAAACATGCTTAATGTTTCGAATATCCAAAACCAATCAATATTTTGGTATTTTACAATCTGTGCCAAACTCGACTGCGGTCTCCAAATGGACTATGATCGGCATATTCGACTTCTGAGTAAAGTCACTCCAACTCTATGGATGTGAGTCGCAATGTCAACGCCATCCAGGTATTCATCAATCTCTCTCTACAAGGGATATTAAAATCATTTTGGCCAAACACCATCTCGAATACTAAGCTGCAGCAATGATTGCAAGCAATCATATATATGGTTCCTGTAATTCTTTGTCGTTACTTAGGTCATTTAGATTTTTTCATTAATACAATGTTTAAAACAAATCCGATGAAAAAAGACAAACAGTTGATAATATTATTAGGTTCATACAATGGGTAAAGAGTTTTAAAGTGGCATAACTCTGGAACAGTAACTGCAAGTTCAACATTTTTTTTTTTACAAAATGCTTGGAATTTACCCGTCTTTTAAAGTTCATCATTACTATTTTAAATTTCCATAGAAATTTAAGGCAAATTCGATGCAAAAATAGTAAACAGATTATTATATTATTAGTTGCATACAATGGGTATAGTTGCCTTTAAAATGGTATAACTCTGGAACAGTAACAGCAAACTCTAAAATTTACAAAAATTCTTGGAATATATACGGCTTTTAAAGTACATCATTAATTTCTTAAATTTTCATAGGAATTTTAAAAGATATAAAGCGTTATTTACAAAATTTATCCAAAAATTTACGAAAAGATTTAATACGTGGTACCTTATTGAGGAAAATCATTTCCAAAACTGGTGGTTTGTGCATATCCAAAAAAAATTTGGACTTCAAAAAAAATGTTGACTTAAAAACTATCAAAATCGTGGTTATTGACCGAGTTTTAAGTAAAATTCCAAAAAAAAACCAGAATAGCCGATTTTCGGGTTGAAATTCGACTTGCGCGACCTCTAAACCACTTCCGAACAATCTGAAGAAAATCTCAAAAATATTTTACCCTATAAGCTTTCAAACAAAAAAAAATTATTGATGGCACACCCTAATGTACATATTTTCAAGCATTGTTTTCACGAATTTAAGATATTCTGGCTTTTTCTTTCTTTGTGTTATATCTTTGTTTTTTTGTCTCGTTTTGGGATTTAGCGATTTTCAACAAACATTTGGGTCTCAAACATGTCACATTGAATAGCAAACACAATGTGTTTGGGCACAAATATAGTACATATGCGTCCAGCAACAAACACGTTATATTTGCATCCAAACATAAAAAGGACTGAATTTTCAGCGTGTGGCTCAATCGTCTTAAAAAGTCCTAAAAAAATGTCGTCCAAAGATACTGAGGATCAAATATGGCTCCTTCTATGTGCTACATTCTTTTCCGTGTTAAATGATATATACCCCATACCTACTGGTGAGGGTATACAAATCGGAATCTAAGTTACACTCCTCTAAATTGATGATGTTAACTTAAGTGTTCAAATACTGATAAATAATAACCTAAATAACCTTTTTATATGGGTTGACCTTTTCCAGATGAAGTTTAAAGCATCCTTCGTGTTAATCTGTTCGATATCTCCCACCTTATGTGTTAGTCTGTTGATTTTTCAAAGTCATCTTCAGTAAAACGCTTCGAAATCTTATCGTTTCAACCACACCCTAATACGCATTTCTATTGCAATTACTTCCTTTCATCCTGTCACTAATAAAAAATCGTATTTGATTTGTATGTATGTTGTTTCGTTCCAAATATTTCAATGATTTGTTACAGTCCAGACTGTCCGTCAACGCCAAGAATTTGGCCATCATTTGTTTAACCTTTTGCTGAAAATATTTGGCATGTCGTTATTATACTTTCCTCCGTTCGTGACAAAGTTATAACGGATTTTGACCTTAAGGACAACTAAAAGTAATTACCTTTATATACTTCTTAATGCAGCAACAAAATATTTTTTTGCTTTCTAATATTCAACTCCTTCAATAAGTGGGTATTGGATATAATCCATCTCTGTTTTGCATTTCTTTGAAAGGCTTCTTAATCGATTTTTGCTTAGCAACTTTTCTTTTGTAACTTTTTCGTTTTTAATTCATTTTGGGCAAAATTTGTATTTATATAATACCCTTTTTTGCAGTAGAAATTTCCGTATTATCGGTGTTGTTTTTCTTCCGGACTTTCAGATACAAGACAAAAAGAGTCACGCACACATACACTCACGTACACGGAATAAACACAAACAAATACTACCGTATTTGGTGGGGTAGACTAGAAAAGTTACCGAAACCTTGGCAGGAGGAAAATAAATATAAAATCCTAGAGTTGCGGGTGGAGTGGGAGGCACTCGCAACCTGACAATGTTGTCAACTTATAGAGAAATTTATTATTTTGGTATTTCGTTTGTATTTCTTGCAACAGTATAATGAAGTTGAACAGACACAATTTTAAAAATAATCCAAATATTCAGGTTGTGTTGAGTGGCGTTTACTCCCTTCCTATTTCTTTACCAATGTAGAAGCTCAAGGAGGGAGGGTGGGTGCAGGATATAGTCTGGTCCGATATAAAGACACCGTATAATTTTGTTGCTGTTGCTTTTTTATTATCTCTTCTCGAACCGTTACATTCGTTTCCACACGTTACGTTACGTTTTTGTTTTATACTTCATGCACACATTAATACTTTATCAATAAAAACCACCTTCACTCAGGCACTCGGATACAACAACAGGAAATCCCTTGGGTATGATTCTATGGATTTCATTTTAAAAATACACAATAACAAATTAACGTTCTGTCGGTTACACGTTTCCTAAGCAGTTATGATTCAAAATTGGCATCCATAAACATTTTTATATATATTGAACATTTCTGTTTAACGACGCTTGTAGCTTGAGGTGTTGGCTTTCCTTTTGAAGCACTCTTTTATGTAATTTCCTTGGAGTTATATTTTCATTTTTATTGTAATTGTTGAATTTTCTTGCACACAAAAATTATCTCAAAAATTTGTCAATTTGTTGTTGCCTCTGCATTTTTATTTTATTCCGCATATTTAAAGGATACGTTTATTTTGTTACGAAATCTAAAACACAACTGAAAAGCTTTTTGACGTTTTTTACCCACAACAGCCTTAAAAACGCAACAGTCTCCAGCAAGGATGTGCTTTTTCTTCTGTTTCTTTGGGTAGAGGGTGTGCTAATGAGAAAATAGCTGAAATAAAGAGCACAGTAAGAGAGGATAATGTCTGCATAAGAGAATTTGTGAGAGTAGACTGGGAATAGGGAAAATTGTTGCACATTTTACCGGCATTTTAAGTTGCAGTTGTTGTAATATAAATATTGTTATATAAGATATTCAAGTTTTGAGTACAGCAATGAGCTGTATGTTATTAAATTTTATAAAATTATAAATTGCTGTTCCACTCAAAAATATAAGAACTTCTAATACATAAATGATTCTCTTGTGGACAAAATCAAAAACAAATTAGTTCTTTGAACCGACCCTGATTAGTTTTAATGATTTTTGGCAGGGACCGCAAATAATGATTATTGTTCCTGTTTTTTTTAATCAAAAAAACAATGAATTAGAATGGACATTAACAAATAATTTCATCACAATGAACTTTTATGGAGAACCTTTGCATTTCCGCCAAGATTTTTAAATTTTAGGTTTTTACAGTTTTCTGTAATGGTAATGATTAATTTTGAGTTATATTATAAAAATCAGTTTATAATCATTATTATTGAGCAAAAAAATAAAACTCGAAAATAATAATTATTTATGATTTTTATTTTTTTCATTCAAAATAAATCTCATGTTCAATTTACGATTTTTTGTAGGGGTTTTTGAAAATATGGTTGCATATTCTCATACAAGAAAAGGTAGCTTTTTAAAAGAAGGTGTGTTTTTGAAGAAAATGCCTTTTATTAAGAAATGCGAATTTTTGTGGAATTGGCCCGTTTTTCAAGAATAGGTACATTTTTAAGAGTAGGTACTTATCTCAGGAAAAGTTATTTTGTTTTACATAAAACGTACTCTTTAAAGAAAAGGTAGTTTTTTAAGAAAAGGCAATTTGTTGTAAGAAAATTTCCTTTTTTAAGAAAATGTACTTATTTAAAAAAAAATATTCTTTTAACATAATGTACCTTTTCTAAGAAGATTTACTTTTTTAAGCAAAGGTACTTCTTTAGGATAAGGTATTTTTTTAAGAAAATGTACTTTGTTTAAGAATATGAATATGTACTTTTTTTGAGAAAATTTACTTTTGTTAAGAAAAGGCACTTATTTAAGAAAATGTTCTTTTTTAAACTTCTTTCACTTTGGGTTTTCTAAATTAATTTTTTATTGGGTTCAAACAAAAGTGTCCAAAAAACCGCCATTTTTTCCAAAATAAATTTTTCAACATACCAGTTTTCGGCTATGCGAATAATCGCCCAAGTGAAAATCGCCCAAAAAATATGGGGGAAAAAATTGGGCGATTGTTCATCATGTTTGGGCGTTTTGGTATTTTTGATTTTTTGGGTGTTTGTTCATGAGGAATGATCGCCCAAATTTTTAAAAATTTAAATTCGCCCTTTTACTTAATTGGGCGGTTGTTCGCTATAGTCTTGGTCGATTTATCATTATGAACAATCACCACAAAATAGTGGGCGTTTGTTCATAAATTGAATTTATATTTTTGGGCGAATGTTCTTAAATTTTTGGGCGATTTAACCTCTTTTTTTTGGTCTTTTTTCTTAATGGAAAAAAACCTAAAAATTTTGGGTCATTGTTCATTTTTCGTTTTGGGCGATTTCACTTGGGCGATTATTCGCATAGCCCCAGTTTTCGGTTTATTTGAAAAATCAGTGTTCGAAGAAACCGGTTTTCGGTTTTTAATTTTGGCAAAAACCGGTAGAAACAGTTTTGTCGGTTGCTTTGCTTTAAATTAAATTACACATGTATAACTTACAATACATTTGTTTAACGAGCATTTCATATACTTATTCGTGTTGAAATCTCAAAATTTCACAACTGTATTTAATTAATTACGTTTAAATTTTAAATACAAACTATATATATTTAAAATTAAAATATTCGAGGGTCCTATTGTATATTATCTTATTCTTTAATATTTCGCTAATGATTGTGAAGCATCGTTGGGAAGATAAACATAATTATAAATTAAAAATTAATTGAAAAAATTATTAAATTAAAAATTAAAATGATATTTGTAATTAATAAATGTGATCATATTCCTCACGATGTGACCCAATGGGTAGCGCAATATTGAAGAAAAAAATAATCTGAAATAGACCGAACGCTCGAACATTTTAATATTAAATATAATACGAAAGGTCGAATAAATCATAACATTTTAAAAAATATATATCATATTCCAATTTGAAATGCGTGTTTAATATAACATTTAAAAGCTTTATTCAAATTCGAAATAAACTGATAGAAAATCGAAAATCATACTCAAATTTGAAAAAGATTTCAATGTATAAAAATCTTATTAATCTAAAACATTTATGGCCAGTTTCACAGTTGAAAATTCTCCATTTAAATGTTGTTTAAATACCCGATGTTTGTCATTTAAATGTCATTTAATATGAAAATTGTCTGTGAGATTTTAAATTGAGCTTTTAAATGACGAGTGTGAAACTCGCCCTTAGTTATAAAATAATATTAAATTTTAAATTTGAAAAAAAAAAATTTTGAAAAGCTTAATTAGTTTTTAATAAATTTTTAATTAAATATAATTCGAATATTTCAAAATGGAAATCATGTTCCTTAATTACAAGATTTCACTAAAATTCGAAAATCATAACATCTATTATTATTTTTTTTAAGTATATTAACACAAATTTAGTAAAATTCGATTAACCGGTTAACCGACGTCAAATACCCGATTTTCGGCATAAAACCGGTTTCCCCGGGGTTTTTGGTTTCGGTTTTGGACACTATAGTTCAAACCAACAATATATACGAAATATCGGCTACAGGCTCCACCTAGAAAACTTCTCGTTAAACAAAAACTTCCCAACATAAGTTAGTCTAGCCACAAACCAAAGCAAAAGTACCCAATATAGTTGATAATATTGGGTTGCATCATAATAGTGTTAAAAAAATCCCGCAACGTACGATATGGAACTGCGTTCCAACAAACCCCTCAAACAAGTTGTACAAAGTGAGTTTTATTTTGAGCGAGTTATACTACAAAAATCTGTCCGTCATCATTATTTTTTAGCAAAAAAATAAAACTCAAGAATAATAATTATTTATGATTTTTATTTTTTTTTTTTGCTCAAAAATAATGATTATCAGCTGATTTTTGTAGTATTACTCAAAATTAATCATAACCATTCAAGAAAATCCTTTAAACTCATAATATCTAAAGGGTCCGCCATCTAAAGTTTTTTTTTCACCTAGTGCTTATTTCGTGAATCGTAACACTTAGCTCATGTCTGATTAGTTTATCCTTCCGCTGAACGATTATGGTTGTGTATACGCTTGAACACCGCTGAGAAATATTGCAACATTGCTTTGAAAATCATGGTAATGTTGCAGATGCCGATTTTGCGGATTTTGCCAAAAAAAAATCATCTTTTCAGATGAAGGTCATTTTGATATTGGCGGGTTGTAAACAAGTAAAATTGTCGCATTTGGGGCACAGAAAACTCGCACGCATACATTGAAAAGCCGATGAGTCACTGTTTGGTGCGGATTTTGGTCCAGAGGCATAATTGGGCCATTTTTCTTCGAAAATGAGCAAGGAGTGGCCGTTACAGTCAATGGCGATCGTTATCGGGCCATGTTGAGCGAATTCTTGTTCACAAAAATTGAAGAGGAGGATATTGGCAACATTTGGTTTCAACAGGACGGCGCTACGTGCCACACAGCCGAAGCTACACTCGATGTTTTGCGCCCTGTTTTTGAAGATCGCATTATCAACCTCAGAGCTGATGTCGTTTGGCCACCTCGGAGCTGCGATTCGACACCGTTGAACTATTATTTGTGGGGTGCCCTCAAAGATAAGTGTTACGCCGACAAGCCAGAGACAATTGACGCTTTAAAGGACAATATTCATGAAGCCATTGGTGAAATACAGCTGCACACAATCGATAATGTGCTTAAAAATTGGACCGATCGTGTAGGCTACTGCATGGCCAGCCGAGGCAGCCATTTGAATGAAATTATTTTCCATTATTAACCGGAAGGATTGTACTTTCAAATAAAAAAAGAAATTTGAGAAAATATTCAGTAGTTTTTTTTTATAGCATTTCCAAAAAAAAAAGTTATTTGGCGGACGCGTTATATAATCATTAATATGTAAATTTTTATAATAAAACTCATAATGATTAGTCCCTGGTATTTGGTGTACTTACTTCTGTAGGCTGTAGGCCACATAATACGTTATGACTGGGTAGATTTTTGCCAGTTTTGGTATTTACTCCATTTTAATTTGTATTACTTTATCTAATGCAAGTGCTAAAGAGCTACCATTGTTCGCAATGACTATTAAAAAGTTTTGAACTACCATTTGTTTAGGTAATGCAATTGCAGGTTGTAGAATGGGATACCATTTGTAATGAAATATGGCAACACTTTTGATATTTTGAATTTCCTTGACTACTGGCAATTCTGTTTTTAAAGTATTTTATCAAGGAGTCTCAGTGAAAACAGCGATTATCGCTTGCTTCCTAGTGACTAAAACGCCAAACAAGCGCTAAATTGTTGTGATATATACTGTATTGGCCAAAACTTAAGCACAACCCCCCCCCCCTCCCCCACAAGATTAGTTTTTTCGTATGAAAATATTTTTCTAAAGTTAAAGTTATTAATTTACTTTCTTGTTTTTTATTTATTTATATCTGTAAAGCATGGAGGAGGTAACATAATGGTCTGGGATTGCTTCTCTGGGCAAGTGATTTAGCCTATTCATAAGATCGATGGAATTTGAGATTGTTTCAAGTATCTCGACATAATAATGGACGTGATGTTGCCATATGCTGATGAAGAGATGCCACTCCAATGGAGGTTCCAGCATGATAACGAACCAAAACATACATCAAAAGTGGTTAAGGATTGGTTGCAGAGCAACGGAATACAAGTTATTTATCAGCCTGCAACAAATCTCCCGATCTTAACCCATTTGAGAGCATGTGGGGAGATCGTTAACACGAAAATCAAACGACAAAATTACAAAACAAAGGTAGATATCTTCGAAAGCCGTAAAAATAGTCCAGGAAGCAGTATCACCTGACATAACTTATAATTTAATATTCTCTATGTCTAAAAGATGTGCGTGTGTCACCACAATAAAGGATTCACATTGAATTGTTAGTTTTAATATATATATTTTTTTAACTTCGAAAGGAGGTGCTTTAGTTTGTCTTCTTAGATTTGCGACATAAAATGCTTTTTTGGATTAAAATTTTTTATATATAAATTTCTGAATTCGTTAAGTTTTTGTTTATCAATAAGAAAGATATAGATAAATAAAAAAAAAACAACAAATTTAATTAATAACTTTGTTTTCTTTAAAAAATTATCATGTAAAATAATACATAATGAAATAATGAGGGGAATAAAATAAATGAGTTTTGGCCAATACTGCTGTCTGCTGTGTCTTCCTCTAACGCATGGTTTGTCGTTGTTCTTACATATGATTATATTATTCTCCTTGTGTTTGAAGTCACAATAGCCATATTTAATACTGTTTTCTGAATTTTTCATGCTGGCAACTTTACTGGCAACTATTTATATTCTTCTTCTTAGCTTTGAGCTCGCATTAACGCTATCCAACACAGTTTTGCTGCATTTTTTCCAAACTAGTAACTTTATGCCTGCTGAGACCTGAAATGGGAGCGATAACTTCAAGTACCGGTTAAATCGCTAAGTTCGTCCTACAAAATATATCTTGTTTTAGTACTCTAAAATACACTTTTGTTGGTTAGGGGTTTGACTGTGTTGTAAAGGATCTTAAACACTAAGACTTCGCTGAATATTGTCATATCTTTTAAAAAAGATATTTTTTTTAGTTTTTCAAGAATTTTTTTTTTTTCAAACATTTGACAATGTATACACTATTAATATCTTATGAAAGTGTAGTTTATGACACGTATATAAAAATTGTCAAACCATGTCCTGACACATCCATTTTTTCGGATATTTTGCAAAAGAAAAGAATTATTTAGTTTTCAGCATGGTGGTTTTTCTGATTTAAATGTCAGAGGGGAGTAGTTCTAAATGTTAAAAATTTCGTACAAAACGTGAACTAGAGTGAATTTGAAAAAACCTTAAACATGTATTTACTTAAATCGAGTGGAGATTAAAATATGACAATCCGACATTTAAATAAGGAAAATTTTATTACTAAAAACTTATAAATGCTATTTTTGCATTTTATCGCTGAAATAAGGATATGTCATGACGCGCTTTGGCATGTTTTATATACCGTTGGACGCGATTTAGAAAAGCCTTTCATATGATACCATTAATGTATTTACTCTCCATAGTTAAAGTACAAAATTCCTTGAAAACCTAAAGAAATACCTGTTATGAAAATGGTCCAGCTAACGAGATCTTAATGGTAGATACGAAATATTTTGGGAATTATCATAAAACAAATCAAGGTACATGTTGAGGGGAAGACAGAAGGAACTTTTTTTTGTGAGTCGGGCTAATGTACATATTTCTACTACGACGTTTTCCGTGAAAGTCTTTCCTTTTTTTCTCGAATACGTTTTACTAACAATTTTTTTTCTCTATTCTTTTTTTGATATGGTGAAAATTTGAATTCATCAGTATGAATAAGAGCTCTAGTACACGATGGCATTACGTAATTCATCGAGCTATTACAAGTTGGATTTTTTCAATTTAGATTTATGGAATTATCACAAAAGTAATAACTACGAAATGTCACAATGAAACTACACAAAGAGAAATTTAAAAAAATTTGCCGAAACACAACGCCAGGGCATTTCAGGACATTTTCTCCCCTCTCCTTGTTCTCTACACCTCTTGCCTAACGAACGTAAAATTCACGAATTTTCTTGCGGCGATAAAATGATCGTGTAATAGTGCTCTAAATATTGGTGAGGATAATTAAAAATTTTTGTTTCACAAGAAAAATATTTTTTTTTATCAGTGCATGAGTTAAAATGGAACACTAGAATATTTTTATTTGTTTTCAATCGAAAGCGATTGTTTTTATTGTGAGCCAATAACAATAAATACTGTTTTTTTAATTTATGTATTAAAATCAAGTATACATGGGGCAAATTAAGTATATGACAATTATAATTTGTAGTTTAATTTGAATAACCTTTCGAAATACAACTTCAAAAAAATTTCAATACTATTGGCAATTGTACTTATTTTCAAAGCATTTCCTTCATATCAGGCATCACATGAGGTGGCAGGAGACAACCGGTTGGAACGAAGTTCCTTTCGCTATATTATGTACTAGTTAGATCCAACACGCTTAAGGCGCCTGTTGAAAAATAATGTAATTTAAATGGATCTTTAAGAAAAGATACTTTTTGTAAAATGATAAAGTTTTTTTAAGAAATTTTATATTTATTGAATGAATTTTTTAAAAAAGAGGTATAATTTTAGGTCCCTTTTGTAAGAATATGTATTATATTTTCCCGAAAAGGTCCTTTCTTTAATGAGAGGTACGTCTCTTATTAAAAGCTATTGTTTTTTTTGAGAAAAGCTACCACTTTTAGTAAGAAGTGCTTTTTGTAAGAAAAAGAAGTACTTTTTTAAGAAGGGAAAAGGTTTTAGGAAAAGGTTATTTTTTTAAGAAATTTAGCTTATTTTCAGTAAGACTACTTATCTCAAGAACAGAAAAGAAACGATATTATTTTATTTTTAAGACAATTTACTTTTAAGAAAGGGAATTTTGGTAAGAAAAGGTATTTTTTTTATTTTATTTAGTTTTTCTTTTGAAGAAAATTTTTTTTTACGAAAGAACATGTAAAATTTTAAGAGTAGGTACTTATTTCAAGAAAAGTTATTTTGTTTTACAAAAAAGGTAATCTTTAAAGAAAAGATAGTTTTTTAAGAAAAGTCAATTTGTTGTAAGATAATGTACTGTTTTAAGAAAAGGTACTTATTTAAAAAAATTAATTTTTATTTACCTTTTTTTTAAGAAAAGGTACATTGTTTAAGATTATGAATAGGTATATTTTTTGAGAAAATTTACTTTTTTTAAGAAAACGTACTTAGTAAGGAAAATTTTATTTTTTTAAACTTCTTTCACTTTGGCTTTTCTAAATTTACTTTTTAGTCGGTTCAAACTACAATATGTAATAAACAGGCTCCACCTAGAAAATTTCCCATTAAACAAAAAATATCCCCCGAGATTTTAGTCTAGACACAAACTAAACAAAAAATACGAGTGTAAGAGTAAGTGTGCTGCCAAATGTAATTACATGCTCAGGGTTGTATTTCATGGATTTGCCAGTCTTGCACTTTGGCTTTTCAAAATTTACTTTTTATTGGGGTTTTAATTAATATAAAAACTTTCCTAAAGAAGATTTCCCAAGGAAATCAAAATACCGAAAAAACAAAAAACTTTTATGAAATCTGAAGAGACCTTAAGCTGGAATAATTAGTCGAGAATAGTTCAAAACTACAATATGTAATATACAGGCTTCACTTAGAAAACTTACCTTTAAACCAAGCCAAACCAAAAGTGCCCAATATAGTTGATAATCGTGGGTTGTAATAAAGTAGTTAAAAAGATGTCGTTTAAAAAATTTTCATTTAGCCCACACATATTCTATGGACCGTGAGTCGTGTTTGTGTGTATTTTCTCGTTTCTCCGATAAATTTTGGGATCTTTTTTAAGTTTTTTTATTGCTTTTAGTAGGTGTTTGTGCGTATATTTGTTTTGAAAAGCCATTAAATACGTTCAAACCAAACCGGTGGTGAAAATGTGGTACGAAAATTTGGTACGCGAATTTTTGATATATGAAGTGGGTGTGGCCCCGCCCATTGGATCCTATTTTTGAAATCGCAATATCTGGAGGACTGTTTCACCAATCGCCTTGAAAATGTGGATGGATGGATGCATTTGACAGTAAAATTCGTGATCCAACAAAAAATTGGGTGGATCGGATCAGTGGGCGTGGCATTCAATTTGAAACTTTGTACAGCACTATCTCATGAACTATCAGAGGTATGAATATGATATTTGGCATATAAGTTGTTTGTACAGTTCATAGACATGCATAAAAAAATTGTCTCAAAATTGGTTCATTAAATTGAGTGTAATAGTCTGATTAAATTTCAAGACCCACTGGTACCTTTGCCTGGGGGTATCAAAATACCTGGTCCGATTCTGCTCAAACAACATACAATAAGGATAATGGTCAGAAAATTACGATTTGCAAAATTTTTGTAAAAATTAATCAATTCAATAGGGTGTTATAGTGTGATATAGTTTCAAAGCGACCCTACGCTTTGTATGGGAGGTACCGGAAAGCATGGCACTTTTGGGTCCAAACTTTCAGATTTTTTTTTAATTTTGGCTTGGTACCAAAATTCACTAATTGTAATGTTGCTGCAACTACGATTTGTGAATTGTACCTACATATATTATATACTTTATAATGAAGTTGCTTTTGATACTTTTTGTTTTGATTTAATAAATGTGCCTAGTACAATGTTTGAACAATGTTTCTTGTTTTTTTTGTTTTATTTTATTCGAATAATCGATTAATCGAATAATTTGACTGCGTATTGTTCGGTTAATTGTCAGATTGAAATTTACGATTAACTATTAACCGATTAATCAAAAAAACCCGATTAAATGGGTACCCTAGTACTGATGAGCTGCTGATAGTCCTTGGCTACATTTGGTAGTGATTGGATAAAGGGGCGTTTCACCGCCCATACAATTTGAAATTAAAAAGGGCTGTATCTCATGAACTATCAGCGGTTTGAAAATTAAATTTGGTATATTTTTTTTATTTTTTATATGTACAGTATAAGTTACAGCCAGGGTGAAATCTGGAATCTGATGGAAATTGAAAATATTTTAATTGCAATTGCGAACAACGGTAATTCTTTGCATTTGCATTAGATAAAGTAATGTAAATTAAAATCCATTGCAAATTAAAAAAGCCCATGTAAGAAATCAGATGCCTGTTTTTTTAAAAAGTTTAATTTTATTGAACCATTTTAAATAAATTGTAAACGATTTCACGTTAGGTTTCAGCACTTATGTATATGGATTAACAGAATTTGTAGTTAACCGTGCACTATATACGCACTTATGTATGTGGACTGTAAAGGGAATGTATGTAGTAGAATGTATTCAGATGCCATTTTTCCGCGCTACACAAATTTACACAAATTAAGCACTTTAAATGGAACTTTTTATTAAGCGACGTTGAAAGCAAAAGGAGGCAGATTTAAAGGATTAATGCCCTGTAATTAAAAGCGTATCTACTGCATAATGCTTGCATTATTATGTTCACCAAAATCCATGTTGCAGTGGTATTAGAACATTAGTAACCTATACTAATTTACATTGGGGTCATTCATTTAAATCTCACAATACACATAAAGTTGGTTTAACACAAAATTACTTTGAAAACTTCTTAAATTGTATACCATATTCACCACTACATATTTTCTGTTACAATTAATTAACAGTTCTCTGTTAGTATCAAAAAACACAAAAAGCTTTCCATCACCTTTCTGTTTAAAAAGCTTATTCTCACAATGTTAACCGTTTCGTACACCATAGCTGTACCCAACATGTAGGGAAAAAGTAGCGTTTCTGTTAAACCAAAAAATTAAATTGTTTGAATTTCTCTACCATTTCATCTTAAACAATGTTTAAAATAAATACAAAGTTGAAGTGATAATGACCCACAAGTGTTTTCAGTCATTAGCAACATCTTTTATGCAGGTAAGGAAAGAGTATCGTGACGAAAAATTCGAGGACTTATTCAAAATTTAAATGATTGTATGTATTTTGAACAACGCCACAATGTAGCCAGGATAGTGTACATTACATTTGTGTTTAAACTAAAATCTACTTAATAACGACGAACCGAAAAGTGTATCTTGCAGAAGTATTAAGTGTTGCTGTAACTTTGTTTATGTTACATTTTTTGTTCTTTTCTAGAAAGATTTCTGAATTTATCTTGTGCAAAAGTGCAGTCTCTCAGTTTGTGTTCAAAGGCACGTAGATGCAACAACTGACAGCTTTAGTAAGTAATGTGTTATAAAGTTGCACGAAACAGAAGAAATGGCTACATCGCAAAAAACAACACAACAGCACATGGCCTTAATCGCAAATTCACGAATAAGTTGGTTATAATATGACGTTAATTAGCATGCAACCGGATAAAACTGTTAAGTGTCAAAGTAATTATAAAACAACTTTTCATTTTCCATTATGTTGCTTCGTACATTTTAAGGTTTCGTGTGAAAATTGCAAAAAGGAGTGAAATGGACAAATGCTAGGGATTTAATTGAGTGCAAGGGGATGTCTTTAGGCGATAGAAATAAAATTATATATCTAAAAATTTAAATTAAATTAATATCTCGCGTTGCGGGATGTGGGCTAAATGAAAAAAATTAAACAACTTTTGATTTAACACTATTATGCCACTATTTATCCCACTCTTTTCAACTATATTGTTTTCTTTTACTTTGGTTTGTGTCTAGACTAACTAGATATCTCACATTTGTTAGGAAATGTCTTATTTAATGGAAACTTTTCTAGGTGGAGCCTGTAACAAATATTTAGTATATATTGTAGTAAATTTAGAAAAGCCAAAGTGAAAGAAGTTTATAAAAAGAAAATTTCGCTCAATAAGTGGTTTTCCTTAAAAAATTAAATTTTCTCAAAAAAAATAGCTATTCATATTCTTAACTTCATTTTTGAGCGTTAATTAAACATACTTCTAGTTTATCTGTATTTCCCAGTAGCCGCCTAAAATATTGTTGGGTTTCTATTTAAAAAAAATTCAAAAATATCGTTCCACCACGACGAAAACTGCAAAAAAGTCCCCCCTCGAACAAACACATATGGCTGGCCAGATCCCTATACAATTTGTTTGAAATAAATTATTATTATACATATTTTGGGTTATTTTTCTGCAAATCGTCACCTGAAATGCCCAAAGGCGTAACCCTCAAAAAATAAAAACTGTTTTTTAGATTGATTATCATACTCCACGATAAAATATATATGTTCAAAATAGTAGGCTTTCAAGTTCCTAAGGTAAGCTGTGGAATGAACGGGTTTAAAACTGAAATACTTTGGATTTTAAAAGGTTTTTTGCTTCTCCTGAAAAATTTTGAAAATGAGGGTTACGTCTTTGGGCATTTTAGGTGACGAAATACAATGCAGATTGTTGTTTTTATATTTTTTATTTTGGGTTGTTTTTATGTGAATTCAATGCAGATGTTTGCTTCCAGGTAGTTTTTGTGTTAATTTTCCTCTTATTTCTTTCTTTCGTTTGTGATTTTGGTTTTGATTTCAGTTAGTTCATTATTGAATGTTATTGAACATACATCATCGACAGTCCGAAATAAGAATTTTTTGTGCGGAAACTAAAGTGAAATTATTACTATTGTTATGGAGAGGATTCAGAATTTGTGTAAAATACACGCTTGCGTACAGGCAGCGTAACTGATAATTTCCAACAACAACTATCATCATCATTACAGCGTGATTTCGCACTTCACACAGAATCAGACGAAGAACTAGATTTATTTGAAGACCAAAGCGGTGAAAACTCAGATTTTGTGCCCGAAGATGACACCTCGGATATTGAATATAAATTGGAAATTGAAGCAAATGAAATATTCGAAAGCGATGAAGAATCCGAAGAAGAAAGTGAGATTGCATCAACTTAAGCTGCAGACGGTTTTTTGCTTGGAAAAGATGGTACCAAGTGGAGTAAGCTGCACCCGCTACAGTGAGATTCCGCCAGCACAACATCATGCGTTTCATAGGTGGACCAAAAACAATCCTGACCACTCCGCTTGAGGTGTTCAAGAATTTCTTTTCACCGAATATTACGTTCATCATCGTAACACAAACAAATCTATATGGAGTGAAAGTTACACGCAATTGGAACGCAGAACATGCAAACTGCACACCACGAGTATGGGTAGATATGACAAGTGTTGAGCTGGACGTTTTATTGGGATACTATTGGCATTTGGTGTCTGTCAAAATACTATGAAGCTCTCAAGATTGATGTGGCAAACTGATGCACTTCCAATATTTCGTGCAATCATGTCTTATACACGATTTGTTACTTTGATGCGCTGTTTTCGTTTTGATCATAGTCGTACGCGCGCATTTCGTCAACAAACCGACAAAGCTGCTCCCATTCGCGACATATGGAACTTCTTGAATAACAACCTTGCCAGTAATTTTGAACCATACGAAAGTGTAACCATCGATGAGCAGCTATTTCCATACCGTGGGCGCACAAAGTTCTCGCAATATATCCCAGCAAAGCCCGCAAAGTATGGCATAAAAGTATGGTTGGCATTAGATACGAAAACCAAATATCCGTTGCAAGGAAAACTGTATACTGGTAAAGAGGGAGAACAACGAGAGACAAACCAAGGCGAAAATGTGCTCATGAGTGGCTGGCCAGACACCTATACATCAATATCGATACACCAACAGCGGCAGAACTATTATTGCTGATAACTTCTTTACAACATTACATGGACCTAAACGTCTTTCGTAGATTGGACTGGCACCATTAGATCTAACAAAAGGTGTCTTCCCAAAGAAGTGAAAAAAGACAGCAAACGGCCAGTGCTTTCATCTGTGTTCGGTTTCTATGATAGCCATGCATCACTGTGCAGCAACGTTCCAAAGAAGAACAAAGCAGTAAATCTACTATCCACTGTGCACTACACCGAGAAAGTTGAAGGCGTACCAAAAAAACCGGAAGCTACAATTCAACAAAGGCCGGCGTTGATACAATGGACCAAATGGTAACGCATTACTCCACAAAACGGTCAACCAGACGTCGGCCGTTAGCATTTTTATTACAACATGATAGACGTCATAGGATCAGCCGCTTACATCACATGCAATGAAAATACAGAAAGGAACCAGAAAAGAAAAGCGACTAATATTCTTGAACACGCTGAGTAAACAATTAGTGTTTGCTAAAACTGAAAATCGCATGAACAACAACCATATTTTGGCACAACATTCAACCCGTTTGGCCATTGAATCTTTCTTTGGAAGGCCGTTGGATATTCGCAGCAACATGCTGCCTAACCAACAAATTGATAATTGAATTGACCTACTAAAGCCAAAAATTTAACTGGTTATAATCATCTGATCGAGAGTGTACGTATGCAGCATGTCAGAGAATTTGCGCATTCAATTATCTTAATTAAGATTTAAAATTGAACGAACTCGTATTGTTCTTCGGTATTTCTAAATTCAAAATATTTAGCCGTTTAGTTCATAGTGTAGAAATATATTCATAATAGCAATTGTTGGTCTGGTCTAGTCAGTCTAGGTATATGATGCGAGTGCAATCTAATCTCTCTAAGCCGTTGTTAAATTAATCCGAAAGTTGAAAAATAATTCGGCCAAGAAAAATAATATTCTTATTTGGCGGAATAAAGACGGGCCCCAGGAAATAACACCCCAATTGCAAAATGGAAATGGGCCCCAAACCGAAACAAACAAAAAAACAACAACACGAAATTTTGGGGTGCTATTTCGTACATTTGGGGTCCATTTTCGCTTACACTTGGGGTGTTTTTTCATTATGAATATGGGCTCCACTGAAAGTGGACCCCAAATATTTTTTGGGGAACATTTGCAATTTACCTGGGGTCCGTTTTCATGTTTTGCGGTGTTTTTTCATAACTAAATTGGGGTGTAATTTCTCGGGGTGCTATTTCGTATGGCTGCTATAAAACTTAATGAAAAAACACCCCATAATAACAAATGAAATTAGGCCCCAAATATTACCAAAAAGTAAATAAAACTAAATTTTAATAAACTATATTTTACTGATTTTGAAAGAAATGAAAAAAAATTTTCCAAAAAAAAATTGCGGAATTTTTTTGGGAAATTTTTTTTCCCACGGCGCTGCAACACACGATCAACAACAATTTTAATAAACTATATTTTACTGCTTTAGAAAGAAATCAAAAAATTTTTACAAAAAAAGAAGTCTAAAAAAGGGGAGAAAAATATTTGAAATAATTATTATATATTTTATCTTATTTTGTTTAATGTTTCATGGAATATGTTTATCTGTGTATTGAATATTAATTCTGAAATTAATCAAATCGACGGATAAAGCAAAACCAATGTTTTTCTATTGGGGCCGATTTTCCTGGGGTGCAATTTCTGGTCTTTAAAATAACATTTCAAGAAAATAAACCCCAAGGAGTCAATGCAATCTGGCCCCAAAATTTTAACAGTATACAACACATAATTATTTTTGGGTCCTCTTGCGCTTATTGGGGCCTTATTTTTAAACGGTTTAAATGAAAGTCGCCCCCACTAAAATATTTGGGGTCGTGATTCACAGTTTTTTGGGGCCCTTCGTCATTGCTTGGGAGGCTATTTCATTTTGAAATTTGGGGCCCACCTTCATAATGAAAACAAACCCTAAATTGAGGTGTTATTTCCTGGGGCCCGAATTCCTGCCGCGTTTTCATTTTATTGCAATTTTAAGAGGATTTGAAAAACAAGATTACCCTAATATACTTACCTACTCTCGCAATAAAATTTCAATTTCATTGATAATTTTAAAAACTTTAGAAGCACATGACAATTAGAGAGTGTTTCAAAGTTTACATAGTCTACATTTAATGAGATGTAGACTTATAATTTGCTGACTCATTTACCGTGGGCAGCATGATTAAGTTCCTTGGATGGTATATGTTCGCACTATTCTTATTTATGCACTAATCCCAGCCACATCATCTTAATCATACCCAGCAACAGAGTAGACAAGAATACTAATGATATGATCTGGTTTGTTTATTTATATCAGTTCGTTGATATTTTGTGCATTTCAACAATATTTCTGAAATATAAAATTTGCAATATCGTAGACTTTATAAATGGTTTTGTATTTATTTAACATTATACAGACTAATAACAAAATTCGGGATCCAGATTAGATTTTAATACCATACTGATATTTCTATACTACTTCAAGGTGCTTAAAATGCGCTTTTCAAGTATAATCTTAAATTATTTTTTGAGGTGGTGTTTAAATTTCCACCATCTTACATCATAAGATGCTTATATGCAAATCATCATAATCACACTTACGCTCCAGAAACACATTGTGTCGCATGAAGCTTCTAGTTGGTTTTGAGGAAGAAAACTCGCAACTGCTGCAATTTTTGTGTTTTCTGGCATCTGTCACATCTGTGCTGCGAAAGTAATTATGATACATCTCTTGGGTTTGCTGTTGGAGGACTTTCACATGTTTTTTTATATTTTAAAAATGAAATAGAAAATTATTAGCTTATACATAGCTACTCGTATACCTACATATTCATATACAAGAGTCGCGCACACTATTACTGCACCACCGACCATTGCGGAAAAGGCGAACGGAATTTATGGTTCATGAGATTTTTGTTATTTAGTATACAAATACTTCTTATGGGAATGGAAATTTTATAAAAACTGAATAAGAGCTAACCCGGAATACTATAATATCAATGCCTTAATTTTCGTTGGCTTCGATCTGATTTACATTTAGGAAGTTGTGATTCCTTTTAAGCTAACCGACTATATGTCTATCGCAATTTTGAAAATAAATTTTTTGAAAAGCTTTTTAATGGCTAAATCGTCGGTTGTGTCGCCGTCACTATGCCAGGTGACTGCCGTCGAAAAGAATTTTAGGTGGTCATAACAGGGATCTAACCCATGATCTCATGTACAAGAGACGCTCACACTATCCATAGTACCATCGATGGCCATGTGGTGCATACGAAAATAATGTTTCAATCTATTGGAAAATTCCACCGAAGCGAACGTAATGTTTATTGCTTAACATTTTGCTTCGTAGTAGGCGATATCGTAAGTCAATGATTGGAATTTATCATCATTCGCTTAAAATAAAAGCGAAGCGGTTAAAATAAATAAAGTATGTAATGGATATGATGTTATGAGCTCTAACGAATAACTACCGATCTCATACGACTATCATCGTGATTTTTTTTCGAGAAAAGAAGTTCAAATAGCGGTTTTGCTATGCTCATTTTTACATAATAAAATTGAAGTAATTAATAAATGACACGTTGCCGTGGTGGTGCAATGGTTGTGTGCGCGGCTCTTGTGCATGAGAACATGTGTTCGATCCCTGCTCTGACCACCTTAAATTTCTTTCGATTGCGGTCACCTCGCTTATTGACGGCGACACTATCGAATACCTAGCCATGAAAAAGCTTCTCAAAATACCGTTCGGAACCGGTGTAAAATTTTAACTCCCAATCAGTGAATGCAAAACTAGAACGCGCACAGCTCACTGTTTTGTGAGATGCTCTCCCTAATTGTTTCATGGGATGTAACGGGAAACCAATTATTGATTTATTTCTACCCCACAAATGTCTTTAATTGCAAGAATCTTCCTCCGATATGCACTTTATATTCCCATATTTTGAAATTTTTTTTAAACCGTTGCACATTTCAAATTTGTGAACAAACCATTTTAACAAACTAACAAGGAATTTATATTAAATTTCGTCTGATAAACAACATTTCCCACGTTTAGTTGCGTGTACGAGAATAGTGACTATTTCAAATACAAATTTAATTGCGCCATTTCACGACACTTTAGCTGTTGGTTCTGGGAATTTATTCCGCAACATAAATTTTCAACAAAAACTTTTCCCATTATCTACTTTTAGTTTATGCGAAGAACAGGCAAGGAACTTTAAATTATTTGTGTAAATAGTCCGACTTGCGACAAGATACATCTCTTAAATCAAGGGGTGGTCATAGAAGATATGTTTCCTTTGTTTATCATTTCAAATTGAAATTGTTTGTTAATCACGTTTCTGGAAAATAAAAATCATTCTTAGCTAATTATTCGAGATTGATTTGCTTTTCATGTTAATATAAAAGTCTATTTAATATCAAGATGTAGCTACTACAGGTGGAAGCGTTAGAACAGCTGATTTCAATTTGTTCTTGCCGTTGTGGTCCGACCTTGTCAAATGTTGTTTATACCAATTCCAAGATGTATCTACTACAGGTGGTAGCGATAAAATAGTAGACGAAATTTTTTCTTGTCCTTGTGGTTGATGCCGAAAATTACAAAAACTGCTCCTGACATAACCTGAAATAAATACATCTTGACAATTTCGATCGACAGAATTTGACAAGGTCGGCTCCTGAAATAAAAACAAAATGCCTTCAATTCCTACTGTTTTTACAGTGTTTTTTTTTAACTTGCTTTGTTGTCTGTCTGTATTGTTCAAATCTGGTAACTAATTTTTAACACAGTTGCAGTTGACCAATCGAACTAAAATTTTGCACACTTGTCAATATTATATTTGTCCATTAAGAGAAAGAAATTTGAAAACTATAGTTTGCAACTCAACCGAATATGTTCATTCTCTATTTAATATTATCCCACGGTTTGAGAGTTTAGTAATGAAATGACTGGGACAAAGACTCAAGCCCCTGTGGAGATAAATGCGGTGTATTGAAACGAGTAGTTTCTCTATAGCTACTCAATCAAGAGGTACAAAATTTAATTACAATTTGAATAATTTTCGCTATTTTTAAAAGGAACAAAAACTGTCCACATTAGCCAGTGAAATCGTCTACACACACAGAGACGAGATTCGTTGTCACAACTATATTTACAGCCAACTAAAATTTAGCGGTTCCTTGGATTATCACATTATTCAGTTGTGATTACCAATAATTGTGTTCAGTATCACCAAATGTTGTGCATATCAATTGATCTGTAATTCAGTTTTGGTTGCAGTTGAAATATTTGCAATTACTGAAATATTTAGCTGAAGCCACAGCAACAAGAAATAGATGGGATCTATCAATCAAGTTTTAGTTCTAGCAATCCAATTATCATGTAGTGGTGAATATTCTATTAGTTGAATGAACGAAACATATTAAAATTAGTTCGGTTGTACCAAATAATATATTGGTATGCTCAATAAATTACTTCAATTTGATGTTTGTCACAACCATTCGGTGATGCTTTAACCCATTATAAATATTATAAAAAAAAAAGGAAAAAAATAATTTTTTTATTAAAATTGTGTATTTTATGTTTTAATTTAAACAAAATTATTATTATTTATTACCAGGTTTCATATTTGTTGCCCATTTTTGATCGAAAATATGAAAAAAAATTTATATCTCGAAATCGGAGCGTCCAATCGAAAAAATAACAAATTTTTACGGGTTTCTAAGGTTATAAAAAGTATCCCAATTCGCATGAAATAATTTTTTTTCAAAAATCGCCAAAATAAAATAATTGCTAAAATAAAAAAATGGCTACATCTCGGAAACGGTTCGTCCAATCGCAAAAATAATAAATTTTTACCTCCATAGGAGTCCATAGGAGGACGCAACCAATGGATGTATTTACTATGGCATCACTTTTTTTTAAACAAATTTTCCAGATATAGACAGTTTTTCCACATTGTTCATATTTTCGATCAAAAGTGAGGATGGGTTAGCCTGGGTATCATATGTATGTTTAAGTGTCATCCTTAATAATAGTTCCTCCAGCCAAGTGTCCACAATTGTTTGCATGTATTTGTGAAGGCATCAAAAGTGGCGTCAGATTCAACGATTGTGTTTAAAAGTCTCACTTCACCTCAATTTATGATAATATGTATTCTTCGCTGGCTGATATCTATACACTTTTTTGTTTTTTCACAACTTTGTTTTCTGTAATAGTTTATAATTTTTCTGTAAAGTCCTCGTGTAATATTCAAATATATGTAGTTTCTCTTCAACAGCGAAGCCTCTTGTGAAAAATCAAATACATAACTTTGTAACAAGTGTTTTTGTGACAGAAACCAGCGCTACAAAATATTAAAAAAAAACCGGTTTTAGATACCAATGAAATTCTTTATTCCTGTGAAAGTACGTTCGATGCCATTATGTATAGAACTCGATTTCTTTTGCATGGCCACCATGGGCACGCTTGCAGAAGTCCAGACGCTGAATCCAATTTTCGACGGCTTTCAAGCATAAAGTGGCCGATACTGCTGCTATTTCGCTTTTGATATTCGTACGAAGTTCATCAATCGTCGCTGGCTTGTTGGCATAGACCATAGACGTAGCCCCACAGGAAATAATCTAACGGCGTCAAATCGCACGACCGAGGCGGCCAATCGACTGGGCCATTTCGTGAGATAACACGTTCACCAAACTTGGTTTCCAATAAATTGAATGTGGCATTAGCTGTGTGGCTTGTGGCGCCGTCCTGTTGGAACCACATGTCCTCCAAGTCCATATTATCCAATTGGGGCAAAAAATATTCCGTTATCATTGAACGGTAGCGATTCGAATTCACAGTAATGTGCCGGTTTTGATCATCACGGAAGAAGCACGGCGCAATGACGCCGCCGGCCCATAAACAGCACCAAACCGTAATTTTTTCGGGATGCACTGATGACTCATGGATTACGTGTGGATTGCTGTCAGACCAATAACGCATATTTTGCTTATTGACGAAGCCAGCCAGCCAGAAATGAGCCGACCATAAATTGGACGTAGCGCTCTTAAAGTTGAGGCCGCTGACTCCAAATTTCGGTAGTAAATTTTAATAATTTCGACTCGATGTTGGCTCGTATATCTTTGCATGATGAAATGGCAAACCTTACTGAAGAGAAATGTCAAAAGAGCGGGAAAAAAATGTGGCGTCGTTTGCTGTCCCTATCGATTTACTTTTGTAGCGTCTCTGTTGAAAAACCCGATATAATATCGTCCGAGGCATTCGTTAGATATCGTTTCAGGATTATTCGTATAGCATCGGTATTTAACAAGAAAAAATCTAAAGGTATTAAATTGCAGCTCCGGCGCGGCCAATTGCCAACGTCAAGTCGGCTGCTAACACGATTACCGAGCGTGGTGCGCAAAACATTCATAGTTTGATGAGCCGTGTGACGTGGAACGCCAACCTACTTGAGCCAACGATTATACAAACTCATCTCTTCCAATTCAGACCATGAAACGACAGTAATCATAGCTCTATAGCGGTCGATTTTGACTGAAATGGCGTTTCCAGCTGCAGTTTTGAAAACATGGAACACCACTCCAAAATCCACACCAAACTGTCACTCTCTATGGATGCATTGGCTTCTCGACAATGACGTGCTAGTTTTAAGATTCCCACTTGCGACAATTTTGTGCATCGACATAGCCTCCGAGAGGAATTGGCGGCTCTTCAGGAAATACGATTTTCCAGCTAAATTCGATGTCCGATTGGGCCCATATTTCTCAACGTTTTTCTAGCATAAAGCGACTCATTTTGGCCCCCGGAGGTACGATACTCATACCTACTGATACCGGCATGTGATGAAAATCAATCGAGTCAAAATCGAATACGATTTGGTATTTCAACGAATTTTATTGGTATAATTCCATATCCCCACCATATTTTATTTATACATTATTTAATGGCAGAAAAAGAGGAATACATTTTTTATATCCATTATTTTTATAAAAGAACATTTTTATTATGTGAAATCCCCGAACAGAAAAAGTCTATCAGTGTCAAAATAAAATCTGATTTAAAAAGATACCTGTATTTGGACCACAACGAGGCTCCATATCCTTCGGGTCCTAGGCAACTAGATATCTTGGTTCCTTAACATTCCTCAACAACTGTCGAAATTTTTGGTTTCACTGATGTAATTTTCAATTCGATTTAAATTTATTGTCCTTTTAATATTTACAATTTGTGTATAGCTTTAATACATAACTACATAGAGTTTAAGGATTTTTCCTTTTTCTGCTAAAATATCATAAGTTTGTTTTATGAAGTTCTCATTTGGTACTAGTATTATAAAGGAAGGTAACAAATATATAAAAACCTATATGAATTTTTCTATTTTTAGGACTTAAGATAAAACTTAAAACTAATTTTGCCTACTTATGACGAGGCCAACTCGTTAATATGCTAGTATTCTGAGTAAGAACATCTAGCGTTAAAATTTTGGGTCAAATTTTGCATCATTACAATCACAAGGTTAACATTGGTAACCTGATGAAATCTCACGGTAGAATAATATCTATGGAGATTAAATATTAACTTTAAAAGTTTGTTTTGTAATATTTGAAGCTTTTTCAAATGACAATAAGCGCTTTTCGCCCAAACCGGTGCAGCATAAAATATTTCTGCTTGAGAGATTAATTTAAATATTAACATTTTATTGTCAATGTTTAACGCTGATGATCTATTAATAAATGGGTATAATAGAGGTCTAATAAGTATGTTAGACTTAGTTACTATATAAGAGCCATGGTCCTTATAAGACAATTTTGCATCTAGTACTAATCCTAAATATTTAACATTGTTTTCCCATTTGATTTCAATATCGTTAATAATTAGATTTCTCTGGGGAATAAAATATTCCTTTCTTTTTCTGGTAAAATAAATTGCTTGACTTTTTTCGCTGTTAAGTGCTATTTTCCATTTGGTAAAATAATTAATCAATCTACTAAGTGCCATTTGCCGGCTTGACATAAGGAAAAAAAAAAAAAAAAAATGGTTTCCCATTACATCCCATGAAGGGACCGGGGAGAAATTCTCACAATCACTGAGCTGTGCGCTTTCCAGTTTTCACTCAATGATTGGGACCTACAGTTTTACACCGATTCCGAACGGTATTTTGAGAAGCTTTTTCATGGCTATATACTCGATAGTGTCGCCGTCACTATGCGAGCTGACCGCCGCCGAAAGAAAATTTTTTTTTGAAGGTGGTCAGAGCAGGGTTCGAACCCAGGATCTGTTGTACAAGAGCCGCGCACACTAACCATTGCACCACCGACGGCTTGACATAATGTCGGAAGAAAATATTCCAGAACAAAGTATGGCAGTATCGTCAGCAAAAATAGACAAAGTGCAGTTTTCCATATGTGGGCTATCAGCAGTGTATATATTGTAAAGTATTGGTGACAGACAAGATCCCTGTGGACAGCCAGCATTAATATTAAATATGTCAGAAAAAGTGGACCCGATATGGACCCTAAAATGTATAGAACATAGGAAGCTTTGTATAATTTTTGTAATATATAGAGGAAAGTTTAAATGTAATAATTAAAAAATTAAACCGTCCTGCCATACTGAGTCGAAAGCGGCTTTGATGTCGAGCAGGAACATACCGGTAGATTTTTGTTGCGTAAAATTAGATTTGCCAATGTTTCGTATTCGAACTAATGGATGTTCCGTATTATGCTCTCTACGGAATCCGAACTGTTGTGGAGGCAGAATGTTCTTCTCCTCTAAGAAATCAACTACCTTGTTTTTAATAACTTTTTCAAGAATTTTACTGATGGAGGACAGCAAGCTGATAGGCCGAGACGAAGAAAGGGTGTCGGGGGCTTTTTCAGGTTTTTTTATAGCGATGAGTTTTGCTTCCGTAAATTTATTGTGAAAATACCCAAGCTTTAGACAACTATATTCCCCTTTTTTGGGAGACATTTGAAATATAAATTATTTATTCCGTCAACACCTGGTGATTTTTTGGACTTTAATCCCTTTATTATGGTAGACATCGTGGTATATGAAGTTAAAACAATATCACTCGGGCTTGAGTTAAGATTGAAAGAACAAATACTTTCTCTGAAAATATTTTCAGTGGTAGTATTACTAAGATTAGCTGCAAATGAGTGGTTACTACAAAAATGTTTACCTAACACGTCACACTTCTCTACTGTTGTAGAGAAACGTGATTTATTTTGATTTAACGTGGGTATGGTCTTAGACTTCTTCCTTATGATTTTGGTTAGGTTCCAAAAAGGAGAGGAACATTTGTCCAATGAATGCAAATGCTGATTCCATGATCTACTTCTGAAAGTCACGATCTGCCACTTAATAGCCGAGTTTAAGGCCTTGAATTCCGTATAGTCGTTAGGGTGTCTAAATCTTAACCATTTTCTACGATAATAGTTTCGACTACGAATAAAAGATTTTATGTATTGAGGTAATTTTTTACTAGATCTTCGCCTAGATTTTATAGGTACACTATAAAAAATAGCATAATGTAAAGTGCTAATAAATTTTTCCAAAGCTAAGTCAAGATACTCAGTACTAGAAAATAATTCTTCATTGGGAAGCAAAAGATGTCGGTTTATATATTGTGAAAAGAGTTTCCAGTTTGCATTTTTAAAGTCGACATACTTGAATTCCATATTATTGCAATAACTCCTTAGCGTTACTGTGACTGGTAAATGATCTCAACTTAAGTCGTTTATAACTTCAGCGGATGATATGTTATCTGCGATATTTGTTAAGAAAATGTAATTTTCGTACAGTAAATGTAACAACACCTTCGTGGAATGTAATGGGAAACCATATAACTTAAGGGATTATGAATGATTGTTTTGACAACATTTCTAGCAGTTCGAACTAAAATCCACGGAGATAATCCCACAGAAATAAAAATTACATGAGGTGTCAGGGGACACCCGGTTGGGACGAAGTTCCTTTCGCTATATATTATGTACTAGTTAGTTCCAACATACCTAAGGCGCCTGTTGAAAAATACTTTAACTTAAATGGATTTTGTAAAATGATAAACTTTTGTTAAGAAATTTTTTATTTATTGAAAGTATTTTTTTTTAAAAAAAATAATTTTTTTATGCCCCTTTTGTAAGAATATGTATTATATTTTCCCGAAAAGGTAATTTCTTTGATGAGAGGTACTTCTTTTATTAAAATAAAAAAAATGGTATCCCGTTACATCCCGTGAAAGGATTAGGGAGAGCTTCTCACAAACCATTGAGCTGTGCGCGTTATAGTTTTACACTGATGAATTGGGTCCTACAGTTTTACACCGGTTCCGAATGGTATTTAGAGAAGCTTTTCAATGGCTGAATACTCCATAGTACTAAGCTAAGATAAAGCCTAAGATTATGATATTTTTTTTACAAAAAATACTTTTTTAAGAATGTGCACTTTTTAAAGAGGTGGTACTCTTTTTAGGATAACGTTTTTTTTTAAGAAAATTTACTAATTTTCAGGAAGGCTACTTACCTCAAGAAAACAAAGGAAAAGGTGGTACTTTATTTTTAAGAAATGGTACTTTTAAGAAAAGGAATTTTTGTTAGAAAATGTGTTTTTTGTAAGAGAAGGTATTTTTTTTGAAGAAACGCTCTTTTTTACAAAAGAACAGATACAATTTTAAGAGTAGGTACTTATCTCAAGAAAAGTTATTTTGTTTTACAAAAAATGTATTCATTAAAGAAAATATAGTTTTTTAAGAAAAGGCAATTTGTTGTAAATTAATGTACTTTTTTAAGAGAAGGTACTTATTTAAAAAATTACTTTTTTTAAGAAAAGGTACTTTTTGTAAGAAAATTTATTTTTTTAAGCAAAGGTACTTCTTTATGATGTTATGTTTTTAAACTTCTTTCACTTTGGCTTTTCTAAATTTACTTTGTATCCGGTTCAAACTACAATATGTAATAAACAGACTGCACCTAGGAAAATTCCCATTAAACAAGAAATATGTTAGTCTGGACACAAACCAAAAGTACGAGTGTAAGAATGCTGCCAAATGTAATTCCATGCTGAGGGTTGTGTTTCATGGAGTTTCCAGTCTTGCACTTTGGCTTTTCTAAGTCTACTTTTTATTGGGTTCAAAACTACAATATGTAATACACAGGCTCCACCTAGAAAATCTTCCCCTTAAACCAAACCAAAAGTACCCAATATAGTTGATAATAATGGGTTGTAATAAAGTAGTTAAAAAAAAGTTGTTTAAAAATTTTTCATTTAGCCCCCATCCCGCAACGTGCGATAAGGAACTTCGTTTTCCTATTCGTGATTGCCTATTACATACCATGAAGGGATTGGGGAGAGCTTTGCGCTTTCTAGTTTTTCATATTATCTATGATCTACAGTTTTATACCGGTTTCGGTCGGCGTTTTGAGAAGCTTACTTTGGCTAAATACTCGATAGTGTCGCAATCACTAAGCGATGTGATCGCCGTAGAAATAAATTTAAGGTGGTCAGAGCAGAATCCCAAAACAATTAATTAGATTTTTAGGGGATTTTTCTTGACATATTTTACACTACTGATTCCGCCGTACACACTACTGCTACCGCATTGACCACACATGCAATCTTAATTTTGTATTCTATCCCTTGAAGAAAGGGGCGAGTGCTACTGACACTCAGTGAAATCGCATAATTAAAGTGCAAAAAAACAGCTCTCCTACCATCGCCACCACTATTTTCAATTGAGCTAACAAATACGACATTTGCAAACAAACGCTTTAATATTTCCTCTCTGGGTTGATCATTTTAAAATTGCTCTAAATAAATACAAACAGTTTCAACGTAATTAATTGGAAATTATATTATAAGAGATGAGTGTGAAGCAAACAAACAAAAACACACCAACTACAAAGAGATAGAATTTTATAACAAGATTTTACACTTAATGATGCAAAACTGAATCGATGAATAGAAGTAGATAATTTGTACACACATGTGTTCAAAATATTTCATTCGATTGTACGAGTTCTTGGCTTCAGCGATTTATAGTATTGGAAAACACATCTGATTTTGGGCTATTAGTGAAATGAAAGATTTTGTAAATAGCCAAGGAAATAAATAAATAAACAAAATGCAAATATTTACCTTTCTAAATGTTTATTTTACCAAGAAACACGTACTGTTTTATTTATTGATTTTCCGTAATCGTTGAGGATGTTGGGCGAAAAAAGTTGAACAGTTTTAATTGCATTTGGTAATTGCAAATAATTTGCAAATCTTTTGCAAAAACTGCAAAACTTGCAAACTGTTCTTTTTACTTTTGCATTAAAAAACAATTAATGCTTTATCGAAGTAATTTTCTATGATGATAAGGCAATATTTGTACATGCAATTCATCACTTTTAAAATGTTGAGGCATCTTAAAGTTGGAAATTTTGGAAAAAATCTATAATTCTTATATTGATCTTTAAAAAGGTACATGGCGCTCACATCGTGGAATACTGGCACAACTCAAAAGTTACTGGTTATAAACTGAGAACTAATGCATTCTCCGGAAGAGGTATTTCGGCTTTATTTCTCTTTATATTGAGAAATAAGGCCATATGGATTTATTATCACAAACGAAGTGAAATAAAACCACTATGGCATTATTGCACATTTGATATGTTTTTGCGTAACATTTCTCTAATATATTCTATTTCGTTTATTTACAAAAACAAATTAATTCAATTAAGAAATGGAAATGTTTATACATTAATAACACTCTGATATTTGTGGCAAAAATTTTTGTAGACAAGGCCGGAGAGGATGGGTTTGTCCTATTTGGAGTACGAGGAATCGAACTGCATTATTAGTTTTTTGAGTTACAATTAAGGTTTCAAACAAAATTTTTTTAATTTTTTTTTATTTTGACTAACAGAGTGGATAACTAACTACTATTTGGTTGGTTGTACTGGTAAACTTCCTACAACAAAGTTATCCCAAACGTTTTCGGCTTCATCTTTTGAGAACAAAGTCTACATCTAAACCAGGTTATTGGGGCTCTTTGATTCAGAACATTAGCATAAAAGTAATTTTCGGAGTTTCTTCGAGTGTTCTGTTCAACAATTGCCAGTATTCAGATTATTTTTCCAAATAAGAAAAAACCTTTCATAATGTAACTATATTTAATGACTCAACTTCAGTTTCAATTGTCAAATTATTATTAATTACACTGTGCGACACCAACAAAAATTATGGGGTCCTGTCAACGGATTCTGATAGAATGGTCTAGAATGGTTTTTTGAAAACTCTGAAAAAACTGCTCCAAAATGACGGGGGCCGTGGTCAAAATGTTCTACAAAAATTATCGCCATAAAATTTCACTATATGTGTCCGAACACTCCAAAACACAAGTCTTAGCCCAAGCGGTAGATAATAAGCAAAAACTAACTGTCATTTTGTCATTTTGATGTTTCCATTAAAAATAGTCCACATAATATAATGAATTTTGTCATATTTCATCTTTTATCTAGCACCTGGGCTATGATTTGTGTTTTGGAGTGTTCGGACACATATAGTGAAATTTTTTGGGTATACTTTTTGTAGATCATTTTTACCACGCCCCCCGTCATTTTCGAGCAGTGTTTATGCAAGTTTTCAAAAAAAAAGTAAAAATTACATGAGGTGTCAGAGGACACCCGGTTGGAACGAAGTTCCTTTCGCTATATATTATGTAGTAGTTAGTTCCAATACGCCTAAGACGCCCGCTGAAAAATACGATCATTTAAATGGATCTTTAAGAAAAGGCACTTTTTGTAAAATGATAAACTTTCTAAAAAAAATGTTTTTTTTTATAGAATGTATTTTTTGTTTAAAGCATATTTTTAGGTCCAGCTTGTAAGAATATGTGTTATGTTTTCCCGAAAAGGTCCTTTTTAAAGAGAATTACTTCTTTTATTAACAGCTAATATTTTCTAAGAAAAGGTACTTTTTGTAAGAAAACGGCATGAGTATGAATTTTTTATAAGAGAATGTAGTTTTTTTAAGAACTGGGAATTTTTTTAGATTTTGTTCGTTTTCCAGGAATAGGTACATTTTTAAGGGTAGATCCTTATCTGCAGAAAAGTTATTTTGTTTCACAAAAAATTTACTCTTTAAAGAAAAGGTAGTTTTATAAGAAAATGCAATTTGTTGTAAACAATTTACTTTTTCAAGAAAATGTACTTTAAAAAAAATATGTTTTTTTTAATAAACTTTACTTTTTGTAAGAAAATTTACTTTTTTTAAGCAAAGGTACTTCTTTAAGAACTTTTACTTTTTAATGGGTTCAAAACTTCAATATATACTATATTATTTGGACCCGGTAAACTTCGTTTTGCCTTCAAAGTTTTTGTACTGCCAAAGTGTGAACAAGAATACAGTGGGCAAATAAGCCTGTAGTTGTCTGGTATATTATGAAGAAGAATGTAAAATATGTATCTGTTTGTTAGAAGAATATGATTAGATTTCGATCGTGTGCCGATTTGACTAAAAAGCTTCTCATTATGCTATTATAGCTGTTCCCACTGTGCTTCGCTACCCCTGAATTGTAATTTTAATGAAACACAATTTTGTTATTTTTATTCTATTTATTCAAGTGCTCTAGTTTTGTCATCTGGTGCAAATATACATATATATGTATGTAAGTCGGAAGGTTTACTTACAAGAGAACATGCAACATATAACGGGTTTTCAATAAGAGCGCTATACAATTTTTTTTAAATAAAACAAAACCGGTTTGAGATACCAATGAAATTCTTTATTCCTGTGAAAGCACGTTCGATGCCATTATGTATGGAACTCGATTTCTTTTGCGTGGCCACCACGGGCACGCTTGCAGAAGTCCAGACGCTGAACCCAGTTTTCGACGGTTTTCAAGCATTAATCGGCCGATACTGCTGCAATTTCACGTTCGATATTCGTACGAAGTTCATCAATCGTCGCTGGCTTGTTGGCATAGACCATAGACTTGACGTAGCCGCACAGGAAATAATCTAACGGAGTCAAATCGCACGACCGAGGCGGCCAATCGACTGGGCCATTTCGTGAGATAACACGTTCACCAAACTTGGTTTCCAATAAATTGATTGTGGCATTCGCTGTGTTGCTTGTGGCGCCGTCCTGTTGGAACCACATGTCCTCCAAGTCCATATTATCTAATTGGGGCCAAAAATATTCCGTTATCATTGAACGGTAGCGATTCGCATTCACAGTAGTGTGCTGGTCTTGATCATCACGGAAGAAGTACGGCCCAATGACGCCGCCGGCCTACAAACCGCACCAAGCCGCAATTTTTTCGGGATGCAATGATAACTCATGGATTACGTGTGGATTGCTGTCTCACCAATAATGCATATTTTGCTTATTGACGAAGCCATTCAGCCAGAAATGAGCCTCATCCCTGAAGATGTTTTTCGCTCTTAAAGTTGAGGCCACTGACTCCAAATTTCGGTAGTAAATTTTAATAATTTTGACTCGTTGTTGGCTCGTATATCTTTCCATGATGAAATGGCAAACCTTACTGAAGAGAAATGTCAAAAGAGCGGGGAAAAATATGGCGTCGTTTTCTGTCCCTATCGATTTAGTTTTGTAGCGTCTCTGTTGAAAAACCCGTTATTGTCCGTGGGAAAAACACGGACTTTCAAATTTTAGCCACAGACTTGAAGCGACTTCCTTGGGCCTTATTAATGGTCATCGCAAACGGCAACCGAATCGGAAACTGAAATCTTTTGAAATCGATGGACATCTCTAGGTATCATGGGAATGCGTCGGATCAGGGCATCGGTTCCATTATAATTTCCAGTGATAATAGTAGCTTCTATAAGATTATTCTGCATTTTTTTTTAAAAAAATGCATTATTGGGATAAAGATATTTAGGATGCTCTCGGAAGTGACCTCAGTGACATTCATATTCATTCGTACCTCTGGTCACTTTTTTAGCTTAATAGTCTGACATTTTTAATAGCCATATTTTCATTGGTTTTCCCCAAAAAGTAATTTGCACCATATCAGTAGTAAATGTACCGAACCTCACATTCCTACACTGTATCAAACAATTGTCCGTACACCAGCCAGTTGTGAACATATTTTAATGTATCTCAAAAGATATATGGCCGATTATATATTTTTTGCGATATATTTAAATATGTTCTCAAGTGCCTGGCGTATGGACAATTGTTTGATATAGTATATATAATAGTCAAATAATGATGTGTGTGGGCGGCGGGACGTCCCTATGTGGTAAATTATATCTTCATACCTCTGATAGCTCATAAAATATAGCCATTTTAAATTTTAAGTTGTATGGCGGTGCCACCCCATTTATCCAATCACTACCAAGTATAACTAAGGACTATCAGTACGTCATCAGTACCACATTGTAAAATTTCAATAACAATCGGTCTATTAGAAAAGCCGTCAGAGCGATTTTTGAAAAGGGGGCGTGGCAAATCCCACTTTCACTCTAGCTGTAATTGGAATATATATAATATATATCAAATCTCATATATATCAAATCTCATCTTCATACTTCTGACAGTTCATGATATCTATATTATTATTTTAAATTTGAAGTTGTATGGGCGGTGCCACGCGACTTTATCCAATCTTTTCCAAGTATAGCCAAGGACTATCAGCAGGTCATCGGTAACTTATTGTGAAATTTTCATAACAATCGGTCTATTAGAAAAGTCATCAGAGCGATTTTTAAATGGGGCGTGGCACCGCCCACTTACACCCAGACTGTAATTCGGGCGTAGCGAAATAACTCCGCATGAAATAACTCCCATGAAATAACTCCCAACGAAATAATTCCCACCAAAAATTAAATAACTTACAATAACGAAAAAATGAAATAAGTCCCACAAAAAATGAAAAAACTCCCAATAGCAAAGTGAAATAAGTCCCAAGACTTCTCCTACAGCACTTGTTATATGGGCCTTGTACAAACGGTCATTTTTTTTTTTGGGAGTTATTTCATTGTCATAACATTGGGAGTTATTTCATTATGAAATAACTCCCACCAGGAAAAATGAAATAACTCCCAAAAAAAAACGAAATAAGTTCTACTGAAGTGGGAGTTATTTCATATCATTCATATTTCATATGAAATAACTCCCACTTTTGTATGGAAATTTTTTGGGACTTATTTCATTTTTCTGGTGGGAGTTATTTCATGTGGGAGTTATTTCGCTACGCCTGTAATTCGTACTGTAGGAACAACTTATATACCAAATATCATATTCATACCTCTGATAGTTCATGAGGTACAGCCGTACAAAATTTCAAGATGTATTCCACGCCCACTATTGCGATCCCGCCCATTTTTTGTTGTATTTGTTTGTTGTATTTGTATATATCAACAATTCAAGAACGCTATTTTCACCACCGACCACACAGTTACATTCTGTGAAAATTTCAAAACGATCAGTCCAACCGTTTCAAAACAAACACAACATCTGATTTTTCTGAGACATATTACTTAAATTAATCATTACCATTGATAAAGTCTTTAAAACTCATAATATAATCATTAATATATAATTTTTATAATAAAACCCATAATGATTACGGTCCCTGACTTCAGTGGATGAAGGAGATAAGAGAATACTGTCTAAATTATCCAAGTTAGGAGTTACTGGCACAATTAAATTACGTTACTAGAAGATTTTTTTCCGTCTTGGAGAGGACGAGATGTCTTCAGGCCATTTAAAAGTATCAAACATATCTCCAACGATTTAAATTTTAAACTAATAGAGACCAAAATCAGTATTTAAAGTTTGAAATCCTTTCTTTGCCTCCTTAAATAGCTTAGCTCCAGCGAAGCCCGCTTTCCTTAGCCGTAATTATATCATAATGCCTTCCATTGAAGCCAGCTCACTTCACATGGGCATGACTATCACAAAGCCAACATTGAAGAAATCAACCCTCATACATGTTAACACCAAAAATGTTTGGTGGGTCAATAACCAATAATGCTGACGCTGTTAAGCGTGCCACAATTGGAGCAACGATCGCAGACGTTGTGCCATAAGTAATATCAAACAATGCTGACGCTGTTAAGCGTGCCACAATTAGAACAACGACCCCAGAGGTAATTTACGTTATGCCAGCAGTCAACGCGACGGTGCACATTTTGCGACGTCATCATTAGTTGGTAAGGTAGTTATCATTAAGAATTTTGTAATTAATTTAAGTCAGTTCATTTTGAATCATTAAATAAAGAAGTCGCTCCTCTAAGCAGCGCAATACAGGAATAAACTTTAATCTTGTTAATTGGCGCCCAACTAAATCAAGTACCCGAACAGGCTACAAGTGCAACTAAATCAAGTACCCGAACAGGCTACAAGTGCAACTAAATCAAGTACCCGAACAGGCTACAAGTGCAACTAAATCAAGTACCCGAACAGGCTACAAGTGCAACTAAATCAAGTACCCGAACAGGCTACAAGTGCAACTAAATCAAGTACCCGAACAGGCTACAAGTGCAACTAAATCAAGTACCCGAACAGGCTACAAATTCAACACAATCAGCAGGAAGAGACCGTAGGACCTTCAACTGAGAGCAGCTGTGAAAAATTGACCCCTGAGTACCAACAAAGAAAAAGGATTCTGTCGACCTTCCGGCTCCCAGTATGCTAGCAATTATTTTAGTGTGAGTATAGTGATAAGTGACTAGAAGCCACTACGAATCCTACGGGACCCTCTAGCGGCAGTAAGAAAATTGTAAAACCAATCCTGTGTAGTTTAAACATAATAAATAAGTGATTAAAAATAAAATATTCAAAATATAAAAGAAAAGAAAAATATAAAATGGCAAACCCAAGCAATTTAGTGAGACCCCCTATCCTAAACATCCAAAATCCTCCCATACCCCAAATTCAACCTAACGTGAACGCGATTGATATCGACGCGATAAGGCAAATGTGTGCAGAACAATCCCGAAATGTAGTCAGGCAAATTCTAAATCCAAACGCAGATATTTCGGGAATAGACCAAGACATAGAGGAAAGATATAGGGGAAATCTTACCGAACTGGACAAAATTCCAGACGTGGTTAGGTGTCTTAGGGAATTCTCTGGCAACCAATCCGAGTATAGCTCCTGGAAAAAGAGCGTGGAAAGAATTTTAAAACTATATGAATCCTATAAGGGAACGCCGAAATATTTCGGTATCCTCAACGTTATCAGAAATAAGATTATTGGCAGCGCTGACGCCGCCCTAGAATCTTACAATACTCCTCTAAACTGGGAATGCATTTCCCGCTGTCTGACACTGCATTATGCAGACAAAAGGGATTTGTCAACCCTGGAATACCAAATGATATCTATTGTACAAGGCAATTGTACTATACAAGAATTTTACCAGGTGGTATACTCCCACCTGTCTCTAATAACAAATAAACTCTCCAGTATGGAGATGGGACGTGAATCGTTAGATATTCTAACACAAACCTATAGGGACAAAGCGCTGGATACATTTATCAGAGGACTTAAAGGTGATTTGCCCCGTCTTCTGGGAATAAGGGAACCCACAGACCTTCCTCAAGCTCTGCATTTGTGTCTCAAATTAGAGAACCAACAATATAGAGCACAGTATGCAAATTCCCATGCAAAAACCGAGAAATCTCAACAGCAACCTCCACCTCGTAAGAACTATAATCCGAAATATATTAATCCAAATCAAGGATTTATTCCACAATCCTTCAATCAAATACCTCAAGGGTATTTTAACCAAAACCAGCCATCAATATCTCAACAACAATTCTTTAACCAGATGCCTCAACGGCAATATTATCAAAATGGCTATGGTTTCGCTCCCCAACGTCCAACGGCACCGAAGCCGCAAGCCAAACCAGAACCAATGGATGTAGATCAATCCATGCGATCGAAAGCGGTCAATTATATGAATAGGCCGGTGCAGGATAACAAGTTTGTAGGAAAAAGACCTACCAATCAATCAGCACAGGTTCATCAACCAGCGAAAATACAAAGGAATTTTCACCTCCAAACAGATGCACCTCAAAACGATTCAAATGAAGAAAACTATGCATCGGAAATGTACAATTATGAAAATGATCAAGAATTACAACCATTAGATGAATATAACACCTTCAATCAAGAGGATGAACAGAATGAAACACAGGAATTCATTGATATTCATTTTTTAGGCTAACAAGCTCGTCCCTACCATATATCGAGTGTAGGACGAGCTCAGGTCAAACACTAAAATTTTTAATTGACACGGGATCAAATAAAAATTATGTCCAACCCGAACTTATCAAAAACCCAATTCCAAATAATGAAACGTTTTACGCGAATTCTGTTGGTGGTAAAACCAAAATTACACACCATACGTTTATAGATCTTTTCCATACAAATTCTAATGGCACTAAATTTTTTCTGTTACCAACGTTGAAATCTTTTAACGCTATCCTGGGAAACGATAGCTTAAAGGAATTGAATGCGGTTATCTTTACTTCCGAAAATTATATGTTAATAGATAATAGAACAAAGGTGCTAATAAAGCAACAATACTCCCAATCCGTAAATACGATAAACATCAGGAACAACCATATGACTCAAAAACAAAAAGTCAACCTAGATTTAATTGTGAAGAGGTATGAAAAATTATTTAGTGACCCGAATGAGAAATTAACTGTCACCACGTCGGTCATGGGTGAAATACAAACCAAGGACGAAAATTCGGTATACTCACGGTATTACCCATATCCACTGCACCTAAAAGATGAAGTCGAAAGTCAGATTAAAGAATTATTGGATAACAATATAATACGACCATCTCGGTCACCATATAACTCGCCGATATGGATCGTACCGAAAAAGGCTGACGCCTCAGGGAAAAAGAAATATCGTTTAGTTATCGATTACAGAAAACTAAACGATGTTACTATACCTGACAAGTACCCAATCCCGAATATAAATGATATCTTGCCACAACTATCCAAAAGTAAATGGTTTTCTGTAATCGACTTGAAGAGTGGTTTTCACCAAATACCGCTAAAGGAAAGTGATATGAAAAAAACTGCATTCTCTGTGAACAATGGAAAATATGAGTTCACAAGACTTCCCTTCGGGCTGAAAAATGCCCCTTCAATCTTCCAAAGAGCTCTCGATGATATCTTACGTGAGCATATAGGGAAAATTTGTTTCGTCTACATTGACGATATCATCATTTTCGCAGAGGATGAAGAGACACATCTGAAAAACCTGCAAATAGTCTTTGAGACCCTACAAGGAGCAAATATGAAGGTCCAGTTGGACAAATGTGAGTTCCTAAAAAAAGAAGTAGAATTCTTAGGGTTTATCATATCAGATTCGGGAATTAAGACAAATCCGGAAAGAGTAAAAGCGATTCAAAATTTTCCGATTCCCAACACACTTAAAGATCTCAGATCCTTCCTCGGACTTGCGAACTTTTATAGACGTTTTATCAGGGACTATGCTAAAATAGCAAAACCCCTGACAATACTTTTAAGGGGGGAAAATGGACGCATGTCCAAACATGTTTCGAGTAAAATAAAAGTAGATCTTGACGAAGAGGCTTTAAATGCCTTCAAGAAATTAAAGAATACACTGATATCCGAAGATGTCTTATTAGCTTACCCGGACTTCGAAAAAGAATTCCAATTGACTACGGATGCCTCTAACTTTGCCCTCGGCGCTGTATTATCCCAGGATAATAGACCAATAATTTTTCTATCAAGAACTCTCCATAAGCCCGAAGAGCACTATGCGACGAACGAAAAGGAGATGCTCGCAATAGTATGGGCTCTCAAGTCTCTTAGAAATTATCTTTATGGCGCAGCCAAGATGAAAATCTTCACGGACCATTTACCTTTAACGTATGCGTTAAATAATAAAAACTCGAATTACAAACTGAAAAGGTGGAAGGCCTTTTTGGAAGATTACAAATATGAATTAATGTACAAACCTGGAAACACTAATGTTGTTGCAGACGCACTGTCAAGAATTCCACAGGAGGTAACACATATTAACTCCATGACAGCAACGCAACATAGTGATGAGAGCTCATCACAGAATCTAATCCAGTTTACAAATGCACCTCTAAATGCCTTCAAAAATCAAATCATAATATCTACCGGCAGTACAGCTTCCTACAAGTTTGAGATCGTTTTTCCCACGTACCATAGACATACAGTTTCAGAACAGGTTTTATCAAAGGATATTTTGGTTCATATTCTGAAGAAATATTTAAACCCTTCAGTAACGAACTGCATTAAAACTACAGACAAAATCCTTGGTGTGCTTCAGGAGATATTCGGACAACATTTCAGTCAATATCAAGTGAAATACACTAGGATTATGGTAATAGACCTCATAGGCGAGGAAGACCAGGAAAGGGAAATTATAACAGAGCATAACAGAGCCCATAGAAGCAGTTCGGAGAATAAGTCTCAAATTCTAACAAGATTCTATTTCCCACAAATGCACGCAAAGATTAAACGTTTAACAAAATTATGCAAAGTATGTAAAGAGAACAAATATGACCGCCATCCCAACAAAATTATGCTCCGGGAATCACCAATTCCCCAATTTCCAGGGCAAATTGTTCATATTGATATCTTCATCACCGAAAAGAAACCCATTTTAACGGCAATAGACAAGTTTTCAAAATACGCACAAGCGAGACTGTTGAAATCCAGGGCTACGGAAGATATTAAGCAACCATTAAGCGAAATCCTCTTGGCATTTAGCATGCCAGAAATTGTGGTAATGGACAATGAAAAATCTTTCAACTCAACAGCCATTACGTTTATGCTAGAGAATCAATTTAACGTAAAAATATTTAAAATACCCCCATATGCTAGCTCGGTTAATGGACAGATAGAAAGATTTCATTCCACACTTGCAGAAGTAATGCGGTGCCTTAAGTCGGATGGTGCCCACAACTCCTTATCGGAACTCCTCCATAGATCCTTATACGAGTATAATAACTCCATCCACTCAACTATACGCAAAAAACCAATTGAAGCTTTCTTCGGTAAACGCATTCATTCGGACCCTCAAGACCTAGAAAAAAATAGACTGGAAATTGTTGAAAGATTAAAGGAAAAGCAAGTACGAGATCTGGAGTTTCATAATAAAAAGAAATCACCTAAGAAGGATTACGAAATTGGGCAGAAAATTTATGTAAAAATTAATAAACGGCTAGGGACTAAGTTAAGCAAGACCTATTCTGAGGAAATCATTAAAGAAAATAGGAAAACTACCATTGTTACAGAATCCGGACGGATCGTGCATAAAAATAACATAAGAAACTAATTAAAGATTTCTTTTCAGAATCATACTTGCTCTCACAAGAGCTGAAGTGCAAATTCTTGACTACTCGAATTCACAAATCGTCACCATAAACACCGGTTATGCCAAGCTCCAAACTGGAACGTTCAAACTAATACATGTAATTGAACCAGACAATTATCAAAATCTAATAGACAAAATACAACTGACCCTACACCACAACGTGAGCACATCCCATCCTCTGTACCCCTTCCTATCCCATGAAACCAATCAACTCCAAGCCCATCTCAATAGAATTAAACCCCGAGTAAGGAGATCGCTTAATTTTATAGGGTCTGCATGGAAATGGATTGCTGGTAATCCCGACCATGATGACTTCGAAATAATTAAACAAAAAATGAATAATGTTTTGCGAAATAATGATAGACAAGTAATTGTAAATAAACTATCTATAGATAATATGAATGCTCTAGCTCAAACAACTAATCAAATTGTAAAGTATTTCAATTCTCATGAAATAGTCAATGAATCACAAGTATCAACTCTTAAATACAAAATAAAATTATTAAAAGAAGAACTTTTAAGTATTCAATATGCCATCCACTGGGCAAAAGCTGGAATAGTAAACTCATTCATTCTCACAAACAACGAAATAAATATTGTTAAACAAATTTTTGAAAAGGAAGCCATCCCTTATATTAATTTAGAAGAAGCATTCGAGTTCTCTGAAGTTAAAATAGCCTCCAGCAATAGTCATCTTATTTATATTGTTACCATACCAACTACCGATGTAAATTCATGTAATAAATTAATAGTTAAACCTACTAAATTTGGAAAATACGTTAATAAGATTCTGTATAACGAAGTATGTATTGTTATGTAACAACTCAACTTTTGGCATAAAGTACCCCTGTAAATCATACAATAAATTAACCATCTGTAATAGTATTAATGTTGAAAATATAAATAATGATACCTGCCTAACAAATTTACTGAGAAGTCACACTTCAAATTGCACATTAATAGACAATGCCGACATACCCACTGTTGAAGAAATTGTTCCTGGAATACTCCTACTAAATCAAATCAACGAAACTATTCATATTAACGAAGAACCACGGGATCTGACCGGAACCTACATTCTGCAGTACCATAATGCATCAATAGTTGTCAAAGACAAAACATATAACTATTTCCAAATGATGGATGTTCAACCTTTACCACCTATTTTACAGCCTAGATTACCTGGATCAACGATTGAGAAAACGCTTACCTTACAATCAGTAAAAGAACTTCACCTCAAGAATACCGAAGAAATCGGCCTCCTAGATGTCAAGAACAGATGGACTTCAGGAATTAATTTTGGATTATCCACCATTATCATACTATTCGTAGTGATGCTTGTGAGAGGAAGAAATCAAACAAGCAAAGAAATTGTAACCACTATACCAGCAGTACACCTCTCACTCCCTGAAGTTGCCACCACAAATTTTATGGAATCGCAACAGACCCCAAGATTGTCCCAAATACCATATTTCTAAAATGTCACGATCGAGGACGCTCATAATTAAAAGGGGAGGTGTTAACACCAAAAATGTTTGGTGGGTCAATAACCAATAATGCTGACGCTGTTAAGCGTGCCACAATTGGAGCAACGATCGCAGACGTTGTGCCATAAGTAATATCAAACAATGCTGACGCTGTTAAGCGTGCCACAATTAGAACAACGACCCCAGAGGTAATTTACGTTATGCCAGCAGTCAACGCGACGGTGCACATTTTGCGACGTCATCATTAGTTGGTAAGGTAGTTATCATTAAGAATTTTGTAATTAATTTAAGTCAGTTCATTTTGAATCATTAAATAAAGAAGTCGCTCCTCTAAGCAGCGCAATACAGGAATAAACTTTAATCTTGTTAATTTACATGTCCCTGACTGTACAAATCCTAAGTCCTAAAAGTATGCAAAATAATACTGGGTTGTATACAGGGTTATAGCATAATACGGTTAAAAAAAAGCTGTTTAAAATTTTTCCATTTAGCCCCCACCCCGCAACGTGCGATAAGGAACTTCGTTCCAAAATTATGGTTACACGTGACAGTTAGAGGGTTAATTTGTTCCACAAAACGTTTATCTGAATTTTTTCTATAAATCTTCTGAACATATTTTGTACCTCCGAAGTAAGGAACACACAATTTTGCATGCCGATAATTCTGATCAGATCTGGCAACACGCCGATACACGTATATTTTTCTTTTTGACCTTTCTACCAGAATCCGTTGACAGAACCCCATCATTTTGAAAAAATTCTAATTTTGTCTCACAGTGTTATCAAATCCTAACAATGTACTGTATACTTGACCGGATTTATGTTTCAGAAATTCGCTAGGCACAAATGCCTTATTACTACGTACAGTACCAACAAAAGCTAAACCTTTGGAAATTAAATTCGAAGCTAGTTCTAGAGTTATAAAAAAATTGTCCGCATAAATTGTGCGTCCACTATTCTCATACTTTTTTAAATAAAATAAATAAATGGTTTCCCATTACACCCCATGAAGGGACTTTTTTACCAAATTTAAAACAACCCGTTGTCCTTGATTGACTTCACGCTCTTCACCGGACTGTTTTCCGCTATAAGTTATACCCTTCAATGGATAATTTGATTTTCAGTCACAGACCCACCATATATATTTTCATCCCGTATTGGGCTGGCTTAGAGGGAATATATTGTTTAAAACGAGTTCGGCCGCGATATGGGAAAAATTGCTCATCAACGGTTATCGATTCATGCGGTGATTCATGCGGTACTAAGCATCATTGTCCAAATGTCATCAATTGCTGCCGGTTTACTTATCAATTGCCTTTCTGCTCGACTGTTACCATTATCGAAACGGAGTGTTCTGGTGATAGCTATGAAACGTCTTTCAGACATTGCAGCTTTATATAGGTAAGTGTGTAGCACCCCACAACTCTCTTATTGGCTCAGAATTGGACAGATATAGACCTGAATGCAGTAAAATACTGAGATATGCGTGAAACTCTTTCAATGATAGTGGACTCCATTGTTTTGGGTTTGTAGTGAGATTTCCAGTATACCAGGCTGCATCCAATTCTTTGCCTTTTCTGTTTGTTTCTCTAATAATACAACAATATGCGATTTCATCGGTCAAGATGGATTTAAATATTGACAATGTATCAGCAACAGTACCGGGTGCTGGACCTATCTTGCGTTCTGTATAATTTACCACAATATGAGCGCGAACGCGGCGAATTATTGGTGGGTCTACATACCATTTATTGCCGTTTTTGGAAACAAAATGCGGTGAACCTCCCATAACTTCACTTACAATACTTTCCTGCTGAATGTCATATTCTTCATCGGGATCTAATTCTTTTGCCATTTCGATATTCAGTCCGCCTTCGACATCAGACGCAGCATCCTCTGGTACATAATTAGCATCGTAGTTTTCACCTCCATCTTCCAATAGTTCAGGTTCCTCATCATCCTGCTCCAAATATCTGCTAAAATTTTCCAATGCTGCGTCTTGTTCGATCGCACTCTGGTTTTGAAATCGTTTACGACGATTTAAAATCACAACAAAATTATGCCAATCACTCATATTTTAACAAAAAGCAAACAAAAGCAACACGTATTCTAATAACAAACTCAGTTACATGGTTTTATACATGATTTTTATATCCATCTGATCCCCAGTGAAATACAGCTGTTGGTTACAGCTTTTTCTTGTTTACATTTATTTACTTGAGATGGGTATGTGAGTGAGTTTTAGCTCACGCTAATAACTAAAGTAATTGTAATTACTTACTTTTCGTTTCTTTTTCTCACGGTTACTGAAGTTTTTAAATACAGAAACAAAACGGGGAAAAATATAGAAATGGTCCCTGGGGACCTAGTACGTCGTCCACGTAGTAAATTTATTAATCCAACTGCTGATTCTAACACATGTGTAGAAATTGTCTCAAAATAAGAAAACCCCTTTAAGACATTACATATGTAAATGTCATTGAGTTTCGCCCTATTCGGTGTAACCGTTTTGAAATGGTGCATGGTTAAAAACCGAAAAGGACCCTAGGGACCTTGTCGGTCATCGGAGGGTTAAATATAAGTTTCACTAAATTTTAATTTTTTCTACACTGAAGAAATTTTTTTAGATAAAAACACTTTGTTTATTGGGTTTTGAAAAAAGAAAAATATAAAACAATGTAAATAACGTACAATGCTTCAAAGAAAAAATACTATTCTCGCTTACTTTTTTATAGGTTGTGCAGAAAACAGTGCAGCAAACAAAATCAGTACACATACTGGTGAAAACAGTACGTCTGGCAAGCCTACATATATTTTGTGTGAAAGCGTAATTGTTACTCTAAAAACGAGTGATGCAGTTTGATCCCTCGTACCCGAGTTAGTGTAAAACCGTCCTCTTCCGTCTTGTCTCTTTTTTCGATTTCCACAGTGAAATTAACAAAATAGAAATGTTTCATCCTTGATAATTGCACAACAAATTGGGCACTATGTTTGAGTTCCTTTTAACTTAGCCCTTTATCTAATTGCTGGTAGCAGTATATTGTTGTTCAATATATTGCAGAACAGCGATCAAAATGCAATAGAGCGCGCACCCGCTAGACACGACGCTCGCACCGGGCGAGAACGGCGTCTCCCCTCTTTCCAACAAATGTGTCATACCTTTACAACACCTGGCAATGACAACTAATTATTTTGGCAACATGTAACTGCACGCTGAAATCTGTCTCTCTTTTTGTTGTTTGGATGCAAATGTAGCGTGTTTTTTATAGGTTGTCGCAAATATGGTGCACTTGTGTACAAACACATTGTATTTGCTATTCAATATTATATGTCTGGGACACAATGATTAATATGTTATATCGTGTGTGTTGGTGACCCAAATTTGTCTTTGTTCGTTGAAAATTGCTGAAAACAAAAACGTGATAGACAACAATGAAACAAAAAAAAAGCAGTATACAGGGTTCCTCCAATATATTTCTGGGGTCATTTTTTCATCGTGTATAACAACTACACCTTAGTATAACTGAATGTAACAATCAATTGCATTTTACACTGGTATGGCGTTACTTCCACTTTGTCTGCTAACCAAATTTGGAGTTATTGCACACTTTCTTGGGAAATAAAGCCATATGGTCATATTTCTCAATAACACATTTATTCGAATCTGTACAGTGAAAACACGCTGCGGGATGGGGGCTAAATGAACAAATATTTAAAAAAATTTTTAACACTATTATGCTACAACCCAATATTATCAACTATATTGGGTAGTTTTGCCTTGGTTTGTGTCTCGACTACCATATGTTGGGAAATTTCTTGTTTAATAGGATGTTTTCTAGGTGGAGCCTGTAACCAATATTTAGTAGATTTTGCAGTTTTGAACACAATAAAAAGTAAATTTAAAGAAGCGAAAGTGAAATTTTCTTAAATAAGTCCCTTTTCTCAAAAAAAAAATATTTATTCATATTCTTAAACAAAGTACCTTTGCTTAAAAACCCACATTTTTTTATAAAAAGTAAATTTCCTTAAAAAAAGTATTTTTTTAAATAAGTACCTTTTATTAAAAACGTAAATTTTCTTACAACAAATTGCCTTTTCTTAAAAAATTACCTTTTCTTTAAAGAGTTCATTTTTTGTGCAACAAACTAACTTTTCTTGAGATAAGTACATACTCTTAAAAATGTACCTATTCTTGAAAAAGGACCAATGCTAAAAATTCGTTTCTTGAGATAAGTAGACTTTCTGAAAATAACTACATTTTCTTAAAAAAATAAAATTTTCTTAAAAATAAATAATGATACTCTTAAAAAGTACCTATTCTTAAACAAAAGTACTTCGTCTTAAAAATAGTACCTTTTCTTAAAAAAACACATTACCTTTAATACAAGAAGTACCTCTCTTTAAAAAGGTAAAGAGAAAATATATTACATAGTCTTACAAAAAGGACTTAAATATATAAATTTTTTTAAAAAAATACATTCCATAAAAAAAAAAATTTTTCTTAAAAAAAGTTTCTAATTTTTCAAAATGTATATTTTCTTAAAGATCCGTTTAAATTATCGTATTTTTCAGCGGGCGCCTTAGACATGTTGGAACTAACTAGTACATAATATATAGCGAAAAGAACTTCGTTCCAGCTGTGTGTCCCCTGACACCTCATGTAATTTTATTAATGCGAGTGTAATGGTCTTGCGCGAAATGGTCTGGAACTTATATCAATGTATGCCAAAATATTTCGTGCATCTCTCGTACCTACTGAGATATTATGAACAAGATAAAAAAAAAACTAGAAAAATTTGTTTTAATCTGAGTATAGAAGTTACACCCGTTCAAATAATGTTCAAATTTGTACAAACAGATTTGAATACTGATTTATAATTTTATGTAAAGTCGTTTTCAATACTCAGAAATTCAAATGAACACTTTGTTTTTATATGGATGTCTTTTAGAAATTATATTAAGTCCATAATTTATACAATCATTAAATTTGAGCCGTCTCTTTTTTTTTTTTAAGTAAGGTAGTGGAAATCTATCAACTGATGCATATGTTGACTCTATATACACTCTCGATCAGATGATTAGAACCACTTAAGTTTCTCGTTTTAATAGGCCATACCTTTTGAAAATTTTTGTCGACAACTACAATCTTACTACCATCGGAAAGGGAATTTTTCTGAAGATTACAAAAATAACAACAACAATATTAGAGTTTAGTGCAACAATATTATAAAGGTCCTAAAATTTTTGCCGTTCATATGAGTAGAACCACTTGGATCATTTTTGCATGAAGTCCCATTTGATTTATACATCCAACAATTAGTAAAGGAAAAATATTACTTTCTAATAAACATTAGTGACAACTGGGCAAAAAAAGTATTTTGAACATAGCGGGAATCTTTTTGTTCTTATTGGTCTTCTGAAAAAATATTATACTGCAACTTTAATGCAACTCGGACCCAATTGATGACTAAGAGTGACTAATTGCTATACTGCTTCATGTCTACCACTTAAGCTCATAAAAATTGCGTTATAATAGTTCCATTGCTCTCGCCGTTATCTGAAATGGCGTATCCAGCAGCATTTTTGAAAATTGATTAATGATGAACTACCATTCACTGTGGATGCATTAGGATCTCGACAATGATGTGTAGGCGTTCCAATCCCCAGATACAGCAAATTTTGTTTGTTGGCATAGCCGCCGAGATGGGAATACGCCTTTTCAGAAAATATGATTTTTCGTCCAAATTCGATGTCCGATTAGAGTTTGTCATATTTCCGAACGTTGTTCAAGCGTAAAGCGACTTATTTTGGTCCGCGGATGCATGATACTGACAGATATTCAATATTTCCAACAGGCAAAATCTATCAGTGTCAAAATAGCATATGATTTGAACACATACCTGTATTTGGACCATCCGTATATGACCATATTATATGCAAATTCCCTTAGGATTTAGGCAAGTGATTCCAATTTGTAGAAATAATATCGCCATAAGCTTTAAAAAAGTAAGACAGCACCTACATCCTGATGTTGAACCAAGGGGACTGAAATATTTCGGTCAAGGAGAGATTGGCAACTGAAACAAACGTTCTAAGAGCTCTTAGGGCCAAATTGATTTAAGATTACACGATGATCGTCTTGATCGAAAGTAGCACCTGCCAAATTTTTAAGTAATTCGACCGATATATCCGGAAGATATAATCATGAGGCTTTTGACTTATCGTAATTACTGTCGTAACTCCACGCAAGATTTACAGCCTGTGGCCCGATGTCGAAGGAAAGACTGAGCGAAAGAAAGACAGCCACTCACTTTCGTTCTTCTGCTTGACGCTCGTCTGTCTTTAAGTCGTACTCTGTGGTTGTGTTTACAACTATTATTGCCGCCATCTATGCGAGCGTGAATGTCAAAACCACTCACTTGTGTTGTGGTTGTCGCATAGCTGGAAAACAAACAACAACTTGAATCAAAAGCAATGCAAATATGATCTATGATATTATAATAAATTCTTTATTAAATTTTTAACAATTTTATTAAATTAATGATCACAAAAGTAATAACCATGAAATGTCACAATCAAGATAAAATCGGGAACTACACAAAGATAAATTGAAAAAAATTCCCCGAAACACAATGCCAGGGCATTTCGTAACATTTTTTCCTCCTCTCTTACTTCTCTACACCTCTTGCCTAATAAATAAATAAATGGTTTCCCATTACATCCCGTGAAGGGGACCGGGGAGAACTTCTCACAAACACTGAGCTGTGCGCTTTCCAGTTTTCACTCACTGATTGGGACCTACAGTTTTACTCCGATTCCGAACGGTATTTTGAGAAGCTTTTTCATGGCTATATACTCGATAGTGTCGCCGTCACTATGCGAGGTGACCGCCGCCGAAAGAAATTTGAAGGTGGTCAGAGCAGGGTTCGAAGCCAGGATATCATGTACTAGAGCCGCGCACACTAACCATTGCACCACCGACGGCCACACACCTCTTGCCTAAAATAAATTCGTCGTGTAATAGTGCTCTTATTTGACGTAAATTGACTAACACCAGGTGGAATTACAAAATTTTTTGACATATGTTTTTCATGACATTTTGATGATAAGCTGTGAAATTTAATCGTAGATTGGCCTTTTTTTATATATATTTTATTGTTAGTATATATTTGTAGTGTATTTGCACAAATATGTTAGGGCACAAATCGAAATGCCCTTGCTGATTTATTGTCGGATTGTTTGAGCCATGGCCTCTATCTGGTATTATTAAAGCAGTACTTTCCAACATCCAACAGCCCATCTACAACACACCAAATGTCATTAATTTACTGAGAGAGTTGGTGTCTCTATACATCATTACTCTATGCATAAAACCATCATTGAGTAAGTCTGTAAAGGGAGAACATTTAACTCATCTGAGGTTACCTTTCACGATCTTCGTGGTGAGGTCGATGTGATAGAGAGATGTTTGACGAAAAGTGAAATTGCGAAAAGTGAACGAAAACATACAATTTAGTACAAAATCGGACCGCACTTACACCCTTCCTACAAAATCCAAGCGAACGAAGCCAGTCACTCACTTTCGTTTCAAAAAGCGAGTCACTATCTTTCGACTTGTCGTTCGCATGGTTTTACGTGTGTTTGTGAGGTTGTTGTTCAAAGCAATAACACAAAGTTGACGTTCGCCATTTAATTTCGGAACGAGAGAGAAGAGTACGAGGAACCAGTATCTGCAGTTGCAGCAAAGTTCGCGTTTTTCTGCTGAAATGGAAATATATTTTAATAACTAATTTATTATAATGACATTAGTTTCTGGCCATTGTGTTTCTTCCATTGAATTCTATGTAAATGGTTTTTGTTTCAAGCTTTTATTTAATTTCCAGCTATGCGACAACCAAAAGACAAGTGACTGGTTTTGATATTTTCGTTCGCATAGATGACAGCGAAAATAGTTAGTGGCTTCCGATTTTGCAACCAAACAACCAGGTGTGCGAAGTTAGCCCCCCATTTTTGGAAATAAATATTTTTGAAGATTGTTCTGAATTGTTCTAGGATTGTTCTACATTGTTCCAAAACAATGATTTTCTAAAATATAATTTGTACCGGTAAATCGAAAAAAAACAATATTAAACTTTGCACCCCATTTTTGGAAAAACGAAATTTTTGCGGTTGTTCTGGGTTGTTCTAGTTGTTCTAAACATTGTTCCAAAACGATGATTTTCTAAAATATAATTTGTACTGGTAAATCGAAAAAAACCAATTCTAAAGTTGCACCCCATTCTTGAAAAAAAAATTTTTTTGCGGTTGTTCTAGGTTGTTCTAGTTGTTCTAAACATTGTTCCAAAACAATGATTTTCTAAAATATAATTTGTACCGGTAAATCGAAAAAAACCAATCTTAAAGTTGCACCCCACTTTTGTAAAAAAAAATTTTTTTGCAGTTGTTCTAAGTTGTTCTAGGTTGTTCTAGTTGTTCTAAACATTGTTCCAAAACAATGATTTTCTAAAATATAATTTGTACCGGTAAATCGAAAAAAAAACAATTTTAAAGTTGCACCCCACTTTTGTAAAAAAAAATTTTTTTGCAGTTGTTCTAAGTTGTTCTAGGTTGTTCTAGTTGTTCTAAACATTGTTCCAAAACAATGATTTTCTAAAATATAATTTGTACCGGTAAATCGAAAAAAACCAATTTTAAAGTTGGACCCCACTTTTGTAAAAAAAAATTTTTTTGCAGTTGTTCTAAGTTGTTCTAGGTTGTTCTAGTTGTTCTAAACATTGTTCCAAAACAATGATTTTCTAAAATATAATTTGTACCGGTAAATCGAAAAAAACCAATTTTAAAGTTGCACCCCACTTTTGTAAAAAAAAATTTTTTTCCAGTTGTTCTAAGTTGTTCTAGGTTGTTCTAGTTGTTCTAAACATTGTTCCAAAACAATGATTTTCTAAAATATAATTTGTACCGGTAAATCGAAAAAAACCAATTTTAAAGTTGCACCCCACTTTTGTAAAAAAAAATTTTTTTCCAGTTGTTCTAAGTTGTTCTAGTTGTTCTAAACATTGTTCCAAAACAATGATTTTCTAAAATATAATTTGTACCGGTAAATCGAAAAAAACCAATTTTAAATTTTAGAACATAATTTGATATCGCTCGAATAAAAACTTCCAGCCGAGTTTATTCTTCATTCAATGTTTTTTCAACTTTCAACGTATTCGTGACCAACCGATTCTAATACAAATCTAGTACAATCGTCAATAAACCAAGAACAACCAACGACGTCCATTTTTGTTTCCAGCAAAAGTTCGAAAAGAGTTGAATGGAAGACAAATTTGATCGAAATTTTCTGTTCCGGCCATATAAAGCTTGGTTTCGGGTTGTTCTAGTTCAGTGATGGTGAACTTTTGCCATAAGTGTGTCAAAAAATCTTTTGAAAATTTTTAAACAAAGTTCGCTTGTCACCCACCTATAAATTATAAAAAGTTGAAAATAAAATTCCTTTCGTACTAAACATATACATTTTTTATTATAATTAGTAAATATAAGTTTTTATTAAATAATTTTTAATTTATTGTGAAATTTGTTGTTGTTGCTCCGATGCGAATGTAGTAATTCTTGGTGAATATTTTGTAACTTTTAATGCCACACAAGCGGCAGATATATCATTTCCAAGACGATTTCTTGTAATGGACTTAATAAAATTCATTGCGGAAAATAACTGCTCACTATTATAAGTTGATCCAAACAGAGCGCTGTAGCAATTTTCATTGATGTGAATGAACTGGGAATTGAGTTCCATACTGTTAAAATTAAATTTTCTATTCTTTCTTCTGGTAATGATGATGATTTATCGGTATTCTCATAACTTTCCTCTAATTTACAATTTAATTCCACGAATTTGTTTCTCCATATTACACTATTCCTGAACTCAACTAGTTCCATTTCTAAATTTTCGATATTAGTGTGAGTGTGAAGTCACTTATATAGCTGGCTATTACAATGTGTGAAAACCAAGGTTTATAAATATGTGAGTACGTACGAATGTGTAAAAGTAACAAAAAAAGTAAAAATATTCAAAAAAATCAACAAATTTCAAAAATTATATGTCCTGAAAACCCGAAAAGTGCGTGTCACGTAAATTCTGTCATTCTGTCAACTAGAACAACCGGCAAAAAATTTTTTTTCCAAAAGTGGGGTGCAACTTTAAAATTGTTTTTTTTTCGATTTACCGGTACAAATTATATTTCAGAAAATCATTGTTTTGGAACAATGTTTAGAACAACTAGAACAACCTAGAACAACCGCAAAAAAATTTTTTTTTCAAAAATGGGGTGCAACTTTAAAATTGGTTTTTTTCGATTTACCAGTACAAATTATATTTTAGAAAATCATTGTTTTGGAACAATGTTTAGAACAACTGGAACAACTTAGAACAACTGCAAAAAAATTTTTTTTTACAAAAGTGGGGTGCAACTTTAAAATTGGTTTTTTTCGATTTACCGGTACAAATTATATTTTAGAAAATCATTGTTTTGGAACAATGTTTAGAACAACTAGAACAACCTAGAACAACCGCAAAAAAATTTTTTTTTCAAAAATGGGGTGCAACTTTAAAATTGGTTTTTTTCGATTTACCAGTACAAATTATATTTTAGAAAATCATCGTTTTGGAACAATGTTTAGAACAACTAGAACAACCCAGAACAACCGCAAAAATTTCGTTTTTCCAAAAATGGGGTGCAAAGTTTAATATTGGTTTTTTTCGATTTACCGGTACAAATTATATTTTAGAAAATCATTGTTTTGGAACAATGTAGAACAATCCTAGAACAATTCAGAACAATCTTCAAAAATATTTATTTCCAAAAATGGGGGGCTAACTTCGCACACCTCAAACAACCACACAATAACATTTAAAGCCTGGGATAATAACGAAAGTGAGTGACTGGCTTTCGTTCGTTTAGGTTTTCATTCGAGATCATGACTTTGGCTGTAAGTCTATGAAAACCATGCGAACCATAGAGTAATTCTTTTAACTAGAGCTTTTGTTCCTCTCAGCAAATTTCTGATATTTGCCGTGGTGCGATACGAACGTGAATTGCTTTACTATTACCAGATAGAGGCAATGGTTCAAAACAACAAACGAAATAACAATAACGGCATTTCATTTCACACAAATTTATGCTAACAATACAGTCAATAAAAATTAAAAAAACCATTTAAATTTCACAATTTTTCACCAAAACGACATGAATAATTAAAGTCAGAAGTTTTTGTAATTCCACCTGGAGTAAGTTACCTTTTGTCAAACATCTCTCTATCACACCAACCGCACCCCGAAGAGTTTGAAAGGAAACGTCAGATGAGTCAAAGTTTATCTCTTTAAAGAATTACTCTATGATGCGAACGAGTAGTCGAAATATAGAAGGCCTCTCCTTGAAATGAAATGAGTGACTGCCTTCGTTCGCTTAGATTTTCGTTGAGGTTGTGGGAGAGGGTACGATGTTGTACTGAATTTTATACGTTTTCGTTCATTTGTTAGTAGACCGCAAGCCAGCTATTTGTCGCATAGAAAGAAAGCGAACGTTAACGTTTTACATCGTGGGACAGGCTGTTAATAAAGGGTTTTTCAACAGAGACGCTACAAAAGTAAATCGATAGGGACAGCAAACGACGCCATATTTTTTCCCGCTCTTTTGACATTTCTCTTCAGTAAGGTTTGCCATTTCATCATGGAGAGATATGCGGGCCAACAACGAGTCGAAATTACTCTTTAAGAGCGCTACGTCCAATTTATGATGAGGCTCATTTCTGGCTGAATGGCTTCGTCAATAAGCAAAATATGCGTTATTGGTCAGACAGGAATCCACACGTAATCCACGAGTCATCATTGCATCCCGAAAAAATTACGGTTTAGTGCGGTTTATGTGCCGGCTTCGTCATTGGGCCGTACTTCTTCCGGGATGATCAAGACCGGCACATTACTGTGAATGTGAATCGCTTCCGTTCAATGATAACCGAATATTTTTGGATAATATGGACTTGGAGGACATGTGGTTCCAACAGGACGGTGCCACAAGCCACACAGCGAATGCCCCTATCAATTTATTGGAAACCAAGTTTGGTGAGCGTGTTATCTGACGAAATGGCTCAGTCGATTGGCCGCCTCGGTCGTGCGATTTGACGCCGTTAGATTATTTCCTGTGGGGCTACGTCAAGTCGATGGTCTATGCCAACAAGCCAGCGACGATTAATGAACTTCGTACGAATATCGAACGTGAAATTGCAGCAGTATCGGCCGATTTATGCTTGAAAACCGTTGAAAATTGGTTGACTTCTGCAAGCGTGCCCGTGGAGGCCATGTAAAATAAATCGAGTTCCATACATAATGGCATCGAACGTACTTTCACAGGTATAAAGAATTTGATTGGTATCGCTCGTGGTTTAAAATCGTCGTGATATCAGAACAGGCCGGTAAAAGTTGTTTTTCCAAAATTATATTTTCTTCTGGTTTTTAAATAGCAAACAACTTATGTGGACAAAGGTGAATTCAAATGTCATCAAAAACATGTTTGAGCACTTATAAACGCTCATCTTTAATTTTAAGCTATATCTCCTAAACTACGTAATCGATATATTTAATAATAAAATGGTATATACTTGAGTTGTGGGGGCTTCAATTAAAGGTAATAGTTTTTTGGTGTATGTTAATATTTTTTCCAAAATAAAATATGGAAAAAGATCATAAGTCGTTTTTCCTATTTGGCAAAGATTTATAGAAATCATAATATTTAATTTGGATTGAACTCATCCTACAATGATAGAAGCAGCTAGATTTCACGGTCTAGCCTTTATGTCAAACTCATCCCTCTTCTGTTTCCTGGCCGTTGGATTGAACTGCGCATTACAGAAATAATTCGTTCTTCAGCCGAACAGTCCGCATGTGGAATAAGCTTCCGGCAAGTGTATTTTCCACACTTCTTACAACATCAGCAAGTTTAAGTCAAACATTAACAAGTACTTCCCTCTCTTCCCCCCTACTCCTATCTCCTTTTCCAAAGTCCACTGCAATGCACTGCATTTATAGGGGACATCCCCTGAATGTTGGTCTTCGCGAAAAAGAGGCTAAGCATAAGAGTCACCAAAATTTAGTTGCTAAATGGGAAAAAGTTACGTAGCAAGTAAGGAAATTATGTGAGGGTCAAAAGAATTGTAAAATATAAATGCTGATTGAATATATAATTTGACATATTTTAGCTGTGTATGTATATTATAGGTGAATGCTTGCCAAAAATATAAATCACACCCTTAAAAGTAAATATTTCATGAAAAATCTCACATTCTTCTTCTTTGCGAATATTTTATGCCGCGATTCATTAATTTAGTTTGTCGTTATATTGCATACATATTACTGTGTATGTTCTAAGGGACTATAAAAATTCATTTAAATTTTGTCTTAATACCCGGAAATTAATTTTATTATTTTGTGTTTTTCTATTTATTTATGGATTCTGTGTTCTGTTTTTGCTCGATGTAAGTAGTTCTACATTGTTTTCGGTTCTTTTTTTTCACTTTAGATGTTTGTTTACAATTTGCATAATAAATTTCACTTTTCACTTGCAGGTTCTGTGTACAATTTTACTTTACTTTTATTTATAAACAAACAAAATAGCATATGCGGCAGGCACATCTATAAATTTGCCACATGAAACAATGCACACTGGGACGGGGAATCGTTTTGTAGTTTGCGACGAAATTATATACCTGGCAGTAGTTCCATAAGATACAGTTTTGTTTTCCATTTACCCCTGTTGAAACAATAAAGCCGCAAAGTCAAAAAATCATTTTAAAAAAATGTTTGTGTGTATCTTCTATGAAAGCTATATAGCTGCAAATGCCAAAATTATTGATTTTTTGTTAATTTTATTTTAGCCGATTCCATCAACATTGTGACAAAAAAAGCCATTACAATCTGAAAGTTACAATGTATTGAATTAAAACAACAAGTTGTTTTTGTGAATGTATTTTTCGCCAAAAGAATAAATTAAAAACCAACATTTATAGCATACTTTTGGCATATCAGAATGTAGATTCCCAGTGTGCCACATGAATCCGTTTCGAATTCGAGACAGACTCGTTTCTTCGTACATTTTGTCCGAAACGGAAATCAGTTACGGAAACATATCGAATCCATTTGCGTATGAAATTCCTCTCGAAAATTTGGATCGTTTTTTCTTCTTTTACGGATCCGTTTCGAATTCGCGACGGACTGCATTTTCCAATTCCTTTCGTGTCGGTTTTTTTTAAATTCTTTTCGTTGTCAGCCAGTTTTTGTTTAAGCTTTTGTGTTTCAGCTACTCGGATATGAATCTGCGACATTCATTGTTTTTCGACAAAAATATCCGAATCTAAGAATATCTGAAATAAATATCACAATGGTAGAGGGGGCATAGGTCGGGCAGCCCTTGATCGAAATACGAGCTTGGTTCCCTCACGAAATTTCTGCAATTTCAAATTCTATGCCTCAAACCCGCTTTTCGCTTTTTAAATTTTTTGAAGGTTTACGACAACTTCCTGATTCGCTGTTTTATGTTTCAACGATCTCGAAGCGGTTCGACGATTTCGACAGTTTCCTGATTCGCTTTTTTATGTTTCTACGGACTCGTAACGGGATCTGGGAAATCGCAATCTCGTTGCTTCGTTTTTTTTTTTTGCTTTTACGGACTCGTAACAGATTCACCAAATCACAATTCGTTGATTCGGGTTTGGTGTTTATACACACTCGTAACAGGTTTGGTTCACTTTTCTATGATATTACGGACTCGTAACAGGTTCGAAACGGATTTGCCAAATCGCAAATTCAATGATTCGCTTTTTTGCATTATAACGAACTCGCAACGGGTTCGAAATGGAGCCGACATTTCACATTTCCCATTTTTATGCATTTACTGACGCGTATCGTGGCCGTTGGTGGTGCACTGTTTAGTGTGCGGGTCTCTTGTACATGAGAACGTGGGTTCGATCCCTGCTCAGACGACCTTACATTTTGGTTCGACGACGGTCACCTCGCTTCGTGATGGAGATACTATCGAGTATTTAGCCATTAAAAATCTTCTCAAAATACCGTTCGAAACCGGTGTAAAACTGTAGGTCCCACTCAGTGAGTGAAATACTAGAAAGCGCACATCTCACTGATTATGAGAAGCTCTCCTCAATCCCTCCATAGGACATTATGGGACACAAATTATTTTTACTGTCTCGTAACTGAGACGAAATGGATTCGCATTCGTTTTTATCCACATTGGATTGAAAAAATACTTTATTTTGTTCGTATTCATAAATGAAGTTACTGCAGACATTTTTGTGGTCATATTTTATAATTCTATAAATTTTTGAGTTAAGTTTAAGTAAAATCTCGATCAGTCCATCATGCCGTTAATGATACATGGTCACAACAATAAAAACACACGCTTTGAGCGCAGTAAAATGTAACCTGGATATGTCTAGTGTTGCCTCAAACAAAAGTTGGCAGCTCTAGAATAAATGTGGCAACCATTTAAAAGAAAGTTGTGTATTAGTTAAACAAATTAGATTTGTTTTTGAATACAATTGAATCCATAGGAAAATTAAAACTATTATTTTTGACGATGCCTAATTATTGTTTGGTCTTGCACATTTTCTGTGGCACCACTAAAACTAAAGCATTTTCACAGAGTCCGACAAGTAATCCAAGCGGGCTTAGGGTAACCATTTTCTCGGGTGTTATTTATTCTGGTTGGAAACCCTGGATAATACAAAAATTAATTTTCCAGCTCAGTGTATAATTATAAATCACCCATAGGGATGGGGGTATACACCACTTAATACGGGAACAAAATTAACACATAGAGGAACCAAATTTTTTGCCCCAACTTAGTACCTTTTTTAAGAAAATTGAACCATGTCCGTCTGTCTGGCTGGGTGTTTAGTCAACACGATAACTGTTATAAATCTTTACCGATCAAAATTAAACCTTGTCAATGACTATTATTTGTCCAAACTTAGTTTAGGATTGAAAATGGGCTTTTTGAACACGCCCCTTCAGGTACCTCCCATACAAACCTACACATTTAGTACAGAATAATATTTCTTCTATGCCCTTCGATTGGAGTCTCAGTGTATTATGTCCTGTATTCCAAAAGGGTGATCTGTGTGTATGTTCCAACTATCGCGGTATCAGTATTTTATCTATCGCGCATAAGGTCTTATCGAGCGTATTACGTGAAAGACAAAAGCCAATTATTGAAACCTGATTGGACCTTATCAGTGTGGTTTTAAACCAGGCAAGTCTACGACTGACCATATATTCACGCTACGCCAAATCCTGGAAAAGAGCCACGAAAAGCAAATCGATACATACCACGTTTTTGTCGATTACAAAGCTGTTTTCCATAGCCCCATATGGGGAAAACTGTACGACGCTATGTCTGAACTTGATATTCCGGCAAAACTGATCCGCTTCTGTAGAATGACGCTGACCAACACCAAATCAGCAGTGAAAATGGGGAAAGACCTCACTGACCCATTCCGTACCGAGCGAGGACTTAGACAAGGCGACACACTGTCGTGCAATCTCTTCAGTATCTTAATGGAGATAATAAGGAGAAAGGCTGCAGTAAATACGAACAAAACCATTAACACGAAAAGCCATATGTTGCTGGCGTATACTGACAACATAGATGTAATTGGGCGAAATTTGCGAGAGGTTACTGCAGTATTTTCAAGAATCGAAAAGGAATCAGCAAAGGTGGGTCTTGCTGTTACTGAGGGCAAGACAAAATTGATGGTGTCAACGACTAGAGAAACCTGTCGACTTGGTCCGCAAGTGAACGTTGATAACCGATTTAATTTTGAAGTGGTAGATGAATTTGTTTACCTTGGATCCGCCGTGAACAAGGACAACAACGTCAGCCTGGAGATAGATAGGAGAATTGTGCTTGCAAGTAGATGCTATTTTGGGCTCAGCAAGCAGTTTAGGAATAAAGCCCTCTCTCGACGGACAAAAGTCCAGCTATATCAGACACTCATTTTACCTGTCTTGACATATGGCTCCGAAACTTTGGTCATATCGCAAGCAGATGAAACACACCTGGGAGTTTTCGATAGAAAAATTCTCCCTAAATATATGGTCCTGTTAGGGAAAACGGCGAGTACCTATGTCGCTGGAAAGCAGAGCTATATAAACTATATTCTGACATGGACATAGCTAGGCGAATCAAATTGGGTCAATTGCGTTGGCTAGGCCATGTTATCAGACTGGATGAAGATGAGCCATCGCGAAAGATTTTTGATAACGTACCCGATGGAGGCAGGAAAAGAGGACGAGCAAGACTCCGCTGGAAATGCCAGGCAGAAGAATCCCTCCCAATCGTTGGTGTTACCAACTGGCGAGAAAAGCGAAGGATAGAGCTAGTTGGAACAATATGTTGAAATTTGTTTAATTTGTGTGTTTAATTAATATGTTTAAGACGTATGACCCTCATGAGGTTGAAACATAGTCAATAAATGAAAAGTAAAATTTATCATCTAGAACTTCTTTCTGGCAGATGTGATTAGCTTCAACTCACACATTGAATAATAACCTCAAAATGTACACTTATCTAGAGAAAATCGGTTTCATTGCCAGCCCATTTTGGTACCTCCCATACAAAAGCTTGGTGGTTGTCCGGGTTGTCAATCCGATAAAACCCGTCAAACACTTCTAACCTTAATGCAATTAGGTATAAGGCCTCACGCTTTCAAACGCCAATCACAGATTATGGCAAGAGTGATTTTGCGAAGCCCATTTTGGAACCTCCCATACAAGAGTTGTTTGGCCGTCTGGTTGTTCGGCTCTAGAAGTCCCACAAAACCCATCCAATCTTTGTGAAGTTTTGTAACAGACAATATTTAGTCAAACTGTATTCTCCTATCGAAAATGAACGGGTTTTCCACACCCATTCTGGTACCTCCCATATAAAAGTTGAGCGGATGATCGATGGATCAACATGATAACTCTCGTAAACTACAAACGATCTTAATGAAATTGGGTCCGAGGCAATATTTTGCTAAAAGCTAATGCGTAATTAATAATTGACTACTGTGCCACGCCCAGATTCGTACCTCCTATACAAATGTTGAGAGTATTTTCGGTTGGCCGACTCGATATATCTAGTAAACCACAACCGGTCTTAATAAAATTTGGAACTGATCAATAGTTTGGCATAAGCTACTGTCTAATAAAAACATAAAAACTTCGGCATGCCCATTTTTGTACCTCTTATATAAATATTGGGCAGGTAATTGGTTCCCGCCACTTAGGATCCTAACGAAGTTGGGTTTTGGATATACATTTGCCACGCCCATTCGTTCAACGTAGGGGTGTATATAGGCGTTTTAACAGGACTCGGATGCAATTAGGGTGAGGGTATGTGTAAGTCGGTTCACCCGACTGAAGTTTATGTGCTAGTTTTTGTACCTTATATGCATTTTTGAATGAAACTGTTTATATAATGCTGACTAGGGTGGTCCAAATACAAGAATCTTTTTAAAAATTAAACAAAATTAACTAATCTTAATTTCTTATGTATATTCTGGTTTCATTAGGAATAGCAAATATTCCCAATATTTATGGAACAGTATTCCTTTTATGTGGTAGTCGCGGATGGCTTTGCAGTATCTTATACTCTGTCCAATTTCCCAAGAATTTCTTAATATTTTCTGGTTCTATCCCACGAATGACTCGGTCGATGTTAGCGTTAGGAGTCTGAATAGTATCTGGACTATTCGCATAGAATCCGTATTTAACGGCACCTCACAAGATAAAGTCTAAAGGCGTCAAATCGCAGCGCCGTGCCTGTCAATTGACATCGCCAAGACTGCTGATAACACGATTCAATGCCCGATTGGAGTTTGCAATATTTGTAATACTTTGCATCGTTGTTCAAGCGTAAAGCGACTCATTTTGGTCCGCGGAGATATGGTACTGAATGATAGTCAATATTTCTAAAGGAAAAAAACAATCACTACCAAAATAACATAAGATTGAAAAAGATACCTGTATTTTGACCACCCGCTATACCATAATTTTTTCTTATTACGAAACATTAGCAAATACTCTTCGCCTTATTGCAATCGCCATTCTGATTTTTGGATTAAAAATTTGGATTTTAAAGTTACGAAATGGATTCAGTGGCATCAAAATAATCCCCCTACAAATATAGTGGCGGATGGGGACCATTTTCAGAAATTTTCGACGCCATATTGGATCCGCTAAATAGAATTGTATTTGTTAAAGTGTGGCCGTCGGTATTGCAACGGTTAGTGTGTGCAGGTCTTGTACATGAGAACGTGGGTGCGATCCCTGCTCTGACCACCTTACATTTCTTTCTACGACGGTCAACTCGCTTAGTGATGGCGACACTATCGAGTACTTTAGCCATGAAAAAGCTTCTCAAAATTCCCTCCGGAACCGGTCCCAATCAGTGAGTGTAAAACTAGAAAACGCACAGCTCACCAGTTGCGAGAAGCTCTCCCCAGTTCCTTCATGGGATGTTATACTTTAAGCTTTGAAGTTGTCGACCACGAAAATCGTAATCAATTTAATTTTTCCAGCTATGATAATTCTAAATACTTTTTGACGGAGAAATATTCCCTCTGTCCCAGTGTGCTATTGTGCAATTTAAAAGCGACTGAAAATATGACAGGGCTAAGGAAATTATTTGCCATAATAGACATCGTTTTATACAATATGATCTAAATTAGTACAATGTAATTAATAATGTGTATTGTGTTGCATTGAGAGTATGAAAAGATGGTGGCACTCCAGATAAGATGTTAACTGAATAAACAATTACGAGTGTAAATAAATTCGAACAATCAAAATATTGTGTGTTTTAAATGCTGAGCTAAATGAGCTGCTGCCTACATGTGTCGATGTCGATGGTGCAATGGCAGGTATCAGGTACTTTGTAATATTTCTATTCTTCTAAAAATTCAGTTCGGAACCGTTTCAAAACTGTACGTCGCAATCAGTGAGTGTAATACTGGAAAGCCCACTGATCAGTGATTATGAGAAGCCCTTCCAAGTCCCTTCATAGGTGATAATAGAGTACAATCTTTATAGTAGGCTCCTAATAACAGCAGTCTAATGGAAGTAGTAGTCCGTATTGGGATTAATTTTTTTTGAATATCCCCCTTACATCCTACCTCTAACAAATTTCGTTTTAATTTCATGCCCATTAGACCGATTCTAAAAAAAAGTTAATTTTGTCCAGCCCTCTAAATGCACCTTGGTCTGTTTTATGATTATTCCCAAAATCTTTCATATACATACTATAGCATTAAGATTCCATGAGTTGGACCACTTGTAAAAAAGGTTTTTTTTTTGTTTTCCAAAGAATTTTGTACTTTAACTAAATACAATATTAGAATCATATCAAAGTTTTTTTTAAGGCTCATCTAACGGCAATCCTTTTTCAGGGATATTATGCAAAATAACCAATTTTAAGATTTTAGTACGGAAATATTTCTAATTTAAATGTCAGATTGACATATTTTAATCTTCATTTGGTTTAAATATGAGGGTGGATCAATAAGTCCGTGACGTTTCAAACTTCCCTCGTTGTTATATGAAATGCAATACTGCTCCCATCAAGTACCATCTGTTAGTGGACTACTGTCAAATTTTGAGTAAGTTACGTCGTTTACTTGCGTTTAACAGCTGTTCAAAACATACAAACTCGTGCATTTTTTTTAAACGGCAAAACTGAATTTCGAGTGCTCATTAAACATTATTTTTTGCGAAAAAAAAAACCGTCAATCAAACCAAGAAAAAGCTTGATAAATACTATGGGGACTCTGCACCATCGATTTTAATGGTAAAAAAGTGGTTTACTGACTTTCATTGTGGCCCCACAAGTACAACTGACGCTGAACGTTCTGGACGGCCAATTGAGGTCAATACACCCAAAAATGTCGGAAAAATCCGCGATGTGGTGTTGGCCGATCGAAGAGTAAAGGTGCGTGAGATTGTTGATGCCATAGGTATTTCATATGGTTTTGATTTTAAATGGTCAGTTGGGTTTAAGAAAGCTGTCTGCAAGATGGATGCTGCGTTTGCTATCAATTGACAATAAACGCACTGATGCACACGTGTGTAGTCTCAATGGAAAAATTCCATGAATTGCGCTACAAATTGGTACCTCATACGCCATATGCTCCGGATTTAACCCCCAAGTAACCATTTCCTATTTCCAAACCTAGAGAAATGGCTCAGTGGAAAGAGATTTAGATACAACGGTGAAATTATTGACCACACACTACGTTGTAGTTCCCTACAAACATTTAGAAAAAAAAAATGTCACCATTATGATACGATATTGTGGCAATATCTTATTTTTATCATCAACCTGTAAATATTTTATTCATACCTGTCATTTATCATCTAAGCAATAATTCGGCGATATGAGGAAAAATGTATTTGAATTATTTCACTTTAAAAAATATTTTATGTTGCCGATTTTTCAGCACGTCTCTTCTCAACGATTCAGATTTAACAAAGTTTGTCAAATATTTTCATTTCGTGTTTCCGGCTTTAATCAGAAACACATTTTTCAAACATGTGATTAAATTATAACATTGAAGTTCGGAGCAAGCTGCAACATGTAACGGTAAGAGGTCAAAAGACCCAAGAATTGGATAAAAACTAAACTAAATTTTTCCAGAGAACCTAAAAAAAACCTAAAATTCAGAAAAAATAATAACGTTGGGAAATGATGTGAGAAGTAACCAAAATACTCAAGATACTTTCGACAATGACAGGTACAAATATGAAGATATAACACAGTCCACCACGAAAAAATATAACCATATACGGACACCAGTACGTAATAAAAGACCGAAAAAAACGACCCGAATATCCCAGTTTTGCCGAAAGTCATGCACTTTTTTTATGGGCCCCCAAAGATTTGGGGCCTCGGTGTCATTTTTGCAAAAAAGTGATCATTCTCTCAGGCTCATATCTTGCAACCCGTTCGGAATTTTTACTCTCTAAGGGAAAGTTGTAGCTCTTATCATAAAGAACAAAAATTGTGAACATATAAAATCAAAAAAACTTCATCTTCAAAGTCAAAATCGCAAAAAATTTAAAAAATTAGATTTTTTTTACCTTTTTTTCCCCTGTTCAGGTGCATAGGTAGCAAACCGTTCAAAACTCAAGGAAATAATAAACTAAAAAAATGTACCTAAGATCTCAATAAACAACATTCTAGAACATATGAACTTCCAAGGAATGATTCTTAACACCGTTTAGGTAGCTTTCAGGTAGCCGCAAAAGTGAAAAATATCCCAAAATTTTTTTAATTTCATTTGGGTTTTCTTTACTTTAACTTTGAGATACTATGCTATCTACTACAAAAATAATAAAAATAATAATCGTATTATGTGTATATTGATGATGGCCCTGGACTTGCATTTTGACCTTGAAGATGAAGTTTTTTGATTTTATATGTTCACAAGTTTTATTCCTTATGACAAGAGCTACAACTTTCCCTCAGAGATTCCGAATTCCGAACAGTTTGCAAGATGTGAGCCTGACAAAATGATCACTTTTTTTACAAAAATGACACCGAGGCCCCAAATCTGTGGGAGCCCATAAAAAAAATTTATATAACTTTGGGCAAAACTGGGCGACACGGGTCTTTTTTTTTGGTCTTTATCACGTAGAAAATTACACACACTTTTATTTTTCACCTAAACATAATATATTTGCATTTTAACGTAATTAGAATTGTGTCGTCCAATAAACCACATGTTTGTGCATTGGTAATCCGCCCTGTTAGTACTATCTTCCGTTTCGCACTGAACTGGAGAAGGTTATTTTTTCATACTCTTCTCTGCATGCTTACGAGGTTGAATTTAGTTTCGGGATTAGAGAACAAAAACCAATATTAATCATCGGAAATCACTTTATTGTTTTTCACAATATTTTTCATGAAGATTTATACACTTTTGCATGCGTTTGAACCAATTGTCGAAACACTTTTGCCACTCTGATTGAGGTATCTCCAAAACATGCATTCTGAATGCAGCAACCGCTTCTTCAGGTGTCGAAAAACTTTGACCTCTCAGTTAGTTTTTTCCGTACGGGAATAAAAAGAAGTCATTCGGTGCCAAGTCAGGACTATACGGCGGATAACCCATCAAAACGATGTTTTGGGTGCTTAAAATGCAGTTGTTTCAGCCGATGTGTGAGAGCTCGCATTGTCGTGGTAAAGAGTGATCCGTCTTCGGCAGTTCGTTTTCCTGATTTCTTGGAAGACGACCGGCACACAAATGGTTGTGTACCACTCAGAATTCACTGTTCTGCGTTGTTCTAGTAGTTCGGTTGCGACATGTCCGGTTTTTCAAAAAAAAAGGCGACCATTTGCTTGGAAGTGCTTCGGGCGCGAACAACTTTTGTTGTATTTGGCTCATCTTGAAACACCCATACAGTTGACAGCTGGTTACTTTCGGGCTCATACGCGTAAATCCAGGATTCATCACCAGACACGATGTCATAGACGTGTTTCGAAGCACCGCGATCGTATTTTTGGAGCAGTTGTTTCGACCAATCGACACGAGTTTTTTTGAGCGATTGACAAATTGTGTGGGATCTAACGCGAACAAATTTTTTGAACAGTTAAATGTTTATGCAATATTGAATGTATGCTGGGCCCACCAATGCCTAAGGTTGTCAGAATCTCACGATAGGTCACTTGACGATCTTGCAAAATCAGTTCGCGCACAAAATCAGTTCGCACCTTCAGCAAATTCGTCTTAGAGTGAACTACGACCACGATTGAATTCACCATACCATCGATAAACACTGGTCCTTGACGGAGCTTCATCGCCAAAAACAGAATTAAGTTCATCCATTCACTGTTGCTGACTTAATCCACGTTGAAAGTTGTAAAAAATAATCGCACGAAAATGTTCACGATTTAATTCCATTTTTGGGCCGAGATGCATCTTTTAAGTTACTGTAAACAACACAAATAGCTCTCGTATGTCAAAACGTTCTGAGTGAGCATAACCTCAAAAATTTCCAACTTTACGATAGAGCTGTCAGTTGCTAGATTGCAACACTAGGGTTGCCAAATCCCGAAACATAAAATTCAACCCTCTATAACAATAATACTACATATATACAACTGGATATATAGTTTTTGTGACTGATGTGAATTGGTATTTTATTTGTTTCGTATATAAGTTTAACAAATTCAGTAGTTACAATTATTTCGTTGGTTCAGTATGTCAGTGTAAAAACTGAACAGAAAATCTACCATATATCTAATTTTTTAACTGTAGTTGTTTTATTTATATATATATTTAAATTTAAAATATGTTTTATACCATTGCAAAGAAAATAATAGAAACAAGTGAACATCATTCTATAACCCAACTACATAAACGATCTCGAATATTTGTTTGTGAGGAACTACCTGCAGTGTGCATATACATTAGAGTGGCATTTTTTCCCTTACTTTTGAAATTCAAGGATTGCCGGGCCGCATATTATGCCACTTGATGAAAAAATGTTATGCTATAAATTTGGGGAAAATTGCACAATGTTAACACGTCGCGCCCGAAGGTCAAAGTTCAAAAATTTTGAAATTATGTTTTTCTAAGTGACAGATTGTTGCAATATACTTATTTTTCGGCAGATTTTTGCGAAACTTGGTGGGTTTGCAACACAGAAGTTACTTTGTATCTGGTAAAAATTTAGGCAACATGGGGCAACGTTAACACGTAGCGCCTTTAGGTCAAAGTTTTTTTTTTTTTTATTTTTTTTTTATTTTTTTTTTATTTTTACCAGATAAACAACAAGTTCATAGTTACAATTCTACGAAGTTTGTGGTAAAAATCTGGTAAAAAATGAGTATGTTGCTCGAAGCTGACTATTGGAAATACATAATTCATCAATTTTTGAACTTTGACCTTGAGGAGGTAAGTGTTAACGTCGCCCAATTTTGTCCTAATTTTTACCAGATTAAGAGGAACTTCACTTTTACATTTGTACCGAGTTTCATAAAAATCCGAATAAAAATTAGTATGTTTCTGCAAGTTGTCTATTGGAAATAGATAAATTAAAAATGTTTCAACTTTGACCTAAAGGCGCTACGTGTTAACGTTGCCCCATGTTGCCTAAATTTTTACCAGATACAAAGTAACTTCTGTGTTGCAAACCCACCAAGTTTCGCAAAAATCTGCCGAAAAATAAGTATATTGCAACAATCTGTCACTTAGAAAAACATAATTTCAAAATTTTTGAACTTTGACCTTCGGGCGCGACGTGTTAACATTGTCCAATTTTCCCCAAATTTATAGCATAACATTTTTTCATCAAGTGGCATAATATGCGGCCCGGCAATCCTTGAGTAGAAAGAAAAAAAAATTTTCATACAAAAAAATGCCACTCTATTATACATAGATAAATACTTATAAAATATAACTGATGACATCTACTGGAGAATATGTTTTTAGTCTCGTATATTTCGTACAATATGTTTGTAACAATATCCTGTAAACATTTTGTATGTTCAATGTACATTAGGGTGTCCCGTCATTTTTTTTTCAGATTTTTCGGAAGAGGCAAATTTTATTCGTAAATTTTGGATACATTTTGTTAATAACGCTTTATAACTTTAAAAATTTGTACACAAATTTACAAAACTAATGATGCACTTTAAAAGACGCATAAGCTCCAAACAAATTTGGAAAACATTTAAATTTGCAGTTACTGTTCTAGAGTTATACCATTTTAAACCTTTTTACCCATTGGATGTAACTAATAATATTAGAATCTGTTTGGAGTTTTGAAAAATCTCCAGTGGCTGCATATTGCAGGAACCGTATATATGCATCCCAATCAGTGAGTGAAAACTGGAAAGCGCAAAGCTCAGTGATTGTGAGAAGTTCTCCCCAGTCCTTTCATGGGATGTAATGGGAAACCATTTATTTATTTTGTATATATGCATTGTTTTCATGAACTGAATATCTTTTTTCAACAAACAAAGCCACATTTGAGTGAGAAAATTATATTTTAGAGCCAATATTGTGCCTCCAACTATACTATTGAAAAGCAAACACAATGTGTTTGTACACAAGTATAGTATATTTGCGACAAGCTACAATAATAAGTGTTAAAAATAAGTTGTTTAATTTTTTTCATTTAGACCGCATGGTGCGATGAGAAACTTCGTTCCAAAAATAGTTTAAAAATTACATTAACTCGTATTTGAAAATAGAAATCATAGTTATTAATTCTAAAATTTAATTAGTATTCGAAAATCATATTATTTGTTACCACTATTTTTAACGATGGTAACACAAATTGAGTAACAACCGGTTAACCGTCGTCAAATAACCGGTTTTCGGTTTATTCGAGAATTACGTTTTTTTATCAAATCGAAACACGGTTAATAACAAACAATACCGAGTAGACGGTTCTCACAGTTTGGGGCACTCTAAATGTGATCTCATGGAAAAAAAAGGAGAGGTATTAAAATGGTTCATTCAAAAATGCATAAGGTATATAAAACACATGTACTGAGCACGAAAAAATATATTTTTACATTTTTATAGTAATTTATTTTTGGACTCTGTGCAAAATCTTTAGTTGTAGTGGTGCAAAAAAATTTAGCAAGCCCAAACAATAATCAGGCAGCAATATGTTTTCTTGTGTTTGTTTTCCCAAAGAAAATGAATTACCGTTTCTTAGTAATATCTCACACTAAACATAAAAATTAATTACATTTATTTATAGTTTTTGAATAATATACAACTTTATTTTAAAGGGTTGCCACATTTTTTCTAGAATTTTCAACTTTTTTTGGGCAACCCTAGATATTTTTATATTGTATTGTTTTTTTTTTCCAAAGTACATAAGTAAGTACGTAATGACAAATATCTACATCAGTTTTCTGTGTGAACTCATAAAAGCTTTAAAGTAGACTAAAAAAGCCGTTAATATTTTTTAATTTTCCTAGAAAAATTGAGCTGACCATTTAAAAAGTGTTTAGCAAAACCGGTTAGATGAAGTTACACAAAAGCTTTCATTTGGCAGTCAGTACAAATTCAAAAACTTTTAAATCATCTTCGATGAACTTTAAAGTTTTCTGTAGCAAAATTGCGAAGAAAATTTTTTTGTTTAAAGCTTTTTATTTACGGTCACCAAAAATTTGTAAAGCTTTGTACACTTTTTAGAACGGTTTCTGTTTGAACTTTAAAAGAAGCTTTTGCGTCACTAAGGTTGAATTTCACAAACGTCGTTTAAAAGCTCTATTTAAAATTTCAAAGAAAATATTCGTATTGAATGACAAGCATCGGACACTTGGAGTGTATTTAAAGGAGAGTGTTTATCAGTAAATCAGGGGCTAAAGCACAGAAAGGTGCACAACACAAAATCTTTCTAGAATCTTCACAGGATAGACAAACTAATGCTGAGTTTCAAAGTTAGATATTCTCCATTTAAATATAATCTAAATGCCCGATGTGGCTGCATACATGTTGGCTGTTCTTGGCGGTTTGGAAAACCCCACAAATGCTGATATCGAAAAGATCCTCAGCTCCGTTGGTGTTGAAGCCGACAAAGAGCGCTTGACCAAGGTTTTCAAAGAGTGTACTGACATGAACGTTGAGGAATTGATCACCTCCGGTCGCGACAAGTTATCCTCTATGCCCTTTGGTGGTGGTGCCGCTGTTGGTGCCAGCTAAGAAGCTAAGAAAGAAGAGAAGAAGGAAGAATCCGAGTATGAAGATGACGATATGGACTTCGCTCTATACGACTAAGGTCTCAATAACAGCCACCATCAAATATAGCCATTTAAATGCTATTTAATATGAAAATTTTCTGTGAGCCTTTAAATTGGGCTTCTGAATAAAGAGTGTGAAACCCGCCCTAACTCTTTACAAAATATTAGTCAAAAACTTGATTTCCATGCGCTGGATGAAAATACCGTGTAGTTACTGTACTTGCTTATGTGAAGTAGAATATCCGGCAAAGTTCTTGTGAATCGGGGTCTATGTAGCCAATTCTTTTCTGTGTGCAAATTAAGGGTGAGTTAAAAGCTCAGAGAAAATGTTCCTATTAAATGCCATACATCGGACATTTAAATTTAATTTAAGTGCAAAACGCACAACTGTGAAACTGGTCTTAAACCGACTTAAACCAATGTCCCAGATAAATCCTGAAAGCTTAAAAAATGGCCTCCCGTTACATCCCATGAACGGAATGGGGAGAGCTCCTCACAATCAGTGAACTGTGCGCCTTCTAGATTTTTACACTCACTGCTTGAGGCCTACAGACTTACACCAGTTTCGATCGGTATTTTTAGAAGCTTTTTCATGACTAAGTACTAGATATCTGCACAGACGTCTTGAACGGTCTTTCAAGACATTTGCTTTATTTCAAGACATGTACTGTAGCGAAGTTGCGTCAAGCAAATATTTCAGTGTTGTGGGAAAAAACATTCGTGTATGTATGTGAAGCTCTAGAGCACAAAAAAATCCAATGAGTGTTCGAACTCACGGGCGATGTGTTAACACCTTGTTGCTACACGGTACCTGTTCGATTTCTATGAACACATTCGTAAATGTTACATTGGAAAATAAAAAACAGCGTTCAATCATATGATGACGTTTCATTTAAATAATATTAATACATAAAATTATTTAAAGACCCAATGCAAGAACATGTGTCATTATTTTCTTGCTCAATACTTTTTGTTTTATTCCCACAAAAGTCAAAGAATGCAAAGCAACAGACACTTGTACATCATACATACATTGTTATATTCGTACGATATAACCGAAGATCAACATAAAATACTTTTTTAATATTACTCCAAATTAATACTCCAAATTAAAACACTTCAATCTCGGCTCGCCGATATCGGATCGCCTTAATTTTTGGCCTACACTCTTCGTCGAAACCCGCACTAGCTTTTTAATCCAAAAATTAATAAAATCGGCTATGAATTTCCGGAGAAAACCGCATGGGAAAATTATATGAAAATCGCCCAATAATCACTTTCAATACCGACTGCCAAGCACCGAACAGACAAACGATGATAAGACAAAACCGAAGATCAACATAAAACACTTTTTTAATATTACTCCAAATTAAAACACTGCAATCTCGGCTCGCCGATATCGGATCGAACTCTCCGTCGAAACCCGCACTAGCTTTTTAATCCAAAAATTAATAAAATCGGCTATGAATTTCCGGAGAAAATTGCGTGGGAAAATTATATGAAAATCGCCCAATAATCACTTTCAATACCGACTGCCAAGCAACGAACAAACAAACGATGATTTACTCTTACAAACCTAACACTTGCGTATGTATTAAATCTATAGTTTACCGCCCTAGAGGCGCGCGTATAGATGTTAACACATCAAAAGATAATACTACTACTTCGCTTCGCATCGTACAGTATTGTTGTGTACATACACATACACGCATACACAAATACTTTCTGTTTCTGTACAGGGGTACGATATGTCATTAAAATTAAAAGTGAACTAATCGAAAGTTTACTTCAAAAACTGTTATCCCTTTGCATCTAATGAAGGGATTGCTGAGGGCTTCTCACAACCAGTGAGCTATGCGCGTTCTAGTGTTACACTCACTGATTGTGACCCTCAGTTTAAACCGGTTCCGAACGGAACTTTTGCGGTGTAACCACCGTTCAACGAAATGTAGGGATGGTCAAAGTAGGGATCGAACCCACGTACTCATGTACAAAAGCCGCACACACTACCATTGCAACACCGACTACCACAATGTTACTTAAATTTAGGCAAACAATTGTTGTAGATTAACAAAATGTGTCCACAGAATTGGCTGCATGTGTAAAATTTAGCACCATCTTTCAATATATATTGCAAGAATTTACATACTTATATGCCAAAAGTTGTTATAAGATGCGTTGGTTTGCAATGGATTCTTTTGTATTTTTGTAGTTTGTGTTTTTTTTTTTGCTACAATGTTGTTGGATTTGACTAAAATAAAACAAACAAAAAAGTAATAATTTTGACACACCCAGCTATATAACCCGGAAAGTAAATTTACACAATATTATTATTTTTTTATTGATTTTCTCAATTTATAGCTTTTGCAGTTTCAACCGGAACACAGAAGACAACAATGAATTTTATGGAACTACTTGCAGGTATTGCCATCATAGTGGTATATAATTGTTTGCACATTATATGCATGTAAAATGCATGTGGTTGTAAAATATCGCCATTGGTTTTGCTGCAGCTCATCAAAACTGATTTTTATCGCCTCCAATAAATCATAGCTCTGAATCTAAGCTACAGATTCAATTTCACTGCCATATTTCCTAAACCGCTAGAAATGTGGCATTAATGTCTTAAGTATTCATATAGGTTTTTGAAACGTTGACAACTCTTTCAAAGGCAGAAAGGAAAGAAATATATTTCTCTGTATTTGGTCAATTATTCTCGACTAATTATTCCAGCTTAAGGTCTCTCCAGATTTCATACAACTTTTTGGTTTTTTCGATATTTCGATTTCCTTTGGAAATCTTCTTCAGGAAAGTTTTTATATTAATTATAACAAACAAACATCAATACAAATTAAAATGAAAATTTTTGACAAATTGTGAAAAGTAATACTATTTATACATATTATAATACAGTATAGTTTACAGAAAGTAGAAATATTAATTGAACAAAATTTTAAAATATTTTAAGACATTTGTGTTAATTTATACTATTATTAACCTATTTGCTTTTGTTAATTAAGATTCTACCATTTTTAGTGAAGCTATATGTATCTACTTTTTTATTAAAATGCGAAAACTGATAAAAAATTACCAAAATTTAAACAAGTTAAAAATTACCTAATAATCACTATAACCAAAAGAAATGGAGAAAACTCTGTTAAAAACCGCCAAATTCGCGAAAATCCGGAAAACATTGCCAACCCCATTATGACAACGATTTCCAACATTAATTAAAAATCGCCAAAGCTCTAAAATTTCCTAAATTGTTAAAAATAAAACCGCGAGACCGCAAAAATTCGCGGCCTTTGTTTTAATTTCCCGTATTATTAACATTTTTATTTAATAAACATCTATAATTTTGAGCTAAGTTATCTGTGTCTACTTTAAAATTTATTCTTTTTTCAAATAGAACATTATTAATCTGTAACATTTCTAACATATATCTACGTTTTTTATTATTCTCTGTGTTTAGAATAGATGTATTTTCCAAATCTGGATAGTGATTGAAATCTCTACAGTGAGTTGATAACGCTGTTTTCGTAGTTGAATTATAATTCCTATACTTTTGGTCATGTCTATGTCCTGCTATTCTCGTTTTTTAATTTAGTCCCTGTTGTTCCTACATATACTTTCTCACATTGTTGAATATCATTACCACCACATGGTATTTTATATACTAAATTTGACATATCTGATTTTTTTATTCTATCTTTAGTTTTTGTAAATAATCTACCAACATTATTATTTATCTTATGCGCCATTTTATATTTCCCTTTGTTATATATGTTTGAGTTTTCTATCCTTTCCGAAAACCCAGGTACATAAGTTAATGATTTATAAACTTTCGGTTCTATAATTTCATCCCCATTGCGGGAATTTCTAATATTGTATTGTCTTATTAATTTGCAAATGAGTTTATTAGGAAAACTATTATATATTAATATATTTCTAATTATTTCTTTATTTTTCTTATGGAATATATTATCACTTATTTTTAATACTCTATCTATTAGATTTTTGGCTGTGTTAATAATAATTCTTTTCGGGTGTTTTGAAAAATAATTTATAATTCTGCCTGAGGAAGTTGGTTTTTGATACCAATCTGTTAATAATTTATTTCCTTTCCTTATCACCAATGTGTCCAAATATGATATTGAAGAATTCACTTCTTTTTCAATAGTAAACTTGATGCTTTGATCAAATGAGTTTAGAGTTGTTAATAAAATGTCAATCTCATTCTCTTTCACTATACAGAATAAGTCATCTACATATTTTATTATTATTTTAGGTTTTACTGTCAATTTTTCCAAACATGTATCTAATAGGTTTTCCTTTACGATATCTGCTATTATTGGAGATGCCGGAGAACCCATAGGAAGTCCTTTTAGTTGTGTATATATTTTTTCATCATATTGAAAATATCTATTATCAACAATGCAGAATTTTATAATTTGCATGAATAAATTTGCATTCATATTTGTTAACTCTGAAATCTTGTTCCAATTTTCTTCTATAATTGTAATGGCCAAATCAACTGCAATAACGACACAACATCAAGTGATATTAATTTTTCATTATTTTCAATCGAAAGACCCTTTAATTTATCTTTAAATTGTATCGAATTTGGCGGTTTTTAACAGAGTTTTCTCCATTTCTTTTGGTTATAGTGATTATTAGGTAATTTTTAACTTGTTTAAATTTTGGTAATTTTTCGCTAATTTTCGCAATTTTTTATCAGTTTTCGCATTTTAATAAGAAAGTAGATACATATAACTTCACTAAAAATGGTAGAATCTTAATTAATAAAAGCAAATAGGTTAATAATAGGATAAATTAACACAAATGTCTTAAACTATTTTAAAATTTTGTTCAATTAATATTTCTACTTTCTGTAAACTATACTTTATTATAATATGTATAAATAGTATTACTTTTCACAATTTGTCAAAAATTTTCATTTTAATTTGTATTGATGGTTGTTTGTTATAATTAATATAAAAACTTTCCTGAAGAAGATTTCCAAAGGAAATCGAAATATCGATAACACCAAAAAGTTGTATGAAATCTGGAGAGACCTTAAGCTGGAATAATTAGTCGAGAATAATTAATAAAGTAAAGGTCGACGAATTAGATACAAATTGTATTTGGTCAATATATAATTAGGGTGGAGTGACTATAATACTTTTTTAATTTAATTTTTTTTTTAATTTCTAATATCGCGGAAAAGTTGCCTATTGAGACGTATACTGACTATGTAAAATTTGCGTTCAGGAAAAAAATTTATTCTGACCCCCCCAACGACGTTGAAATTTGCCAAAAACGTCTAACATTAAAATTTTCCGGATACTTTGAGACTTATTATAACATTATTATTTTAATTTCGAATAGCACGGAAAGTTGCGCATTGTGACCTATAATGACCATGAAAAATTTGGGTTCTGTCAAGCAATAACTTCTGCCCCCCTCCATCGACCTTGAAATTTACCGAAAACATCTAATATTACAACTTTCGGGATATTTTGGAAATTATTAATTATTTAAGTTATAATAGCGCGGAAAAGTTGTACATTGTGACCTATAATGACTGACCATGTAAAAGTTGTGTTCCCCCCGGCCGTAATCTTTCCTTAAATGACTACTCATTGAATACAATACAGCAGTTTTATATTTTCCTACAAGTTCCATATACTCTACACTGTACAACAAAACAATTTGAGTGTAAGGTACTTACAAAAGAACAAAGTTTGCTATGGAACAAAGTTTGCCTTGGTATTGAAGTACGGCATTTTCGCTCTTGAATCCATTATCGCCCCTATGAAGCCATCTCTTGCCTCAGCTCCACACACTGAAGCAGAAGATTCAGTGACAAGCTTCTCAGTGCGCTCAACCACCAACAGTACTGCTGGAAACCGTACTTTGGAGTTTCCATACAAATACCAATTCCATACAATTTCCAAATGAATTTTTGCAAATTAGTATTGGGAAGTTTGCCAGTGACTGGTGGCTCAGTAAATTGACAGTGTTGCCATTTAATCAGGTCTATATAGTGCGTAGCTTTTAATTCAGAAGGGGCATGTGAAACACTCTGATTGTATCTGCTGTTGCAGCTGCTGCAGATTCACTCCTTGCTTTCATGATACGTCAAAGACCAATTTGCCTGACGTGTGGCCTTTTGTCTGCTAGCATGCCAAGAATAATATTTTCAGAATGCCAATGGAATTCATTTCGTTGAATAACTGGATTAATTACATTTTTCAATTATTCCTACAGGTAACGTGACAGACTAATGGTGCACCATAAGTGGTGAGCTCCGTTTTCACTTAAAGGTTTGTATTTTTTGTGGAACTAAATAGATAAATATACATAAGTGACTAGAGTTTCCAATTCGTCTCTTGGGGTTTTCAGTGTTTATGTACAACCGAAGAAGGTGGTTTGCCGTTGTAACCCACCTTGAATGCGATATCCTTCCGGAATCCCGCCTAGCCAGATTTATTGAACAGTTACCACTAGCCATTTGGTACCTGTATTTGTGGTCGGTACTTAGGTATTTGATAATGCGTTCATGAATTTCAGGCAAATTGGCATCAATTGATTTGAACACAATAACAGATAACTTCTCAAACAATTCTAACTTCTCGCCGATTGGTTCATAAAACCCACGAGGCCCAGTAGTTTGCTCATCTAATTGATGCAGTAGATGACGAAGTGGAAAATCATGTCCATGAAGCGCCTGCAAAAATATTATTCAAGAATTCTGATAACTCCCCCTTTGTCACGGGTATTAAAATTTTTCTGATCACACCCAATCAATTCCAGATTTTCACTGTCAATTGAATGTTCTGTTAGAAACTCTGTAATACTTTTCGGGATCACCTCTGCTGTACCACTTGGTCATGTAGCGCGTCCAATATATTGCCCGCCTGGTCCTTGAACCAATGATACATGCTCTTCTACAATTGTTTGACGATAGTTCTTCGTGCCCTTCTCAACTTGGAGCAGTGTTTTATCTTTATGCCCATCGAAGTAGAGCCCAGTCCCAGTTAGCTACTTAGCAGAAAGTACATCGAGTCCGTCATCCTGAAGATTGGACCGGTTTTCCTGGAGTTCTCTTCTAACTTTTCTCCGATCAATAACTTTTGACTTGTCCTCAGTTGTAACTACACCAATATCCTGCAAAACCGCAGAAGCAATTTCTGCAGTATATGACCATGCACTGTTTTGTTATTGCGTATGGTTTGTCTCTTTTTGCGTTGTATGAACTATTCAAATATTATTGTTTTCTTTCGAATGAATGTATTTGAATTTTTCAAATAGTTGTGATATTCGCAAAAGCAAACAAGCAGCGTGAAATATTCCTTTGGCTGCGATCACACAATCGTTTGTTTTCTGTTATGTGTTGCAAATAGAATACTCGGTGTTTAAATTTCGAAACGTTTTGCAACGAGAGTAGCTTGATGCTGATGTCTAATAGTCACAAACAGTCCAGCACACCTGACAAAGCAAGACCGCAACGTTTCATTAGGAATTCACACAGACGGATAATAGACAAACATGGTGCGGTAATTGTTGCCATTTTCAAAATCGAAATAGCCAAATCAAGTATCAATAAATTCGAGTTACGTACATCATCCTTTTAAATTTTTTTGCCAGAACCCAAATTTTACATAGACATTATGGGCCACAATAGGAATCGCTTCCGCACTATTACAAATTAAAATAAAAAAATAAATTGTTTCACTCCACCCTACTATATATATGTCATGTGGTCGTCTGGCGTTGAGGTGTAGCCCACAATATTATTTATAACTTTGCAAAAGGTAAGTACGCGGTTGTTATTTATATATCGGGTCCAGCTGTAAAAAAATAATCATTTATCATTGGAAACGGCTTTATTGTTTTTCAAAATATTCTCATATTTTCAATATATTTTGCATGCACTCAAACCAATTTTCGAAGCACTTTTTCCACTCCGTTTGAGACATTTCGAAAACATGGGGTTTGAACATTTCAACAGCTGCTTCGGGCTTCGAAAAACGTTGACCACGCAGAAAAAAGAAGTAATTGTCTGCCAAGTCGACATGTTGAGTGCTCCAATAGCCCATTCGTTCGGCTGTTATGTGAGAGCTCGCACTGTTCTGATGCAAAATGCTCCGTCTGCTCTTGTTGGTTTTCCATATTTCTGCGAACACTGTTGGCAAACGGATGGTTGAATATCATTCATAATTGACTGCCCTACTTGCCACTAAAGGCACAGTGGCCATATGACCGGTTATACTGAAGAAAACTCGATCATTTGATTTGATGTGATTCTTCCACGAACGACTTTTGTTGGATTTAGCTCGTCTTGAAAGCCCCAAGCGGTCGATTGCTATCTTGTTCCGAGCTCATATGTATAGATCCATGATTCCTCACCTATGACGATATTATACACTGCATTTGACTTACCGTGGATGTAACTTTTCAACATTTCTTTGCTTCAATCGAGACGAGCCTTTTTTTGAGCGTTCGTCAAATTTTGTGAGATCCACGGAGAACAAATATTTTCAGGGTCAAATAAACATTCAATATCGTACTGGTACCTGCCATACTAATGCCCAAGAATGCCTAAATCTCATGGTATATGACACGTAGGTCTGGCTTTATCACTTCACGCACAGCATCGATGGTTTCCGGCAAAACGACCGAAGTTGGGCGACCTTCGCGAAATTTATCCTGGAGCGCACGACGTCCGAGGCTGAACTCCTTGTATCAGCGATTTAAAGTGGCTCTTGAGGGTGTTTCATCACCAAAGGTTTAAACAAGTTGATTGAGACACTCTTTTTACGGTAATCCATGCCGAAAATTGTAAAAAATAAACGCATACAAATTTTAACGGGTTAATTCCATTATTTGACCGAGATAAACTTTTCAACACACTGTAAATACAACAATTAGTGCTAGTAAGTTAAAACGTTCTATGTATGTTTATGCTAAAAGACTTCAAACTTTCCTATGGAAGTTCCTTCTCATCTGGCAACACTACTACTGCCAGGACCCGAAATATAAATAGTAACCTCGTACTAACTACAGTACCTAGAAAACATAGAAAAATATACATAAAAGCACAATCGAAAAATTAAAAATTTATTAGAGAAATTGGTAAACAAAGTAGTGCAAAATGTGATGTTTTTTTTGGAATAAAGTTCCTTATCGCACTTTGCAGGACGGGGGCTAAATGAAAATATTTTAAACAACTTTTTTTTAACTATTTTATCACAACCCACTATTACCAACTATATTGGACACTTTTGGTTTAGTTTAATGTTAAGTTTTCTTGGTGGAGCCTGTTTATTACATATTGTAGTTTTGAACCCAATAAAAAGTAGATTTAGAAAAGCCAAAGAGCAAGACTGGCAAATCCACGAAATACTACCCTGAGCATAGAATTACATTTGGCAGCACACTTACTCTTACGTTTGGTTGGGTTTGTGTCTAGACTAACATATGGTGAGAAATTTCCTGTTTAATGAGAAGTTTTCTAGGTGGAGCCTGCTTATTACATATTGTAGTTTTGAACCGAATAAAAAGTAAATTTAGTAAAGCCAAAGTGAAAGAAGTTTGGTTGGTTGACACTTAGGCTAAAGAAGCCCATTGTGATACCTGCAACTATTGACTAGTCGTCCAGCCAATTTGCCCTTTCAATAAATTTGTCCATAAGACCGAAGTTTAAAAAAATATCATTTTCTTAAATAAGTGCGTTTTCTTAAAAAAAGGAAATTTTCTCCAAAAAAATACCTTTCATACCTTATCTTAAAGAAGTACCTTTACTTAAAATAAAATTACAGCAGACAGTTGTCCGAGGCCTTCGGCCACGGACTGTCCCTGCAGGCTGTGTCAGAGACACGGCCATTAAGTTTAACGTAGACTACGCCATCCGATAAGACAGAAAACATATATAACAATAAATTCATTTGCTTATATTATTTATCATTTATATAGAAATAAGGCTATAAATGATAAGGCTTTGCGACCCCATAAAGTAAATATATTCTTGATCCTTATAACAACCGGAGTCGATATAGCCATGTCCGTCTGTCCGTCTGTTGAAAACATTCTCACGACTTCAATCGGCGATAACGCGGTTTGGTTTTTGGCCAGAATGTTCCACGTATTCCTGAGCAGTTTGGTATTGAAAATCAGCGAAATTGGTCCACTGGAAAAAACGTAAAAAAACTCATAAAATTTTCACATTAATTTTTGTAGTTTTATACTAAACTATTCCTTTTGCCGTGTGGTGAATTTCCATGTTGAAAATCTTTGTTGTTCTTTATAATAGGTAAGTACTTTAGAATGTTTAGATGTACTTTCATGTGTTCATACATTTATATGAATTTTGTCACACTTTATAAGGTCGCTGTGGCCTGATGGGTAAAGGGTTGCGCGTTGGAGTCTGAGGGTTGTTGGTTCTACTCTGGTCCTAGCTTGTTTTTTTTTTTTTAACAGTTCTTCAAAAAATGCTTTTTTATTTTTAAAAAATGCTTTGCAGCTTGTTTTTTTTTTAACAGTTCTTCAAAAAATGCTTTTTTATTTTAAAAAAATGCTTTTTTATTTTACTTGCGGACAAGTAACTTATTTTTATTTTTTTTCAAGAAGTAAATTTTCTTAAAAGAAAGTACATTTCTTAAGTACATTTCAAAGTACATTAAGTAAATTTCAAAGTACATTTCTTAAGTACGTTTCTTAAGTACATTTCATTAAGTACATTTCTTAAGTACATTTCTTAAGTACATTTCTTTTTTAAGTACATTTCTTAAGTACATTTCTTCTTAAGTACATTTCTTAAGTACATTTCTTCTTAAGTACATTTCTTCTGAAGTACTTAAGAAATGTACATTTCTTAAGAACATTTCTTAAGTACATACATTTCGAAGTACATTTCAAAGTACATTAAGTACATTTCAAAGTACATTTCAAAGTACAGTTTCTTAAGTACATTTTCAATGTGAGCATTTGAGCATTGTGAGCAATGCATTTGTGAGCATTTGTGAGCATCCTGCATTTGTGAACAAGTAATTGCATTTGTGAACAAGTAACTTATTTTTATTTTTTTTTTAAAAGTACATTTTCTTAAAAAAGGTCCTTTTTAAAATCTAATATTTTGCTGGTTAACACTAAGGTGGAGGGTATCAAAGATTCGGCACAGCCGAATTTAACACTTTTACTTTTTTTTTTTTATATTCCGAAAAAATAAAGTGTTGCTACCCCCAAATACTTTGGACATAAGAAAACCCTGCCTTTTACTCAGAGTTCCTTCTTGAACATAAAAATAAGCATATGTGGCAAAGAAAAATAGCACTGTGCACCAAGACTCACAAATACAGGATAACCAGTCGAGGAAACCAGAAATAATAGAGTAATTGTAAGCGGAAGACCAATAGGTGGCCTGTAGCTCTATCGCAAATATGTCTGATGTATCCGCAAGTATTGCTTTCGTGATTTGGACAGCAATAAAATACCGAGTGGAACACATCAAAGCATTATCGTCGCAGACATTTTTTTGGAAGAACTGGGATTTGAGCTTTTGGAAGATGAAAAGCGGCAGCGTAAGACACGGCCATATGGTACTGACGCCCGGAAGCTACATCACCCGCAACAAAAGAAAAATACAAAGAGAGGCCGTTGTCACTTCTGTGAAAATAAGTCGAACTGTACCAAACGTAATACACAATGTATAAATTGTAGCTTCTTTGTGTGCAAAAATCATTCCCATGCAGAAATTGTAGTAATACTTGCAACAAAAGGTAATAAAAAATTTTACTGGGCAAAATTTGCCAAAAATACAAGACGCGTTACTTTTTTTCTTTACACGTTGAGGGTTAAAAAATAACCTTTTCTGACAAGAGTACCACTTCTTTAAAAGTACCTGTTCTTAAAATAGTACTTTTTTGTAAAAAAAATTCATACTCTTAGGCCTTTTTGTACAAAAAGTAAATTAAAAATGGTACCTTTTCTTAAAAAAAACATTAAGTTTTAGATCTTTTCGGGAAAATATAATTCAAATTCTTACCAAAAGGACCAAAAAAAAATTTTTTTTTTAAAAAATACATTCAATAAATAAAAAATTTCTTAAAAAATGTTTATCATTTTACAAAAAGTATCTTTTCTTAAAGATCCATTTAAATTATAGTATTTTTTAACAGGCACCTTAGGCGTGTTGGATGTAACTAGTACATAATCTATAGCGAAAGGAACTTCGTTCCAACCGGGTGTCCCCTGACACCACATGTAATTTTTATTTCACAATATTGATTTGTATTCTTTAAATTTTATTATAGTTTTTCAATGTAGACATAAATTTTCAATACCGAATAGATTTAAAATTTTAGGATAGATAAAGATGCCCATGAAATTGTTTGGCTGTACGATACGAGTATAATCGATCTACGGAATTGAAGATGATAATAAAGTGCTTTGGATGCACACTGTCAAATCATATTTACAATCTTCCGCTTAACGTTGAAATAACCATTCCTTTTATTTGCGTTTTGAGTTTATGGTTGACAAAATCACTGGGTTGTGGTTTCTTTTAATAATACAAATCACTGCCGACATTAAAATTAGACTTATACTTGATTACAATTTTTGTGAATATTACTACTACAATGACGCATACAAATGAATTAAACGCAAGTATTTTTAAAATATATTCATTCACTTGGAATTGGATTTGTCACATGGCTGATTGAATCATCTGACAGATATCTGGAGAATCCATTAACCTATTCAGGTTATATACAAAAAAAAAACACAAAGTCATTAGCAACAAACAGGCTATAAGTGATTAGGGTAATTTATGTGACACATTTCTCCGAAGATCATAGAATATTATTGGCAACCTGTTGTTCCCAATTTTAACACACACGCACTTATCTGAGTGTTTATTTCTAAAAAGGCGAACCCACAAATCATTCACAATATATTATTATCAATATACGAAAATTAATTACCTTCATAAGTTATTGATTATCCTATTTCATTCATAAGCCGATTAAGAAATGTTGTTATTCATACGTAAAATTGTATTTAATAAATTTGTCTTTTACTCAATTGATTGTGTATGATGAAATATTAACAACTTTCGAGGCACTTAACAAAACAATTCAATTGAATTGAAAATCAAAATAAATTAGATTTTTAAAACTCTACACCCACAGAAATTGATGGCTACATCTCCCACTCATTTTTAAGGTGGCGGAAAGGAACAACGAATTATTACTTGTGTAAAATCACTTAATTTCTGTTGATCTTTTTCTCCGATTTTTCTAATCAAAATTTAAACTTTGCATACTCATTTATCAAACGATTCCGTTGTAAAAGCAACAAAATCTATTGGATTTTTCTTTCGTATACTTTATTTTTATATAGTATCTCGGATATTTATGCCGTAAACATCCAACACCGTGAGCTTCCGCGAGAGAACGTATTCTTCTTTGACACGGTCTGGCGACACCAAGACCCAGCGCACCTTCACAAGAAACAAACACGTACCGTACGAGCACAAGTCAATGCGGATGAGAACATCTGCTTCTACTGAACAGTGTGACAGCGAACAGCGGCTGTTAGACCTGAAGCGCAAAAAGCTACAAATGAAGAAGACAGGGCAATACCGCAGCAATACTTACCAACAAATAGCATAGGCACCTAAACGTCGAATCGGACAAAAGCACCAAGTACCGGGAAATATTCGGCGAAAAATGTGTTACTTTGAATAGCGGCACTAGCAGCCAGCACACTCGCATGCAAAAGCGCTAAACATTTTTGAATACGAAATAAATTGTTTAAACAAAAGATATAGAATTAAAATTCTAAAACAAATAATAGCAAAAACGTCTATACGAGGTAGATGTTTTTATGTGCAGTAGGTATTAAGCACAGTGACATGAGATCGAAAATAATCATAACACTAATATACATTCAAACATAATGGCACATTACACTAAATTATTGGTATTTTCAAAATGAACAAATTTCGAGGTAATGTAGCTGAGAACTTTGAATTGAAAGTAATGTGAGATACACAAGGGATGATTGAGTATGACGAAACTGCACGGCAATATGTTATATATATTTCAATAGCATCATTCCAAACAACAGCAGATGAATATCTGTGGATAGATCTGAAATAGCTATGCGGTTTGCCACGAATCATGAGGCTGCAGTTTTCAAAACATCTTCTTGAAAACTATATCTCTATTAATAGAGATTTAGAATGGCCTTGTATTTGAATATTAAAATAAACAACTATTTGAAGATTGGTAGCAGTTATCAGCACTAGCATTCACATTTTAAATCATAATTCATCGTTCCATAAAAAATTCATCATTTCATAAAGAAATAGAAATTAAAAACCAACGGCCTTTAAAAAACACAGAATTAGCTCTAAATCGTTCTTCAGTTTAGAAAGCTTTAAGACTTAGTCAAGGCTTTAAAAGTAACGTACTCATAACACTGTGTGTCATCCAAAATTGGCGGGTGTTCTGCGTACACACAAAAGTCTTATCGGTAAAAAAAAAGTTAAACGTGTCCTGTCCTGACGCTGGGTCACGTCTAGGAATCGAGATATATCGACTACAAGTAAGTAAGTATCATATAGTGGAATTTGCCACGTTCAAAGCTCTTTTATTTGGCACATCTGGAGAATAACTAGTCTGAGTTTGCTGCAACAAAATTAGAAAAATTAGAAATTACAATTTATATAACCCTTGATCAACAGTTTTGCAGTTGTAAATAAATTTATTGAAAAAAAAATAATTTTTGGAACGAAGTTCCTTATCGCACGTTGCCGGATGGGGGGCTAAATGAAAAAATATTAAACAACTCTTTTTTAACCACTTTATTACAAACCATTATTATCAACTATATTAGGTACTTTTGGTTTGGTTTAAAGGGAAGTTTTCTAGGTGGAGCCTCTTTATTACATATTGTAGTTTTGAACCCAATAAAAAGTAAATTTAGAAAAGCCAAAATACAAGACTGGCAAATCCATGAAATACAACCCTGAGCAGGGAATTGCAATCGTATTTTTGGCTTGGTTTGTGTCTAGACTAACATATAACAAATGGGGGATGTTTCTTGTTTCAAGGGAAATTTTCTAGGTGGAGGCTGTTTATTACATATTGTAGTTTGAACCATAGATAAAGAAATTAAGTAGGTATCGCACAGGCGTTGTCAAGTACTACCACTAGGTGCTGTGTTGTCGTTTTGTACCTCTCACTGAAGTTTCTCATAACTTCCATTGACGTTTATTCAACACTGTGGGGAATTTGATAAGTACAAAAAAAGTATAATTTGTTATTCGAACAACTAACTTAATTTTTTTTATGTCGTTTTTTTCCCCACTTTCAAGTTCAAATTTTGTTATTTTGATTGTGTCTTTTTGTTTACTGTTATTGTTGGTGTTCGTTTGTGTTGTATTTCAGAGCAACGGACGACAAAACAAAAACAAAATACTTGTTGATGTTGCCTACCACACCTATTGTTAGCACCTGTTCTAAATAAATCTCTCAAAGTATATTTTATTTGGAATCAAACGTTGTAATTATTGCACTCAGCTCCATCCAGAAAATATCCCCTTGAACAAGAAATTTCCAATGGCATGTGCGATATCTAGTTAATTCCTTTATCTATGGTTTGAACCATAGATAAACTAAACAAATAGATGAAGCACAAGTGTTGGGAAAATTTTGGTGTAATGGGTAATTTTCCAGATGTCGTTGAAAACAATAAATGGGATTTTTTTTGATCCCAAAACAAAAAGTCAAAAAATATGACAATAAAAATCTAAAATTTCATATCAAAGAAAAAATAATTTTTAACAAAAATATCAAGAATAAAAGAATACAACACGTTCCTTAAAGTAGAATGTCTGATGGCCATCGAATTGCAAAGCTATGTCACCACCGTCTATGTCCTAATAAATTGGTTCTTACTTCGCTTCAGCTACGATTCCTTGTTGAGAGTCCTCAGACACTCTAACGATTTTGGCATCTGCGACCACAGAAGTTGCAACAGTTTTTGCCCGGAGAAGTTTTTAGATTAAAAAGGCTTTCCGGGATGTTTATCTTTTGGCGGTCTTACGAGTTTTCTCCTATTGATATCCCAACACCGGCCTCATGGCTTAGAAATGGGTTTTTATATAAGAAACAAATGTCATTAAGTAAAATCACATACGTTTTGTCACTTTTTCCATTGTTTAAATTACTTAAAATTAAAAAATTAATATAATGAAAATTTCCCACAATTTTTAATAAACGTCAATGAGAATTATGGGAAACGTCAGTGAAAGTGACATTAGAACAGGACAGCACCTAGTGAACAAAGTTGACAATGGTCGCGCTATATCTATTATTTCCTTTATCTATGGTTTGAACCGAATAAAAAGTAAATTTAGAAAACCAAAGTGAAAGAAGTTTAAAAAAATAACATTTTCTCATATAAATGCGTTTTCTTAAAAAAAGTAAATTTTGTCAAAAAAAAATACCTATTCATATTTTTAACCGTATTACATTTCCTTAACAAAATACCTTAATTTAAAGAAGTACCTTTGCTTAAAAAAGTAAATATTCTTACACAAAGTACGCTTTCTTAAAAAAATTTATTTTCTAAATAAGTACCGTTAGCTTTTCTTTAAAGAGTACCTTTTATATAAAACAAAATAACCTTTCTTGAGATAAGTAGCTACTCTTAAAATGTTGCCTGTTCTTTCGTAAAAAAAGAGATTTTCTTAAAAAAAAAAAATACCTCTCCTACAAAAAATACATTTTATTACAAAAATTCCCTTTCTTAAAAATACCCTTTCTTAAAAATAAAATAATATCTTTTCTTTTCTTGAGGTACGTAGATTCCTGAAAATAAGTAGATTTTCTTAAAAAAATAACCCTATCCTAAAAAGTGTACTACTTCTTTCAAAAGGACCTATTCTTAAAAAAAGCATTTCTTTGTAAAAATATGTATACTGTTAGGCTTTTTCTTACATAAAAACATTAGCTTTTAATAAAAGAAGTACCTCTCATCAAAGAAAGGACCTTATGGGGAAAATATAATACATATTCTTACAAAAGGGACCCGAAGATATACTTTTGTTTTTAAAAATAAATTCAATAAATAAAAAATTTCTTAAAAAAAGTTTATCATTTTACAAAAAGTATCTTTTCTTAAAGATCCATTTAATTTATCGCATTTTTCAACGGCCGCCTTAGGCGTGTTGGAACTAACTGCCACATAATATATAGCGAAAAGAACTTCGTTCCAATCGGGTGTAAATCTCATGTAATTTTTTGCCCAAATCTTGAAAAATCCCAAAACGTCAAAAAGTGTCAAATTTTATTACTTGTCACGAAAAGTCACAACCTCTGAAACCTATGAAACCACATAACCTACGAAAATCGATTAACGCGTTTTGCGTTTATTCTATTATGGATAATCGTACTGAATGAATTTAAAAGTTTGCTCTAGGATATGTACAAAATTCTTTGGAAAAAACGTTGATGATTTTTTTATGATTCTCAGAATTAAAAAAAAAAGTAATAAACGAGAGGTTATTTCATTTTAATGATTGGGGTCGCTACTCCGATCATATTCAATTAAGGGATAACATGGGAAGTGCGCTTTTTTGATGTGTTAACATCTATACGCGCGCCTCTAGGGCAGTAAACTATAAATTTAATACATACGCAAGTGTTAGGTTTGTAAGAGTAAATCATCCTTTGTTTGTTCGTTGCTTGGCAGTCGGTATTGAAAGTGATTATTGGGCGATTTTCATATAATTTTCCCACGCGATTTTCTCCGGAAATTCATAGCCGATTTTATTAATTTTTGGATTAAAAAGCTAGTGCGGGTTTCGAGAAAGAGTTTAGGCCAAAAATTAAGGCGATCCGATATCGGCGAGCCGAGATTTAAGTGTTTTAATTTGGAGTATTAATTTGGAGTAATATTAAAAAATCGCCCGTGAGTTCGAACACTCATTGGATTTTTTTATGGATGTGTGTTTTTCGTTTGCTACCTCTCACGGATGATTTTTTTACAGAAATTGCATGCACATTTATGAGTGCTCATTATTTGGAAAGTTTCGAAAAATTTGAAACGTACACGCTCGTTAACAAAGTCATAAATGGTGCTAAATGAACGCACAATAAGAAAATGTATGAGCTCTGTTTTATGCTGATATGGTATAGGTACATTTGCTCCCATAACAGATGAGTCCATTCATAAGTACCTGTACCTGATTGATGGTTGTCATTCAACAAGTGCCCACGAACGCGAAAATTACAAGTGATTTTTCTCTGGTTTTTTAAAAGTGAATAAAAACAAAACACAGTGGCGTAATAATGAAAGTATAAAATATAAATGAGAGGAAATTGTCCAAAAAATCTCAATTTATTTTGTCACGCTTGTTTCAAAAGAGCGCTTTCAACAAATACTCGATCATTCACTGAGCAATTGGAGCGTGCTTTAAAATTTGTTTTGATACCAAAATAATACGCAACGTTTCGTGGGTCCCAGACAAAATTTGTAAAATGTGCTACAATGCTCTTACCATGTGGATCCAAGGGAAACTCAGTTCACTTTCTTTTTGTTTACCAATGATTTTGGACAATTCCGATGACTGTTATGCAAACAAAATATGTGGAGTAAATCAAAAGTTAAAAGTACACAAACACCTCTTCCGTATTCGGATCAAATACCAATTCCACCGCTTCCAAGTCCAGACAGAGAATCTTAATTTTATATTGCAACAATGGATCAATTTGATTTCACCTATGAAGCAATACCAGAAGCCGGCCCATCGAACAAAATAATTCCAATATCACAAGTACGAGTGGACAATATTGGTGGGGAATTAAACTTGTTTCAACGTGAAACGGAAAAACTTTCCCAGCTTCTGAAAGAAGGCAACAATTTGGAGCCTAATGTCAAAGTTAATGGATATCGAAGATGACAATTTGTCGGTTGATTATTGTTTCGTCGTATACGCCATTTATTTATATTTTTTTGAGTTGATATTGTGTCTACAGGTTTTCGTGCGATCTCTTTCAGAATCTGTCGTCGAGTTTTTGAGTTATCTTACCACTACTGACATGTTTACTCTAATTTGTTTGTATATCCCTAAATATTGATAGTTGGTAATAGTGGCATAGTTCTGATTAGTGGTATCTCCGTTTCAAACAACTGGCGTTTACGGCAAAACAATAATAACATTGTGTGTAATTTTGTTAGCCATGGAAATATGACCATATACGGACACCACTACGTGATAAAAGACAAAAAAAGACCCGTGTCTCCCTGTTTTGCCCAAAGTCATGCACTTTTTTTTATGGGCCACCAAAGGTTTGGGGCCTCGGTGTAATTTTTGCAAAAAAAGTGATCATTTGTCAGGCTCGTATCTTGCAAACCGTTCGGAATTTTGATTTACTGTCTGAGGGAAATTTGTAGCTCTCGTCATAAAGAACAAATACTGTGAACATCTAAATTCGATTTTTTTTAACTTTTTTCCCTTGCTTAGGTCCATAGGTAGCAAACCATTCAAAATTCAAGGAAACAATCAACAACAAAAATGTACCAACGATCTCAGTAAACGACTTTCTGGAACGTATGAACTTCCTAGGAATGATTCTTAACATCGTTTACTTCAACATTGAGATACTATGCTATCTCACTGACCGCAGCAGCACAGGCAAAGCAGTAAGCTCAGCACATGCAACAAGGGACACAGCACATAATATAAAAGCGACACGACGCTCACATCGAGGCATTACACAGCGCGACGTCAACGAGAGCTCAGCGGTGAAAGTTATAGAGAAAGTGCTACAGCATAATTCGCACACAACATTGGCAACTGACAATTTTAATATGCAGTGTAAAAATATTGATTTATTTTGTTACGTTTGCGGTCATCAAATCAGAAAAAAAAGTTCTACAAGATTACAAAAGGAAAAGAATCTATTAAGTACTGAATTCAAGAGAGCATATAAGTGGTTTTACGGCGAAGTAGACTTGACCGGTGAAAATTACACACATAATACAGTGTGTCACCAATGTTATAACAATCTAATGGTATGGTTGAGTGGAAGCAAACATAGTATGAAGTATTGTAATCCGATAAACTAGATTAATCGCCCAGGTGATCATGATGAAACCAGTTGCTATGCATGCGTAAATTACACATATCTTCTAAATCGACATGCTGAGAAGAGCAAAATTTATAAAGTAACTGTAACAGCCACACTACCAGTGCTTGCACCTGAAATACCCCAACAGGAAAGAGATGGACCACAACTAGTGTATTCAAAAAACCGGTTTTTCAAAAATGTGTTTTTTCGGTTTCTTCGAATATTCCGATTTTGGCGAAACCGGATTTCGGTTAAACCGAGGTGTAGAAACCGGTTCATAACCGGTTTCGGGTTTTATGATAAAATGGGCAACTATGTGTTTTATAAACATCGTTTATTTTTAATTCGTCTCTTTGAATTTTGATATCGACTATCGAGTACATAACCATGAAATTGCTTGACAAGATACCGTTCAGAACCGGTTTAAAACTGCAGGTCACAATCAAAGTGTGTGAGCCTATTCCTTCATGGGATGTCATGGGAAACTAAATTTGAAATTTAATTTCGCTTTAAAAAAAATACTAATAGACATTTTTTTCAATATTATGATTTTATTGGTTATCTATTCAATTTGTGTCGCGTTTTAAGGCCTCAAAGGACCCGGGATTGTTTGCATAACACTTATAATTTACAGCGATCCAGAGATAATAGTCTATCGCGTTCAAATCGGCAATGGACTTCCAGGTTTCGGCTGATTATGCAGTTTTGAGCACAGTGCGTACACAGTCGCCCTGTTTTTAACTTTTGGGAACAAAAAATCGTTGAGCATGGCACGATAATGCTCGTCATTGACGGTTATGGCGGCTCCTTGCTCATTTTCGAAAAAATTGGGCCTATGATGCCGCCTGGCCAAAAACCGTGGATGCATCGGATGCATCGGGAATGAACTACATCGCTAGTGAGTGGAGATTATTTATTAACCTTCCATTCCGCTAGCAATGGGTATTACCACTAAAGAAAGCTATGAAACATTGAAAGATGTAATGAAAAAAAACGAAAATAAATGGAAGATTTGCCGAGATTTGAATGTCATCAACATTTTGCAAAGGATCATCGATAAAGGCGGCTTTCCAAAATTCTTTTGTTTTCTTTGTAATTGGGATTCGCGCTCACTTCTGAATCAACACTAATGTAGTTCGTGGCGACCAAGAGGAAGTGTAGAGGAACAAATGAAACAACATAAACTGAAGAATGCGCCTTTAATTGACAATACTCAAGACATCTTGCTGCCACCGCTCCACCCAAAATTAGGAATTGTTATAAAATTCATCGAAGTGGTCGTGGTTGACGAGTCCTTTCTTCATTTTGTGGTTCAATATAGGGTCCTTGATCTCTGTCGCGGAACGTTGTTCCAAATTCTGTGTAGGATATGTTGTTCCTGTCGCATTATACCCACCTCCGACAATATTTATATCTCTCAGCATTGCCCTTGGTTCTGAACAAATTGTAGATCTCAGCTCTTGTCTTAAGTTGGCCACACTACTCAGAAATCAAATCCAAGTCGAAATAAATTTCTGAAACCTATTTATTAAATGTATTTTATAGTAATAGTTACAATTTTCTGAGAATGAATCGGCATATTAAAAAAAAATTTAAATTCGGTTTATCGGTTATTGTTTATTTTCATTTACAACCCAAATACTGTGAACAGGGTTGCTAGTCAGTCAACTGTTCGCACTCTAAAACACTTTTTATACCATCACCCATAGGGATGGGGGTATATATCATTTAATACGGAAAAAATTTAACGCATAGAAGGAGCCATATTATATCCTCAGTATCATTGTGGCCGTCAGTGGTGCAATGGTAGTGAGCGCGGCTTTTTTGCATTAGAACGTGGGTTCGATCCCTTCTCTGACCACCTTAAATTTCTTTCGACGGCGGTCACCTCGCTTAGTGACGACGGCACCATCGAGCACTTAGCCATGAAAAAGCTTCTCCAAAAAACCGTTCGGAACTGGTGTAAAACAGTAGGTCCCAATCAGTGAGTGTAAAACTAGAACGCGCACAGCTCACTGGTTTGTGAGAAGCTCTCCCTAATCCCTTCATGGGATTTAATTTTTTTATCTTAGGATGAAATTCGTTTTGGGACTTTTTAAGACGATTGAGTCATGTCCGTCTGTCTGGCTGGTAGACTAGCTGGCTGGTTGGCTGGCTGGCTGGGGGCTGGCTGGGTCGCCGGTTGGCTGGGTGGATGGCTGACTGGGTGGTCAGCACGATAACTGCCGTATATATTTATCGATCACAGAGAAATTTCGTCATTGACTATTATTTCTCCAAAGTTAGTTTGGGATAGTAAATGAGCGTTTTGACCACACTCCATCAGGTACCTCCCATGCAAATCGACGCATTTAGTACTAAAAATCTTCTAAAATTTTTTCTGGTTGATATGATTACCTACAACTCAAACATTCGTTAATAACCTGCAAATATCTACTTATCTGGAGAAAATGGGCGAGGTGGCCACGCCCATTCTGGTACTTCCCATACAAAAGCTTGGTGGTTGTCAGTGATGTCAATGCGATTAGTCGCCTGAAACACTTCCGACCTTACTCAATCCGACCAGTCACCGATTAAGAGAAGGGTGATTGTCTATTATTTCCCACAAAAACCAAACAATTTTTCAATTAGATAAATGTTCATGACGTGTAAGCTTGTAGTACGAATTTCTCATACATTAACCAAAACTAACAAAAATCGGTCATAAAAATTCAAATTAAAATAAAACATAACTGACACTAGCACGGTCATCAAAAATGCTATACCACAGAAAAATACAACTCTATGATATAGATTAAAACTTAAACCTCAAAGCACTGCAACAATGCGGGAACGCATGACGAAAAGAAGGACATGGTGGAAAAATTATGTCTGTTCCTGTTGTTGGAATTATAGGCCTTTCAGTGATGTTGATACTTTGGGATGTGAATTGCAGAATTGAGTTTGTATATATACGATTGATGATCAACCGATGGTATCAATTCAGGCACAGTAGTTGGGTATCTGGTTGCCACGCTCATTCTGGTACCTCCCATACAAAATATTGGTGGTCGTCCCGGTTGTCAATGGGATAAGTCGCATGAAACACTTCCGATCTTAGTGAAATTATGTTATAGGCTTCATGTCATCAAACGCGAGTCGCCAATTAAGACAAGGATGATATTTTCACGCCCAAGTTGGTGCCTCCCATACATATGTTTCCAGATAAATCCCGCAAATCCGGCCCAATCTTTATGAAATTTGGTACTACACAAAATTAAGTCAAGTGCCACTATTCTATGGAAGGTGGGTGGTTTTGCCACGCCCATTCTGGTACCTGCCATACAATAGCTTGGTGGTGGCATCAAACGCCAGTCACCGACTCAGACAAAGGTGATTTTGCCACGCTCTACCAACATATCGTAGACTTATTCTTGTTTTGCCGTAAACGCCAATTATTTCAAACGGAAATACCAATATTCACAACTATACCACTATTACCAACTAGGAATTTTTAAGGATATAAAAACAAATTATAATAAACACCACAGTAATGGTAAGATATATCAAAAATCTGACAACAGATTCGGAAAGAGAACGCACAAAAACCTGTAGACACAATATCAACTCGAAAAAAACATTAATGGCGTATACTGCAAAACAATAATCAACCGACGATTTGTTGTGCGGCCGGCTGGTTGTTCGGCAAACCGTACCAAACTTTATGAAATTTGGTATTAGACTAAATTTAGTCAAATACACACAAAAGTTGGGTGGATGACCAGTTGATCGACACGATAACTCTCGTAGACTACAAGCGATCTTAATGAAATTGGGTACTCGGCAATATTTTCCTAAAAATTAAAGATTAACTACTTTACCACGCCCATTTTCGTACCTTCCATACAAAAGTTGGGCGGCTTTCCGGCTTGCCGACTCAATATCTCCAGTATACCACAACCGATCGTAACAAAATTTGGTACTAATCAATATTTTGTTTAATACTGTTTATACCTCCCATATAACTATGGGGCGGAAAATAGGCTGGTACTCACGGTAAATCCCCATAATAGTAATTGCGTTGGGTATTCAGTAATATTTAACACAATGCCACTCTTCTACTGAATACTGACACATTTCTCAATAGAATTCTGTTACAATGGATGACTTCGGTTGGGGGTATGTTTATGTCGATTCACCCGACTGAATTTTCTTTACTGGCGTTTTATAGTAATGTTTACAATGCAAAAACATTTTTTAGTTCGGTTTATCGGTTCTTGTTTATTTTTCATTTACAGTCCAAATAGTGTGAGAATGCATAAAACCGGGTTGCCAGTCATTTATCTGTTCGCAAGTTAAAACACTTTTTATGAATATGTTTCTTATGAAACCTTCACTAAACCCTAAAGCTTTTTATAACTGAAGAATAAAGCGTTTTTCAATAAGAGCGCTACAAAATTTTTTTAAATAAAACAAAACTGGTTTTAGATACCAATGAAATTCTTTATTCCTGTGAAAGTACGGTCGATGCCATTATGTATGGAACTCGATTTCTTTTGCATGGCCACCACGGGCACGCTTGCAGAAGTCCAGACGCTGAACCCAATTTTCGACGGTTTTCAAGCATAAATCGGCCGATACTGCTGCAATTTCACGTTCGATATTCGTACGAAGTTCATCAATCGTCGCTGGCTTGTTGGCATAGACCATTGACTTGACGTAGCCCCACAGGAAATAAACTAACGGCGTCAAATCGCCCGACCAAGGCGGCCAATCGACTGGGCCATTTCGTGAGATAACACGTTCACCAAACTTGGTTTTCAATAAATTGATTGCGGCATTCGCTGTGTGGCTTGTGGCGCCGTCCTGTTGGAACCACATGTCCTCCAGGTTCATATTATTCAATTGGGGCCAAAAATATTCGGTTATCATTGAACGGTAGCGATTCGCATTCCCAGTAATGTGCCGGTCTTGATCATCACGGAAGAAGTACGGCCCAATGACGCCGCCGGCCCATAAACCGCACCAAACCGTAATTTTTTCGGAATGCAATGATGACTCATGGATTACGTTTGGATTGCTGTCTGACCAATAACGCATATTTTGCTTATTGACGAAGCCATTCAGCCAGAAATGAGCCTCATCATATTTTGGACGTAGCGCTCGTAAAGTTGAGGCCACTGACTCCAAATTTCGGTAGTAAATTTTAATAATTTCGACTCGTAGTTGGCTCGTGTATCTTTCCATGATGAAATGGCAAACCTTACTGAAGAGAAATGTCAAAAGAGCGGGAAAAAATATGGCGTCGTTTGCTGTCCCTATCGATTTACTTTTGTAGCGTCTCTTTATTTTAAGCGAATGTATCAATTTTTTTTTTATTAATGTATCAATATTTTTTATCAATACGGAAGTCATTTTCTTGCCCGGAATTTCACAGATCATTTGACATGTGTGCGGTAAAGTGTTAATTTTTAAGAAAAAAGACAGAGTAAAATCTGGTAGTTCAGGATTATTAAAAATTAATCACAAATTTAGAGAACAACGCGTTTTCATTGTTGAGAAATACTTTAAAAATAATAAAGGGTTTTCGAACAAAATCACCCAGGTTCATTTTGCTCTTGCCAGCTTCGTTAATCGTTAACATTGAACCATTTTGGGTTTCAGGAAATACAAGACCTCTGGAAATACAGTGGTGCCACTGTTTGGAGAATATTTTGGGGTGGGACATTATTAAACCATTTTTATTCTGAAATGAGACTGGCTGAGGCTTCCTAAATTGAATGATGTAAATGTGATCGACATGCGTTTTCATTTCATTAAACGTCATTCATATTTGCGTGAATTTATCGACACCCTTTATAAAGGGTTTTCCTTTTCCAATAAGGACTTGACAACTTTTTTTTAAATGAAGCGCAAACCATTTGAGATATTTCCAAAACTTTGTGATCGACTTGAAATACAATCAAAACATTTATGAATGGAACCCGACTTCGTTCATATGGCCACCGCGGTCACGTTGGCAGAGGTCGATTCGTTTGACCCAAATTTCGATGACTCGGTCACACATTTCGCCAGTAACTGCCGCTATTTCATGTTCAATATTTGCTCTGAGTTGTTCCAACGTCGTCGGCTTGTTGGCATAGAGCAATGATTTGACGTAGCCCCAAAGAAAAAGGTCTAGAGGCGTTAAATCGCACGAACGAGGCGGCCAATTGACTGGTTCATTTCTTTAGATAACACGCACCAAACTTACTCTTCAATAAATCGATTGTAACGTATGCGGTGTGGCTTGTGGCACCGTCCTGTTGACACCACATGTAGTTCAAGTCCATGTTTTCCAATTCGGGCCAAAAATAATCGGTAATCATGGCGCGATAACGATCACCATCCACAGTATCGTTATTGTTATTGTGGTCGAAAAAGTAGGGCCCAATGACGACGGCGGCGTGCAAATCGCACCAAACAGTTCTTTTTTGTGGATGAAGTGGTGATTGTGAAGCACATGTGGATTTTCACTAAACCAATAACCCATATTTTGCTTATTAACGAACCCATTGAGCCAAAAATGAGCAACATCACTGAAAATGATTTTGCGATGAAATTCATCATTTTGGCGCATCTTCTCCAGAGCCCAATCGGAGAACGTACGTCGCGTTAAATGGTCCATCGGCTTCAATTATTGAGTCAGCTTGATCTTGTATGGGTGTAAACCAAGACCTTTATGCAAAGGCCGCCATAAAGTGGTCTTGGCGATGACCTGTTCTTCAGAACGCCGCGGAATCGACTGATTTGGATCGGACGCCTGAACGGCAGAGATATTTTCGTCACTTCGCCCAACACGTTGTCTCACTGGCACGGTAGCATCATACTACGAATATTTGGATTCATATTTTTGCACCAAACTTGTTATTGCTTGTCCGGACGACTTGTTGTTGCTTGTAACGACCGAAAATTGGAGTTAACGCTCTTAAAGTTGCGGTCTCCGACTCCGAATTTCGGTAGTACATTTTTATAATTTGCATACGTTGTTCGTTCGTGTACTTTACCATGATGAAAATGTTGAGTTTACTGAAAACAAGGAAAGTAACAGTTACATGATCAGTGAATTAGTGCGTCCACAAATTAATTTCAAAGTTGTCAAGTACCTAATGGAATACCCATTATAATTGATGCAAATAAAAATGTACTGAAATTTAGTCACAAGACAATTCCTGACATATGAGTGGCTTCTAAGTCAAATTCTGTGTATAGACAAGTGTCCGTTGATACAATATGGCATTATAAATAACATAAATAATACATACTTAAATCGGGGGGTATAAAAACTCGGCTAAAATAATATGCACATATCTCAATTTGTGTATGCAATGAAATTTTGTACACTTTTAATAATGTTAGCCTATCTTGGTTGAATTAATCACCATATAAACATCTAGGATATAAGATGATTATTCCCTTCATAATGTCAATTCGAAACACTGTAGCAATTCTGATTCATATCACTTGGTACCATGATGCTTATTTCATAAAAACGATATGACTCTTGGCGGATTCAATTCAATTCCTATTCTCGTGTTTTTCTTCTGTTTCTGTTTCTTTTGCTGTTTAGATTCTTTACAGATTGCATGATGATATGCCTGAGAATAATGTGCCGAAATAAAAATCGCAATTTGCTCATCGAATAAACAAAGTAAGCGGCGACCAATACAAGGGCAAATATATGCACACACTCATATCTTTCATATCGAAAACAATATATGCATATGAGTAGAATAAACACTTTGTGGGGAACTTTTAAGCTAAAATACGTTCAACAACTAACTTGTATAAATATTTTTTTTGTAATTTACGAATATTGATCCTCATATCATTATCGATTTTATGATTCTTCAAAACGTAAAATTTTTATAGGTCTTTAGTCTGAAGGATTTCGAATAAATTTGAAAATGTTCGGCTAAAATAATGAGGAAAGCGCCGGGAGGTCTACTGAACATCTGCCTAACACAAGTGTCCAAAAGCTGAAATATTATGAGGCGCGTTTGATGAATGTATAAATATTGAATGGATCTTAAACTTATATTAATAATGTGTGAGTGATTGAATTGGATATAATGGCAAAATAATAATATTGCAATAGGGTAAGCAAAAATTAAATTTTTCTCCTGACCCCTTTTGTTTTACTGAAATTTCTATATATATGGACCAAAGTCAAAAATTTTTAAAATTCGTCAACTTACACCCTCCATTGTTTTATAGCTGGTAGTTTCAGAAATATCGTGATTATTGAAATTGCGTTTTATACACTTACAGAAGTCAGAATGTAAAGGGTGTCTCAGTAAGATTGCACTTTTTAAATTTAGTGTAATTACTTTTTTGTGCAAGTGGAAACTTTGAAATTTGGCGGCTGCCAAACAGTTTTATTCCGATTATTAAAACTTTAGCGCTTTACGAAGGAACAATGCGCTATAATTGTGAAAACTTATTACGAAAATTCGTTCAATGGGCAATGGAACAAAGTGAAGTCAATGCCAATTTTTCAAAAAAAAAATCATCTTCTCCAATGAAGCGCATTTCCATCTTAATGACTTCGTGAATACAAAAATTGTCGAATTTGGGGCTCAGAAAATCCTCATGCAATCCATGACAAACAAATGCACCCACAATGAGCAACTGTCTGTAGCGAATTTTAGTCAGGCGGCGTGACTAGGCCTTGCTTTGTTGAAGATGTGGTCGAAATTCGTAATAGCAACATGATAACAGAGTTCTTGTGACCTCAACTGAACGGCATGAATATGGACGACATGTGGTTTCAGCAAGGCGGCGACATCTTCCACACCGCGCTTGAAGCAATCGATTTATTGAAACAACGTTTTCCGGAACAAATTATTCCAAGAAATTCTGGTGTCATCTGACGACCAAGATCATGCGATTTAACGCCGTGCCATTTCTTTCTTTTGGGGTTTTGTAAAATCTCGGGTATATACGAATAAACCAGAAACAATTCCTTAGCTCAAATCCGAGATCCAACGCGTCATCGGTGAGATATAGCAACATCTCAGTAAAAATGTCACGGAAAAGAGAAATGGCCTGTCATCAGGGCCGTGGGGAGAAATGATCGTCCAGCGAATGTGAGTTCGAATCCCACCCGCGGCATTTACATTTTTTTCACTAACCGGAGAAAACATGATCTCTTATAGCCTTAAAAGGAAATTACAACTTTGAACATAACGAGGATCTAAGACAACTAAATTTGAAACCTATGGTAGGGCCAAACAAAAACCAGAACGAGACAACTACAATTAGAATAGTTTGTTCTATAAATAGAACTTTCAAAACTTCTGCATCAGTGCGTGTAAGTAGGAAAGCAATGTGTAAGTAGCGACAACCAATCACTCTGCAAACAATCAATAAATAGCTGTGTTCGAGTACTTTTCCAGTAAAATTTATTAAGTAACTAGTTTTCGGAGAGTAAGAATGATTTTGCTCTCTGAGTAAAAAATATAACAAAAAGTACGCGAACGACATCCAGTAAAAACTTGCAAGAAATAAGAACTTTTGTATGTAAACAGCTGATATGCAATGTAAACATTGGAAGAACCAACAAACGCAATTCGAACAAAACATTACAAATCATCAAAACTGTTTTCTTTTTCAACAGAAATACTTAAAGATTTATAACAAAACATTCAAAAATCACATTTTCTCTTAAAAACTAAAATTTCAATGATAAATTTATTATTCTATATTCTTTCTACGTCCTAATTTTGTTTGTTTACATAAAACACATGTGTTTTAAAACATATGTTATTACTTGAAAATTCTTACTGGCAAAAATTTCTCCAGTAAAAACTTGCAAATTCTCTATCATCAAACTGTCAAAATAATCTCTCTCTTGCTCTCTCGTTACTGGCTTTTTGGGGTAAACGAACACTATCAAGTAAGAAATAGTAATAATTTGAACAAATTTGTACAAATTATCAAGTACGTGAACAGACTTAAGTAGCGTTCACAATGGCAGCAACGCATTTGTAATCCAAGCCTTCTCGTTCCCACTCACAGTATTGCATATAATGCCCTCTCATGTTTTTCGTGAAATTGGAATTCAAATTTGTTATAGAAGTAGGTTCTACTTCTACTACAAATTGGAATTTGTTCGAATCAGTTTATTCTACTGACCGCTAGAGGCGCTCTACTTCGAATTTTGTTTTAAAACTTGAAAGTATGAATGAAAATGTAAACATTTTGTATCAAAACAAACATTTTAATAAATAATATTATCTGTAGAATCTGCCAATAACAATAATTTCACATATAATTATAATTTTTTATTACCAAGAATACAACACTGTCGCTGGCTTTCGAACAAATCAGCTGATGCAAATGTGAAATGTGTAGTCGTTTGTAGTAAGTGTAGTTCGCGCCAATTTTATTAATAAACAAAAGAAAAAAGTTTAGAAAAAAGCTGTCATTTTCAGGTTTATCGAAACCATCCAAGGCCATGACATATTATGGAACATAAGTTTATAAACATTTCTATAGAAAAATTTGAAAACATTTCTAAAGAAAAATTTGAAAATACAGTGCACTCGCGCTAACTTGACTACTCGCAAACTTTAATACTCGCTAGCTTGAACATATTTTTCTGCCAATGGACTATCTTCTAACTTGAACAAATGCCAATTACACTATAACTTGAACAATTTTTTTGTTCATAAATGCAAAAAAAATGTGATACATACATACTTTGTTCGTTATTTTACCGTTGGTTTTGATGTTGATAACTTTGCCCCCTCAATTTTTCAAAACAACGTGTCGAGTAAATCAACATTAAAGATTTTTCTTAGTCCAAAAACAGTAAATTTTGAGTTATAGCAGTCTTCTAGTAAGTGAGCAATATGTTAGGTTAGACATACCAAAAAAAAAACCTTTTTTAATATAAAAATATAGCATTCGTAAACTTGAACAAATTCACTATCTTGAACTGGCCTGGTTTTAATTAGTTCAAGTTAGCGCGAGTGCACTGTATTCCTATAGAAAAATTTTAAAATATTTCTATAGAAAAATTTTAAAACTTTTCTATAGAAAAATGTTAAAACTTTTCTATAGAAAAATTTGAGAATATTTCTATAGAAAAATTTGAGAAGATTTCTTTAGAAAAATTTGAGAAGATTTCTTTAGAAAAATTTGGAAACATTTCTATAGAACAATTTTAAAACTTTTCTAAAGAAAAATTTTAAAACATTTCTATAGAAAAATTTTAACACTTTTCTATAGAAAAATTTGAGAACATTTCTATAGAAAAATTTCAAAACATTTCTATAGAATAATTTTAAAACAATTCTATAGAATAATTTTAAAACAATTCTATAGAAACATTTTAAAAGATTTCTATAAAATTTTACAATTTTTCTATAGAAAAATTTTAAAACATTTCTATAGAAAAATTTTTAAACTTTTCTAAAGAAAAATTTTAAAACATTTCTATAGAAAAATTTTACAACTTTTGCCAGTTGCCAGTCAGCTGTTTTTTCGAACTTATTCGAACAAATTTGTTGCTTGCATTGTGAACGCCTGTTGAATTTGTTGCTATCATTGTGAACGAGCCTTTATTGTCTTCAGTTAGTGACTTGTGTAAATAAACACCGCAGTGGCTTAACGGGCTAGACGCTGCTGAAGATGATGCTTCACAAACATCGAAACGATCGTCCAGCGAATTGTGAGTTCGAATCCCACAAGCGGCATTTACATTTTTTTCACTAACCGGAGAAAACTGATCTCTTATAGCCTAAAAGGAAATTACATTTTTTATTTAAATTTCAAAATGATTTTATGCCGAATAAGAATTAATTTAAATTTAATTTTGAATTAGCTATTTAAGCTTTTCAAACTTTTTTCCAAGTTTCAAAAATTAAATAAAATTAAATGTTGCAAACTTAATAAGATTTTCATACATGAAAATCTCTTTCAAATTTTAATGTGATTTTCGAATTGAAATCTGTTTAATGTGAGTTGGAATAAAACTGTTAAATTTTATATTAAACACACATTCGAAATTTTAAAGGAAGAAAATTTTTTGTAAAGAAATTTAAATCCAATATTTAAAGCTCACTCTACACTTTGTACAAAAATCGCACAATACATTGAAAAAAACTACATCGATGTCACTTTAAAACCAAATTACAAATTTTCAACCCCAAATTTTAATACATTTTGACTATATCCCATATACATATGTATACTTATACTATATTTCAAATCGCTATGAATCATTGAGTGTATAATTGAATGGTTTGTCTTGTTTTAAAAAGTTCTAAGTTGCGTATCACAAGGCTTTTTAAAAAATTTTACATTAGTTTAAAGGACCATAATTACACAACACATGACTGGATGTTAAGAGTAGCGATTTGGCCATTCACTCATCCTTGAATACTCATTTACCTTGAAAATTCCCTTATTCTTAAAAGTTTCGCAAAGTGTATCTATAATTTAATTTTCTGTTTAAAATGGGAAAAAAATCCAATGAGTGTTCGAACTCACGGGCGATGTGTTAACACCTTTTTGCTACACGGTACCTGTTCGATTTCTATGAACACATTCGTAAATGTTACATTGGAAAATAAAAAACAGCGTTCAATCATATGATGACGTTACAGTTAAATAATAGTAATACTTAAAATTATTTAAAGACCCAGTGCAAGCACATGTGTCATTATTTTCTTGCTCAATACTTTTTGTTTTATTCCCACAAAAGTCAAAGAATGCAAAGCAACAGACACTTGTACATACATACATACATTGTTATATTCGTACGATATAACCGAAGATCAACATAAAATACTTTTTTAATATTACTCCAAATTAATACTCCAAATTAAAACACTTAAATCTCGGCTCGCCGATATCGGATCGCCTTAATTTTTGGCCTAAACTCTTCGTCGAAACCCGCACTAGCTTTTTAATCCAAAAATTAATAAAATCGGCTATGAATTTCCGGAGAAAATCGCGTGGGAAAATTATATGAAAATCGCCCAATAATCACTTTCGATACCGACTGCCAAGCAACGAACAAACAAACGATGATAAGACAAAACCGAAGATCAACATAAAACACTTTTTTAATATTACTCCAAATTAATACTCCAAATTAAAACACTTAAATCTCGGCTCGCCGATATCGGATCGCCTTAATTTTTGGCCTAAACTCTTCGTCGAAACCCGCACTAGCTTCTTAATCCAAAAATTAATAAAATCGGCTATGAATTTCCGGAGAAAATCGCGTGGGAAAATTATATGAAAATCGCCCAATAATCACTTTCGATACCGACTGCCAAGCAACGAACAAACAAACGATGATTTACTCTTCCAAACCTAAGACTTGCGTATGTATTAGTTTGATAGTTTACTGCCCTAGAGGCGCGCGTATAGATGTTAACACATCAAAAAATATCTGGTAAAAATGGTAAACACTTCATAGTAAAGACTTTACGGAGATAGAGATTAAATTTTCTTCTAACTTTTATAATTTGTGCACTAATTTATCGAAATAAGTTCCTATATCGTAGCTAGGAAACACTTTCTTCCAATTTACCTTACAGTAGAAAGCAAGCCTGATGCTTGCAAATATAACGTGTGTTTGGAGCTTGTCGAAAATATAGTATACTTGTGTCGAAACACTTTGTTTTTGCTATTCAATATTACATGTTGGGGACACAATGATCATTATGTTATAATATATGTGTTGCTGAACCAAACATATCTTTGTTTGTGATACAAATATAGCTGTGTTTGATGCACTGTTTATGGTCGGTCGAAAGCAAGATAATAAAAGAGGGACAAAGAGAGATTACACAGTGTGTAATTTTTTAAGTCATGGCAAAATAACCATATACGGACACAACTACGTGATAAAAGACCAAAAAAAAAACCCTAGTCTCCCAGTTTTGCCCAAAAGTCCTCCAGGTTTTTTTTATGGGCCCCCAAAGAAGTGGGGCCTAGGAGTCATTTTTGCAAAATAGTTATCATTTTCTCAAGTTCATATCTTGCAAACCGTTCGGAATTTTGATTTACTCTCTGAGGCAAAGTTGTAGCTCTTGTCATAACATATAAAATCAAAAAAACTTCATCTTCAAAGTCAAAATCGCAAAAAACTTAAAAAAATTTAATTTTTTTTACTTTTTTCCCTGTTCAGGTCCATAGGAAGCAAACCGTTCAAAATTCAAATAATCAACTACAAGAATGATCCTAAGATCTCAGTAAACAACTTTCTAGAACATATGAACTTCCTAGGAATGATTCTTAACACCGTTTAGGTAGCCCTTAGAAAGCCGAAAAAGTGAAAAATTTCCCAAAAATTGTTTAACTTAATTTGTTTTTTCGTTACTTCAACATTATTCAAGGTCAAAGCTGTTAATGTGTAACTGTATTTTTGCATTATTATTTCAGTCAGTGATTCATAAATATTCCTGAATGCGTGTGGAAATTGGAATTGAAATGAACGTTTCTTATGTTGACTGATCTTTTGTATTTGACTTCTCTACACACTGAAAAATCTGTAACTTTTGTTGTTTGGATACAAATATAACGTGTATGTGGAGCTTGTTGCAAATATAGTTTACTTGTGTCCAAACACTTTGTGTTTGTTATTCCGTATTACATGTTGGAGACAGAATGATTAAAATGGTATAATAGATTTGTTTGTGGTCCAAATATATCTGTATGAGTGATGCAAACACAGCTGTGTTTGTTGCACTCTTTATATTCTCTCGAGAGCAAGATAACTAAAGAGGGACAACGAGGTGTTATTCACACTCTATATTGGAAGTGTGTTACAGTATTTTTTCAATATTCGTCTAGTAAGTGACTCATACATATTCCTGAATGGCTGTGTAAAAAAGTGAGTGTTTCTTATTTTGGCTGATGTATTGCGTTTTAGTTTCATGCATTCTGTCGCCAAATTTTTCATCAGACATAGCATATTAAAAGCGCTTGATCAGTTACATAAGAATCCTGAGAAAAAAATTAAATCAGTTGAGAATACTTGTGATAAGTTGAAAAGGAATAAATAAACGTTGGTACTGTTAAATGGTTTGTTATCTTATTTTGGATTTTGTGTATGAGTTTCGCATGTGGATGGATGTGTGCTGCCACAGTGAGAAACGATTTTGAAGAAAGAAATTGGAAAGATCAAGAACGTGAATCCCTTTGTCTGACTGAGCCTTGTCTGAGAAAATTGGAGAGGCGCAACATTTGTAGAATTAAATAAAAAGTAACACAAGTATTTAAACCGCGCTTAGCTTCCTGAACCAGCTTTGCATATAGCTATAGTATTTATGTACCAACTCATAATGATAAACGTGCTATAAAGTGTTGTACCGTTTGTCGAAGTTGAAACCGTCTGAAAACAAAAACGTAAGAGACAACAATGAAAGGAGATACGAAAGAGCAGCAGATTCTCATTCATTGAGAAAACAATTGCGCATTCAATGCAAGTAAATGAAAAAAGTGGTTGGTTTAAATCTTTTATGAATTTTATTAATTGGTTGTAAATGTAAAAATAATTACAATAATTAGTATATATATATTCAAATCCAAAAATAATCAGTTTCTAAATATTATTATGTTTGGGAGGAAATGCTTATATATTTCCACGTAGAGCATACATGTTTGCCAGTAAACATGATAATGGTTGCATTTAAATACAAGTAAGTTTGTGACTTGCTAACATATGAATGTTTGGAGTGTGTTCCAAATATATACATGGTCCCTGCAGAATATGTTAGGAAGAATATGTTACAGAGGCGTGGAACTATAATCTAAAAGGATCAGTTCACGATTCCTTTGTTCTTCTATTCGCGATTCCTAAAATACACAAATCAAAACAGCCCCAAAAATAATCCTTGCAAACTATTAATGAAATACATTTTGGTGGCCGATCAGGGAGGTCTGTCGTAATTATTTAAAACATTCGCTTAACTATCACCGCATTTCGACGAGCTCCCACTACATCAGCCATTATACCGACCAAAATAAACATTTAGAAGACAATTATAAAGTATTCAATTAATATGGACCAGAACGATAACATTTATTAAACCTAAAAGTGATTTTCACAAACGGTTACATCCATAAATATACCCAAATAACTATAACCATCAACTTAAAGTGTTTAGCAGAAACAATTTTAATTTAGCAGAAGTGTTAATGTAACCAAAAACGTTAGCAACATTCACTACAATTACAAACACGTCAACATTCACAACAGTCAATTACAATTTGCTCTCAGTAAATTTCCTGCCCCAACTTCACCTAAGAGCTTAATTGCTTCGTGTCCCAATCGAATTTTCAAATGCTGCTAAATGAATGCCTTTCTCGCTATGGAAGAAGAACCCAATTCCATTTTGGAATTAATAAATCGACAGTCGTCATACCAGATAGTGTTTCTGATTTTCTCGTAAATGGTGTGGGTTGTTGATAGATGACGGAAACGAAAATCTTGTAATGTGACAATTTGTCCCACAGCCAAGGAAGTGATATATTATATGTACGTAATGGTTGATTTTTGTGCTATTTGGTTTTTGAAAATTGAAGGAAACACAGAAAATGTGTACAGGTGAATGAAATATTTATTTGGGTCGATAAATCAGTACCTGTTATGTACTTTTCCAAGATTATTTCATGCAAATGGTGCCCATGACTACGCTTCTCGTTGTCCATTCTGAAAATCAACTTGTTGCGCAATTTTTTCAACATTTCGGCCGGTATCTCATCAATGGCACGTGTAATGTTGTCCTCCAAGGCAGTAATCGTGGCTCATTTACAACAGAAGTCAACCGGCGCCACAAAAAATAGTCCACGGGGTTAAATCGCACGACCGAGGAGTCCAATTGACCGCGCCAGAAAGTAAGATTAATTGCTCACCAAACTCGCTTCTCACTTGGTTTATGGTATAGCGCTCAATATGGAATGTGGCACCGTCATGTTGAAACCATAGGTCAACCAAGTCCAATTCTTTCATTTTGGGCTAAAAAGGTCGTGGTTATCGAACGGTACCTCGCTCCAGTGACCGCAACGTTGCGCACATTATCGTCTTTGAAGTAGTACGGTCCAGTGATGCAGCCGGCACATAAACCGGACCAAACACTGCACTTTTCACGGGATAGTGGAAGCTCTTGGACAGCCTCTGACCCATACCCATTGATCCAAAAATGAGCATCGTCGCTAAAGATCATAAGATATATGTAACTTGCGAAACACATTTTTCGCAGAGCACGAATTTCGATAGTAAATCTCAATGATTTGCAATCGTTGTTAGTTTGTAAGTCTATTCCTGAAGAAATGTAAAGTTTTGCGAACTAGTACCAAAAGTCTTACAAATTGTCAAAAACGCAACTTTATTTAATTATACGGCCTCGAAGAATTCCGGGGGGTCAGTGGTCTTACAGAACGACGATAACATATGCCGCCAACCAGTTCGATCTTCCGCCTTATATATTCTGTTGGCAATGCCAAGTGTTCGCAGGAATTCGTCAACCGGATCACTCCAGCGGAGTCTTGGTCTTCAAATTTGTCGTCTTCCTTCGTCTTCCACTGAACTATATCAATGTTGGGATATAGCTTATACAGCTCATGGTTCATGCGTTGCCGATACTCGCCGTTGTGCACTATAGGGCCATACATTTTTCGGAATATTTTTCCTTCGAAGTCTCCTACAGATGTTTCGTCTGCTTGCGGTAGGAGCCAGGTTTCTGCGCCGTAAAGCAAGACAGGTTGAATGAGAGTCTGGTACAGCTGGACGTTTGTTACTCGAGAGAGGGCTTTATCTCTAAAGTGCTTGCTTAGCCCAAAATAACATCTATCCGGAAGCACAATTCTCCGCTTGACCTCAAGGCTGACGTTGTTGTTTTTGTTTACGGCAGATCCGAGGTATATAAATTCGTCTACCACCTCGAAATTCTAACTATTATCAACTTTCACGCTTTGGCCTAATCGCGTGGAGGCCCTGCTCGTTGAAGCCATTAATTTTATCTTGTCCTCATTAACTTCCAGACCTACTTTTGCTGACTAAAGCCACACTGGTATGGTCCAATCAGGTCAGCGATAATTGGTTTCTGTCTTTCGCACATTATAGTTTATAGAACCTTATATGCTATGGATAAAAGGCTTATTCTACGGTAGAGGATCCAATTGCCGAGCATGCATTCATCTAACCGAATTTTGCTAATGGGCTTATGAATGGACCTTATCTGCTCATCGCCGCCAGCCTTAAAAAGCTCCGCCGGTAAATCATCGGCTTCTGCGGCTTTGTTGATCTTTAGCCGGCCAATAGCTGTTCTGACCTCGTATTGGTTTGCAGAGGGCAATCGATGTCGGCCTCCAAATCCCAAAATCCCATAGTCATTGTATATCGCAGATAACAGCAGCACGGAGAAATGATCTCTCTCAGCCTTTACAGAGGGGTCCTTGAGCCATGGCCTTTAGTATTGGTTTTGACTTTTTAGTAGAATTTTAGTGCGTCGTTCTTCCGTCCATATATCCCAATTTTCTCACTCACGCTTTCTTCACTTCAAATTCTCGTTTTGCCTAAAGACACGGAGTATCTCTTTCTTTTCTCTATACCGCTCAATCGCTGCTCGCGCTGCAATTGCCTGAAGCATTGCGATACGTGCAGCGATCTTTTAATCATTTGCTATTCGACACTTCTCAGCGTACCATGGTTTGAATCGAATCGGGTTTTCAAAACCAAGTGCGGCAGTTGCGGCACTGCAGGATCGTCATCGGGAGGCTGTGAAAAAAGTTGCGAGAGCTTACTTGAGTAGACTGTGGTTACCTCTGGTAATTGCAGCTTCCCGATGTCTAGCTTTCCCTGTTTTCGCCCTACTTAATCTTGTGCGAACCTTTGCTGCTACCAGTATGTGATCAGAATCTAAGATAGCTCCTCTAATCACTCGTGCGTCCTTTGATCAATGTGGTTCTTCGCACTGTGATCAGGGTATACCCAAGAAGCCTTGTGGATGTCTTTATGCTGGAATCTTGTACCACTAACGACCATGTTTTTTGCCGCGGCGAAGTCAATCAGTCTCATACAGTTGTCAAAACTGCCAGCATGTAGTCTGAAATTGCTAATAGCAAATTTTTCCTGGCTACTTTAGCATAAAAATCTCCTAGAACAATCTTAATGTCGGGACCAGGGCAGCTGTCATACGTTTCCTCTAGACGCTCTTTAGCATCATCATCTTTCTGTTCGGTCGGGCATGCACACAAATTAGGAAAATATAGAATATTTCGCTTGTATGCAGATTGTGGCTATAAGTTCCGTCACAGGATTGAACCTAGAGTCGCAGTCTTTTGCCAACTACAAATCCCCAACCAATTTCATGTTTTTTCTCATGTCAACTGTAGTATATAATGCAGTTTTTTTTCCTTGTGCTGCCATATCCTGTCATTCACATTTCCTCTATAACGGTAATGTCAGCCATATAACTTTCTAGGACACCTGCCAATAGGATACTGGCACCGAATCTATACATAGATGCATTTGCCATGTGCATGTTCGTAAATCGTGGTCCTTATAACGCTTGCGTTATACAATTCTGGACACTACAGGATGAGTACCACTTTCAAACTGGCGGATGTCCGGGAAAAATATAAAGCTGACTTCAAAGCCATCCGCGAAAAGCGGTGGGCAGGATATGGTTGCACCAGATAAAAAAGCTGCGATATTTACTGCAGCAGCCATGAGCGATAGCACGAATTCGAGAGCGGGTTTATAGTAGGCAACAGACCGCGACAACTAGTTTCAAGGTTCAACCACTCAATGAAAGCCTAGCCACAATTCGTATCAAAGCGAAATATTTCACCATCTCATTATTTTGTGTGCACGCACCGACGGAGTATAAATACAATGAGGTCGAATAATCATTTTATGAGCATCTGAAGGAAGTCCACGAACGCTCCCCTGACCACGACATTAATATTATTGTAAGCAATTTTACTGCCAAATTGGGAAATGAAAGTGTCTTTCGAACAACCATCGGTAATTACAGCCTACATGATACCACTTCCGATAATGGTATAAGACTGATAGATTTCGCCGGTGCAAAGAACGTGGTAGTTACTGGCACCCGATTCCAACATAGGGATATACATAAGGCAACTTGGTTATCTCCTGATCAATGAAAAAATAACCAAAATGATCAGTTGGCAATAGTTGGCAGGTGCCACTATCGACTGCCAATATCGATTCGGATCATTACCAGGTGGCTGTGAAAGTTCGCACACGACTGAGCAGGGTGAAAAACGTACGAATCCGAACAATGGATGGATATCGACTAGCTGCAAATGCCGGAGATATGAAAGGCATATCAACAAAAGCTCACGCTCGGAGAACAGAATACACCCCCCCCCCCCCCCATCACGGAGGACCCAGAAGTGCAGTGGCAGCACATCTCCCATTCTTTGGAAACAGCTGCAAAGACTAAACTTGACTATCAAAAGCCGCAGAAGGATACGCTATGGTACGGCGAAGAATGTCGCATTTAAACTAATGAAAAAATGGCAACAAACAGAGAGTTACAACGCGTTTTGCGACTGAGCGGTACAAGATGCTGAGATGGTGTTGACCATTTCGACGGAGAACATTTCAGTGGGGCAGCGATAGACTGAAAAGACCGAAATGTGGAGGATGGATAATGAATCCCGGGAAAAGTTTCAGAAGGTAATAAGATCTACTACGATGCTCTCCTGCAAGGACGAGAATGGGAATCTGGTGACAGATATGCACTGTGTGCTTAAAATGTGGAGATACCACTTTTCAGCACTACTCCACTCACATTCACATTGATTGTGGAAGACAGTGTAGATTGTTGTGATTCATGTGAATGCTCCAACAATCGCCGTATCAGTCACTTATCCCTCGCGTATAAGGTCTTGTAGAGCGTATTATGTGAAAGACTAAATCCAATTGTTGAAAATCTGATTGGACCATATCAGTGTGGGTTTAGACCAGGGAAGCCAACGACTGACCAAATGTTCACGCTACGCAAATTTCTGAAAAATAACCACGAAAAGCAAATCGATACCTATCATCTTTTTGTCCATTACAAAGCTACTTCGGAAAGCCCCATACGGGGAAAATTTTACGAACTCGGGATTCCGGCAAAACTGATACATCACTGTAGAACGAGGCTGACCCACACCAAATCAGCAGTGAAGGTGGGGAAATACATCACCGAAACATTCTGTACCAAGCGTGAACTGAGATAAGGCGACACATTTTCGCGCAATCTCGTCAACATCTTAATGGGGATAATAATAAGAAGGCTACAGTAAATACGAACGAGACCATTAACACGGAAAACCACATGTTTCTGGCATATGCTGACGACAAAGACATCATTGGGCGCAATTTGCGAGAGGTTACTACAGTATTTTCGGTAATTGAAAAAGAAACAGCGAAGATGAGTCTTGGTGTTAATGAGAGCAAGACAGAATTGATAGTGTCAGAGACTAGACAATCCTCTCGACTTGGTCCACCCTTAAACGTCGACAACAGATTTAATTTTGAAGAGAAATTGTGCTTGCAAAAATATGCTATTTTTGGCTCATCAAGCAGTTTAAGAACATCGATTTCTCTCGACCAGCTACACCAATCTCTCATTTTACCTATCCTAACATTTGGCTCCGAAACTTGGCACATATCGGAAGCGTATGAAAAACACCTGGGATTATTCAAGAGAAAAATTCTGCGTAAAATATATGGTCCTGTTGAAGAAAACGGCGAGTACCGACGTCGTTGGAAGCAAGACCCATATAATTTGTATTCCGACGTGGTCATAGCTAGGGGAATCAAATTCGGAAAATGCGTTGGCTAGCCCGTGTTATCAGAATGGATGAAGACGAGCCAGTGCGAAAGGTTTTCGATAACGTACCCGTTAGAAGCAGGAAAAGAGGACGACCAAGACTATGCTGGAAGGACCAGCCCGAAGAGTGCCTTCGTATCCTTTGTGTTACCAACGGGCGAGAAAATGCGAAGGATAGAACCAGGTGGGGAAATAATTTATAGTTAAATTTATTTACTGAATAGTTTAATTCAGTGTTGGCCGAGTTGGTGTCAGACGACCGGGAAATCTGCACCGAAATTCACGCTGGTCTAAAACAACCGACAAATTATACCATTCAAAAATTGTAAAACTTTAGTGTAGCGTTCGATATCCTGTTGGGGTAAATTTTGTATTCTACCATTTGCGTCCCCTTGTATTATTCCAGTTGGGTGTTATTTCATATTCCAACTTTGGGCGTTATTTAGTTTTTGTTAGGCTTTATTTAATCGGACTGTTTATCATTGGCGGGTTATTTCGTAGAGCCATGTGTTACTCGTCAATTGTCATTTCTGCTCATATATTTTTCGTCATACCTTGAAGCAGCAACTACGATTTGAGAACTTATTTCAAAATTATCACAAAGAATTCATACCTTTCCCCCACAGTACCTATCTGCTATGCTTATGTATACAAATTAAGTAGGAATATCTCTTTTTTTGGAATTTTAAACATGTGGGGGTCTCAAACGATGCATACTGTAATGCTGATTAGGGAAACATAAATTTGTATTCAACGGTACTTAAAGTTCGTTACCGGCAGTTAAAGTTTAGATTCCTAGTGTATTTGGGCAAAAAAATGTTTTCCTTTGGTCAAGATGCGGCAAAAACGACGTGTATATTTTCAAAATTTTTATGGAGTATTTTTTCCAATAGTATTTTGAAATCTTGATCAAACATACTTTTTCTTCCCAAGTATAAATATCTTCCTATTATATTCCATGGAGTGATTGAGGAGAGCTTCTCACAATCAATGAGTTGTACGTTTCCCGGTTTTCACTCACTGATTGGGACCTACAGTTTTACACCGATTCCGAACTGTTTGCTGATAATCATGGCTTATTTCTCGATAGTGTCGTCGTTATTAATCGAGGTGCCCGTCGCCGAAAGAAGTGTAAGGTGGGCAGAGCAGGGATCGTATCGGCCACAAGTCGGTAGGAATATTTTCTTGCGAAGTATTCAACTAAATTTAATTGTTTTTTGCATTTTACATAAGAAACTGACAAGTATATAAAATTTAAATAAGGAAAAGCGAATTCGGGAAATAAACTACCCGAAACATCGCCGTGAAGAAAAATATTCTCTGTCAAAATTTTGGAAGTTAATTTTTCTAAATTTGCTCATAGTGACACATTGTACAGTGTTACAGAATATTATAAACGCGCATGCCACTTGTTTTCAAACATTTACGCTTTTAAGGTATACAAGTTTTGAAACTGCAAGAACCTAAATATTTTTAAAAATTTTGTACATTTTTGAAAAATAAACGTCTATATAATTTTTTTTTTCGTATAGTATTCGTGTGATCGATTTCGTTGAAACTTAACAGAATCCTAGGGATGATAAACAGCTAGTACACACCAAAAAATAACCTAAACGTTCTATTCTATTTTGAATTATCGCTCGCTAAAAAGAACGGAAAAGCTTCTCCCGAATCATTATCCATGAAATTGCAAATCAATGACCCAAAATCAATATAATTTTCATAAAGTTCATTAAAAAAAATCAATGAGTGTTCGAACTCACGGGCGATGTGTTAACACCTTTTTGTTACACGGTACCTGTTCGATTTCTATGAACACATTAGTAAATGATACATTGGAAAATAAAAAAAGCGTTCAATCAGATGATGACGTTCCATTTAAATAAAATTAATACTTAAAATTATTTAAAGATCAGTGCAAGCACATGTGTCATTATTTTCTAGCTTAATACTTTTTGTTTTATTCCCACAAAAAAACAAAGAATGCAAAGCAACCGACACATGTACATACACACATACATAGTCTTGCTATCACATTTTTATATACTTATAACCACGTCATTATTCTCTTTGCTCTGAGAGTGCTCCGCACCACCGTTGCCGTTTTGGTAGAATCCTACCAAATTTGGTCGGATGGATTTTAAATTTTATGATTTGGACGGATGGCCTGACCAATTCGATTTTGGTCCCTTTCAGACGCACCCATCATTAATTTTAGTTAGCCATCATTTAAAAAAATCCATTTTCCATAGGTTGGTACATACGTGTGCGCCAACGCACTGAATTGTGATTTGGCACTTGACTTTGCAATGCTTCTTCGTTTCGTGATTTGAACTATTCATCGTAAAAACTGAAATTGTGTGCGTCTTCCTACTACTAAGTGTTCCTTAATATTTAAAGAAAGTGATCTATCTGTCTAATCTATTGCTGTGAAAAGAAACAATTTTAATTTTGTAAAAATTAAAAACATGGACAAGTTAGTAAACTCGATGGGAAATATGTAGGTCTAACTGTCCTGCAACATTAATAAGGTGGTCCGGCAGGCCCGGGAAAGTGTTTCATGCAAAGTGCTATGTGATATGAAAACGAGGCTTCATTCCTAATTTATTTACAGCTGGAAATACTAATATTGTGCCTGGTATATAACAAAATGGGCTAAGAAGGCTGAAGTAAACAACAATGATGTCTCTAACAGTTCTGAAGATAACAATAATGATGTCTCTAATAGGTCTGAAGATATTGAATTTGAATATTGAATTTCAATATTGAATATTGATGTAAAATTTTAAATGTTTTTATTTATAAATCTTTTAAACTCGTATTTTCCAGTGGTGGTAGTGAAACACAACTTAACGTAAAAAGAAAGTTTCGGTTGGAATGGCTGCGCTCATTTACTTGGTTGCAAGAAAAAGATGGGTCCGCATATTGCGTTGCTTGCTCCAAGTCATTGATATGTCATTTGACCCACCTAAAAGCACATGAGAAATCAATATACCACATTCAAAAATATGATCTGCAAAAAAGAAATCTGAAGATCAGCAAATTTTGTAATGCGGAGGAACAAAAGCGACAAAACAAGTCACATATGCGGAATATGCGTTAGTGTGGTTTTGCATTACACATAATCTACCGGTTTTTATTAATGGACTATCTGCCTACTTTACTTATTGAGTGTTGCCCAGATTCTTCAATAGCAAAATTACTGCATTGCAGGAGGACAAAATCAACTCAAACTGCGACCTATATTGGAAACCAGGCCAGTGATGGTATAGTGTATATTTTAAAGAAAAATGAGGTTTTCCTTAATTGTGGACGAGACAATAAAATGTTCCTCAATTTCGGGATTCAAGACAAGTTTCTAGCCACGCTGACGTTGCTGAGGCTAATGCGGAGACTATTTTCAAATTAATAAAGGACTTCTTGGCTTCACGTAGTATTCCGTTAAACAATTTAATTGGTTTGGCGACAGGTGGTGCTAATGACATGGCTGGAGATATCAGTGGGCTAAAAACGTTGCTTATCCGTGAATCAGACTTATTTTACATAAAATGCACTTGCCATTCACTTAATCTTTGTGCCAGATATGCTTGTAAAAAGTTACCAACAAGTATTGAGTCTCTTTGCCGTAAACTTTATGTCTTTTTTTCGCTGAGTCCCAAACAAAGAGACGAATTTAAAGAATTTTAAAAATATTGTGCAGTAAAACCTCACAAAATATTAGGAATTTGCGGGACTAGATTGGTATCACTTGAAGGTGTAATAAATAGAATAGGTGAGCCATGGGGTAGCCTAAAATTATATTTTATTTCTTGTTTTTATGAAATGCCTGTACTTCAACCTGTAACAATTGCCAAAGATATGACTTGTGTAGTAAAATTATATGTCTTATTTTCATCATATATTTTACCAACATTTTTCTTATTGTAATTAAAATGTTAAAAAGACTGAATTACTAATTTAATATTATTTTTTTATAAGCAATGTCTATTCAAATAAAAAATGTATATTACAAGAATAATAAAACAATTTAGGACTTTTTTCACAATTTTGGTCAGCTACTTGGGTTTTTGGTCGGTTTTATGGAAATTTTTGGTCGGAAATATTTCTTACAAATGGCAACACTGCTCCGCACCCACACAAGACCACTATTCGCTGCCGGTACATCAGTGTGTGTTTTTTTTTTATCGCAGTCTGACAATCTGTGTTTCGCAGTCGGACAATCTGTTTCGAAGTCTGACAATCTGTCTTTCGCAGTTAAAAAAAAAAAAACGTTTCCCATTGCATCCCATGAAGGGATTGGGAAGAGCTTCACACAACCAGTGACCTGTGCGCTTTCTAATTTTTCACTCACTGATTGGAACCTACAGTTTTTACACAGATTCCGAACGGTATTTTGAGAAGCTTTTTCATGGCTAAATACTCGATAGTGTCGCCGTCACTATGCGAGGTGACAGCCGCCGAAAGAAATGTTTAAGGTGGTCAGAGCAGGGATCGAACCCAGGATCTCATGTACAAGAGGCGCGCACACTACCCATTGCACCACCGACGGCCCCCTTTATCATTTAAGGGTATGAAAAATGGATGTTTGCCGATTCTGAGACATACCCGATATGCACACAAAATTTCATACAAATCGGTCCAAACGTTTCGGAGGAGTTTAACACCAAACAATCTGTGATCGCAGTCGGACAATCTGTGTGATCACTTTGTGAACCCGCACTTATAGATGTTAACACATCAAAAATCAATGAGTGTTCGAACTCACGGGCGATGTGTTAACACCGTTTTGTTGCACGGTACCTGTTCGATTTCTATGAACGTATTAGTAAATGTTACATTGGAAAATAAAAATAAAGAAAAGTTTTCGCGCTGAAGGATCTTTTGCTATTGCATTTTCTTTTTTTTACATATTCTTAAACATTAGATGTAATATTGTAAAAATAAATAAAGCAATATTTAACTAATTGAAATAATTGTTTTTGTTTTGTCATAAACAGAGCGACGACGAAAAGTATTGTATAGTATAGGGAACTTATTGCACTCTTTTGCCGCTCTCATGTAGAGTGTCTGAGTAAAAGAGCATAAAAGAGTCGTATTCTCTTTATAAAATATTTCAATATAAATGCATCATTTCGACAATGTTTTTACAGAAAACAATACAAAAAGCATAAATGTTTCAAAAGACATTAATATTTCACATCAAATTTATTGCAAAAAGAGAGTAGTTATGACAAAAAGAGAGTAATCATTCACCAGTGCTTTTGAGTCATACAATTTGTTCCATGAATTCTCTACACTATTCAATAGTCTTTGACGACGACCTGCTTCTTTATTCGCTGACGCTACATCAATACCATCATACTTATTTTCAGGCAGAATCTATTGTTGTACAACAATAACATACTTCGTATGTGATGTTAACGCTGTGTGTTGTTTGAATGTGTTCACTTTGATAGATCTCCACACCCGTGCCTATAGATGTTAACACATTCATAATTAAAGGCTAATGTTTACATTTTTAAAATATGTTCTAGAATAGTCAAACGGTGCACTATACCAATACTGCATTCAATACATTTTGATGAGTGTTGAAAACTTACACTTAATTGTGCTGTTCAATCTAGCCCTATTTTTCGGGAAGTAAGGTTAGATTTCAAATACTTTGCTGTTCTGACATCCTTGTATTCTCTTACTCATCTGATGTAAAAAAAAACTTTTTGCCATATTCACTTTACAGCCTACAGCGCGTGTTTTTGACATTCTGCTACACAGGGCGTCGTTTGAGCCCATATTGACCAAAGAATAATATATATATTTTTTGCCAAAATACACTAGAAATCGAAACTTCAACTGCAGGTAGGGGACTATAAATGACCTCTTATAAAAAAAAGTTTGGCGTTCCACCAATCAGCGCTTCACTACATATATTTTGAGACCCCTACAAACAAAATGTTTTCAGTACACCCTAATGCGTATGAATTGTTTTGTTTACACATTCATATATATTTCAATCATATTCTGATGTGCGGTTGTCGGACTAATGTTGTTGCACTTGTTCAAGCTGTCTGATCCAGTATGATGAGTAGGATTCTCATTGAAAATTATATCTCTCAGTCGAATTCAAGCAAAGATGTCGAACACTCTTCTAGGAATACTCAGTCATATCGTATAGATATTGTACGATAATCGTATCTGTCCTGATACGAGTATGATGGTAAATAAATTTGTTCACAACATTCCATGTCATTCGAATTTGATGTTGTTGTTCATTTGTTGATATTACTGTTATCGAGATGGTAGTGATGCTGTCACAGTTGTTGTTATTGTTCTATCATTTACATTTTAATTGATTTTGAAATGGATTTCCAAATAAAAATGTCACCATTAAATTTATGAAGTGCAGTCTGTTCGAGCATTTTCTGGGTTGCAGACATTCCATTATTTGCCGTTTATGGTTTTAGTTGGATATTGTTGTTTTGCAAACTATGACAACAGGATGTGAAGGATATAAGTAAGTACGAGTTGTTGTCGTAATTTCGAAAAGTACATGATAACCTTTTATTACGAATCGAGTAAGAATGCAATGCAATTAAGTGAAAGTGTTTTAGAAAACGTGATTTTGGAATAGTGGAAAGTAAAATATGCAATCGCAATGTTTGAGGACTCTTACACATCATAGAGAATAGCGTAACATGATAGCTAGATATCATGTTGGTTATCATATTGAGTGATGTTTTTGAGATTTTCTCAATAACTTTAAATATTCTAAAGGTATTTAAATGTAATAAATTGTTTGGTTTTAATGTGACCTTTGTATAAAAAAGGCTCCTGAATGCTGTCATGGTCAAGTCAAGAACGTTTCGCGCTTACCCACTGAGCCTACTTTAAGTCACACATTATTTTTCGGTTAGGGTATAATTTTTTTAACGCACAGATGGAAGAAACTTTCGTGGTGTATTTTGATATTTCAAGCGTATGATAATATCAGGAGTCATTCAACAACAGTCCAGGCGAACAAGTTATCCGCTTGGCAATGGAGAGATTTATATTTTCCGATTAATGGATTGGAACCTACACTTTTATACCAATTCCGAACCTGTCTGAGAAACCATTTCGTAACTAATTATTCGATAGTGTTGCCACCACTACGCAAGGTGGTCATCTCCGAAAGAATATACACCAACAAAAAGTAGCTAATACCCAAAGTTAATATATGAAACTTATACCTAAATCATCACAAATTCAGGCATAAAATAACCCCCAATTTTGTTGTTTTAATTTCATAATTAATTAATATACAATGATAAAATTACCTAAAACCCAGTAAAATTACCCAAAGCCTAAATTATTAAGATATTCTTTTTTTCAAAGGAAATAACACCCGTTGTATGAAATTCATTTATACAAAGTATAGTGCCTTTTATAAAATATATGCTGAAATATATGTTACGGAAAATCCCATTTATTTGCACGAAGCACATGGGGACGTTTAAATGAATGAAAAGCGTTTAACCCACCTACATCAAAAATCAAATAAAGCACTAGTGCAGTAAAGTCACAACCAAATCGTAATACAAAATCCTATAACCTTCAAGATAAAAATCGTTACATGTTATTCCATAGTTAATAAAGCTTAACAAAAACATCAAACTTACAGATAACCCAAAAATTGGAAGTTATATATATCACCACTTTTCAGCACTACTGCACTCACATTCTTCCATTGAAGATCAGGAAGTAATGATAGTTGAAGGTAGTGTAGATTGCAACCCCCCCTCCCGCCAGCCACACAACCAAGACGAGATTAGATCGGTGATCTCCCGCCTCAAGAACAATAAAGCCGCTGGTGTGTGTGGGCTACCCGCTGAACTTTTTAATGCAAGTGGCGAAGGACTGATAGCCCATATGCATCAACTTATATGCGGTATATGGCTGGGGAAATCTATGCCCGACGATTGGAGTATCAGTGGATTATGTCCTGTATTCAAAAAGGGTGATCCGTGAGTCTGTTCCGACTATCGGGGTATCAGTCTTTTATCCATCGCGTATAAGCAAATCGATACATACCACCTTTCTGTCGATCACAAAGCTGTTTTCGATAGCCCCATACGGGGAAAACTGTACGAAGCTATGTCTGAACATGGTATTCCGACAAAACGGAGCCAAATCAGCAGTGAAAGTGGGGACAGACCTCAATGAACCATTCTATACCAAGCGAGGACTTAGACAAGGCGACACACTTTCGTGCAATCTCTTCAACATCTTAATGGAGATAATAATGAGAAAGGCTGCAGTAAATACGAACAAGACCATTAACACGAAAAGCCATATGTTGCTGGCGTAAGCTGACGACATACATAGACATCATTGGGCGAAATTTGCGAGAGGTTACTGCAGTGGTTTCAAGAATCGAAAAGGAATCAGCGAAGGTGGGTCTTGCTGTTAATGAGGGCAAGACAAAATTGATGGTGTCAACGACTAGAGAAACCTCTCGACTTGGTCCGCACTTAAACGCTGACAATCGATTTAATTTTGAAGTGGTAGATGAATTTGTCTACCTTGGATCCGCCGTGAACAAGGACAACAACGTCAGCCTGGAGATAGATAGGAGAATTGTGCTTGCAAATATATATATATTTGGGCTCAGCAAGCAGTTTAAGAACAAAGCCCTCTCCTGACGGACAAAAGTCCAGCTATATCAGACTCTCATTTTACCTATCTTGACATAACTTAACTTAACTTATCCGGTCTCGGACAACCCTGGGGGGTCAGGGACCTTACGAAACGAAGATAACATATTTCGCCAACCAGTTTGATCTTTTGCTTTATCTCTCCAGTTGGCAATACCAAGTGTACGCAGGGATTCGTCAACCTGATCCCTCCGACGGAGTCTTGGTCTTCCTAATTTTCGTCTTCCTTCGAGTTCGGTTTCGAAAACCCTTCGCGCTGGTTCATCTTCATCCATTCTACTGACATTGCCTAGCCAGCGCAATCGCGTTATCTTGATCCGCTTAACTATGTCAATGCCAGGCTAAAGCTCATACAGCTCATGATTCATGCGTCGCCGATACTCGCCGTTGTGCATTATAGGGCCATACATTTTTCGGAGTATTTTTCTCTCGAAGACTCCTACAGATGTTTCGACTGCTTGCGATAGGACCCAGGATTCTGCGCCATAAAGCAAGACAGGTTGAATGAGAGTCTGGTACAGCTGGACTTTTGTTACTAGAGAGAGGGCTTTATCTCTAAAGTGCTTGCTTAGCCCAAAATAACATCTATTCGCAAGCAGAATTCTCCGCTTGATCTCAAGGCTGACGTTGTGGTTTTTGTTTACGGCAGATCCGAGGTATATAAATTCGTCCACTACCTCAAAGTTATAACGGTCATCAACGTTCACGCTTTGGTCTAATCGCGTGGAGGCACTGTTCGTTGAAGCCATTAATTTTGTCTTGTCCTCATTTACCGTCACACCCACTTTTGCTGACTTCTTCTCAATTCTCGAAAAAACCGCAGTAACTTCTCTAATTGTGCGCCCAATGATATCTATATCATCAGCATACGCGAGCAGCATGTGACTTTTGCTGCTGATGGTTGTATTCGTGTTGACTGCAGCTTTGCTCATAATGATCTCCATTAAGATGTTAAAGAGATCGCACTATCTTGACATATGGCTCCGAAACTTGGGTCATATCGCAAGCGGATGAAAAACACCTGGGAGTTTTCGAGAGAAAAATTATCCGTAAAATATATGGTCCTGTTAGGGAAAACGGCGAGTACCGACGTCGCTTGAACGCAGAGCTATATAATCTATATTCTGACGTGGACATAGCTAGGCAAATCAAATTAGGCCAATTGCGTTGACTAGACCATGTTATCAGAATGGATGAAGGTAAGCCAGCGCGAAAAGCTTACGATAACGTACCCGATTGAAGCAGGACAAGAGGACGACCAAGTCTCCGCTGGAAAGACCAGGCAGAAGAATCCCTTCGTATCCTTGGTGTTACCAACTGCCGAAAAAAGGTGAAGAGCCAGATAGAGTCAGTGGGAAGAATATGTTGAAATTTGTTTAATTTGTTTATTTAATTAATGCGTGTAAGACGTCTGACCTCATGACATTGTAAAATAGTCAACTACAGTAAGTATACATCAGAATCAGATTTCGTTGGATTACATAAATTCCCTTTATCTCTCAATGAAAACCCGTATATTTGAAGTTATTAAGAACAAAGGGGGTTGTACCCATTAATAACAGTTATTAGATAAAGTAACATAAAGTAAAACACAAGAAAGCCTGTTTTTCATTACGACTAGTTAAATTTCCTTTATTCAAGTGAACCAAAAAAATAGGAAATTTTTGGATTTTTTTTATAAATTGCTCAAAAAAATTTCGTTAGTTAAGAAACAACTATTGTCATGATTTTTTTTATATATTAAGATGTCTAGATTCCATTTCCATTTTAAAATTCTGCAATCGGTTACAAATTGTAAATGATACAGGCTGCTGAATATGGAATTTTTAGTACCTTTAAATAAGTGAACCGGAGTGTATGTTAGTTTAGACACACATCAAAGCAAAAGTAAACCATTTAGTTGATAATACTGGGGTTTAGCATAATAGGCTTAAAAAAAAGTTGTTTAAGTTTTTTCGTTTAGCCCCCATCTCCAATGCTGAAAATCAAGATAGAAACAGTTATACCGAACTATCGAAATTTAACGAATGATGAAATAGATGTATTTAGTTTACATTTTGTAATATCAGAGGCCATTGAAAGTACGGTACCAAAATTTAAAGACAAATATACCTTTTCAAAATTTTCTAACAGCATAATGAAAAAATTACACTCAGAAAAAAGTTAAATATTAACGATAATAAAAAGATATAATAGATTAGAAACAAGACTTGCACAATTATCATTAAACACCTCAAAATCAAAACTCAAACTGATTAAAAAACTATTGAATGAAAATTTTATATTAATAGGTAATAAAGAAATTCAGGAAAACTTGGAGAGATTAGATCATAGAGATGCAGTAAGAATGTTCCTAGGTACGAAAATATTTAAAAAATTAAACCACTCAATGTAACTAAAATAGTTGTGCACGAATCTGAAAGGAATATACTAAGAAAAGCTGGAATAAACACGCGAGATCTAGAAAAGCATAATACGGAGAACCTAGTAATATGTGACCAAGAGGAAATGCATGATGCAATAGGAGCTTTTCTATAATCAATACATTTACATAAGGATTTCGATGAAAATATTAATAATAATGAAACTAGTCGGCATTCGCCGCTGATATTGTTATTTATCATGCAGAAAAGACAATATATGTGACCTGGTCTACGAAAAGGGAGCTTACGTGCGAAAACTAGTTTTCTGTGAAAAAGCTGTTAAAAGTAAGCAACTTTGTTTCGTCAGTTTCTCATTATCTCGTGAATTGTTCTCCGCGCCGGACGTCCAGTAAGTGTTGTTGTTGGTCGGAATATTATTATAGTTATAGTTAGTTATATATTATTATAGTATAATCATGTCTTTATAGCTTATAATTCAATGTATTTTGTTCATTACCAATAAATTATATTTTGTCGTATTTTTACTCTTCTTTCTCTACATTTTTAGTACACTTCTAAGCAAGTTAGGATTTTCTGCTTTTCACCACGTGAAAAAGCATCTCATCTTCCATCCGAATCAACCAAAAAGTGAAAATTGATTTTTTGACACCTAAGCCCCCTTTCCGTAGACCAGGTCACATATATGAAGGATTTTTTTTTTATTTTTATTCTGTTGTTCGACCTTTTCTTTATCAATAAATAATCAATATTCTTCGAGCTTGAGGTCAGATATGCTGTTGTTGTATTTTGTTGTTTTGTTTTAATTGTTAAATATTGTTTATATCTCCTGATGATGCTATACAAAGGAGTAGCGAAATATCGAGGAAAATAAATACAACAACAGCAAATCTGACCTCAAGCTCGAAGAATATTGATTATTTATTAATGAAGGACTTCAAAACTCAACCAACATGGTCGACGAGTATGCCCTCCCTCGGTTGGCATTTAAAAATAAACACTAACAAGTGTGATTGCATTTCGGCCACCAGTAAGCAAATGTAATAACGACATAAAACGGAACTGGAAACAATTCGGAATCAAATCAAACCTTTCGAATACGAGCATTGAGAATAAAAATTAAGTATTCGAAAGGAAATGTTTAAGATCCTCTACTTCTCTGTACAGCACAGTACACAAAGTATATACCAAATAAGAAATTGTATAAGTATAATAAGGGAAGTGTAATTCGAATTGACAATTACACCATAATTTTAATAAGAAACCATATACTACGATGTACAAGAAACTATGAAAACAGTTTAATAACGGCTCCCTACTATACAAATGCAAATTATTTAAGTGATGCATTACGAAAAGGGTTTGTCCCATCCGAGGCGTTAATATGTCTGGACAAACAAAAATATATCGAGGATACAAATGGGATTCCCGTCATATATCATATATAAATAAATAAATGGTTTCCCATGAAGGAACAGGGGAGAACTTCTCACAATCACTGAGCTGTGCGCTTTCCAGTTTTCACTCACTGATTGGGACCTACAGTTTTACACCGATTCCGAACGGTATTTTGAGAAGCTTTTTCATGGCTATATACTCGATAGTGTCGCCGTCACTATGCGAGCTGACCGCCGCCGAAAGAAATTTAAAGGTGGTGAGAGCAGGGTTCGAATCCAGGATCTCATGTACAAGAGCCGCGCACACTATCCATTGCACCACCGACGGCCACTATATCATATACACAGAAGGGCAAATATAAAAGCAGTATAAAGTACAACATACAATGTCGGTGATTTTGGACACAATACTAACATATCGCATAAAGATGTTGGACTAATATCAAAAATCAAAAAATTTTGGTGGCTACCTTAAAATTATTGTTTTATTAGCAAAAATTTTAATTTAATTAGAAAAATTGGTCAGTACATTGTTATGTTATATGACTTTAAAATTGATTTCAAAAAACTCAATTTATGCAACTGAATAAATGCAACGTAGATGTTTATTAAATATACTCCAAAGCCCGATCTGTGGACAATGCATAAAAAAAATATAAATTATTAAATTGCTATTGTTTATTATGGTACCAAATTTTTTTTAATTACTTGAACTCAATAAACGTTCTGAGACAAATATAATTATTTATGATTTTTTTTTGCTCAAATTTAATCATTATCATTGAAAAAATCCTTAAAACTAATAATATAATCATTAGTATAACATTTTTATAATAAAACTCATAATGATCACGGTGTCTGACTTCTGTGGATGAAGGAACAACAAACAACGACTGTTTCGGAGATAAGAAAAGACTGCCCAAATTGTCCAAGTTAGGAGTTACTGGTACAATTAAATTACGATCACTCAAAAGTATCAAACATATCCTCCAACGATTTAAGTTTCGAACTAATAGAGTCAAGATCAGAATTTAAATTATGAAATCCTTTCTTGGCCTCCTTAAATAGCTTATAAAAGTCAACATCGAATTCTTTACACTGTAATTATGTCATATGCCTTCCATAGAAGCCAGCACACTTCACATGTGCCTGACTATAACATAGCCAACATGAAAGAACACAACCCTCATATACGTCCATGGCTGTAAAAATCTAGTAATAATTACCAATTATGTCAAAAGTATGCAATAACAAAAAAAACAACAAAACGAATTGGTATAACTTTCCAACACTGAACTATGAAATCCTAAAAGTATGCAGAAAAATACTTGGTTGTATACTGGGTTATAGCATATACGGTTAAATAAAATTGTTTAAAATGTTTTCATTTAGCCCCCAACACGCAAAGTGCGATAAGGAACTCGTTCCAAAAATTGTCATATTTCCTGATCGGTGCGTCTAATAGCAAGTCCCTTAAATGTTGCTTCCAAACGCAAAAGGGACATAATTTTGTGATCACCTTTATAGAAATATAAAAATTATCGTATTTCATTCTTTAACACTATTAAGGAAAAACAAAAACGTGATTAGCATAATACAAATATAAAAATCTCTTAAACGGTGAGCCTTTTCGCAAAATTGTCTAAAATTTGGTGAGCAGCATTACAGAAATATAAAAGCCGATGCAATCATAAAAGGGACCAAATTTCGTGGTCACCGTTACAGAAAAATGCAAATGGTGCATCCAATCGCAAAAACGGCAACATTTTGGGATCAGTAATATCATTTTTTAAAAATCGACAAAAACAAATATTTCTATACCTCGGTAGCAGTGCCTCCGAAAGCGAAAAAGACAATATATTGGGATCATTAGAAACATTTTCGCAAATCGTTAATCGTTTATATCTCCAACACAGTACCCAATCGCAAAATCATATCAATCAGGTTAAATTGCTTTGGCACTACAGGATGTTAAATATTCCTTCAATTTTTTTTTTGTTGAGCATTTTTCTTAGTGTTTATGTAATTTATATACCAGAATAATGCGCTTCATATTTTGCTTTTTCTACACGTGTAGTTTTAGCGATATCCAAAACCACGAAGTTCTCCCTGAAGGACTCATAAATTTCAGATACATAGTCGTCGCATTTAATGGTCACCTTAAGGAATGTGGAGCAACATTATAGGGAAACATAATTTCTTTACCCATAAAGAATTGTTAATATTCACTTTATACTTCCTTAGTCTTTCACATTTTTTGAAAGAATTTGGTGTATCACTTTTAAACGAACAGGATTTGTATAAACATCTTAATACAAAATATTAATGTACATATGTACACACATAGGTATGCATATACCTGCACCTGTGTATGTATATAACAAGGATAATTATTATATTTGTACCACGTTGTTATTGTTGTTACTCAGACACGGTTCCTGTAAATTATGTGTTGTTTTAATGGTACTAAAGGACAACGTACACACCATAACAATATACACGAGCAGGAATGTGGATGAGTATATAATAACAAAGTATGTGTAGACTGGCAATCCATGTTCCTTCGCTGTGTGTGTTGTTGGATCGGGCTCAAATGAGCAATACTGCTTGGTAATCGCGCTATGTAAAAAAAATATATAAAAAAAACTCTTCCGGTATATCTTGACGTGGCATGGAGCAATCCATGCCCAGTAAACGTTTTGTCATACATAATTTAATTTCTAAAAATAACAATACTAATAGGTATTGCGTATACTATGTACAGGGTTTTTTCAACAAAGACCCTACAAAAGTAAACCGATAGGGACAGCAAACGACGCCATATTTTTTCCCGGTCTTTTGCCATTTCTCTTCAGTAAGGTTTGTCATTTCATCATGGAAAGATATACGAGCCAACAACAAGTCGAAATTATTAAAATTTACTACCGCAATTTGGAGTCAGTGGCCTCAACTTTAAGAGCGCTACGTCCAATTTGTGGTCGTCATAATCGTCCTATCAGATCAATAATTGAGCGTCTAGTGGACAAATTTGAATCCACAGGCACAGTACAAAATGTTCCCGTGCCAGCGAGACAAAGAAGTGCCCGTAGTGTCGAGAATATTGCTGTCGCTGAGGCTTCAGTTCAAGAAATCCCAAATGTGTCTCTCACACGTCGTTCTCAAGCGTTGGGCATCTCTGTGACGTCGTTGTGGCGAATTTTGCGAAAAGATCTTGGCCTACATCCTTACAAGATCAAATTGACGCAAGAACTGAAGCCGCTTGACCACCATAAGCGTCGTATGTTCGTGAATTGGGCTGAGCAACAACTTGAAAATGATTCGGATTTTCATCGGAAAATCATCTTCCCCGATGAGGCTCATTTCCGGCTGAATGGCTTCGTCAATAAGTAAACTATGCGTTATTGGTCAGACAGCAATCCACACGTGATCCATGAGTCATCATTGCATCCCGAAAAAATTACGGTTTGGTGCGGTTTATGGGCCGGCGGCGTCATTGGGCCGTACTTCTTCCGTGATGATCAAGACCGGCACATTACTGTGAATGCGAATCGCTACCGCTCAATGATAACCGAATATGTTTGGCCCCAATTGGATAATATGGACTTGGAGGACATGTGGTTCCAACAGGACGGCGCCACAAGCCACACAGCGAATGCCGCAATCAATTTATTGGAAACCAAGTTTGGTTAACGTGTTATCTCACGAAATGGCCCAGTCGATTGGCCGCCTCGGTCGTGCGATTTGACGACGTTAGATTATTTCCTGTGGGGCTACCTTAAGTCTATGGTCTATGCCAACAAGCCAGCGACGATTGATGAACTTCGTACGAATATCGAACGTGAAATTGCAGCAGTATCGGCCGATTTATGCTTGAAAGCCTTCGAAAATTGGGTTCAGCGTCTGGACTTCTGCAAGCGTGCCCGTGGTGGCCATGCAAAAGAAATCGAGTTCCATACATAATGGCATCGAACGTACTTTAACAAGACTAAAGAATTTCATTGGTATCTAAAACCGGTTTTGTTTTATTTAGAAAAAACTTTTGTAGCGCTCTTATTGAAAAACCCGTTATAACAACACCTGATTCAAAAACGATGTACAAGTAGACAGTCAAAATTTCTCTTCACTCAAATGCCAACAAACAAAACGAGTGAAACCCAACTACTTCTCTACTCTCTCTCTTACACTCTTCATTGAATATTTCAATACACGAGCAGCTTTTCGATAGTGTTATTGTATATAACTATACAAATTCCAACCATGTTGAAGAAAAATTACATAAACTATTCAAAAAGTATGAAATAAGCTAGATATGACACGAGAGAGAAATGCGTTTGAGTGAACTCCTAGCACTTTTTGTTTCTCTTTTACCAGGGTTGCCAAGTTGCGCACATCTTCTGGTCGTCTATTGACAGGGTACTCGCAAATCGGAGTACAATTGTATGTATCTAAGAGTGCGTGCGTCCCTTGTTCCTAAACATCTGCGTAAATGCAAAAAAAAATCACCTATGAGACACCCACAAAAAATAATTGCACATATTCATTCAATTCATTTGCAATGAGAAGCTATGAGTGAGTGCAGAAGAAACTTGAGTTGTTTAAAGTATGAAAGCATCGAACTCGATCAATTTGTAGCGTTCACACAACCCACGATTCACATTCGGCACAACTCGACAAGCATTGAATATGGATGCTTCGGTATGAATGTATGTTGTGTGTTGGCACAAATGAGAAAAGTACGTGTACGACTTAGATTTATACCTACAATGAGTTTGTACGGTGCAGTCGATTTATACAATATTATTCGAGTTACCCGAGTTAGTTGAAGAAATATCATAAAGGAAAAACACAATTTTTAAGTTTTCAAAGTTCTTAATTATTTCTTAGTAATGAAAACAAAAAAGTATACACCACAAATAAATATTCAATTCATAAATAAGTAAAATAAAGATTTTAAAAAACTAAACAAACTAAACAATCTAAATATTATTACATTTTTGAATGTAAAAACATCATCTTTTCTACCGAAACAGGGTTGGACCCAATAAGGCAACGTTTTTCTGAAATAAGGTGTCTAGCACTTGAGAATAATCTTTCTGATGAGGCTCTACTTGCAGGATTTGCCAATATTTTGCAGCTTAACTTATAGAGTAGTGGATATTTTAATTTATTGAACTCCCACCACTGAAGAACATCAAAATTGTTGTGAATAACTTCATGTACATTTTCGTACAACATGATTTCGTTTTGTACTCTGTCAGTGGTATTTGATGAATTTAAAGGCTGGAGAAATCCTGAAAAAACAAGCTCCTTTTCATTTATTTAGGATTCTGACTGACAACTTTCATCTTGATTTGAGCTGGTTTCACTTATAAAACTGTCCATAATTTGTTGAAAATGTTCCTTTATATCGCATCTTTCAACATTCGTAAACTGCGAAAGTTTGTTAGTTGGTGGAAACAAGAACAGTGCAACTTTGTGAAAAATTGTGATGTTACTCATGACCACATCGTTTAACAACTTCCCAAGTGTTTGATTCAAAGTTCTTATGCACTCTAAATCATCACAGTTTATTTCGCATATTCGTTTTAAATAGTAAATATGAACTATTGTCAAATGTTCGAGTTCTTTCGACGTTGCTTCAAAATGTTTTAAAACATTTATAGTCGCAGTCAAATAGGGTGTTCACAAGAGTGTCCTAACTGTTGTATTTGTCGTATGTGCTAAAGTTCTACAACAGTAGTACAACTGTAGTAGATTTTTTCCATACAAAAGTGTTGTCATACTTTTGCAGATATGATTTTGCGGTGTACTAAGCGATCAGCTGATACCATTTGTTTACCATTGTAGCAAGAAGTAGTGAAGAAGGTGGTTGCACCAACACATCTGATCGAGTTTGTTAAAATTCACCTCACAATTACAGTAATCAAAAACTGAAAACCGGTCCACAGGTGGGGTAGAAGATATAATTTTAAGCTGAAAATGTAAGATACAAAAGTTTGGGAAAATTCTAGATTAGGAGTTATGGGCCTCCAAAGTTAGGATATACGGGGTCTACTATATATTAAAAAGCGTCTAAAGGAATTTGTCTGGCAGCGTTTTTGGACAATGTAAGGCAAAATAAACAAAACTAATTAAATTAGAATTTTCGATAACTCGCTTTGTTATCGAAATATCGGGCGTTAAAACTTTGAAAAATTATCGAAAATTGTATTACATTTTCCAATTCCAAAATTCAAATTAAGGAACGGAGGTATTACTCTCCCTGGTCCCTGAGCCCGGCCGGACGACTCGAAATACATAATAATCGTCCGACAAAAAAAATCGTGCGACAAAAACCTCCCGCTATCGCATAACTCATTAAATAGGGATTTCCCACACCTTTTGTATTTATCATTTTGTGCTGAAAATCGTTAGTTCTACCCCCTTCCCCATACAATTTTTGATACGACCTGTTCCTTACTATTACTATTAAATGCAAATATGTATGTGTGAAATTTTGAGAAGAAAATTATAAAAAGAATCATGAATTAACACAATTTATGTTTTTTTCTATAATCTTTTTTTATTTTTTATATTAAAAATAACCGTTGCCACAGGTGTTACAAAAATTGCACCTTTCGAAACAAGTGAAAACCCGGTTTCTGGGATTGGCGGGTTCCTGAATACTCTTCTCACAATCAACTGATTTTAACAATTTAATTAATTAGAAGCCGCCCAATAACATCTAGTGCAAAGTGTATTTATATCACGTGGAAGCATTAGCACAACTGATTTCTGTATTTTCATGACGTTGTACCTAGCAACTGTCATATTCAGGTGTATTTTGTTTTTGTTCAGGATGGTTTACTTTTAATGTTGGTATACATACATGCAGAGTTTGACACAACGTCGGTACAAAATAAGAACCAAATGCCTGTTGTTTTTTCACCTACAATTACAACAACGCCTACTGTTTCCACTTGATATAAATATACTTTGATCTAGTGCCACCAACTTCTTCAATTTGCCTTGGATTGTAGTATAAGCATTTATATATTTTCTTACAACCTACAACCTTCGTACACCTTGTGAATTCCCTAATAGTGTTTAGGTTTATACCACTAATTCTATACAGTTGCTCCTTTTCTTGCAAGAGGTTGCCAACTTCAATCCAATTGTTTTGTATTGATTGCAACAAATAGTACATAGTATTCCATCTAGTTTGAGAAAAACTTTTGAGTGTTGTTGTTAATTGCGCATTGGCGTCGGATATTTTAAAAAACTTTACAAGCTTTGAGGACTTTGCGCATAATTCTTTAATGTCAACGTTTTCATTAATGGATTTCTCGACTATGTTGCGCAAAAAATGATTACTGCAAAATATATGATCACTTGTTCTAAATGCAGCTTTCATATTGGATCCTCTGTCTGTAACCATTATTGCCCTATAAAGACTACAATTGAATTCACTTAACGTCGCAGTCACTTTACGAAGAATCCTTTCGTCTATTCGAAATTAACGAAAAGTTGAAAAAAAGGATTTCGTCTAAAAGCTATACTATTTGTTGGGACTATGCAAATACATACTGGTGCAAGGCTCCATATCCATTGATTTAAAAGCAAACAGTTTAGTGTTTAACTTCCCGTTTTTAATGAAATGAATAGTTATTGATAAGTACGACATTTTAAGATAACTGTCGCTCCACAAATCCGAAGTAAGGCCAAACCCACTGGAACTGAGTTCATTAAGTTAAAATTTTATGGAGTCGTAACTGCTGTTGTACACTTTGTTGATATTCCTGGATAGATGTAACGGGTTTTTCAATAAGAGCGCTACAAAAGTTTTTTTAAATAAAACAAAACCGGTTTTAGATACCAATGAAATTCTTTAGTCCTGTGAAAGTACGTTCGACGCCATTTCTTTTGCATGGCCACCACGGGCACGCTTGTAGAAGTCCAGACGCTGAACCCAATTTTCGACGGTTTAAAAGAATAAATCGGCCGATACTGCTGCAATTTCACGTTCGATATTCGTACGAAGTTCATCAATCGTCGTTGGCTTGTTGGCATATACCACAGACTTGAAGTAGCCCCACAGGAAATAATGTAACGTCGTCAAATCGCACGACCGAGGCGGCCAATCGACTGGGCCGTTTCGTGAGATAACACGTTCACCAAACTTGGTTTCCAATAAATTGATTGTGGCATTCCCTGTGTGGTTTGTGGCACCGTCCTGTTGGAACCACATGTCCTCCAAGTCCATATTATCCAATTGGGGCCAAAAATATTCGGTTATAATTGAACGGTAGCGATTCGCATTCACAGTAATGTGCTGGTCTTGATCATCACGGAAGAAGTACGGCCCAATAACGCCGCCGGTCCATAAACCGCACCAAACCGTAATTTTTTCGGGATGCAATGATGACTCATGGATTACGTGTGGATTCCCGTCTGACCAACAACGCATATTTTGCTTATTGACGAAGCCATTCAGAAGATAGCGCTCTTAAAGTAGCGCTCTTAAAGTTTAATAATTTCGACTCGTTGTTGGCTCGTATCTCTTTCCATGATGAAATGGCAAACCTTACTGAAGAAAAATGCCGAAAGAGCGGGAAAAAATATGGCGTCGTTTGCTGTCCCTATCGATTTACTTTTATAGCGTCTCTGTTGAAAACCCTTTAGTTGTGCGGTGTGGTAAAAGTTTTTCTACCTCCACAATTGTACCGCACTTAGCTCCAACTGATAACATCAGTTCTGTAAATTTTTTTAAACCTTCGTCTTCCATCATCTTAAAAGATCATCCACTCCGTAGTTGTACGAACTACTTGTTTCTTCGTATCGTGGTCAACTGCTACCTTCGGGTTATTTTCTAAAGTATCCTTTAAATTCTTAAAGCAATTATGCTTTACAAGATTAGAAGTGTTGTTAACAAATTTGAGAACACTACTACAGTTTTTGCATGCCACAATGTTTTCTATATAACTTCCGCCTTTATCAACTCTTCCAAAGATCTCCCAAATCTTGCTTTTTCCATTTTACAGAATTACTTTATAATCTTATCTTTAATTTCTGATATTTTACAAGCTGCAGCCAATGACGGCTGTTCTGACAACATCGATTCATCTGATGTACCCTACATTGTATTATTTATAATTAGGCACTAATAAACAAAAATTTATAAAATTACTTCTTACCTCCATACTGTAACAGTGTAATAAAACCAACCAACAGCATCAGAAAGAACAAAAATTAACAATAAAAATATGAATTCACTGAAAACACGTGGTTACAGCGTTGCTGGCGTGGAGATAGAGAATGCACAATACAATACATACTAATCACTCATTGGACTCATTACTACTAGCTCTTGTATTTTTGTTCTCTCTATTATTGAATGTTGTGAGTTCGAGTTTGATCGTTGTATGGGACGAATTTATACAATCTTCGCCAGACGAAACACAACGAAGTACAATACAACTTCAACGAAGTACAACACAACATTCATTCAATGGTCTTTTTGGACACTGACTAGCAAGAATCATTCATGAATGCGGTTGTGCATTCATTGGACGAATGAATTCACGCAGATGTTTTCTTGTTACACAGCTGATGAATTGTTAATACTTCTTCCCATTTCTTTCATGAAATGGTATAGAAAACTAATTTATTGGTTAAATTATACAAAGATTGTGTATGAAGAGGTAGGTTTGGTAGTAACGGAAGCAACATGTAGGAATAATGAAAATCAGACAGGATATTATCAATGTGTCTTCGGAACCGGCAAGGCATTAACGTAACGCTAAATTCTGAAGCTTTTTGTAATAAGGCGAACCTTGATCTTTCAGCTTCGAAAGTCTACTGGAAGCAGATTCATTTAATTTATCTGACGTCAAGCTTTGAAAAATAATCTGCATTGGCAAAGGGTGGGCCATGTAAAATTTGGAATTTGAACACCCCCTTTATTTGCAACCAGATGGCCAATTTGGCATTTATTACGTAACAGATTATTAGATGAATGTTGGGAATTTATGAAATGGGTCGCATTACACATAAAGAAAATTGGCTATTATTCAAAGCTTTCTTTCAAAATTCATGCACATTCTTAACGAATCATCCTCTTTTCTAGTGAAGCCCATTTTCACCTCGGTAGCTACGTAACAAACAAAATTGTTGCAATTGGGGCTCGGAAAAGCCACACGTCGTCGTGGAGAATCCGATGCATCCACAGCGAGTGACTGTTTGGTTCGGTTTTTAGCTTGGCGGCATCATAGACCAATTTTTCTTCAAAAATGGGTAAGGAATAAATGGAATGAAGTTATATAAAATGTAAGTCGGGGGAGCCATTTGAACGATGTTGTGTTTCATTCACAAATGAAAAAATGTCTACTGGAATTTTTTTAAAGCGAAAGTACGAGGGCGGATCAATAAGTCCGTAAATTTTCGAACTTTCCTCGTAGTTATAGTAGTTGTTAGTAGACTACTGTCAAATTTTGAGCAAGTTCCATCATTTAATTTGCGTTTAACAGCTGTTCAAAACATACAACCTCGTGCATTTTTTTAAAAATGGACAAAATTGAACTTCAAGTCCTCATTAAACATTATTTTTTGCGAAAAAAAAACCATCAATCAAACCAAGGACAAGCTTGATAAATACTATGCTGACTCTGCACAATCGATTTCAAAGGTAAAAAAGTGGTTTATTGACTTTCGTTGTGGTCGCACAAGCACAAATGACGATGAACGTTCTGGACGGCTAATTGAGGTCAATACGCCCGAAAATGTCGATAAAATTCACGATATGGTGTTGGCCAATCGAAGAGTTAAAGTGTGTGAGAGTGTTGATTAAGGTGGACCTTGAAATTACATTTTTGCGATATTTTGGTAGATGAGGGCTCTATTCCGTGCCTTTTTGAAAAACAATGACAATGCCGAAAAAAAAAATTAAAAAAAAAAAACATTAGGGGTTGCGCACGAGCCGAGAAAAAAGTCCACTTTGCCAAAATTAGGGGGGAAATTGCCATAGGTCATCAGGGGTCACCCGTAGGGGGGAAGAATGTATGGCCGACCCCCATTAACTTTTTACCGCCAACATTTTCCCCCAAGACACCCACCCTCTATCTCCTCCCCTTAGGGGGGTCACCATACAAAAATGGAGGTTGCTCAGTATTTTCGAAAAACACCATAGGTCATCAGGGGTCACCCCTAGGGGGGCAAAATATATGACCGACCCCCATTAACTTTTCATCCCCAACATCTTTTCCGAACAAACTTACCCTCTATCTTCACTCCTTGAGGGACTCCCCATACAAAAATAAAAGAAGCTGTAATTGAGTAGTACTACTAAGCACTCCTAATATAATATAGTCAAATTAACATATTTTTGTTCGCTGATGGGTATTTCTTGCGGTAAGAATCGATAACATGTAGTAAATACTGTTTCTCTTCTTCGCCTTGACACAGTATTCTGTTATAATCTTGTATCATTTTTACTCCTCTTTCGGCAGTGTCGTTCACAACGCGCAAGTTATTTATAATTCTACGACCTTCTTGATAGTCTGCGCGAGATTTCCAGGTTGCTGGATTTGCAAGAATGAAATCTTGCGATATTCCAAATCGTACAAATAAATTTTTGGTATTATGAGAGACGAAGTTGCTCAAGTCTTTAGCCAAGAATTCCTCATTCACATCTTTGAATTTCACCTCGATTTTTTTAACGCTGGTGCTTTTGATTACGACGCGAGGAGCTGGGGGAACCGGGTCGTCTTCTTCATCTTCTTCACCTTCTTCGTCTTCTTCATCTTCTTCACCTTCTTCGTCTTCTCCATTTTCTTCACCTTTTTCGTCTTCTTCATCTTCTTCACCTTCGTCATTCTCATTTTCTAGCAATGCTTGGGCCATTTTGACCTTCAACTCATTTGAAACCTTGTCATCGAAAAAGGCAAGGGCTATGTGCTCATCGGCGAGATACCATAGGTGACCGATAAATTTCTTTATCATTACCCGAGATAAATCCTGGTCAACGGACTTGTACTCGACGATGTCCTTCAAAAACTTCCAATCTTGATTCGGCGCCTCAGCTGCTCGAGAAGAACCAAACCATGCCTTGACGTAAAGTCGCACCACAAAAATACAAACGTGTCGAATACCATTCAATTCACATACAGATAAGTGAAAAGTTCTCCGAAACAAAAACATCTTGAGGCTGTAAATGGCTTTTGCCATCCATCGAGCATGGGAAACGGGTCCTGGAGGTCGGAAATGGTAATTCTCAAGGTTTTCACCCAGAAACAAAAGAATTAATTGTAGCATTTCTTTGTAGTCATCGCGAGGGTGTTTCTCCTTCAATTGATCTAAGCAAAACTTCTTTATGCCGACTTGCATTGCCACAGGAATTTTTCTGACGACTTGATCGTCTATCAAGCCAGAATGGAATAGTTTAACCTTTACAGCGTCCCATTCCTGTTTGAAACGGTCAAAGCAAGGAACGCCTGGTGCACTGGTCTTTCCCATTTTTGTCTCAAAAACTTCCCTTAGCACCAGTTCGTATACGTGGTGTCTGCAAGGTAAATATAAGATTTCTCTCTCCAACAGCCGCTCAAGAGCAACTGCGGCTCCGGAGAATGGGCCACTGTTCGTTGATGTCGTGTCGAAAGAAAGTCCTTGTATTCGATGTGTCATATGCCAAGATGCCAACAGTTGATAAACGGCATGTGCTATTCTCCGGCCTTTTCCTTTCCCATCTTCTACTTTGGGAACTCCAAGAAGTTGTTCTTTTTCTCCGTACGAGACAATTACCGGTAGACGGTCCACCTTCTTTGTACCCACAAAATCCAAAAGCATTTTGCCATCCCAATGGACTACGAAGGATTTAGCTGCGACAAGCTGGAGATGAATGAAACGCGTTGAAGAATAAGAATTCTGAATGAGAGCAAATAAATATATGCGATCTTACTTCTGGATTGTCTTTCACATAACTCAGCATGTTCTCTCGATTTGAACGCCGACATCTCCGAAGCGACGTACGGTTTATTGTGTATTGTTGAGGATCGCGTCCAAATGCTTCTGCCGCCGCTATCATAATGCCGACCGCGTCTCGGTCAGTCACTTTGCACTTGACCAAAGCTGATAGGACTCGTTCAGTAAAACATTGTTTGTAACCTCTTCTGTCACCAACATTTGACGGGCCAGCTTCTGCCGGGAAGTTTTCGTCCTGTCTCCCATCATCATCGCTTGAATCACTGCTTGAAAATTTAACCACTGCAATTGAACGAATTTCATTTGAATATAAACATTGGACGAACACACAAAGCACGAAATAGCTTACCGCCTTTAGCGAACCGATCTCTACTAGATTCCGTTGCACGTTTGCGTCGCAACTCTTCTTGTTCTTCGCGCTCAGCTTTTCTTTTCCTCGTTCGAGTATCAGTAGCGTCCACACCTCCCATAGTTTCTGGCCGGCCATCTTCTCTTTGCTTTAGCAGAAACTCAATGTCTTCGGTATTTGTCATTTTCTCAAGGGCGTGTGCGATGTCGAAAAGATTATCCAAGCTATCAGAAAACGTATTCTCTTTTTCTCTAGTGGACTCAGTCTTTCTGTGAGATGACTTTCTTAAAGCATCCCACTCATCGTGCAGCGCAGCTATTTTTCTTGTAACATCTCCTCTGGCTTTCGTCGGAATAGCTGCTTGGCGCCAAAAAATCATCACTGCGTCCGCGACTATAACCGCACTATTTTTCTTCGACATGTTTCGTTTGCGAATGTTGAAGAAATGCATTCTTAGCACTTGCTTCTTCGACGGTAATTTGTTCCCCGTATTATTCATGCTTGGATAACCAATCAAAAAAATATCGTCGCGCGATCTAAGTCGTGTTGTCATCTTAACTTTTAAAAAACGGGAGAAAAATCAATTTACTTTTCGCGGTCGTCGGCACTTGTTGAATGACAACAATCGATGAATGAACTGCTATTTATAACTACTACGTATTTTGCAATATTTTACTGCCAGGTACTGATGAATGGGGGCATCTGCTAAGGGTGCCTATGTACCTGATTCAGCACGTGTGCGTTTCAAATTTTTCAAGACTTTCCAAACAATGACCACTCTTGAATATTGGTGGAATTTCTGTAAAAAAATCAAAAAAAATCAAAAAAATCTCGATATTGTGCAACTGTAAATACATAGATTTTCAGTATTTTTGTATGGGGAGTCCCTCAAGGAGTGGAGATAGAGGGTAAGTTTGTTCGGAAAAGATGTTGGGGATGAAAAGTTAATGGGGGTCGGTCATATATTTTGCCCCCCTAGGGGTGACCCCTGATGACCTATGGTGTTTTTCGAAAATACTGAGCAACCTCCATTTTTGTATGGTGACCCCCCTAAGGGGAGGAGATAGGGGGTGGGTGTCTTGGGGGAAAATGTTGGCGGTAAAAAGTTAATGGGGGTCGGCCATACATTCTTCCCCCCTACGGGTGACCCCTGATGACCTATGGCAATTTCCCCCCTAATTTTGGCAAAGTGGACCTTTTTCTCGGCTCGTGCGCAACCCCTAATGTTTTTTTTTTTTTAATTTTTTTTTTCGGCATTGTCATTTTTTTTTCAAAAAGGCACGGAATAGAGCCCTCATCTACCAAAATATCGACACAAGGTCCACCCTAGTGTTGATGTCATAGGCATTTCATATGGTAGTGTGGGTTTGATTTTAAACGATCAGTTGGGTTTAAGAAAGCTGTCTGCAAGATGGGTGCCGCGTTTGCTCTCAGCTGACCATAAAGCTAATCGTGTGACAACTTCAAAGGATTGTTTGGAGTTGTTTAACCGCAATTCTAAGGAGTTGAAACATGAATTCATTCAACACTCCGGAGACCAATCAGCAGTCTAAACAATGGGATGAACCGGCTCCGAAGAAAGCCAAGGTAAGACTGTCGGCCAATAAGTTGATGGCAATAGTTTTTTGGGATGCACGCGGGATAATCCACATTGATTACCTTCAAAAGGGAAAAACAATAAACGGCGAATAATATGCCAACTTATTGGAGCGATTTAACGAGGATTTAAAAAAAACCCACATGGCCAAGTAAAAAGTTATTTGTCATCAAGATAATGCACGGGTGCACACGTCTGTAGTCTTAATGGCAAAATTCCACGAATTGAACTACGAATTGGTACCTCATCCGCTATATTGCCCGGATTTAGCCCCCAGTGACTATTTCTTATTTCGAAACCTAAAGAATTGGCTTGGTGGAAAGAGATTTAGCTACACCACAATTATTGATCAACCCAATGCTTATTTTATTGACCTCGAAAAATCCTATTTTTTTGGAAGGGATACAAAAATTGGAGAAACGTTGGACTAAGTGTGTTGAGCTAAAAGGAGATTATGTTGATAAATAAATAAACTGTGTTTCATTCAAAAAGTCACGGACTTATTTATCCGCCCTTGTAATATCCAAATTTCACATGACCCACAGTTTATAACAAATAATGCTCTACTTCTTTATAAGTTTGTTGGGTTATATACAAACATGATACTCATTGCCTAAATATGTTTTAATTTATGTTAGCATAATAACCTTAACAAGGTAGATAAACTACTCGTTGTAGCTTGGATGGAGAATTTCTTGTATTTCTTAAATTTAGCATAATTCCTGCAAGTTTTTGACCATTTCAGACGGCTTCTTTCATTTTATGGAGTAATTAAGTATGAACTTTGTAAAAGATGATACTGGTGATTGACAAAAAGAAGTTGCTGACACAGTCGTTTTTTATCCTTTTTCTTTTTTAAACTATAGCAACTAAAGAGTTGCGTTAAAAAATGTAATGTGTAAATGATGTATTACAAACACTTATATAACTACAATATTAAAGTGTAAAATACAGATAATGTATAAATGCAATAAGACAACATTTATGAAGAAGTTCTTTCAGGTGTTTATTTGTACCAAATATGTTTATTTTGTTTTTATTTATCTAAGTAATTTAAAATGTTGTTAGGGAGTTATGAGAATTTTTATATTTTTTACCGGTGATCACGAAATGACGTCTTTATATTTTTAAGTCGTGATAACGTGACGCACCGTTTAGAAGATATGGCCATTTTTATATATTTAACTAGTGATCACGAAATTCAGTCCTTTTTGCGATTAGACGCACCGTTTAGGGGATATGGCCAGTTTTTTATTTTCAAGTAGTGATCAGGAAATTCAGCCCTTTTTGCGATTAAACCCACCGTTTAGAATATACGGCCATTTTTATTTTTTTGAGTAGTGATCGCGAAATTCAGCCCTTTTTTGCGATTAGACGCACCGTTTAGAAGATACAGCCATTTTCATACTTTCAAGTAGTGATCACGAAATTCATCCCTTTTTGCGATTAAACCCACCGTTTAGAAGATACAGCCACTTTTATATTGTCAAGTAGTTCAGGTAGTGATCACGAAAATCAGCCCTTTTTGCGATTAGACGCACCGTTTAGATTTTTATATTTTTAAGTAGTGATCACGAAATTCAGCCCTTTTTGCGATTAGACGCACCGTATAGAGGATATGGCCATTTTAATATTTTTGAGTAGTGATCGCAAAATTCAACCCTTTTTGCAATTAGACGCACCTTTTAGAAGATACAGCCATTTTTATATTCTCAGGTTCTGATCACGAAATTCAGCCCTTTTTGCGATTAGACAAACGGTGCGTGAAGATTTGACCATTTTTATATTTTCAAGTAATGAAAATGAAATTCAGTCCTTTTTGCGATTAGACGCACCGTTTAGAAGATACAGCCATTATTATATTTTCAGACTGATCACGAAATTCATTCCTTTTTGTGATTAGACGCACCGTTTAGAAGATACAGCCATTTTTATATTTTCAGAGTGATCACAAAATTCAGCCCTTTTTTCGATTAGACGCACGGTTTAGAAGATTTGACCATATTTATATTTTCAGAGTGATCACGAAATTCAGCCCTTTTTTCGATTAGACGCATACAGCCATTTTTACACTTTCAAGTAGTGATCACGAAATTCAGTCCTTTTTGCGATTAGACGCACCGTTTAGAAGATACAGCCATTTTTATATTTTCAGACTGATCACGCAATTCATTCCTTGTTGTGATTAGACGCACCGTTTAGAAGATACAGCCATTTTTATATTTTCAGAGTGATCACGAAATGCAGCCCTTTTTTCGATTAGACGCACCGTTTAGAAGATTTGACCATATTTATATTTTCAGAGTGATCACGAAATTCAGCCCTTTTTTCGATTAGACGCACCGTTTAGAAGATACGGCAATTTATATATGTTCAGGTAGTGATCACGCAGTGATCATTCAGTCTTTTTTGCGACTAGACGCACCGTTTAGAAGATACAGCCATTTTTATATTTTCAAGTAGTGATCAGGAAATTCAGTGGTTCTTGCGATTAGACGCACCGCTTAGAAGATACATCCACTTTTATATTTCCAAGTATTATGCACAATTGTCAATAAATAATTTCAAACACACTTCAAAACATTCATTGCAGCAAGGAAACAAAATCATTGTAGTAATGAAAGATATTAATTACAACAATAACTTAAATTCGTTGCACTAATGAAACAAATTCATACCAGTAATGAACAAATTCATTGCAGCAATGAAGCAAATTCCTTGCATGAACGATACCTATTCATTGCAATAATGAAAAAAATTCGTTGCAGCAATGAACCAAATTCGTTGTAATAATAATGAAGCTAATTCATTACAGGAACACCCATACTTTCACCACAGTAACGAACAATTTGCAGTTGATGAACACATTTTAATAGCGGCAATGAAACGTTACGTTAGCTCACTTTCGATGACAACGGTTGTTGGGGTGATGAACATTTTCATCCCTGTGAAGATGCTTTTCCGTTCAGTGCAGTGATCACGAAATAACGTCATTTTCTTGATTAGACGCACCGTTAAGGAGTTATGAGTTATAAGTGTACCCAGGGATTAGTCAACTTGATCCCCCCAACGGAGTCTTGGTCTTCCTATTTTTCGCCTTCCCTCAAGTTCGGTTTCGAAATGCCTTCGTACTGTTTCGTCATCATCTATTCAACTGATTTGGCCTAGCCTGCGTTGTGCACTATACGCCCATAAATCTTACGGAAATGTTTCACCTGCTTGCGATAATACCAAGGATTCTGCGCCATAAATCAAGACAGGTTGTATGAGAGTCTGGTGTAGCTGGATTTTCGTCATCCTAGAGGGCTTTATCTTCAAAGTGCTTGCTTAGACCAAAATAACATCTATTCGCAAGCACAATTCTCCACTTGATCTCAGGGCTGACGTTGTCGTCCACTACCTCGAAATTATAATGGTTATCAACGTTCACGCTTTAGTCTAATCGCGTGGAAGCCCTGCTCGTTGAAACCATAAATTTTGCGCTGTCCTCATTTACATTCAGACCCACTTTTGCTGATTTCGTCTCATCTCTCGAAAACACCGCAGTAACTTCTCCAATTGTGCGCCCAATGATATCGTTATCATCAGCATACGCGAGCATCATGTTTCTTTTGCTGCTGATGGTCCCATTCATACTGACTGGAGCTCTTCCCATAATGATATCCATGTAGATGTTAAAGCGATCGCACGATAGGGTGTCGCCTTGCCTGAGACCTCTCTTGGTTTCGAAGGGTTCGGCAAGATCCTTACAATGCGGATTCGGTGATCGTCGAGGACATCCCGCAAAGGCGCATGAGCCTTGCAGCAATACCAAGCTCATACATTGCCCCGTAGAGTTTACCCCGTATCGGGCTATCGAAGTCCGCTTCATAATCGACAAATAGATGATAGGTGTCTATTCGTCCTCCGTGGGTCTTCTCCAGGATTTGGAGCAGCGTGAAAATCTGGAAGTTGCGAGAACTTCCCGGGATAGGCTGTAGCTACCCCTGGTAGTTGCAGCTTTCCTCTGGTACTTGCAGCAAAAATACTTTTTATTCAACCCTGTAGAGCAATATCAAAAAGGATGAAAAGGGTACAGAAGAAAAAATTGCGCAATTTGGCAACCCTCGTAGAAGAGAACCAAAAAGTCGACGCGAATCACTCAAAAGCATTTCTCTCTCGCGTCATAACTTGACTGTTTCATACTTTTACATACTTTATGTAATTTTTGTATTAAAATATGGTTGGAATTTCTATAGTTCACGGCTGTCTTCAAGTGGTCTAAGGTGTAAAAACACTGCCGCTGAAAATGGGGGAATGGAATTTTTTTTTGCGCGAAATCAGACCTGATCATGTATGCAAATGGTGACATTTTTTATATTTTCGATTTGAAGAAATTTTTAATTTTTCAAATTTTGCATGTATTTTATATCTGTTCCAAAATTTCAAAAATTCATGGTGTACGGTTTCGCCAGCTTGCTCTGACCAATCTCCTAGTCCAAAGCCAGATAAAAATTTCAGATAATCAGTTAGATGTCTTGTAAGTACGTGGATTTTTAATGTTTCCGAAATTCCAGTCGCCCAAAATGTTTTGCGCACTTCACTTACTCTTTTTTCTACGTCTGAATGAACTGGGCCTCTGGGAACACAGTTTATTCATCTCATTAAAAGCATGGATAAATGACACATTTTTGAAATACCCAACTTGGCCGTAGATAGCTTCATCGTTGAGTTTATCAGCAATTTTTATTAATTTCCGGCATTACCTTCAAACACTTCTTGATGGTAATTCTTGGAAATCACTTCGACTTTTAGTGCCCAGATGAGTGCCTTCTCTCTTCCAAGCAAAGGCACTAACCCTTTCCAAAAAAATGTGATTTGTAAAGCCCTGCAGAATGTGAAGTTCTGAGATTATAAATTCTCACTAAAAAGTGGGGGGTTTATTGTGCTGTGGTATTCTTTGGCAAATTGTTTGGTGTTTCCAGCAGAAACAACCCTACTATAATCTCTTTTTAAATCTCCATAAGTTTTCAATCCCAAGGGCTGATCACAATTATCTATCTCAGAATTGGAATCTCGTTCGTTCTAATCCTAGGCGTGTTGTATATCATCAAGTTGTTGGCAATTTTGAAAGGTTTTTAGACTGACAAAACAAAATGTGCAGGGGTGAGACGATGTAGCTGTCTGCTGTTAATTATTAATAACGGCTAGAAATCACAAACAAATTTGAAAGAGATGTCATTGATTTGAACCAAATCAAATAAAAGTTTGACATTATCGTATAATTCCTTGATGTTTGGCACAGTGCATAGCATCAGCCATCTATTCAGACTACCCAGTTTTGGTTTCACACCCACACTATCCCCTTCTACATAGAGTTTTCGTTTTCCTCCAACACTTCATAATTTTCATCACAAAAGAAACCATCAGGCAACACAGATCTTGAAAAACCCTTGACCTCCGTCGGCCATACTTTTCACTACGACATTGCCAATAATATTCCGCTTTTCAATAATTCTGATGCATTCGCCCAAATGGCAGGTCTTTGCTTCTTCGGCTTGGAACCTTCAATATCGAAATTGAGCATAGAATTGTAGTAGACATCCTCTAACAGCTTTGAACGATTTGACGTGTGTTTAGAAAAATACGCTGGCACAGATTTTTTCCAGCAGACGATCGCAGGAGGTTGGTGACCTGTTTCATTTGCTTCTGTGAGACCCCAATATTGTCTTGGAAATTGTGTAACGTATCAGAACTGAAGGTTACCTGTGAAATTGCGCGTGGATTGATGATAATTCTGGATTTTATAAATTTCAAGTCAAAATTTGTTTTGCTATTAGCTCCAGTTGGTTCTATTTTCCGGTTTATAATATACGTAGCAACTTGTTCTTGCTGTTTTTGAGACAGCTTACTGACAGCTTTGACAATTATCACGAGCAGGTGATGAAGAACGATAGGAATGTACCTTCCCCGCCTAAATGTTTGGAAACATATTTTGCAGACTTTCATGGTGCTCATTTCTTGTTCAATTTTCAATTTGTATGACAGTTTGTCAATTTTAGATGCACCATTTAGTCCATTACTGTTATCTCTTACCGTCTCTAAATTCCGAATGGCAAGTATTAAAAGTATTCTAATTTTTTTTCCCACAAGTAATTTTTTTCCCGCAAGGGGCACACACTTTCTTCTGTAGTCCCCGTGCGAACACTTGTGGCAAGCCATCAACTGGTGATTACAAAGTCTTGTCGATTACGGATTAGCAGAAAGGTTTCAGAACATAAGAAAGCCCTACCGACTTATTTTGTAAACAGTACAATGACAAATTTTCGAGTACTTCCCAAGATTAGCGCAAGGATGGCAGAAAAGTCAAAGTATAGTTGACCTGGGTCTAATTACGGTGACCGATCATAACGCCCAACGGTCATAAAGCCCAATTCGGTTTTTTGATTCTTTTGAAATTATAACGAGTAGTAATTCAATATAAGCAATGGTTAGTAATTCAATATTTATTATTAATATTTTGAAACTATGGTACAAGGCCTATAAGCATCCTGTTTACATATCACAGTGTGTAATTTTTTAAGTCATGGCAAAATAACCATATACGGACACCACTACGTGATAAAAGACCAAAAAAAAAAGACCCCCGTCTCCCAGTTTTGCCCAAAGTCCTCCAGGTTTTTTTTTACTGAAACCAAAGTTGTAGCTTTTGTCATAAAGAACAAAAAGTTGTTAACATATAAAATCAAAAAAACTTTATCTTCAAAGTCAAAATCGCAAAAAACCTTAAAAAGTTCAATTTATTTTTACCTTTTTTCCCCTGTTCAGGTCCATAGGTAGCATCCCGTTCAAAATGCAAGGAAATAATCAACTACAAGAATGATCCTAAGATCTCAGTAAACAACTTTCTGGAACATATGAACTTCCTAGGAATGGCTCTTAACACCGTTTAGGTAGCCCTTAGATAGCCGCAAAAGTGAAAGATTTCTCGAAAATTTTTTAATTTCATTTGTTTTTTCTTTACTTCAACATTGAGATAATATAAAGCCTTCTCCCGTAAGTGAATAGATTTTACTAATCTTAGTCCTTAGGTGGTATGGGTTCACATTTAGAGTTAGGGTTGTAATAAAGAGTAGTAGCATGGATATTTAGTAATAATGATTCAGTGTTGTAGGGATTAGTAGTCTCAGCAGGGATGGCACTAGAATACTATGCTATCTATTACAAAAATTATAAAAAAAAATTTTCGTATTATTTTTATGATGTTGATGGCCCTGGACTTGCAAATCGCACTCTCTTAAGTTGTGGATCCAAATCGTCGTCCGATTCGTCCGAATCTGACTCTGATTCAGAACTTATGGTGTCCACAGGCACGAAACTTCCAGACTGCCCTCCATCATCAGCTTTTTCTTTTTCAGATACTTCATTAACATCATACAGGGTGATCTTGTGACTCCACCAACATACCTGAAATGAATTAGAAAATAAATCAAAAAAGCAATGCAAAACAGTGCATCAAATGCATCTGCAAGCAATGCGTCGAGTTTTTTGCCTTTGTACCGTTTTTCCATGGGCATTGTGGTTTGGTGAAAGCGTTCTCCTTGCTCATCGGATTCGGTAGGGAGTTGTTTGATAAAATCGTCAAAATGAAAATGCAAAAAATGAAACTTTAATGTGATCGATGTGCCGATTTTCTCAAAATAATACAGAGTTTCTTTCACCCATTCTCTTGCTTCCGGTTCCGCGTCTCGAGCCCCTCCCAAGCCTCTGGTGCATACACGCTGAAGGTAAATCCATGCCATTGAATGATTATAATCATGAAGCGATGATTCAAAGTTGCTCTTGAATAGCTTTCTAATGTCAGGGCCATTAAGTACGTACGCCTGTTAAATGAATACAAAAAATAAAGACAGAAAAGAAAACATTAACAAAGTGAAAATAGTACAATGAGGTGAACAAAAATTCGTTTAAAATTTACTACAATACCTTTTTTAATTTTGTCATCGCTACGCTTTGGGAAAACGCTTTTCAAATAGTCGAATGCGTTTGGGCAATTTACAACGGCCACTTCGATGAATTTTTTAACAGTTCCCAATTTTATGTGGAGCGGTGGCAGCAAGATGTCTTGAGTATTGTCTATTAAAGGTGCATTCCTCAGTTTATGTTGTTTCATTTGTTCCTCTACACTTCCTCTTGGTCTCCACGAATTACATTGGTATTGATTCAGAGGTGATCGCGAATCCCAATTACAAAGAAAACAAAAGAATTTTGGAAAGCCGCCCTTATCGATGATCCCTTGCAAAATGTTGATGACATTCAAATCACAGCAAATCTTCCATTTATTTTCGTAGTATTTGATTTTTCCCATTATATCTTTCAATGTTTCATAGCTTTCTTTCATGTTCATACCCATTGCTAGCGGAATGGAAGGTTTTCGGTTCGACACATTGCAACAACACTGCTTTCAAGCTTGGAACAGAAACATCAATAAATAATCTCCACTCATTACACGGTGTTACAAACCAAATGCACATATTCGGAAAGAGGGGAAAAAATAAAAATACACGTGTATCGGCGATTTTTGCAGGAAGACTCGTGGAAATGACTATCACGTCAAATTTTTTAAAAAAATAGATTTTTATCAATTCTCAGATTTTCCTAAATTTTTTTTTTTTTAAATGGGTATCGTTTTTTTAAGGTTTCAGTTCGTTAAAAAAACAATTTTTTTTATTACTTTTGTTTTATAAAAATAAAGAATTGTTACATTAAAAATTTTAATGTTTTTAAAGAAATTTAGGCCTTTTATTTTTGCGGTTGTAAGCATTTGCTTCAGTATCGCGACAAGTAGACCAACAGTATTCGCCAAGCATATGCGTCATGTCTTTTCCTTTAAAGCGCTTTTCAATAGCCGCAATGTCCTGATGGAACCTTTCGTCATGCTCATCGCTACAAGCTCCTAAATCATCAGGGAAAAAATCTAAATGATTGTGAAGAAAATGGATCTTTAGCGACATTAATATGCCCATTTCGCCATATGCCGAAACCATTTCTGCTACAATATTTCTAAAATTGGCAGAAAACCTGGAGGACTTTGGGCAAACCCGTTAATTATTTTATCCGCCGGAAGGATTAGTAAAACTAAGATCATTTTAAACATTTGCCTTGCGTCCGCAGTTGACTTTGCGGCTCTCGCTAGTTCACGCTTCTTTGCCAATTTCTGTCTCAGTGCATGGCAGTAATGAAACCAGCATCCCTTCAGGTGCACTTTTGGAAAAACTTTTAAAATAGCAATTCGAAGAGCTTTTTCGAAGTCGCTAGTAAGAGATCTAGGCTTAAGTTGAAAAATTTTGACATTAATAAACTGCAGAATGTGTTCATATGCCTGTTGAGATTTGTTGGACATCAAGACAAATGCGAAAGGGAAAGCCTAAATACACAAAAATTGTTATTACTATTCCTAAGTGAATGGGGAGTGCAATTTGAAAATGGAAAAAATTATGGAGCTGGTGATGTTTAGAATTTCCAAAGTGAATGGGGAATGCAATTTGGAAAAGGAAGAAATTATGGAGCTGCTGATGAGGAGTATTTGATTTGCATTCCCCGCGATTTTGCATTCCCCATTCACTTTAGAAATTCTAATCATCATCACCTGCATAATTTCTTCCATTTCCAAATTGCACTCCCCATTCACTTTGGAATAGTATAAGGAATAGTATTAAATAGTACAACAATAAGTGAAATGGTGAAAGGAATCGCAAAATGGAGCGTGTGATTCTTCTGAGAATTTCACACACTCTAATGATGTGCAGTGAGTTAATAATTTGTATAGATGCCTTACAATTTTCTTGGTAACAAATATATCTCTTTATGCAATCTTTTTTTTATTTACATATTTAGATTTCACTTTAAAAAGTTGTTTGTTGTTTGAAGTATACACCAATTCACAATTTCTTCGAGCACCTCCAACAAATAGAAATTCAACATTGTCACGCATTCTTCTCACTCATTCATAAACAATTGAATGAATGTTACACTTACATCTACCATCAAACAATTCTACTTTTCAGCCTTAAGAAACTATTGTAGACTTTCTTCTCGCACAGTAACAACACTTTCTTCCAAAAACATTCAAATTTGCTCATAAGTTGAGAAAAAATATCAACATAATATTTGGGAGTTATGACCGCGCTAGGGGAGGTCATAACGCCCAACAATTTTGGGCTTTGTGTCCTTCCATCGATTTGGGCGTTATAACCTTTGGGCGTTATGACCGGTCGCCTCTAATTATATTGTAGACAGCAAAATTTGAAAAAAAATTTTCTTCAAATCAAAAATATAAATAATGTCACCATTTTCAAACATGATCACGTCCGATTTCGCGCCAAAGTGCAGTTAAAAGGTATCGCCGCGCATAAAATATTCCAATCACCCAATTTTAGCGGCAGTTTTTTTACACCTTGGAACACTTGAAAACAGCCGTGAGTTAGATACAATAACATCAGCAAGGGAATGCTGGTGTATTGAAATATTCAACGAAGAGAGTAAGAGAGAGAGAGCCAAGAAACGCTACACTTCACTCGTTTTCTATGTTGGTATTTCACTCAGTGAGTAAATTTTCTTCTCCATTTGGGCAACTTCGATTGGGCAACTACGGTAATGCAAACGCTAACGCCGGCGCAGTGACTTAAAAAATACCTTTTTTCACCATCAGTGAGTACGTTAGGGTTCAGTTGTGATTCGTTCGCCGCAAATTCTACGATTAGGTCGTAAGTCTTTTTTGCGATTAGACGCACCGTTTAGGAGCTATGATAATTTGTATCTTTTTACGGGTGAACACTAAATAACATCCTTTTTCGATTAGACGGACCGTTTAATCCTTTCTGCAATTAAACTTCATGTTAAGGAGATATTACCGTTTCAATATTTTTAAACACATTCATCAAAAATCGCATAAAATGTATTAGTTATTCTCCTTATGTTTCATATTTTGTTTATAAAGAATTTACAATCATATAATTTATCCTGGCGTCGGTGGTGTAATGGTTAGTGTGCGCGCCTCTTATATAGGAGATCCTGGGTTCGATCCCTACTCTGACCACCTTAAATTTCTTTCGCCGACGGTCACCTCGCAGTGATGGCGACACTATCGAGTACTTAGCCATGCAAAAGCCTCTCAAAATACCGTTCGGAACCGGTGTAAAACTGTAGGTCCCAATCAGTGAGTATAAAACTATAAAGAGCACAGCTCACTGGTTGTGAGAAGCTCTCCCCAATTCCTTCATGGGATGTAATCGGAAACCATTTATTTATTTAAAATGTATCCTTTATATTACCCTTTATTTATTTAATGTTATTAAAATGGGTAAATTTTCACATTTGTGATTATTCATTATAAACCTTCAATTTAGTGTTACTGTATATGTATAGATGATATAAATATTTTAATATATTCCATACGTATGGTTGACCACATTTGGAGAATGGAATTGTTAAAACAATGGTATCTGTACTGCCGTATGTCTCAACGTTTTTTAACTCATAGCGTATGCACTTATGCACTTATGAAACTCTCTTAGAGTATGACTGTGAAAAGGGAATAAATTAATTAAAAAGCATCGGCAATTTTTCATAATAAAGTTAGCTGAGTTTATCTTATTTACAACAAAATTTAATTTTATTCACTACGAAAACTATTAAAAATAGACAGTTACTACATTACATTTACTCGATTATGGTTAACAAATATATGATTCCATGATGATGGGAATGGATTTGAACCATTTACAATCCCAGTCTGAAATGCTAACAGAGCCATTACCAATATATATTTACAAGCAGAGTTCTCCTTCTAATGTACACTCCCATTTCAAACTCATTCTCGCTAATATCTGCTCGATTATTGAATATTCTTCAGCTTAATCCAAATGGTGCATATATTTGGGAAAACCGTCGAATACTTGATACATACGATAGTATGTACCGAAATCTTACTTATATAGTCCTCTATCAGCCATTGAAGTTTCGAATACTAGTGTCTTTCGGCAATATGCTTATTTTGATCAATATAGTGTTCAAACGACGTGCCATGATGCACATTAAAATAATAATATATTTTAAAAATGTACATCTTTCCCGATTTTTCGCGTATATCTCAATGTATTTTGACAATGGACCAAATGGCAAACGTCATTTTTTAATTTTCCAAATTCTCTTAGTTACATTTTTGATTTCTTATTAAATATATTATACAGGGTGATTCAGGAAGTTCTGGACAAATTTGTCCAGCGTATTCCTTGGCTCATTTCATGAGGAAAAGTCCACTAGGACCATGTCCGAAAATGCAAGGGTGCGAAATGGCAGCGGGTTCAAAATTTTCAGATTGGCGGTGGGAGGGTAGTAGGGTAAAATTGCTAACTTCTGAGCCAGTGGTCAGATTTTATGACCATATTACTGAAATGCAAAAATGTTTGTTTTTGTTTTTGGAAGCGAAATAACAGCACACATTTATTTGTTTTTGTAAATTAACACGTTTAAGATTTTATTTTACTGAAATTTTCGGCAGAAGAATGGTCATAACTTTGGAACGGTAAGACCCCTTGGCTTCGTTTTGGTCATTTTGGAACAGAAAAAAAACATAAGTTACCTGTCATCTGGCTGCGCAAGTTGAGGTTATGTGAATTTGTTTGTATCTGAATCTCAGCGATTGGACTTTTATCTACTTTTTTTATTGATTCTGAAAGGCCTCTTAAAGACCTTTCCAACAAGCCCAAAAACCACTGGCTCAGGAGTTAGCAATTTTACCCTACTACCCTCCGACCACCAATCCGAAAATTTTGAACCCGCTGCCATTTCGCGCCCTTGCATTTTCGGACATGGTCCTGTGGACTTTTCTTCATGAAATGAGCCAAGAAACACGCTGGAGAAATTTGCCAGGAACTTCCTGAATCACCCTGTATATATTCCTCCATCCACCGTCCGAAGACTTATCTGGATCTATAGTACTTTATATCCTTACATTTAAATTTTCTCGATTTTTAACAAATACCAAGGGTATCCTTATGCCATTTTGTCTAAAATACGTCTTACCTTACGGTATGAGGAGTCATGTCAGGTTTTTATTGTTGTAATCTTTATTTCATTGAATTTGAGGAAACGGCTAGATGAATTTTTCTAAAATTTTTTTTGTAGGTAAATGAAGATGTTATCTTTCGTTTGCTATACATTTCATATTGCTTGATATGTTTCTAGTATTTTAATTTCTCAAATGAAAATTGTTTAAACACATACATTCAACCATATGTGTGGTGTTTGGTTGAGTGTTTTTGGTTGCTCAACATTGCTTAGGAACATGTATCTAGTAAAAAGTGAAACGAACAGCAAGCTAATGTTGCTTGGCAACATGTATCTGAAACAAACAGTAAGCTAACGTAATAAAGCTTTTTTGCGAAAGCTTCAATAAAGCTGTTGTAACATTAATTTTGAATTGTAAAGCGTAAAGCTTTCACACAACGCTCGAATGCTAATGCGAAGACTCGATAAGGTAAACCTTTTTTAATATTAGGGCGGCCCTCTCAACATTCGCAGAACTTATTTCAATAAAAATATTAATTAAAATACATAAATTAAATTAAGTCTAAAAAATTGAACATAATATTTTTTTTTTAAACGGACTTGAATCAAATGCCGTTGGTAAATATAAAAATTACAGCAGACAGTTGTCCGAGGCCTTCGGCCACGGACTGTCCCTGCAGACTGTGTCAGAGACACGGCCATTAAGTTTAACGTAGAATACGCCATCCGATAAGACAGAAAACATATATAACAATAAATGATAAATAATATAAGCAAATGAATTTATTGTTATATATGTTTTCTGTCTTATCGGATGGCGTATTCTACGTTAAACTTAATGGCCGTGTCTCTGACACAGCCTGCAGGGACAGTCCGTGGCCGAAGGCCTCGGACAACTGCCTGCTGTAATTTTTTTTTTTTGTCTTTTATTACGTAGTGGTGTCTGCATATGGTTATATTTCCATGACTTAAACACTTACACACAGTGTTATAAGTCCATCTTGGCGATTTTCCCACGAGATGGCCTAATTTGCCACACCATATCACCCTGAAACCTTTGAGTGACTATATCGTGTTATATCTTGTTGTAAGGATATAGACTTCTACTAGAATGCATTGGTATTCAAGTTGAATATTTTTTTTCCTTTAGATACAACTTTTGTGGAAAAACAAAATAACCCAAATTTCAATATTTCAAATTCAAATTAGGAGTTTGAACTCCTAGTGTAGTGGGATCTTACTCAAATTTACCACTTTATGTTCAGATTTTGCTAAACTAATGTGCAATTTTGTATTAAAATGAACTGAGAAATGTCAATTTTCTACTATTTATCCCCAAAATGCCAAAAGCCGGAAAAATTTGATCAGAAGTCGGAGCGGCTTAGAGTTTTCCGATTGGTCCAAAATTTTCACCTCGTTAGTTTTAAACCAAATGGCATAAGAATCCGCTTGGTATTTACCAAAAATTCGAAGTTCATGTTTCATTGCCACTCCACTGTTCATGTAAAATACAGTATAAAGTATATTGAAAATTGAATTGAATAATTGGGAAGAAAAAGTGTGTTTCTGATAAAGATTTCAAAATGCCGCCGTGAAAAAAATGTTCTCGTTCTTGGGCCAAAAACATTTATTTTTTGCTAAACCACCCTAGGAGTCGTGACTTCAACGGCCAGTACAAGACTATAAGTAGTTTTGTATAAAACTGGTACAGAAATTTCAGTCGGGTGAACCAGTTCAGTTAAAAAAGTTTATATTCGCCTTCAATACACCATATTCATTAGTGGAGTGACATTGCGCAAACAATTATCCAATTTACAAATTAATTAGGATTCTAAGTGGATTTGGAGATTTATAGTGACTACCAGCCAACTGACCGCTCCACATTTGTATGGGAGGTGCGAGAAAGGGAATGACGAAGTTGTTCATTTCTAATTAAACAAAAGTTTTTGACACAATACTGCCCATTAGCAAATTTCATAATGATTGGTTAAGGATTACCAGAGATATCGTGTCGATCAACCGGCCAGCCGTCCAAGTTTTGTCTGGGAGGTACCAGATAAGCAAAACCAAAAATTTTATATAGAAGAGTTGCAGCTGACTAAATATTGCTAAATATACAACGTTTGTATGGGTGGTACCAAAATGCGTTTGGCAAACTCACCCTTGTTTTAGTGGGTTACTGGAGTTTGACGAAATGAAGCCAAATACTTAATTTCACCCCGCTTTTGTATAGGAGGTGGCAACATCGTCAATTCTCTTCAGTTAAGTAGACATTTGTAGGTTATGAACCAATGCCTGAGTTGAAGCTGATCTCATATACCAGGAAAAAGTAGTCTCGATTTGTATGAGAGGTTTCACAAGGGGCATGGACAAAGCGCACAATTTCAATTCCAAACTAGGTTTGGACAAATAATGGTCACTGAAAATTAGGGTAGGGAAGGTGCACGATTTTTCGATTTCGATACGAGTCACCCCTAATTTTGTTAGGTTGGTAAAATCAAATCATGAGCCAGAAAATGGGGAAGGGGGAAAACGGCTTTTCATGTTGGCGAAGGCGGACAAATGCAGAACAATCCCCCAACTGCCCCGGAGTCAACCCCAGAGGAATAAAACTTATGGCAGATTCCCACCAAGTTTACCAATATTTTTGCAAAACCAATAGTTTTTTAGAACATATATAGCCTCTGGTCATCATACAATTTTTTTTATTTTTAAATTCTTTATATTAACTTCACCTGTCTGTATGCATGCCGAAAGCAGGCAAACTAATGGCGACGGCAAAAATTAACTATCAAAATATGTCGGGAATGGACAAAGGGGCGTGGTACCTCCCACACAAATCACAAATTAAAAATCCATTATTTCTGCTCCTGTTAACGGTATTTGAACAAAATTGGGTATGTCGGTTAGATGTACATATTCTAAGATCTGCTGCAAACATGGGCAGGAGGCTCTACAACAAATGCCCCAAAAATAAAACGAAAATGCAAAGCCAAAATATGGAGAAAAATATGAAAAAAAATCCAAAATCTCTGAAACGAAAGTTTCCCCAACATTTCTGAAAAACTCACCAAATAATTTATGAAAAATACCCCAATGAAATATTCCCCAAAAATATGAAATAGAACCCAAAAAACAAGCGCAAAAAATTGCACTTCATGTTATTCATGTAAAACGCGATGACGCGCGAGCACGACCGTGACCGCGTTGTTCGCTCCCATCCGCGATCTCTAAGGCTAAAATAGTTTTAAAACTCACATTTAAATCTAAATATTCTACATAAACGACAAGTAGCTGCAAGTTGCAACTACCGAACTTAAGTTGTATTAACTAATTTGAGTATTTCCAAAACCTCATTCATCTGAGATGGAACATACAACCAATAAAAAGGTGCAATATTAGAATTCGTGTTCAACTATTAGTCACTATAATCATAACTTAGTTTCTGTCACAACAACACTTGTTACAAAGTTATGTAGAAGAAGCTTTGCTGTTAAAGATAAACTAGATATATTTGAATGTTACACAAGACCTATACAGAAAAACTATTATTTTAACCAGAAAGTGATAAACAAAGTTGTGAAAAAACAACAAAGAATATAGAGATCAGCCACCGACGAATACATGTTATCTTAAGTTGAGGTGAAGTGACACTTTTAAACACAATCGTTGAATCTGACGCCACTATTGACGCCATCGCAAACACATGCAAACAATTGCGAACGCTTAAAAATCTGTAGTTTTTGATGTGTAAACATCTATACGTTGGGGGTAAAAACCTTTTTCACAATAGAATCACAAATTTAGAGTAAGATGTGCGATGTAATCGTTAACCAATCGTAAAGCGTTATCAAATCGGTGTGAGCTATGTATGAGTGTATTAGTGTAATCATACGCTGCATACAATATACTCAACGCCATCTAGTGTGCAATAGTAGCGACTAATTATCACTAATTGTCGTACATTATGTTATCGTAGGCAAATGAAAACAAATAAATAAAATGAATACAAAAACATTTAATTTTAATAACTTTTAAAAAGATTTTTCGCACTTTTAATAAAAAATTTACTAAAACAAAGCAAAATAAGGAAAACAAAAAACTAAACTTGTCAAATATAAGGAAAATTAAAAACTAAAAGTTTTCTTCATCTTTGAGATTGTCATTCATACTTAACAGCTGCATATAGGCACCATCTAGTGTGCAATATTAGCTACTAATTTTCGAAAACTATTGCTGTAAAATAACATTAGATTTCAGTAAACAGCTGGTTAATAACTTGTCAACCGCAACAAATACCAAATAATAAAATATTTTACAAAACACCAAAAAAATTAGAACTCAGAACATAAAACAACACAAAGTGTATGGAGGTAATGTTAATTCTAATTTCTAAATTTCTATTAGATTCCAATATAAATTAAGATTATAATAACGTATCTTCATTACGTATTGTTGCCTTACACTGAAGCTGGTGCACGACAATTGGGTAACAATCTCTATCTCATGCCAATAATTATGGGTGGAGATTTTAATACAAATTGTGCAAACCCACAGTCGCAAGCTTTATCAAAATTTTTATTTGACGTTTTCTACTTGCATGTGAGCAATTCTCCACAAACCCCCACAAATAATAATTCCACTACTATAGATGCAGTTTTCCATAAATTTTTAAATACAATCGAGTCAAAAATTTATTTATCTTATTTTAGTTACCATAAGCCAATATTAACTATTTGTACTTAAGGCATTTACCATAGATGGGCACTACTACTAAAATTTCAGTAAAAATAATTCTTTAACTAGTACATTTTTACTGATTACTAAAATTTTTTCAGCAATTTTTATAAGGTGCCTACATGATTACGATGAGGTGCAATGAATTTTCAGTAATCAGTAATGCCCGATTACTGATTATTATGAATACGGCCCTATGATTTTACTGGTAATGCAAATTAAATTTCATTATTAGTAAAAATTTACTGAATTTTTTCAGTAATCAGTAAATTGACTGCTTACTGTAATTTTTAATGCAGTACATATATACTGCAGTGTGCCCATTTACTAACCAAATAAGTTAAATAAAACAAACAAAAACCAGCAAATTCCTATGTATTTACAATATTGAAAGTTTTGATACTTTTAATTGATTAATTAAAAAATATACTAAAAGCATAAGTACTTCCAACTTCATTACTAGATGTTTACACAACTCCCCTGTGATCGGACTCACATTCATTTTTTGTTTGGATGCAAATATAACATGTGTTTGCAGCTGGTCGCAAATATAATATACTTTTGCTATTCAATATTACATGTTTGAGACACAATGTTTAATATGTTATAACATGTGTGTTTGCGATCCAAATATATCTGTGTCTGTATGTGGATGTTTGGGATGAAGCACGCATTTGTTTCCTACCTAAAAGCATACATACTTGTCAGTAAACATGCTAATGTTTGCAGTTAAATGCACGTGAAATGTGTTCCAAACAAATGTTTGAAATGTGTTCCAAACATAGACATGGTTCCTGCAGAATATGTTTGGAAGAATATGTTACAGAGGCCGTTTTTATTCAGCCTGTGGACACTAGGCTGGAGGAAATATTATAGTGGATGCCACAAATTAACTTAAACATACATAGGGTAACATACCCGGATAACGCATCCCCACTTTTGATAAAAAATATGAAAAATTTGGAAAAACTGTCTATATCTCGACAAAGAAGCGTCCAAATGAAAAAATAACAAATTTTTTCTGGTTTCTAAGGGTTTTTCACTAAGTGTTCCAATACACATGAAATAAGAAAATCATAAAACAAAAAATGGCTAACCGTCGGTGATGCAATGGTAGTGTGGCCAGCTCTTATGCATGAGGACGTGGGTTCCATCCCTACTCTGACCACCTTAAATTTCTTTCGACGACGGTCACCTCGCTTAGTGATGGCGACACTATCGAGTATTTGGCCATGAAAAAGCTTCTCAAAATACCGTTCGGAATCGGTGTAAAACTGTAGGTCGCAATCAGTGAGTGTAAAACTAGAACGCGCACAGCTCACAGGTTGTGAGAAGCTCTCCCTAATCCCTTCATGGGGTGTAACGGGAAACCAGTTATTTATTTATTTATATCTCGGAAACCGTGAGTCCATTCGCAAAAATAATAAATTTTTTACCCCCCTAAAAAGCTTTCACCTATAGATATCTTCAATACGCCATCACTTTTATTTTTAAAAAAATCGCTAAAACTAAAATTCCTTTAATCAAACATCGCTAAACTATTTTGGAAACGGAGCGTCCAAACGAAAAAAAAAACTATTTTATTACGAGTTTCTAAGATTTTTTCAGTGGTCTAATCGTATGGAAGATATTTTGTGCAAAAAACACCAAAATATGAAAATTGGTGAAGTAAAAAATGGCTATAACTCGGAAGCGATGTGTCAAATCACATACATTTGTGTGTTTTAGCGATTTTTTATTTGGAAATTTTAGTTGAGAAAAATTTAATTTAGGTGATGCCGTATGAGAGGCATCCAGAGGTTAAAGTCTCATATGGATGTAAAAAAAATTATTATTTTTTTCGGACAAACCGTTTCCGAGTAATACATATTTTTGATGTGTTACCATCTATAGGCGCGGGTACGGCGAAAAAAACACTCACTGATGTAGCGGTAGCGAATAGTTGTGTTGTGTGGGTGCGAAGCACTCTCAGAGCAAAGAGAATAATGACATGGTTATACGTATATAAAAATGAGATAGCAAGAGAGCAACGAAAATTGTGTGAACTTGTACATGTGTCAGTTGATTTGCATTCTCTTTGGTTTTTGAGGGTATAAAATAAAAAGTATTAAGCAAGAAAATAGAACACTTGTCTTTAAATATTTTCAAGTGTTATTAAGTAGTAATATTATTTATCTGAAACGTCATCATATGATTGAACGCCTATTTTATTATTGTGAAAGGTAAGTCAAATAAAATGTGGGTGCGGAGCACTGTCAGAGCAAAGCGAATAAACGTGGTTATACGTACAGACAAATGAGATATTAAGAGAGCAACGAAAATTGTGTGAACTTGTGTAGCGTATGTACGAACATAACAACGTATGTACGTACATATGTCTATTACTTTGCATTTTTTTCATGTCATTTAAAAAACAACAATAACAAAAAATTAAAAAATTAAACAATTGAAGAAATTTTCTTGTCATATGAAAAATGATTTAAGTTACAGCCAGAAAAATTTTTGTGTAGAAGTAGTTTCTCTAATTTAAAGCCAGACAAATAATTTGGTTGATAAAAATATGTACATAATGGTAAATTCAACAAGTTACATCCGGATATATTAAAAATATTACCTAGTGACAAATTCAATGATACATCAAACAAAATGAAAATGACATGAAAATTTGTCAATTGTTTTTCATTTCTAATTAATAATTGTGTATATCTTCATGACGATGCTATACAAAGGTTAGCGAAATATCGAAGAATATAATTAATTAAAAACATGACCAAACGCTCGAACAATTTAATTTTTGAATACAATACGAAAGGTCGGATAAATCATCTCTTATTCAATACTATTTAAATGTATAGAAATCGAACAGGTACCGTGTAACAAAAAGGTGTTAAAAAATCATCAGTGAGTTCGAACACTAATTGAATTTTTTTTATTTTAGCGATTTACTTATTTTGGCGATTTTTAAAAAAAAAGTTGACATTAATTGAACCGCTTTATGAAAAACCTTAGAAAGCCGTAAAAATAACGGGGTTTTCAACAGAGACGCTACAAAGTAAATCGATAGGGACAGCAAACGACGCCATATTTTTTCCCGCTCTTTTGACATTTCTCTGCAGTAAGGTTTGCCGTTTCATCATGGAAAGATATACGACCCAACAACGAGTCGAAATTATTAAAATTTACTACCGAAATTTGGAGTCAGTGGCCTCAACTTTAAGAGCGCTACGTCCAATTTATGGTCGTCATAATCGTCCTACCAGATCAACAATTGAGCGTCTATTTGCTGCTCAGTTCAAGAAAGCCCAAATGTGTCTCTCACACGTCGTTCTCAAGCGTTGGGCATCTCTGTGACGTCGTTGTGGCGAATTTTGCGAAAAGATCTTGGCCTACATCCTTACAAGATCAAATTGACGGAAGAACTGAAGCCGCTTGACCACCATAAGCGTCGTATGTTCGTGAATTGGGCTGAACAACAACTTGAAAATGATTCGGATTTTCAGTGGAAAATCATCTTCAGCGATCAGACTCATTTCTGGCTGAATGGCTTCGTCAATAAGCAAAATATGCGTTATTGGTCAGACAGCAATCCACACGTAATCCATGAGTCATCATTGCATCCCGAAAAAATTACGGTTTGGTGCGGTTTATGGACCGGCGGCGTTATTGGGCTGTACTTCTTCCGTGATGATCGAGACCGTCACATTACTGTGAATGCGAATCGCTACCGTTCAATGATAACCGAATATTTTTGGCCCCAGTTGGATAATATGGACTTGGAGGACATGTGGTTACAACAGGACGGCGCCACAAGTCACACAGCGAATGCCACAATCAATTTATTGGAAACCAAGTTTGGTGAACGTGTTATCTCACGAAATGGCCCAGTCGATTGGCAGCCTCGGTCGTGCGATTTGACGCCGTTACATTATTTCCTGTGGGGCTACGTCAAGTCTATGGTCTATGCCAACAAGCCAGCGACGATTGATGAACTTCGTACGAATATCGAACGTGAAATTGCAGCAGTAGCAGTATCGGCCGATTTATGCTTGAAAACCGTCGAAAATTGGGTTCAGCGTCTGGACTTCTGCAAGCGTGTCTGTGGTGGCCATGCAAATGAAATCGAGTTCCATACATAATGGCATCGAACGTACTTTCACAGGAATAAAGAATTTCATTGGTATCTAAATCCGGTTTTGTTTTATTTAAAAAAACTTTTGTAGCGCTCGAGGGTTATAAATTTCGATTGAACCGTCCGTTTCCGAAATATATACATAATGGCGGTTTAGCAATTTTTTAGTCGAAAAATTTTAGTTTTTTTTAGAAAGTTGTTTAAGAGAAAGGTGATGCCGTAGTAATGACATTCATTGGATACTGCCTCTTGTGGTGGTAAAAAAGTTATTATTTTTGCGATTGGACGCACTTTTTTCCGAGTTATAGCCATTTTGTTATTTTATTTTGGCGATTTTTTGAAAAAAATTATTTCATGCGAATTGGAACACTTTGTGAGAAAACCTTAGACCCATAAAAAATTGTTTTTTTTCGTTTGGATGCTCCGGTTTCGAGATATAGAAATTCTTTTTATATTCATTTTCGATCAAAAATGGGCACATAGTACGAACCTGGTTTTAATTTGAGATGTACTGCATCAAGATTTCCTTATATTAATGAATTAGCCTATTCATAGTTAGTCTGTAAGTAGTCTTAAGTTTTATCAAATGAAATTAATATTCATATAGGTTTTTTGTAAATTTTTGCCTCCACTTGTAAATATCAATCTCAGAAATCAATTTTGCAAATCATTAATTATTATAAATCAGAAGAAGATATAACTCTTAAACTCTCATACAAATCGCTTGAAATATCATGCAGGACAACGTCTGCCGGGTCAGCTAGTTTAAATATAAAATACTTAATGTTAATAAAAAAAATTTTTTTCATTTTTTCCTATATAATTCATAATCGGTTAAAGCATCACCAAATGGTTGTGACTGCCGTCAAATTCAAGTAATTAGTTGAACATACCAATATATTATTTGCTACAACCGAATTAGTTTTTAAAATTTTCGTTCATCCAACTAATAGAATATTCACCACTACACGATAATTTGATTACTAGAACTAATAATTGATTGACAGATCACAATTATTTGTTGTTGCTGTGGCTTCAACTAAATAATATTTCAGTTCTTGCAACCAAAACTGAATTACAGATCGATTGATATGCACAACATTTTGTGAAACTGAACACAATTATTGGTAATCACAACTGAAGAATGTGATAGTCCAAGGAACCGCTAAATTTTAGTTGGCTGTAAATATAGTTGTGACAACGAATCTCTTGCCTGAGTGCACCGGGTAAAATGTGGATATTAGTGCATTGGTTGAATTAAGTTCTATTTATTTTATTCAGACTAATGCTGTGCACTGTAGATTTTCCTACAATTTCGTGTAAGGCGACTCTATGTCAGGGATTTATCAAAAAAATGTATTTGAGGTTTTATAGTCTATATCAATATAGTGAGGACACAGAAAAAATTTTATTTTTCAATAGATTTAAAAATAAATTTTGCTTATTACTGTTCTGTTCTCATCGAATACTCAGAAATTACCATTTCAATATCAAAAATTCCCTTTAAAATCTACAGGAACAACATACACTCCGCATTGAGAAATACGTGTATTAAATTAATATGATGATTATCCTTTATATTTGTATATCCATCACATGTCATTTTGCAGAATTATAACGTTCAGCGAAGCATACACAATTATCATAAAAGGCAATTTGAATTTCAAACGCATAATTTTTTAATCGAGAGCAAAATTAAGTTTATTCTCGGGCTTTGAAAAAATATTGTCAGTTTAAATGTGATACAGATTTCTGATAACAATGGTACGTGACGACCAGCAGTTTGGATAGACTTTAAATATATGTAGTTGTGTCGAAGTTTAATGGTGGTTTACGTATTTAAGTGACGATTGACTTATTGTTGTAATGTTAGGGGGAAACGCTGTGGCAAAAATTAACCCACAAATTATATTGGACGCATATAATTTCAACGTATAATTTTCAACGAAAATATGAAATTACTTAAATTTCACACCATAATAAGCGAGATTCACAAACATTTTAAATGGAAAACGTAATGAATCTACTTAAAAACTAAACGGCACCATCACTTAAATCACAAATTGACCTACCATACTTCCACTTAAATATACACAGTACAAAATGCAATTAAACACTTAATTAAAAGTTTAAGTTTATCAATAAAATTCCAATTTCAGATACACATGGACTTAAACAACATCCTGCATTTTGCAGCCACCAATGAATAAAACCTCTGTTGATGTGTGAAATGTTTACAGACGTTTAACTAAATTGGCAATATGAAATTTATGTTCGATTTGTTGTTTCAAATACATATTTACATTGGGGAATTCAAACCAATTAGGTTAAATCGATAGGTATTAGTTGGAATATTTATGCCACTGACTTAGTTTAGAACAGCTTAATTTATTTATGTATTCATGGTAATTGGATGAAACAATAGTGAGTATTGATTGTTTACTTGAGGTTTGTGAATATTTTACTACCGGATGTTTAGAGGAAAATTCGGTATACGATATAATACCATTTCGAACGGCTGAAGCTTTGACATGACGAACATTGATTGAAAAAGATAACGCATGTCAACAATATTTTAGTTTTTTGACATTTGCTATAAGGTTATTTATTGTTTGAACATATTTTAATGTAAAGATGCTTAAAATGTTTTTTGGTGATATTGACATATTGTAATATGCGCATTCGCCAGTTTAAAACGTGTGCAAAGATCTCTTAGAGAATACATGTTAGAGTTGAGCAGAATGATTCGAATATTCGTGAGGTTAAGGCGGGAGTCCCACAGGGGTCCATCCTGGGACCAGTGCTCTATAATATATTCCTAGCAGATTTGCCTGAACCACCTAATGGAATCCAGATGATTGTCTACGCAGATGACATCCTGGTAGCTTCGACACACTCCCTGGCAAAGATGGCCAATATAAATGTTAACAAATTTCTACAGACCTAGGCTGATTATTTCGATAAATGGCACCTGCGGCTGAACCTGCCTAAATGTAAGGCCATCATGTTTAAGGGTACACCTGTTAAATTGTGCAAGAACGCCAGACAATTTATCCCGGTGGTTTCCATTAGGGGAGCGGTGATCGCGAATACTCCTGTGCTAAGGTACCTTGGAGTTGTATTTCAGGAAAGCTACAGCTTTATTGCACACGTGGGCTTCGTGCTGGGCAAGTGCAAATCGGCCTTTGCTATTTATGGTGGCTTGCTAAGGGGTAAAAAGGGGCTTTCTCCTGAGTTGAGAATTGCGATATATAAGGCCATCATAAGGCCTAGACTAATCTACGCTTTCTCCATATGGAGCAGTGTATCGTCCCACCAGATGGAAAGACTCAGGTTGGCTGAGGGGCATAATGAGGGCATGCCTGAATCTCAGGTGCATGGAGAATTTATGGGATCAGTTCTTCACCCCGTCAAACAAATTGGTTTATGAGAAAAGAAGGATAGAGCGAATTGATTGTTTCGGTACAAGACTGGCCATTGGTTCCCTGACGAAGGCTACTGAGTCTGAAAATGAACTTGTTAAACGATGCATCACCGGTCGTGATGAATTTGACCGAATCATAGAGAATAACGGACTATTTACACCCATGTGCCTTTTGCATTTTGGGGATAGAATATTTAATTCTTCTGGGCAATTGATATTCTACCATAGAAGATATTTATCTTACAACCTGAATGACCTGGTGTATGACACATCACAGTAAATAGCTGAGTTCTTATTTATTATTTTGATTTTGCTTTTTGTTTCGTTCCCCCGTTTTTTGTACATAGTAGTTTAAAGTACATTTACGTTAGATATAAGGTAGTTTTAGTCTCACAATGGTTCCCAATTTTGGTCCTTTTTGCGGGATTTCATGATGAAAGATGTTTTAAGACAATGTATTTTAAATGGTCAAATGGGCTGGCCGGCTTATTATTACCTATGAAATGTGACAAATTCTAGATGAATACCTTGGTATACTAGAAATATATAATATAGAATTAAGCAACTTAATGTAAATATATAGAATTTCTAGGACAATAAATATCGCACTAGCGATTTTCGATATCGTCAGCCCATATGATTTCCTTTGTTTACATTTAAATGTCAAAGTTGTTTGTGTGAGTGCATTCTCTTTTGATTTCGTCTATCTATGTTCACAATTGAACATGTATGTGTAAATTTTTATCAGCTGATTTTGACAATGACTGGGTACGGAAATTACAACAATGCTAATGCTAATACCTTGTATTTGTATCATGGTTAGCAACTTCACGAACTCTCTCAACAGCTTCGATAACTTTCACAACTCTCCCAGCAGCTTCGACAACTTCTCTCAGCAGCTTTTCCCACGCGATTCTCTCAGGCGACTTCTGTCAGGCGACAACTTCCAAACGTATATTTTCATCCAAACAAGAAAGAAATACAAGTTTTTTAGCGTGTTGTTTTGAATTAGGTAACATAAATTATGAAAAAAAATAAATGGTTTCCAGTTACATCCCATGAATGGATTGCGGAGAGCTTCTCACAACCAGTGAGCTGCGCGCTTTCTAGTTTTCTACACTCACCGATTGAGGCCTACAGTTTTACACCAGTTCCGAACGGTAGTTTTAATAATACTCGATGGTGTCGCCATCACTAAGCGAGGTGGCCGCCGTCGCAAGAAATGTGAGGTGGTCAGAACACAAGACCCGCGCGCACTACCATTGCACCACCGACGACCACTGAATTTCGGTAGAAGAAGTATTTGTCATTTGTCAACTGCTAGTCATTTATGTCGATTTTTCTGTTTTTAAAAAAACTTCAAAAATACTAATTACTTATAGGCATGAAATGTATGTCATAAATTTCTAGAATTTGTATGAAACATATCTGACAATTAATTTGGTGGCAAGAAACTTCCCCATGAAAGGGATCATAGATTACGGATTTTGGAATTTTAGTACATTTTTCTAATGTTGTAGAAAATTTTTTGTGTATATTTAACCCGTTTTGGTTCTTTTAATGTATTTAGCTCAATAAAATTAATAAATTGTGAAAAGCCTAAGAAATTCCTCCAACGTAGGGCTTCCAAATCTGAGTTTGCAATTAGGCCGTTTTTGAAATCTGTGAGATTTCAAGTTTTCAAATGAATTTAGGTGAAACAAAGGTCCATTCTATTTGCAACGATATTTTACCTGAAGTCTGTACGCTTCAAATAATGTATAACCCGTCCGATTTTCTCCACGATTTCATAGTATGATGATGTGTCAAAATATGGTACCTTAGAAAAGCTTCAAGATGGCATAATATGCGTGCTAGATGATTACTACACACCAAAAACTGCAGCGTTTCTACATCAATTACGGAGCTCTAAATATAATTTGTGTTGATTAGTGTATTTATAAAAGTTATCGAGAAATTTATAAGCTACAATTCTTTTGAACACAGCTACAGCAATTTATTTACCGTTAGGTAAGAAATGTCAAAACATATAAAATATGTGAAATTTTTCATGACGTTTCGTGAAATAATCGATTAACAGTGCACTTTTCCTTAGAACTATATTAGAGGTAAATGTGAAATGGAAAAATAGCTACAGTATTGTCAAAGGTTATAATGCAATATTTCAAGCTGTTTAGAATTTATTGAAGTAAAATCTGAAATAGGGCTTTGACCCATCTCCAAACTTTTCTTAGTCCTGTAGAAAACAATTGTTACGTATAGGGGCAAACCCGAGCGAGGTTTTGTGATACCAGGTCCAGGTACTTTCACAATTTTTTGGTTTGGTTGAGGCCCGAATCTAATTCCTTTCATTTGTGTCACAGTGTAATTTGTTTTAAAATATTTTAAATTATAAAACACACAACCTTTATCCTAAAGTAATTTTCGAAATTAATTTAATCACGATTTCATTTCTAACAAAAAACTCAAAATTTTTCTGGACTTTGCCTTAAAAGTGCCCTTTGTGTTTATTTGCGCAAAAGTACAACCGTGCTTCAAGGTTTAATCTGATCATTTCTGAGAATGTTGCACTCAAAATGTGCAAACATTTTGAATCTTCTGCCCGATAAAATGGCTGACATTCTGTCTTTTTGTATGTGTTCTTTGTCCTTGCTAAGCTAATTTTCCTACCTTTTGTGGGTGCTCATCTCTCAAAAGAAGTGGTCGCTACATTAGTTAAGCGGAATGGCTTGCTATAGCTTAAAATGGCTTCTTATCGCTTAGGTCTCCATATAAACTGGTTGAATATATTAGATAAGCGTGGCAAATAAAACGTGCTAAAAATGCAAACGGAAGAATAAAGTTGTGTCAAAATGCAACATTTTTATGTTCTTTTGTCACCCCAAAAAAGCCACAATGAGGGGCGATGGGAATATATTTTAAATGTCGCCTCATACAATGGCAACATTGTTCTTTAGAATGAAAATCACAATAAGTTTCTCATAACTTTGCCGTTTCTCATAATAATTTTTGATATCCCCATATAGTTCAAATATTATTTTTTTTAACGTAGAATACGTTATACGGTAAGGTAGGGGTGTTGATCTGGAGCACAAAATTTTGAGAAAATGTTTGTCACTTTCATTATAAGTTTTTAATACTTTATGCATGCATTGAACAAAATTCAAGTATGGTCGTAACATATTGAATATGTCTTCTTTTGATTTGTATTTAAATAATCATATTGCTACATATAATTTTTTTGATTCTATAAGTAAATCAAAATTTAACTCCTTCAAATTTTGTATTAATTTTCATATGCTTTGTATTTTATGTATTATAACATCATGTGTAAGAGCAGTACGATTATCTGTGTGTTCATCACAGAACCAGTGTGAGAAAGAGAAGAAGTATAATGAGAATGCATGTTTTATGTGAACATTACAGAACCAGTGTTGCCACATGCAGTATTTACACTTGTTTTAAAAAGTGCATCGAATTGATATAAAGTGTACCCAAATTTTGTTAAAAACTATCCTAAATTTTTAACATAAAAATTAAAGATAAATTTGATAGATTTAAATCATTTATCAAAAATTATATTTAATTCATATATTTTAATTGCAAAATGACTAACGTATTCTACGTCTGACCTATGCGCCCGTATTATCTAACACAGGTTTCATATATTTTTTTATTTGATCTACAGTTTTGTTAATGTTTTCCCATACTTAATTTGTATTGGGTTTTCTGTCCACTTTCCTCTTGACATTTCTTAACTTGAGTTTAATGTACCCACTTTTAAAATACAGAAGCAATTTGAATAAAACTACATGTATATTTCTTTTTTATAATTTATAATTGAAAATATGAAATTGGGGAAATATTTTTATTAAAGTTGAATTTAGTTAATAAAATAATTATTTATTGTACAATAATTTGTTTGAATTTGAATTTTTATGACCGATTTTTGTTAGTTTTTGGTTAATGTATGAGAAATTCATACTACAAGCTTACAAGTCATTAACATTTTTCTAACTGAAAAATGGATGGTTTTTGTTGGAAATAATAGACAATTCAGTTCAACACACACTCACTGGCATGACTAGATTCGAACTTATTTCCAACAAAAACCAACCATTTTTCAATTAGACAAATGTGCATTACTTGTAAGCTTGTAGTATGAATTTTTCTTACATTAACCAAAAACTAACAAATAGCGGTCATAAAAATTAAAATTCAAATAAACGTAACTGACACTTGTACGGTCTTCAGAAATGCTACACCACAAAAAAATACAACTCTGTGATATATATTAAAAACTCACCTCAAAGCACTGCAACAATGCGAGAATGTATGAGGAAAAGAAGAAAATGGTGGAAAAATTCTGCCTGTTCTTGTTGTTGGAATTAAAGGCGTTTCAGTGATATTGATACTTAGGGATCTTCGATCGATACTAATTCGCATATGTGAATTGCAGATACCATCAACCGATGGTATCAATTCAGGGATCTAATGATGAACTTGTCACGGAGTTCAAAACTAGTCATGCCAGTCAGTGTGTGTTGAACTGAATTGTATATTATTTCCAACAAAAACCAACTATTTTTCAATTAGAAAAATGTTCATGACTTGTAAGCTTGTAGTGTGAGTTTCTCATACATTAACCAGAAATTGTACAATAATTATACCCTCACCCATAGGCTGGGGGTATATATCATTTAATACGGAAAAAATGTATCGTATAGAAATAGCCACATTAGACCCTCAGTGTCTTTGGAGGAAATTCGTTTTGTGACTTTTTAAGACGATTGAGCCATGCCTGTCTGGTTGGCTGGCTGGATGGTCAACGCGATAACTGCCGTAAATCTTTAACGATCACAGCAAAATATTGTCAGTGACTATTATTTGTCCATGTTTAGGTCGGGATTGGAATTCAGCGTTTTGACCACGCCCCTTCTGGTACCTCCCATACAAATCGACTATATAGTACGAAATCATGTTTCTTCTAAAACCTTTTTCAGGTAGATGTGATTAGCTTCAACTCCAACATTGGTTAATACTCTATAAATATATATGTAATTGGATAAAATGGGCGAAGTCGTAACATCCATACTGGTACCTTCCATGCAAAAGCTTGGTGGTCGTCGGTGTTGTCAATGTGATAAGTCGCGTGAAACACTTCCGATCTTAATGAAATTAGGTTATACGCTTAGCGTCATCAAACGCGAAACGCCATGTAGGATAAGGGCGATTTAGCTACGCCCATGTTTGTGCCTCCCATACATAAGTTGTTCGGCCGGCTGGTTGTTCGGCAAGATAACTCCCGCAAAAACGGACAAATCTTTATACAAAACTTTGTCAAACGCCTCTTTTCCATGGAAAATGAGTCCTTTTGCCACGACCATTATTGTACCTCCCATACAAACGCTTGGTGGTCGTCCGAGTTGTGAAAAAGATAAGTCGCGTGCAACACTTCCAATCTTAATAAAAGTAGGTTATAGGCTTCGTGTATCAAACGCCAGTCACCGATGAATTTTGCCACGCCCTACCAAGATAACTTGTGAGGCCGGCCCATGCTTGTACCTCCCATACATAAGTTGTTCGGCCGGCTGGTTGTTCGGCAAGATAACTTCCGCAAAAACTGACAAATCTTTTTGCGGAACAATCTTAATAAAATTAGGTTATAGGCTTCGTGTGATCAAACGCCAGTCACCGGTGAATTTTGCCACGCCCTACCAAGATAACTTGTGAGCCAGGCCCATGTTTGTACCTCCCATACATAAGTTGTTCGGCCGGCTGGTTGTCCGGCAAGATAACTTCCGCAAAAACGGACAAATCTTTATACAAAACTTTGTCAAACGCCTCTTTTCCATGGAAAATGAGTCCTTTTTCCAGGACCATTATTGTACCTCCCATACAAACGCTTGGTGGTCGTCCGAGTTGTCAAAAAGATAAGTCGCGTGAAACACTTCCAATCTTAATAAAATTAGGTTATAGGCTTCGTGTGATCAAACGCCAGTCACCGATGAATTTTGCCACGCCCTACCCAGATAACTTGTGCGGCCGGCTGATTTTTCGGCAAGATAACTTATATGAAATGCAACACTGCTCTCTTCAATTACCATCTGTCTATACACTACTATCAAATTTTGAGCAAGTGCCGTCACTTACTTTGCGTTAAACAGCTGTTCAAAACATACAACCTAGTGCATTTTTTTAAAAATGGAAATAAATTTATTTCGAGTGCTCATTATGAATTTTGATACTAGACAAAATTTAGTCAAATTCACACAAAAGTTGGGTTGATCGACACGATAACTCTCGTGGACTACAAGCGATCTTAATGAAATTCGGTACTCCCCAATATTTCCTAAAAATTAAAGACTAACTACTATTCACGCCCATTTTCGTACCTCCCGCCGTCTTTCCGGCTGGCCGACTTGATATCTCCCGTAGAAAACAACCGATCTTAACAAAACGTGCTACTGATCAATAGTTTGTGTAATACTGTGTAAAAACAGATGAACAACTTCTCCAAGCCCATTTTTGTACCTCCCATGTAAATATTGGCTGGTAGTCGCGATAACTTCCCATAATCATTTAGGATCGTAATTAAGCTGGGTATTGAATAATATTTAGTGCAATGCCACTCTGGAACTCGGTCGCAATGGATGACTTCGGGTCAGAGCATGTTTAAGTCGGTTCACCCGACTGAAATTTCTGTACTGGTTTAGTGTACAGTGTTGCCAGTTTAGCATAATTAATGTGTTTTCAGCATAATTTTTTTGCCGTCACCATAATCTTTTTGATACTTGATGCTAAATGCTTTTTAGCATAATTTTCAGAACATTTTTCCAAAATTTTATATTCTTAATAAAATTTGTAACTTAATATTTTAGATATTGCACAATTTTCCATCAAACTTTTTTGTATTTTACTTTTTAATAACATGTAACAAGTATATTTCTGAATATATATCGAACCTTTAGGAATCTGAAAACACACCGCACGTTTATATTTTGATTCATGGGAAAATACAATCTTTCTTATGAGCCAACACACCTCAAAGGCTGAGAAACGAAACATATGTTCAACACATTTTCTTGCCTCAATGCCTAATTTATGTTATCAGCCTTAGAGACGGATTTCTCCCGAACCATTAACAAAACTTTAAGACTAAGAAACATTTATTTCTATGCTACTTACTTCACACTTGTATATTACATTTCGTTCAAATTTGTATAATGACCTCTTGGTTGCGATGATAGCGGAACGTTTCGGCAAAAATAAAAATTCAACACTAATAATCTAATTAATTGGAAAAATTAAATGTAACGGGGTTTTCAATAAGAGCGCTACAAAAGTTTTTTTAAATAAAACAAAACCGGTTTTAGATACCAATGAAATTCTTTATTCCTGTGAAAGTACGTTCGATGCCATTAGGTATGGAACTCGATTTCTTTCATCAATCGTCGCTGGCTTGTTGGCATAGACCATAGACTTGACGTATCCCCACAGGAAATAATCTAACGGCGTCAAATCGCACGACCGATGCGGCCAATTGACTAGGCCATTTCGTGAGATAACATGTTCACCAAACTTGGTTTCCAATAAATTGATTGTGGCATTCGCTGTGTGGCTTGTGGCGCCGTCCTGTTGGAACCACATGTCCTCCAAGCCCATATTTTCCAATTGGGACCAAAAATATTCGGTTATCATTGAACGGTAGCGATTGGCACTTGCAGTAATTTGCCGGTCTTGATCATCACGGGAGAAGTACGGCCCAATGACGCCGCTGGCCCATAAACCGCACCAAACCGCAATTTTTTTTGAATGCAATGATGACTCATGGATTACGTGTGGATTGCTGTCTGACCAATAAAGCATATTTTGCTTATTGACGAAGCCATTTAGCCAGAAATGAAATTCAGAATTCAGAAATTTGACGTATCGCTCTTAAAGTTAAGGCCACTGACTAAATTATAGTAGTAAATTTTAATAATTTCGACTCGTTGTTGGCTCGTATGATGAAATGGCAAACCTTTCTGACGAGAAACGTCAAAAGAGCGGGGGGAAATATGGCATCGTTTGCTGCCCCTATCGATTTACTTTTGCAACGTCTCTGTTGAAAGAACCCTTTATTTCAATTTTCCGAAGATGATGTTTTTATATGTTTTGTAATAGCGTGGAATATATTCCGCAAATGCAAAAAAACTATGAAAACCACGGCAGATACTTTCCCAAAAAAAATCCCTTGATTTTTCTGGTTTTATGTACCAACATTTTTTTTGGAAACAATGCGTTTTTGGCCACTTCCAATTTCCAATGAAAATGGTAATGTTCGTTTACACCTTTAGGGTTAGACCCCTTTCACACTCGGCAGTTTTTCAACTTTCCGAGTACAAGCAAGTCTGTACTCAAAATTTATTCCCCTATCCTTACCTTACCTCTGTCATCAACAAACCAAGACTTGGGCAAGAGACTTGCGCAAGTAACTTGCCGAGTGTGAAAGGGGTCTTTCACTCTAAATTTCTGACAGTTTATACTTACCAACAGGTTATACTTTTGAAAGAAAACAAAAATGATACGTTTTTCAGGATAATCACAGAAAACGGCTGCTGAAGGTACCCTTGCGTCAAAAACTGAAATTTAGCTTTTTATTAATGCCAAAAACGCGAATAAACAGAAAATATAAAATTTTTTAAAAATCTTTATCATAGAGTAATATTTTTCAAACATATGAAATTTGCATTGCCGGAAATGGAATTGTCTTAAAATTACACCCAGGAAACTTCTGATAAAACATCGGAGCTTTTGGTTTATAAAAACGCAAAATTTTCTAAACAAAAATAATTATTATATTTTTATGTTTTTATAGAATTTTTTGGCTCAAAAATGTGAATAAAAATCATGCTTAAAAACACTATATAGGTACTAAATAATACACACAGAGGTAAAGATATAAAAAAAAAATTCGTTTTTAATTTCAACATCATGTTTTTGCATTTTGCACAATGTTTTTGGTGCTTTTAGCATAATTTCTTTTCATTTTGCACAATTTTTTTAGTCCTTAAGCATAATTTTTTTGTCGACTTCTGGCAACACTGTTAGTGTATAAGTTACTTACTTACATAGCATAAAATTTAACATCGTTACGAGGTTGCTATTTATATTTCGAGTCCAGCAATAATAAAACAATCATTTATCATTGGAAATTGTTTTATTGTTTTTCAAAATATTCCCCGTGAAGATCAATACACTTTTGCATACGCTCAAACCAATTTCCGAAGCACTTTTTCCACTCCGATTGAGACAACTCCAAAACATGGTTTTTGAACGCTTCCCCAGCTGCTTCGGGCGTAGAAAAACCTTAACCACACAAAGTTTTCTTGATGTGAGGGAACAAAAAGAAGTCATTCGGGGCCAAATCAGGACTGTTCGGCGGATAACCCATCAATTCGACATGTTAAGAGCTCAAATAACCCTTTGTTTCAGCCGATGTGTGACAGCTCGCATTGTCCTGATGCAAAATGATCCGTCTTCTCTTGTTGTTTTCCTTATTTCTTCGAACACTGTTGGCAAACAGATGGTGGTATACCACTCACAATTGACCGTCCTAAGTTCCACTAAAGGCTCAAAAAGCGATCATCTGCTTCGATGTGCTTCTTCCACGAACAACTTTTGTTGGATTTAGGTCGTCTTGGAAGACCCATACGGTCGATTGCTGTTTTGTTTCGGTCTCTCATGCATAGATACAGGATTCGCCAGCTGTGACGATATTATGCACTGCATTTGAGCTACTGCGGTTGTATTTTTACAACATTTCTTTGCTCCAACGACACGAGCCTTTTTTTGTGCATTCGTCAAATTAATTGGGATCCAACGAGAACATTTATTTTCACGGTCAACAGAACATGCAATGCCTTATTGATATTTGTCATACTAATACTACATCTCACGGTATGTCACATGTCGATCTTACTTTATCAGTCCACGCACAGCGTCGATGGTTTCCGCCAAAACGATCGAAGTTGGACGACCTTCACGAAATTCATCCTGGAGTGAACGGCGTCCCAGATTGAACTCTTGATACCAGCGATTTCCAATGGTTTTTGATGGTGCTTCATCACCAAAAGTTGAAACAGGTTGATTGAGACACTTTTGTCTCGATAATCCACGCCGGAAAACATCAAAACTCATAGCACGAAAATTTTCACGGGTTAATTCCATTTTATCACCGACATGAATTTTTCAACGCACTGTAAATAGAAAAAATAATGTTCGTAAGTGAAAACGTTCTATGTCTGTTTATGCTAAAAAAAAAATATATGAAGCCTGTGTTAGATAACACAGACGTAGAATACGTTAGTCATTTTGCAATTAAAATATATGAATTAAATATAATTTTTGATAAATGATTTAAATCTATCAAATTTATCTTTAATTTTTATGTTAAAAATTTAGGATAGTTTTTACCAAAATTTGGGTACACTTTATATCAATTCGATGCACTTTTGAAAACAAGTGTAAATACTGCATGTGGCAACACTGGTTCTGTAATGTTCACATAAAACATGCATTGTCATTATACTTCTTCTCTTTCTCACACTGGTTCTGTGATGAACACACAGATAATCGTACTGCTCTTACACATGATGTTATAATACATAAAATACAAAGCATATGAAAATTAATACAAAATTTGAAGGAGTTAAATTTTGATTTACTTATAGAATCAAAAAAATTATATGTAGCAATATGATTATTTAAATACAAATCAAAAGAAGACATATTAAATATGTGACGACCATACTTGAATTTTCTTCAATGCATGCATAAAGTATTAAAAACTTATAATGAAAGTGACAAACATTTTCTCAAAATTTTGTGCTCCAGATCAACACCCCTACCTTACCGTATAACGTATTCTACGTTAAAATGCCAAACTTTCCACAGGAAGTTCAGGTTTGCAAAATATAAATGACAACCCTCTACTTACACAAAAAATATAATGCTAGTATCCGTACTTAGGTTAGTAGATAATAAAATTTTAATATAATATTTTAGAAAATCTTAATAATTTGTTAAATAAAGTTGCATAGAACATGCAAAGGAAAATAGTATTATTGCCGACGTAACCATTTTCATAGATAAAATCACCATACGAAAAGTTTATCCTTATATTATACGCCACACAAAAAATGAAGCTGTATTGTAATTCACCAAATAAAAAATAGTCATTTCGTATCGTAACTATCGAACGTTATGATGTCTCTAGACAGGATTATCATAAATGTAAACTTAATTCTGTGTGACACGAAATCGTTGTCAGAGAAATAAAAAGAACAAAATTGGATGTTTTAACATAAAAACTCTTACTTTATGACAAAGAAAACAAATATAGTATAAAGAATATTAGGCCGGACCGAAAAAAAAGTTCAAGCTACAGGAAAAAATCGTTGAAGCAGAATACACACATAAAATATCAGAAAAAACAATTAAGCCCTTATGCAGTTGAAGCACAATGCAGTTGAAGCAAAAACGAAATGCAATTTAACATTTTGGAAAATTTTAGTAAAATCTAAAATATTTAAATATGCAAGGATGGTGAAATGTAGCATATGAGAGGTATGAGCGTGTAAAAAATATTTTTACAAAATCCTTCAAAGTTTGCCATAAATGTAGATTACAGCTCATTCGCACTACAAAATGTTTTCCCGATTTCGTATGAAATGTCCTAACAAAATCCGAAGTGTTCGCATTGGGATTTTTCCTGATTTGATTGAAAGTCAAGGCGCAATGACAAGGTAGTATTACTACGACAACAAACACACCAAGCCGATAACAATAGGCATTTTACTTTATCTGGTAATTTTCCACTATCAAATTCAGCACAAATGTATTCCAGGAATAAAAGTAAACAAAAAAGTATAAAAAATGTTTGGGAAACAATAAATACCTAAGAAATGCGATAAATAAATGAGACGGCTATTCTAGTGGTAGCACCACATCGATGCACCGTTGTTGAAATGGTTGTAAACAAACGTACTATTCGTTCGTAGTGTGAGATAATAAAATATCGTTGCATAAAGCAATATCTTCTATTGATCGAAAAAACTGACCAAAAATTGTAACATGAAAATGATTTGACATGATCACATATTTTATAATGAATTTTTGAGAATCCTGCAGAAATAGCTAATATATAAGGATATTTAGGTTTTTAAGATATTATCTAAGAACCCAAGAACCCCAAGCCAAATCAATCAAACAAATTAATCAATCAATCATTTCCCACCTTCGCGAATGGTTCTATGTGCACTGTGAAAATATGGCCTTAATCTCTCTATACCAAAAATATGTGATAGCTCGAGCATCAGTATAACCAAAATACGCCTATTATAAGTATATTATTATAAGGCAAGTCATATTTTTGCTGTGGTTTAGCCTTCGCCCAAAATTTTTACGGGAGATAACAGTATGGATTCATATATGTGACCTGGTCTATGAAAAGGCAGCTTACGTGCGAAAATTAGTTTTCTGTGAAAAAGCTGTTAAAAGTAAGCAACTCGTTTCGTCAGTTTCTCATTATCTCGTTAATTGTTCTCCGCGCCGGACGTCCAGTAAGTGTTGTTGTTGTTGGCCGGAATATTATTATAGTTCATCGTGTAAGTTGCTAGTGTGGAACATTTAAAAAAGTAACACTGAAGAAGTGACGTTTACTGTTTCTGTTGATTATCGTCTTCGCATTTCGCATGAAATGAAACATGAGTGTTGATGAGGAGTTCAGTGCCGTATACGGACAATATTTCCATGAAAAGGACGATGACAACTATGAAGAGAGCGATGATGATGAAGACGAAGTATGTGTATCTCAGGCAGAAGATGATACCGAACAAACTTTTGTTAACATGGACCTGTATGTTGTTGATGTAAAGGAGGAGGAGCTGGTAACAAAATTTCTGTCAAAAGATTGTTGTAATAATGAATGCCATACACTGATACCACGGGAAATGATCGAGAGTACGCGGAACAATTGTTTAGAGATGTCGAAAAATTAACTTGATTTAGTGATACTAAGTCACATCGAAGCTGGAATTATGAGTAACGAAAAGCTAGAAAGTGTATACGCAAAGCTTGCTGGGCGGAAGAAATATGGACAGAGACAGGATACAGAAGTTATGAGGCATAGAATTCAATTTACCTTCTACAGAGTACCTGTTTGTCGTTCGTTTTTCCTTTTTGTACATGCCTGTACGACGAAGCGTTACAAAAATTTAGTACGTCATTTTAACGCACAGGGTGTAACAGTGCGCAAACACGGACTGGCAAATAAACCGAGTACACATCCAAAGTCATTTAAACCGGCTGACATCGAAAAAGCTGTTAAATTCATCAAGTCTATAGCCGATTTAATGGCTCTTCCACTGCCCGGACGACTCCCAAAATTTAAGGATTTTCGGATAATGAAATTGCCATCCAGCGAGACGAAGTCCTCAATTTATCGAAAATACATTTCTTCACTCGGTGATGACGAATTGAAGATGAGTAATTGCAGTTTTCGTCGGATATGGTCCAAATACCATACCCCATGTTACAGTTATGAAACCAGCGGATGATCTCTGCGATGTCTGCCGTGGTAAGTAGCTCATTATTTTCTCATTTTATAGTTGTATCAAACGTTGACATTAAATTCAGTATTTTTTCTTTTAATAGGAAACACAATATCGAATGCGCAAGGCAAAGGTGTTACTGACATTGAACGCGAACAGAAGCTTAATAAATTTCTTGATCACCTCCACCGAGCCCGAAATCAACTTATATTTTTTTTTTTACAGTACAATTACATGATAGACGAAAAAGATGACGTTGGTAAAGGACCGAACTGTGTTGTGAGCATCCTGCATTAAATTATAACTTAAATTATAACTCAGAACATAAAACAACACAAAGTGTATCAAAGCTGAATGGAGGTAATGTTAATTCTAATAAAAGTTATTTCTAATAAGATTCCAATATCAATTAAGATTATAACATATCTTCATTGCGTACTGTTGCCATACACTGAAACTGGTGCACGACAATTGGGTAACAATCTCCATCTCATGCCAATTATTGTGGGTGGAGATTTTAATACAAATTGTGCAACCCCACAGCCGCAAGCTTTATCAAAATTTTTATTTGACGTTTTCCACTTGCATATGAGCAATTCTCCACAAACCCCCACAACTAACAATTCCACTACTATAGATGCAGTTTTCCATAGATTTTTAAATACAATCGAGTCAAAAATTTATATACTTATTTTAGTTACCACAAGCCAATATTAACTATTTGTACTTAAGACACTTACCATAGATGGGCACTTTGCAGTACTACTAAAATTGCAGTAAAAATAATTCTTTAACTAGTAAATTTTTACTGATTACTAACAATTTTTTCAGCAATTTTTAGAAGGTGCCTACATGATTACGATGAGGTGCATTGAATTTTCAGTAATCAGTAATGCCCGATTACTGATTATTATGAATACGGCCCTATGATTTTACTGGTAATGCAAATTAAATTTCATTATCAGTAAAAATTTACTGAATTTTTTCAGTAATCAGTAAATTTACTGCTTACTGTAATTTTTAATGCAGTACATATATACTGCAGTGTGCCCATTTACTAACCAAATAAGTTAAATAAAACAAACAAAAACCAGCAAATTCCTATGTATTTACAATATTGAAAGTTTTGATACTTTTAATTGATTAATTAAAAAATATACTAAAAGCACAAGTACTTCCAACTTCATTACTAGATGTTTACACATCTCCCCTGTGATCGGACTCACATTAATTTTTTTTTTTTACAGTACAATTACATGATAGACGAAAAAGATGACGTTGGTAAAGGACCTAACTATGTTGTGAGCATCCTGCATTATCACCTGCAAACCTACTATAAAGACATTGAACCACTCGTTCTTTTCTGTGACAATTGTGTTGGGCAGAATAAGAATAACACTGTACTATCCTATCTGCAATGGTGTTTGGCTCGGGGTCTTAACAAAACTATTTTATTCAATTTTCTACTTACCGGGCACACTAAGTTCGCGCCTGATCGTTACTTCGGTATTTTCAAAAGTAAGTATGCCGTCAGTAACATCAACACGTATGCAGATTTACTGCAGTGTGTCGAGGCATCATCACCTGGGGGTTATAATAAAACTGTATCGACTGAAAAAGTCGTCTGGTATGAATGGGACAGCTATTTTAAACCACTGTACAAGTCACTTGTTGGAATAACGCAATTCCATCATTTCATAATCTCTACAGATTGTGTAAAAACAAAGAAATTCGCAGACAGTGAATAAGTGCAGTCCTTTAAGCTTCTGTTAAAACCTATCGATCCTGAAATGCCGAAAGTTATACAACCAGCCGGTTTATCTTTGGAACGTCAGTGGTACATCTATCACAATCTTTGCAGCTTAGTTTCGGATATACCTAAAGTAGATATTGTGGCTCCATTGCCGAAAGATTTGCCATCGAAGAAACGGAAGGCAAAAACTAGTGAAGATGTTCTCAAACGAGACGAGGAACCAGGTCCATCTTCCTCAGGAAAACGACAACAAAGAAACATACATAAACTACACAGCATTATTATTTTTGGCCCATAATACGTTTTTCTACTGTATAATCATGTCTTTATAGCTTATAATTCAATGTATTTTGTTCATTACCAATAAATTATATTTTGTCGTATTTTTACTCTTCTTTCTCTACATTTTTAGTACACTTCTAAGCAAGTTAGGATTTTCTGCTTTTCACCACGTGAAAAAGCATCTCATCTTCCATCCGAATCAACCAAAAAGTGAAAATTGATTTTTTGACACCTAAGCCCCCTTTCCGTAGACCAGGTCACATATACTGCTCATGAATTCATATACATATATAAAAATTTTAATTTTGCTAAACTATATCTTGATCGATGTTGTTTTACTTGTGTGAAGGAGGTAGCAGAATAGTCATTTCAATAGAAGAGTAGCGCGTGACAAAATATTGCCTGTTACTAAATTTCAACAAGATCCGTTTCGTTTCACGAGAGCTGTCCAGTCGGTCAATCAGCCACTCACTCGAATTTTGTGTGAGCTTTAGTATGACAGGTGTCGCCGCAATCGGCATTTTAGCGATTTCTGATTCGACTAATTTTAGTTTTACCGATTTAGAAAAAAATGTGTTTCAAAAAAAAAAGATTTAAAAACAAGTACTCAAGGCATATATATAAGTTAAAGCCTCCTGTACAGGTAAAATAATATTATTTTTGCGATTGTTATAGCCGTTTCCGAGTTATAGCCATTTTTTTGCGAGTTTCTTATTTTGACGATTTTTTTTTAAAAAAATTTCTTCTATACGAATTAGACCACTACACGAAAACCCCTTAGAAACCCGAAAAAAAATTGTTATTTTCTCGATTAGACGCTCTGTTTCCGAGATATAGACATTTTGTCTAAAATTTTCACATTTTCGATCAAAAATGGGGACGGGTTACCCTGGGGTAAATACGAACTCTGTTTGTAACCATATACATATACATAAAATATATCAACTGAGCATATTCGTCTTGCCGATAACAATAAAACATACATATATGTGACCTGCTCCACGAAGGGGGGCCTCTGCGCCGAAATTTTTTTTTTTAGTTTATGAGTGATTCTTATAGGAAAAAAAAACGCTCTTTCAAATGCCGCAAACCGCAAGTTTCTATGTCTTTCAATTTTTTTAAAAATCACCTGTAAAGATGAACATAATTAATGAAAAAATTGAAAAATGTGATATAAACAGATAATATATATAATATTTGAAATATTTAAAAAAAGTTCAATTTCAAAGGTACAAAATTACAAAAATATCAAAATTTTACTCTTTTTTACTCCTAACACGCTTTTTTGGTGGTTCTTCTGTATTTTGCTGCTTTTCACCTTTGTCTCATCAGGTTGAAGGAAGAGTTGTATAACCATGCGCAAAACACGGAAAAGCGAAGAGCTTTTTTTAAACGCGTTTTTCTCAATAACTTCTTTTCGGCGCGGAGGTCCCTTTTCGTGGAGCGGGTCACATATGGACTTTAATGACTTTCTTTTGATTTTGTATAGATAAATATATGTCAACCGTTGTTTTTGTTCAAATTATATCCAATTCGGAGTCTATTCGGCGTAAAATGTGAATATGTATACTTACCATATTTTGCGGTGGATGATATCTACATATATACAGGGTGTCGGGTATCAGATTTATATTTTCAAACTTAAATAAAAAACATAATAGTTGACACAAAGTTTTATTAAGAGCGTTGAACGATAGAATGGAAATGCTGATTTTAGTTTTTAAAGAGTATGTCATCCAGATGACCGTTGGCATTCGTCGCCTGGCCTCGAGAATTTTTGAAAAAAAATGGTCCACTTATCTCATGCGTGGATAAGGCACACCAAACAGTTACCCTGGGGAAATGCAATGGTTTTTGATGTTTCAATCGAGGCGCGGTATTTCAGGTTCTTGGAGACCAGTAACGGCAGTTTTGTTTGTTGAAGTGGTCTTTTAAGTGAAAATTAGCCTCGTCGCTCCAAAAAATGGGATTTACAGCGCGAAAGCGCTCCAACATCGTTTCACAAAAATGTTTACGTAAATCAAAGTCACTTTCTTTCAGTTCTTGAACGATTTGAATTTTAAAAGGATGGAATTTCAGATCCTTTTTTAAAATTTCATGAATAATCGCTCTTGGAAGTCCCAGTGAGGCTGCTCTTTTCCGTATTGAAAGTCGCGGATTTTCACGTAAACTGCAGTTCAATGTTTTCCGGAGTCCTTGAAGATCGACTGGGCCCTGGTCGTGGGACATTCATAGCCGAAGCAGTTGCGCGGAATATCTGCACCCACGAACGAATTAAATTTACACTCGGTCCATCACTTATTCGCCGAATACCGAACTTTGAACCAAATTGTCGACGAGCAATTACGTAAGAATCATTACTGTTAAAAAATGTTGCTACAGCGAACGTACGATGCTCACTCGACCACTGCGACATCATGACTGACAAATCCGCACAATCGATAATTCCAACAGCGCTACCCTCCCTGCGAACTGTTTATTACTTTTTGAAATAATCGTATTTAAAAATATAAATTTGCCACCAGACACCCTGTAGTTCACTGTTTCTTCACAAATTTGTTTCTGACTTTCTGTTTCAAATAATAGTTTTTCTGAAAAGTCCTCGTGTAGCATTCAAATATAGCTTCTATTTTACAACAAAGCAGAAACAGAATCTAAATTATGATTACCTTGACTACTATTTGAACACGAATTCTAATATTGTACATTTTATTTCAGATGAATGAGGTTTTAGAAATACTCAAATTGGTTAATACAACTTAATTTCTGTAGCAACAACTTCTATTTTTAATTTAGCAATACCATAGACAAATAATTCTGATGTACGATAATTATGGATTCTAATCAAAATATGGGCTTCATCAGGGAATCTCTAATGCCTGAATAGATTTCCAACCAATCTCCTCCCTGTGTGTAGAGAAGGCCACGTATTATAAAAATACCAACTGATGTTACATAAGCAGAAAACACAAGCAAGTCTTAAAATTATATAACATTAATGTATAAATTATTCGAATTATAATTGCTAAAATAACTTACGTGAGAGGCAAAACGAAACGTGGCTGTTATAAATATTATGCTTACGCTACCAAATGCACTTGCAAATATTTCCGCAAGGATCAAAAGGTTGTTGGTTGTTGTTTCCATCTGAGATGTGCAAAAATTCAAGATCCTTCTATGTGAATCCTTCGAAAATTCGTTTCTTAACACTTCAGTCTTGCTTGTGGGTTGACCTTTCCATTTTCTCAGATGGGAAGAAGTTAGAAAAGGGTGAGATGGGTCGTTTGGTAAAATATACAACCCTAAATAAGCAAAGGTTAAGATTTATTTTCATATCTACACTGTCTATTTAAAGTACTTACAGATGTATGTAGGTATGTACTCAGCTCATACTATACAACAAATAGAGTGATTTGCCTGCATGGCTTTTACAAATGCGACAACATTATAAAATAAGACACATCTTAGTAATGCGGCGTTTGGGAGGGGGCAGCTAGATGGCTTTTTGCTTTAGATATATGGCTTAAACAGTCTGCCGTACTGTTATTATTCATAGATTTAACTTGATATTTTTTGTCAACTTGAAAGTGTAAATTAAACAAACATTTACCCAGAATATACCGTGAAGTGGCAAAGAAATTTATGAGGTTGTTTCACTATTTTTATTTACCTTTTCAACACTTTCCGTTTGTATTATTTTTGGAGGAGTGGAATACGAGTAAATATGTAAAATAATACGTAGGTGTATTGAATTATTTGGCAAGAGAAAAATATTGTCGAGATTGTAATAAATTATAACGTTTAATCATGTAAAGTATGTAAAAAGTAATTAATAACACAGCATGCAGATGTGTTGTACATACAAGGTGGCGCAAAAGTAATCCTCCTATCAGAAAATGCTATAAATTTTGCGATTGGCCCCTAATGTCAGTTCTGTTTTGACATTTGTGTAGTAAACACATGCGAAATACCCGTTAATAAACAATGTTACGCTACACTGCTCCAGAACGCGGAATATTGCAGATTTCCTGGCCGTCCAACGCCTACTGGTGAAACACTGCGACGTTTAGCCGCTCGCCTCGAAGAGACTGGCACAACACGAGATGCTTCCAGGCGTGGCAGACCCCGGAGTAGCCGTTCTGCAGAGAATATTAGCCGTGGATGTCATGGATGCGCCGTCGACATCGACCAGACGACGTGCCACGCAAATAGGTATCAGTCGACGGTCTTTACAGCGAATTTTGGTACAAGATTTGAAGATGTTTCCGTACAAAGTCCAGACGGTGCATCAGCTGTTAGCTGCTGACCGCCAATCGCGTCTAACATACGCTCAAGCCATCCTTAATCACCACCAAGAGGAAGATGATTTTTCATCAAAAATAATCATGAGTGATGAGGCCCATTTCCATCTTAGCGGGTACGTAAATATGCAAAATTAACGCTTCTGGGGCACTGAAAATCCGCGTGTAACCCACGAAGAGCCATTACACCCGCTGAAAGTCAGTGTATGGTGTGCTGTTTTCGCTGGAGGAGTCACCGGACCTTTTTTCTTCGAAGACGTCGCGGGCCAAACGGTTACTGTGAATGGTGAGCGCTACAGAGCAATGATCAACGAGTTATTTTTGCCGCAACTTGATGAATTGAGATTGGAAAACATGTGGTTCCAATAGGACGGTGCAACGGCACACACTGCACGTGCCACTACCGATATGCCTAATCTCTCGTTTTGGCGATTTGCACTGGCCAGCAAGATCGCCTGATTTGACCGCTCCAGACTTCTTTTTGTGGGGCTTTTTGAAGTCGCGGGTTTATGTCAACAAGCCTCAGACTCTTGCAGCTCTTAAAGGCAATATCCGTCAAGAATATGAGGACGTATCGCCGGAAGTTTTGGCCAAAGTGATGGAAAATGCCATAAAAAGGGCTCAAATGACAATCAACTGTGGCGGCAGCATCATATTCTCGACTTGATGTAAAAAAAATTAAAAGACCAAATAAAAATAATCCACAAGAAGAATCAAAGTTTTTCATATTTTTTTTAAATTACAGCCAAAAACATCGGAAGTTTACTTTTGCGCCACCTGTACTTCGGAGTCGTCAGTTATCTTAAGCTACGTTGTGTTGTAGACATATTCTTCACAACTCACACTTAATTATTGCAACCTGATTGGAACCAAGACAAAATCCAAACGATACTTTGTACTAAATCATGATAACTCAATGTAGCTTAAGAATACGATATTCCACAAGTAGGAATGTTGGAGAAAGGGTTGATTTCAGTGGCACCACTGGCGCCAGGTGTGTTCTCTTGTTGTTTTATTAAATTCGCTTAAATACCCTAAACTTTGTAAGAAATTTTTATAAAGCATAGAAAAATGTAGTAAAGTATATTTTCCAAGATCATGAAATAGCGATTTGCATATTTTCCATAGATAAAATCAATCACTGTCAATTCTATTAACTTTGTAACCTTCCGCCTCCCAGCAAAGTTATCAACGAAACTGTAAAAACTCTAAAAATAATTTGTCACAGGAAAGAAACCCCATCAAAGGATAACTGAACACAGCTTTTCTTAACAAAACGAAGCACATTTATAATGTGAGGACATGAAGTGAACAACAAGCAATTATAATTTCAGCACTTTGAAAACTTTTTGAGTTTCATAAGCATTTTACTTTGTAATACTCCAGAATAATAAGGTATCAACAAAACAGGAACGACAGCAGGAAATAACAAGGTAATGTTAGAGACAAAATCAAAAAGTTTTTCTTTAAAACTAAAAAAAAGTATGAGGAAATAAACTTTTCTTTAGTCATATTAACTGCACGAACTTTAATGCTTATACAAGGAAAAACTGTATTTATTTTGTTGTGCCATTAAAGAAAGGGAGAATCAGATTTTATGATTGTAATAAAAATGAAGAAAAATTGAGGAGAAAACTAGTGTTTTTAGTTTTATTTTATAGTTTATTATTTCGTTAACATCGCCCTTCCACATTGTGGTTCATGTCAAAGCTTAATGGTTGGTTTATGCATATGTGAAATATTAGATATGTGGTTTGGAAAAAAAAACCTACAGAAAATGCAAATACTTGCTGGCCTGAATCACTTCCACAAAATAAAAATTTTTCGGAGAGAAACGTGCAAACCCCAGATGTAAAAAGTAGTATAGCGTATACAGCGCCAGGCAACACAACGTAACTACAAATACAATTTTATAACAGGACCACAAAAAATCCTATCAAGTGCCCCAAGAATATAGTTTTTAGCACTTATATTTTCAAGGCAAGATTGAAACTGTGATCTTTATACTGTCTTCTGTACATGTTTTCAGTTTCTGCACAGTTTAAAATTTGCCCTAAAAGTGCCCTTCAATGGCAGAAATCATTTTAGACGGTAGTTTACACGTGAACCTATTACATTAAATTATATTAATCAAATTCCCAATGAAAAAGGCTTCAAAAATTATAGGGCCAACAAAAACAGAACTGTTTCTGGTGGTAATGTCGGCTAACGAGATTATCGTGGTATCCTTAACGCAGTTTTACCTACTCTACAAATTTCATTAAAATCGGCCGCATTTTACTGCAAGCGGTGATGCCAAATCTGCAGGAACGTCGATGTAGCCAAAAAGTGCTAAAACGCGACAAGTAACGAAAATGACCGGAAAAATCTCAAAAGTGCTACAACGCGATTAATAAATAAGGGGATGTCCAATAGGTACAGGCAGGTTTTAACAGTTCTTTATTTCTATTTTTATTTTTAATTTTTTTTCCCGTTAAGTATAAAGGGTTTTTCAACAGAGACGCTACAAAAGTAAATTGATAGGAACAGCAAACGACGCCATATTTTGTCCCGCCCTTTTGACATTTCTCTTCAGTAAGGTTTGCCATTTCATCATGGAAAGATATACGAGCCAACAAATCAAAAATTATACGAGCCAATTATTAAAATTTACTACCGAAATTTGAAGTCAGTGGCCTCAACTTTAAGACCGCTACGTGCAATTTATGGTCGTCAGCGATGAGGCTCATTTCTGGCTGAATGGCTTCGTCAATAAGCAAAATATGCGTTATTGGTCAGACAGCAATCCACACGTAATCCATGAGTCATCATTGCATCCCGAAAAAATTACGGTTTGGTGCGGTTTATGGGCCGGCGGCGTTATTGGGCTGTACTTCTTCCGTGATGATCAAGACCGGCACATTACTGTGAATGCGAATCGCTACCGTTCAATGATAACCGAATATTTTTGGCCCCAGTTGGATAATATGGACTTGGAGGACATGTGGTTACAACAGGACGGCGCCACAAGCCACACAGTGAATGGCACAATCAATTTAATAGAAACCAAGTTTGGTGAACGTGATATCTCACGAAATGGCCCAGTCTACTGGCCGCCTCGGTCGTGCGATTTGACGCCGTTAGATTATTTCCTGTGGGTCTACGTCAAGTCTATGATGGTCTATGCCAACAAGCCAGCGACGATTGATGAACTTCGTACGAATATCGAACGTGAAATTGCAGCAGTATCGGCCGATTTATGCTTGAAAACCGTCGAAATTTGGGTTCAGCGTCTGGACTTCTGCAAGCGAGCCCGTGGTGGCCGTGCAAAAGAAATCGAGTTCCATACATAATGGCATCGAACGTACTTTCACAGGAATAAAGAATTTCATTGGTACCTAAAACCGGTTTTGTTTTATTTAAAAAAACTTTTGTAGCGCTCTTATTGAAAACCCCTTTATTTCAGATAATAGATACAAATCACCATTGCAAGTTGCAGTGTCGAGCACAGATGCGAATGATAAAATGAGTGTTCTCTTCTGGCAACGCTGCGCGCTGTGCTCTCGTTTAGCGACGACACTCATTTTTGAATAAATGGGTACATCAACAAGAATTGACGGATTTAGGACGATACCAATCATTACAAAGTGGCAATGCATGTACAGAATATCATTATTTTGTCTGGATTGTAGTCCGGCTACACAATCGGTCCGTACATCTTCGAAGACGATGATGGCATTGCTGCTACCGTCAACGGAGAGCGCTACCGATCTGTGGTTCCCTCAGGACGTCCCTGCATGCTACGCAGCCAATGCCACAATGGACGTATGCACGACCGATTTTAGAATTAACTCACGCAGAGGCTACGTAAACTGGTCACAGACACCGTGCGATTTGACCCACTTAGACTTTTCCTGTGGGGTTTTCTTAAGTCGCAGATCTATGCCAATATGTCACAAATATCAGTGCCCTCAGACAGCAATCGTTCAAATTTAGCCTAATATACACCGAAGTCGCGGCAGTCATTTGAATGACGGCATATTCCCCACGTAATGTTCTTGATAGAATAAAAAAATCGGTGACATCTTACACGCAACCTGTTTTAACTTCCTCTCTTGGAAAATCCTTTCAAATGTTCACCCGAAGAAAACGATGTTGGTAGTGCAGATTTGATGAATGCCATCATTGCCTGACATTTTTGTTTTTCTGTTCTATCTCTGGTTGTGTGGCCGTCGGTGGTGAAATGGGTAGTGTACGCGCCTATTGTACTTGAGATCCTGGGCTCGATCCCTGCTCTGACCACCTTAAAATTTCTTTCGACGGCGGTCACCTCGCATAGTGACGGCGACACTAGCGAGTATTTAGCCATGAAAATGCTTCTCAAAAATACCGTTCGGAACCGGTGTAAAAAGGTCCCAGTCAGTGAGTATAAAATTAGAAAGCGCATAGCTCACTGATTGTGAGAAGCTCTCCCCGATTCCTTTATGGGATGTAATGGGAAACCATTTATTTATTTATTTATCTCTGGTTGTACTCAACTGAATTCCGTCGAAAGGCTCCAAATATTTCATTTTTTTTTGTGATCTAGAATAGGTTGTTGCGTATATCGAAGTGTTTTGAAGTAATAATACATTTGCTATAAATACATATTGCCTGGACTCATCATTGGGGGTTAGGCCACTTTTTAAAAGAGGGTTCTGCTCCCCATTCGTTATTTTTGGGTGTCTCTCGAACCAAAAATTTATAAGTATTAAGCGTAATAACCAATACAAAAACAGAAGTAAACGGTCAACAATGTTAAACCGTAGAAGCAAAAGAATTTAACATTCTTTAGCATATTGGTGTTGTAGAGAAAACGGGCCAAAGGCTAAATAAAATCACAAATCTATTTCCGGTTGGGTTTATATTATTCGACTTTTACGTTGTTATGTTTTTAATAATTGTTCGGTTCAAGATCAATAATTATTTGTTCCATTGCATTTAATTTCCAGAATAGTCATGGAAGAATACTTCACAACTAACTACATATTAGTAAGGTACCTACGAAGGTAATTGCGTTTTTATCCTACGGATTCCATTTGGGGATTCTTATACAAGATCTAAAACACAACCGCAATACCACTATCCATCAGCACTCAAATCATCATGAATGGTTTATGTTCCAAAAAATCTCAACCACAAAATAAAAACCATAGTTTGGCCAAAGCATACTGGTTTTTTTGGAATAAATTTAATTTTTTTATAGGAATTTTAAATAAGTTATATACTAAGGTGTCCCGCAAAATTTAAAATTTGCATGAACGAAGTTAAGTTAGCCAAAGTCTGAATTTATAGAAGGTGCAAAAATATATATTATAAACAAACTTTCATTAAAAACAAACAGAAACAAAGCAACTTCAACGCATTTTCCAAAAATCCCAAATTCAATTTTATAACATAAAAATGTTTTCCACTAAATTAATGATTTTTGAGGGGGTAATAATACTGCAATAATAAAAATATTCTGAAAATAATATGAGGTGTGTAGACTAACAAGGGTGTACTGAAAATCAGTTTTTTGACATTTAAATTGAAGGAGTGATCTACAAAGATGCGTATTAGGAGCTAATTACGGGAACTGCAAATTATTTTTTATAACCGTGTGCCCGTTTTTTAAAAAACGTAATTTTCGAATAAACCGAAAAACGGTTATAAGATGTCGGTTAAGTCGTTAACCGGTATTGTCACAATTTGTGTTAGAAGTTCTAATATACTTTCAATAATTAAACAAAGAAAGAGAAGAGTATAATTTACACATATAATTTTTTTGAATTAAGTAACACGACATCTATATTGAAATGTATTAATAATAATATTTTAAACAGTTTTAAATTTAAATTTAAATGATTTCATCATTAGCAAAACAACTAATTAATTTAAATTAGTATATCAATTAATTTATTACACTTTATAAGATTATCATTCATGAAAATTGCTTTCTCATTCGAACACGATTTTCAAATTTAAATAAGTCTAATGTGAATTAAACTTTTAAAATTTACATTAAACAGTCGTTGCAAATTTGAATTTAAAAATAAAACCATATTGCTAAATTTAAATACAGCTGTGAAATTAAATTCAATTTAACCCAATTAAATTCAATTCAATTAAATTCAATTCAATACAAACCAATTCAAATTAATTAAACTCAAATCAGTACAAACCAATTCAATTCAGTACAATCCAATAAGAAGATAAAAAGATTTGAACTGAATTAAACTAGATTAAATTGTGTTAGTTTGGAATGAATTGACTTGGACTAAATCGATGGAATTGAATTGAATTTTATTGAACTTAATGTAACTAAATTGATTTGAATTGAATTGAATTGAATTGAATTGAATTGAATTGAATTGAATTGAATTGAATTGAATTGAATTGAATTGAATTGAATTGAATTGAATTGAATTGAATTGAATTGAATTGAATTGAATTGAATTGAATTGAATTGAATTGAATTGAATTGAATTGAATTGAATTGAATTGAATTGAATTGAATTGAATTGAATTGAACTGAATTGAATTGAATTGAATTGAATTGAATTGAATTGACATGAATTGAATTGAATTGAATTGAATTGAAGTGAATTGAATTGAATTGAATTGAATTGAATTGAATTGAATTGAATTGAATTGAATTGAATTGAATTGAATTGAATTGAATTGAATTGAATTGAATTGAATTGAATTGAATTGAATTGAATTGAATTGAATTGAATTGAATTGAATTGAATTGAATTGAATTGAATTGAATTGAATTGAATTGAATTGAACTGAACTGAACTGAATTGAATTGTATTGAATTGAATTGAATTGAATTGAATTGTATTAAATTGAATTGAATTGAATTGAATTGAATTGAATTGAATTGAATTGAATTGAATTGAATTGAATGGAATTGAATTGAATGGAATTGAATTGAATTGAATTGAACTGAATTGAATTGAATTGAATTGAATTGAATTGAATTGAATTGAATTGAATTGAATTGAATTGAATTGAATTGAATTGAATTGAATTGAATTGAATTGAATTGAATTGAATTGAATTGAGTGGAATTGAATTGAATTGAATTGAATTGAATTGAATTGGATTGAATTGAATTTAATTGAATTGAATTGAATTGAATTGAATTGAATTGAATTGAATTGAATTGAATTGAATTGAATTGAATTGAATTGAATTGAATTGAATTGAATTGAATTGAATTGAATTGAATTGAATTGAATTGAATTGAATTGAATTGAATTGAATTGAATTGAATTGAATTGAATTGAATTGAATTGAATTGAATTGAATTGAATTGAATTGAATTGAATTGAATTGAATTGAATTGAATTGAATTGAATTGAATTGAATTGAATTGAACTGAACTGAATTGAATTGATGTGGATTGAATTGAATTGAATTGAATTGAATTGAATTGAATTGAATTGAATAGCATTGAATTGATTTGAAATGAATTTCATTATCTGATGTCTTCTTTAACGTTCAACATTGATTTTTTAATTCAACATGTAAATTTTAATATACCGAAATAAATAAAATATTAATATTAAAAAAACCCAAAATTTTAAAATCAATTAAAAATATTTCTCGGGAAACAAAATTAAATTTTTTTTACAAAAATTTTAACATAGTGTTTTGCATACGTAATGAAAAAACCGAAAAATAACCGTAATTTAAACCGAAAATTAACCGTTTTCACCGGCTTTCCCCATTCTGTGAAACTGAAATCCGGTTTTCCGAAATAGTGATTTTTCGAATAATCCGAAAACCAGCTATTTGAAAATGCCGGTTTTTGAACACTAGTGCTTATAGTCCTCTACCAGCTGTTGAAGATTTGACTCCTAGTGTAGTTGGAAACTTCGATCCACGACGTGGAGTAAATTGAATATTTAATTGACTGATTAATTGAATTTCGTGTTGCGTGTTGAAATTTTTGTGTAAATACACCACAAATAAAGGTTTTTCCAATTTGAGTGATATCATTTGTAAATGACGTTTCGACCATTGGTGTATGTAATTTTTATTTCATTTTATTCAGTAATATTTACAATTTCAGTACGGAGAGATATACGCAAGAACAAAGTCACGAACGTCATTAATTTTCATATTTTGTTTTGGAACATTTTGAAAACGATAACGATTTTTTAAGAAAGTCATCTTCTCCCATGAAGCTCACACTGGTGCGGAAACAAACAAAACTGTCGATTCTGGTGTGAAGAAAACACAAAAATTATTCATGAACAACCATTACATTTATCTGGTGGTCTGGTGGAACCATCGGTCCCTACTTCTTTATAATTGAAGCTGGTAACACCGATACTGTCAATGGAGAGCGGTATAGATCGATGATAACCAACTTTATATGGACGAAATTGGAAGAAGTTAATCTTGACAACATCTGATTCCAACAAGACGGGGCTACGTGCCATACAGCACGTGCAACAACCGAATTATTGAGAGAAAAATTTGGAGATTCGATTATTTTAGGAAATTGTGACATTGAATGGCCTCCAAGAAGTTGTGATTTAACACCATTATACTATTTCTTGTAGGGTGATTTGAAGTCATTACTCTTTAGCAATAAACCAGACTCTCTTCAAGCTTTACAAGTCCATATTGAAAGTGCTATTCATGACACACGACTTGATTTAGTGTAAAATTTGCTCTAAAATTGGGTTCATCGAATTCGTTCCTGCAAAAGAAGACGTGGAGCCCATTTGAAAGACGTTCTATTCAGAACTTAATTGTATCGATTGAATTTCACATTAAATAAAACTATTTAAATTTCCTTAACAATTAGTGTGTTTACTTTAAAGAAATCATATGACTCATATTGGGAAACCCTATATATACCAACAATAAAATATAACAAAAAAGTCCAAAATACGTTTAAATTTCGCAGTTCTTTATTAAAACGACATGAAAAATGTAAGTCAACAATTGCGTCAAATAACTCTCGATTACACTGTTATAACTACCCTAGTATGAAAAAGTTTGAAGATCCTGTAATCAGTTCTTCAATACACAACTTTTGAGACATGTGTATTATGGCTACCAAATATGCAAACTTGCGAGGCTGTAGCTACAATACATATTTCGAATTTATGGCAAACAAAAAATTTGGTTGGAACCAGTGTGCCATGTTGGAATACTAGTTATGACTTCCATTCAAATGAACGTATGTCTGTGACTCAGTAATAGTTATATATGAATGTTACTAAATATAAAATATTCATTTAACTAGAAAAGAGATACAAAAAACTCTTTGCTGTCTGTAATTCTATGACATAGAAAATGTTAAATTTCTGCATCTACACATATAGATTCGTACAGTGCAGTTTAAATCGACCATTTAAACAGCTCACTTTGTACCTAAGTGAACAAATTGTTCATAATACTGCACATTGGAAAGATATTTTAAATTCGAAAGTCTTAAATGTTACTCTAACAGAAACAAGAACAAAGTCACTACCAAGAAATTCCTTGTTTTATTATTTTGAAGGAAGCACAATGTGCAAATATCGTCTTCTAAGAATGTAATTTTGTTTGTCATAAGTACATTACCTCTGTGGGCATTGGTTGACACTATTTCCGTTTGTGTTCGTCCAAACGAATACATAGAAATGTGCTAGGCAATTAGGCTGATACCTAACACTATACTAAAGTCTATAGAACAAATTTTCTTTAAACTTTGACATAAAAATTGTTTACCTTGAGGTGATTATGTTCATATGAGTAAGTTCAGATAAGGACACTGAATACAATCCCCAGACGATTTCCAGGAATTTCATGCTGAAATGATTATGCTGCAGTAAATCGTAAATCGACTTATGGCCAAATTTTAAGTGGGTACATAACTATCGAATTACTTGATAGTAATTGCAAGATAATTAGAGGTTAATCTTGCAATTTGCTTTTCAGTGTCAAGTTAAGGTATGACGTCATATTGTAAATGATTATCGCAACCCTTGTAGAGGGCGGATCAATAAGTCCGTGACTTTTCGAACTTTTTTATTTTTTTAATTGAGCGAACCCATCGCCGCCACTCTTACCCGCCCCTACCGACCGAGAGGGCCACGTCCCAATAACGTGGGGACAGCATACACATTATAGACCGGTGTATAACGGGAGAGCAAGGATCATAAGTTCACACGTTGCAACCAACTACAGAAATTCTTCACCAGTTGGTATTACACTAACATAAATAAGTATTTAGGTACATCACGAGATATTAATATAACAGACTTGATAATAAATAATAATTACGAGCAAAACGAAAACCAAATTATAAATCAGACAGACAGACAGATAGTAAGGATAAAGTAAATTTACATATGTAAAGGAATATATAGCACTAATGCAATCTCTTCAAATGACATGTCTGCATGTCTCAATTTTCTCACTCTCGCGCTTTCTCCACTGCCGTTTCTTACGCCTAAAGAGACGGTTTACCTCCTTTCTTTTCTCCCTATACCGCTCAGTTGCAGGTCGCGTTGCAATTGACTGAAGCATTACCATACGTTCAGCGTTCTTTTCGTCATTTGCAAGGCGATACTCTTCATCGTACCACGGTTTATTGCGAAGCGGTTTTTCGAAACCAAATACGGTTGTTTCGGCAGTTTTTCTCGAGTCGGAAATGGGTTTCCACTGGGCATCAAGATCGTCATCGGGAGGGGACGGGTTTTGCGCCAAAAGTTGCTTGAGCTTCCTTGAGTAGTCTGTGGCTACCTCTTGTAATTGCAGCTTTCTGATGTCCAGCTTCCTCTGCGTCTGGTTTCGTACGATTTTCGCTCTACTTAATCTTGTGCCAACCTTTGCTGCTACCAGATAGTGATCAGAATCGATGTTAGCTCCTTTGATTTTTTGTCGCGGCAAAGTCAATCAGTCTCATACCGTTGTCGGAACTGTCAGCATGTAGAGTGAAATTGCCAATAGTTGGATTAAACACATTCTCCCTTCCTACTTTGGCATTAAAATCTCCTAATACAATCTTAATGTCATGGCCAGGGCAGCGGTCATACGTTTCCTCTAGGAGCTCACAAGAATATGTCTTTGGCATCATCATCTTTCTCTTCTGTCGGGGTATGCCCACAAATTAGGGAAATATAAAAATATTTCGCTTTTATGAGGATTGTGGCTGTATGTTCACTCACAGTATTGAACCTAGAGACTAGATGTCGCAGTCTTTTACCAACTACAAATCCGCAACCAAATTCATGTTTTTTTCATGGCAACTGTAGTATATATCGCAGTTTCTTTTTCGTGTGCAGCCATGTCCTGTCCATCGCATTTCCTGAATAGTGGTAATGTCAGCCTTATAACTTTCGAGGACAACTGCCAGTTGGATACTTGCACACTTCTTACATTCCAAGTGCATATCTGTAAATCGTGGTCCTTATAACGTTTGCGGAGGTCGTCAACAAATGGGGGTTGTTTATGTTTTCTTGTTCGTTTACGTATTTTCACTGCCATTATGAACGGTGGCGGGAGGCAAACCCAGCCCACGGTGTTTTTGCATGTTACCTACTGCCAGGATTTTCGATTGCAGCCGCCCATTATGGATCAGACGCTGACCAGGATGCGATATGTCGAACCTGGATTTTCTTTTTCTTCATATGTTTGGCTCATCCGCCTTCTAAGGACAAAATAATATGCCCGATTGTTTGATGAGCTTCAGTGACATCAGTCACCTACTAAACCTGATTTGCAACTCATTTGTTTCGCCTTCTTACTCTAGCTAGCTAACGGAGGTTTCCGAAAAGCCATTGCCCAGGACATACTGCGTGGAAGTAGTGAGCTGCTTGGACTGACCAATGAAGGCATCATTTCTGGCCACTCCCAAGTGAATGACAATCAGAAACTTTCCACCTCCACGGACAGTCCCATGTCCGAAACTTCTTTCACTATGGCTTTTTATTCGGTTCAAAACTACATTATATGTAGTGTTTTCCAATTTGTGTGATAAGATTTCTAAGTGACTCTTCGGCCACTTGTAGGATGTCATAATCAGTCATTTTCTTTTTCATTGAGTTCCGTAGTGTTTACAATTTGATCATGGGGAGAACTGAAGCCATTGGACTACCGTAAACGTCACGAGTTTGCTGATTTTGTCTTGGAACAACTGGAGAACGATATCGATTTCTTGTAAGAAAATCATCTTCTCCGATGAGGCTCATTTTTATCTGAGTGGTGCGGTAAATAAACAAAACTGTCGATTCTGGTGCCAAGAAAAAAACAACTACTTATTCATGAACAACCATTATATTCACCTAAATTGACAGTTTAGTGTGGGTTTTGGTCTGGTGGAATCATTGGGCAGTACTTTTTTCGAAATGAAGCTGGTAACACCGTTACTGTCAATCGAGAGCGGTCAAAGACGATATAGAATTGGACGATCAGAAGATGTGCGCAATTTGGCAACCCTGGTAAAAGAGAACCAAAAAGTGATTGAAATTCACCCAAATGCATTTCTCTCACGCATCATATCTTGATTATTTCATACTTTTTGCATAGTTTATGTAATTTTACTTCAACGTGGTTGGAATTTGTATAGTTATATAAAAAAAAACTATCAAAAAGCTGCTCGAGTATTGATATATTCAATGAAGAGAGTAAGAGGGAGAACAGAGAATGACTAGGGTTTCACTCGTTGTGTTTGTTGGCATTTGAGTGAAGAGAAATTTTGACTGTCTACTTGTATATCGTTTTTGGAGCGTTATAGATCGATGGTAACCAACTTTTAATGGCTGAAATTGGAAGAAGTTGATCTTGACAATATCTGGTTCCAAAAAGACGGGGCTCCGTGTTTGGAGATTCGATTATTTGAAAAAATAGTGACATTGAATGGCCTCCAAGAGGTTGTGATTTAACACCATTACACCATTTCTTGTAGAGTTATTTGAAGTCATTGATCTTTAGCAATAAACCAGACTCTCTTCAAGCTTTACAAGTCAATACTGAACTTGATATTCATTAAATACGACTTGATTTAATGGAAAACTGCTCGAAAATTGGGTTTATCGAATTCGTACCTGCAAAAAGACGTGGGGCGATTTGAAAGACATTTTATACAGAACTTAATTGTATCCATTGTACTTCACACTAAATAAAAAACATATGAATTTCCTTAACATTTAGAGTGTCTTTTTATAAGAAATCATATCACCTAAATTGGAAAACCTTTGATAAATATTGGTTGCAGATTCCACCTAGAAACCTTCCCATTAAACAAGAAATTTACCATCATATTTTAGTCTAGACACAAACCAAAGCAAAAGTACCCAATATAGTTGATAATACTGGGTTGTGGCATAATAGTGTTAACCCTGCTGTTAGATTAGGACCATTTGGTCCAAATTTTTTCTGTTTTCCCTTGTAACTTTGGAACGGTGATATATACTGACTAAATTTTTCTGCTAATGGGGTCTTTTAATAAAACAATGTTATGTGCGAAAATTAAATTTTCTAACTTTATTCAGGACTGAGAAAAATACAAAATGACGAATCTTAGGTTAGAGGACCATTTGGTCAATAGTACATTTTTTCATTACCAAGCGAATGTAAATTCATGTCAAATATTTAGAAGATGTTTTTGATATGTCAAATACTTGCTTTAGAAATTATTGAACCAAAATAGTTACAAAGGATAAGATAAAATTATTATTTTGGATGAAAATTCCAGTATGGACCAAATGGTCCCTCAACCTAAGATTCGTAAATTTTTTCATTACCAAGCGAATGTAAATTCATGTCAAATATTTAGAAGATGTTTTTGATATGTTAGCGGATGTTTTTGATATGTCAAATACTTGCTTTAGAAATTTTTGAACCAAAATAGTTACAAAGAATAAGATAAAATTATTATTTTGGATGAAAATTGCAGTATGGACCAAATGGTCCCTCAATCTAAGATTCGTAAGTTTTTTCTAATCTAACAGCAGGGATAAAAAAAAAATGTTAAATTTTGTTTTCATTTAGCCCCCATCGCGCAACAAGCAATAAGGAACTTCGTTCCAAAATCATCCGTTATGTGTAATGATTTTATACTTAGAATAATGAAAATGAGTCTGTTGGTTTAACAATTCACGTGTAGTTAAATTTTAAAAGAATTTGTATTTTTGCCTGTTATTTAAAGTTTTTTTTGTCTTAGTCTTAATTTTTGTTGTGACCATCGGTGGTGCAATGATTAAAGTGCACGACTCATGTACAGGAGAACGTGGATTCGATCTCTGCTCTGACCACCTTACATTTATTTCGACTACGGTCACCACATTTATGACGGTGACACTAACGAGTACTTGGCCATGAAAACGGTTTTCCGAATGTAGTTACGAATCCGTGGAAAACTGTAGGTCTTAATCAATGAGTGTAAAACTAGAAAGTGTATAGCACCCTGATTATGAGAAGGTATCCCCAGTCCTTTCATGAGATGTAATGGGATATTACTTACACAAACTTGTCAAGAAACTAAGACAACGAAGGTGTTGCTATGAAAGTTTTAAATGAAAAGGCTCGTAACATTTTGTTACTCATAACCTTTTTGTGAAAACTTTTCATAATATTGTTGAAATTTTTTAAAAAAAATTTAATGAAAAATGATTGAGTTATATGGCGCAGTGTTTGTATTCACAAAAAAAAACAGCAGACAGTTGTCCGAGGCCTTCGGCCACGGACTGTCCCTGCAGGCTGTGTCAGAGACACGGCCATTCAGTTTAACGTAGAATACGCCATTCGATAAGACAGAAAACATACATATATAACAATAAATGATAAATAATATAAGCAAATGAATTTATTGTTATATATGTTTTCTGTCTTATCGGATGGCGTATTCTACGTTAAACTTAATGGCCGTGTCTCTGACACAGCCTGCAGGGACAGTCCGTGGCCGAAGGCCTCGTACAACTGTCTGCTGTAATTTTTATATTTACCAACGGCATTTGCTTCAAGTCCGTTTAAAAAAAAAATATTATGTTCAATTTTTTTAAACTTAATTTAATTTATGTATTTTAATTAATATTTTTATTGAAATAAGTTCTGCGAATGTTGATAGGGCCACCCTAATATTAAAAAAGGTTTACCTTATCCAGTCTTCGCATTAGCATTCGAGCGTTGTGTGAAAGCATTACGCTTTAAAATTCAAAATTAATGTTACAACAGCTTTATTGAAGCTTTCGCAAAAAAGCTTTATTACGTTAGCTTACTGTTTGTTTCACTTTTTACTACATACATGTTGCCAAGCAACATTAGCTTGCTGTTCGTTTCACTTTTTACTAGATACATGTTCCTAAGCAATGTTGAGCAACCAAAAACACTCAACCAAACACCACACATATGTTTGAGTGTATGTATTTAAACAATTTTCATTTGAGAAATTAAAATACTAGAAATATATCAACCAATATAAAATGTATATCAAACGAAAGATAACATCTTCATTTACCTACAAAAAAATTCATCTAGCCGTTTTCTCAAATTCAATGAAATAAAGATTACAACCATAAAAACCTGACATGACTCCTCATACCGTAAGGTAAGACGTATTCTACGTCAAAATTCTTTAAAAAATGTAAAACTTTCACAAATTTCAACTCATGAACATTTCCTGCCACTATAACCTCCAAAAACAAAATGTAAAAGAATACGAATGAAATGGTTTAATACGGATATAATAGATAACATTTCATTGTATGACACAGACTTTCCATGTACACCGGTATATGGGGGTTTTCGTCTATGTCACAGTTTATAGCCATATACATTTGTTGGCAACAACTAAATCGAAAGAAAGAAGAGGCATAACTTTATGGTGGCTATAACACATAAGATTAGAATATACCAGGGATGTGGATTAAGCCCCAAATTATATCTGTGTGTCTCACCCTAAGGTTCAATGGCAAAATGTTACAAATATACAAAACACACCTCTTACCCCATTTTGGCTTGGCAGTACTTCAATAGATGAGCTTGTAGATACCTTATGAAACTTTTCCGGAACTGTTTTGGGTTATGCTTGGGGTAGAGTATGTCTTTCAATAATGTATTTTATGTGTGTGTGTGTATGTTGAAAGACAGTTTGCCATAGACGTGTAAGAGTGTTTTACGTTTTTAAGAGTGTGACGTACTTTCCTTTGAAACTAGGCTACTCATGCCAATTAAAATTTTTGTAATGTCCACAAGTACAAAAAAAGCTAGAAAGTGTCAAGTGTTACTTTGTGCTGGGTTACTCAAAAGATTATCGGTATCATATTGTTGACATTTGCGAAATTGTCATGATTCTCGAAACTTTGACTTTATCCAAACATTAACATTTGACACAGCAGTTGTCAGACGTGGATTTTTGACGGCAGTATTAATGTTATTTACAAGAAATTTAAAGTCCTACAAATATTGTCATTATTATCGATACCCATTTAACTATAGTCAGTTTGGCTTATGAATAGAGAATGCATCCCAGGAATTATCGAGCATTTCGTAAATTTTCCATTCCCGCATTCCTGAAAATTTTATACATGAATCCCAGGAAATTGTTAAAGTAAAAGAATGTGATATTTCATCCAAAAATAGAAAACAGGTATGTTTTTCCTGGACTAGGCGATGAATATGCGCATTTGTTCACTGAAAGCAAAGGATTCGTTACAAAGAAATTAAAAATTAAATGAGATGTCAGGGGACACCCGGTTGGAACGAAGTTTCTTTCGCTACATATTATGTACTAGTTAGTTCCAACACGCCTAAGGCGCCTGAAAAATACGATAATTTAAACGGATATTTAAGAAAAGATACTTTAAATACTTAATACTTTACGTTTAAAGAAACATTTTTTTATAGAATTTATTTAAAAAAAATGAAATTTTTGGTCCTTTTAGGTTTTTTTTTTTTTTAACGAACGATCCCATCGCCGCCACTCACACCCGCCCCAACCGACCGAGGGGGCCTCATCCCTATGACGTAGGGATAACGTACACACCACAGACCGATCCGCAGCGGGGAGTAACTGAGAGGAAAACGTGCAACGGCTACATTAAACTTCACAGCCGATTAAAGCAATACCAGTTAAAAGAGGAATAAAATCCGCAGATTACCACTATATACTTATTGAAAAATAATAAATCTTAAAACATAAAACCATAAATTATCAATACACCATTGATACTCGTACATAAAATACTACACACTGGCTATTTAGATGATTTATAATAAAAGACTTTATCGTGTCCGGTGATAAAGAAAAGTCAATAAACTGATAAACATCATTAAAATCTGTGCACATTCTCCGAACCGGTTCATTCAAAGCATAATTATAGCGTCGAAAACTAATATACAGGGGTTTATAGTTCCTAGAAGTTCTCGAAGGAACATTTATCGAAATACGACCCAGAAGATACTCAGAGCGTATATCGCCCCTGAAAATCTTATATATTGTAATCGAATTAAGCATAGTCCGTCTACTAGCCAGAGTAGGTAATTTAATTAAAGACAATCTACTGACATATGGAGGAAGATGGACGTTAGGATCCCATCTCAGGTTCCTAAGACAAAAAATAAGGAATTGTTTCTGTACCGATTCTATCATATTCACATAAAAGTCATATTGTGGATCCCATACCACTGATCCATATTCTAATATTGGCCTAACAAGGGATTTAAAAAGATTTTTCTTGATATATGGATCAGAAAATTCCTTCGCCCAGCGCTTAATGAACGAAAGTACGCCATAAGCCTTATTAACAGTAGCAATAATGTGACTATTGAAAGACAATTTCCTATCAAGTAAAAAACCTAAATCCAAGAATGAATTGACCAATTCTAATGTAGAACTACCTGGAGGTAATCATACGTGATCTGTAAAACGCCATATGCTTACATTTACCCAAGTTTAACTCCATAAGGTTATGACCGCATCAACTCCCAAACCGATCCAGATTATTTTGAAGTAGAATATAGTCTGAAGTATTTTTATATGACATAAATATTTTCACATCGTCCGCGTACATAAGCACATTAGACTCAGCTATCGAATTAGGCAAATCGTTGATAAACAAGAGAAATAAAATAGGACCCAGGTGACTTCCCTGAGGAACGCCGGAAGACACTTGGATAGGTCTAGACAACGAATCCCCAAAAATTACCATCTGTTCGCGACCAGTAAGGTAAGATGAAATCCATTCAATAATATTACTATTAAACCCGATAGCGCTTAATTTACTCAGTAGGAGGCGATGGTTAACCTTATCGAAAGCTTTACTAAAATCCGTGTAAATAACATCGGTTTGCAGGTTGAACAAAATTATTTTGCTTCACTATGTTTGCAGTAAATGAGTAGATCTACTGGCGTTCCGACACGGGATAACGCAACATTTAATTAGCAGTGGGCAAATAAACCTGTACTTGGCTGGAATATTATGAAGAAGAATGTAAAATAACTATTTGTTAAAAGTATTTGTTTTGATTTCGATCGTGTACTGATTTGTCTAAAAAGCTTCTCATTATACTATAGTAGCTGTTCCCGTTGCGCTTCGCTACCCCTGAATTGTAGTTTTAATGAAACACAATTTTTAATTTATTTATTTATTCATTTATTATAGTCTATGGAAAACATCCTTACTGACTAGCAATTTCATAATAAAAATAATACAATTTTAAGTTATACTATTATATAATAATTTCTTAAAAATAGTTGTTGAAAAACTGAGATCAATATTATTACAAATAAAATTAAAATGCTTCATAGCTCTAACAATCGGCTCATTCGAGTCGTAATTAGTGGTATGAAATTCTATATTAAAAGTATCAAAATGATGCAATATGCGAGAAGGGACATTAATTAAATCGAATAAATGACAGTAATTCAGGACAGTCAACTGAACCAGAAGTAATACCATGCAGAAACACAATGGAGGCGATAACTCTCCTAGATTCTAAAGTTTTTAAAGAAACCAACATACAACGACTTTCATATGAGAGAATTGGATCCGTAAAATTTAAAGAAACCAAAGCAAATTTCAAAAATGATCCGTAAAATTTAAAGAAACCAAAGCAAATTTCAAAAATGATTTTTGTACCTTCTAAATACGACCAATATGTTATGAAGCAGCTGGATCCCAAATAAGAGATGCATATTCTAATTTAGAACGGACAAAAGAAGTAAAAAGTATTTTTATAGTGTACGGGTCTGAGAAGTCAGCAATATTTCTACGAATAAAATATAACAAAGAATACGCTTTTGGAACTAGATAATTAATATGGACAATGAGCGTCAACTGAACATCAAATACAACACCTAAGTCAAAGTATTCATAAATCTTAGCTAAGTCACAATTCATTATATTGTAAGATGAATTAATCACATCCCGACAACGATGAAAAGTCATATGGAAACATTTATTAATGTTGAACAACAATGCATTGGCTTTAGACCAAGCAGTAACCCTATTAATATCATCCTGCAATAATATAACATCATTCACTGTCTTAATAGCCTTGAAAATTTTAAGATCATCTGCCTACAAAAGGTGTCTAGAGTTTAAAAAACATAGACCAATGTCATTTACACATATATTAAATAGCAAGGGTCCAAGTACACTGCCTTGAGGAATACCAGAGGTTGGGATTTAAACGTCTGAATAACAATTATCAATACAAACTGAACATTGCCTAAAGGACAAATAGGACCGAAACCAATTCAAAATTGAGGAGTGAAACCCATATTTAAGCAATATAAGCAATATATCATGATTAACTTTATCGAATGCTTTGGAGAAATCTGTATATGTGACCTGGTCTACGAAAAGGGAGCTTACGTGCGAAAACTAGTTTTCTGTGAAAAAGCTGTTAAAAGTAAGCAACTCGTTTCGTCAGTTTCTCATTATCTCGTTAATTGTTCTCCGCGCCGGACGTCCAGTAATTGTTGTTGTTGGTCCAGTAAGTGTTGTTGTTGGTCGGAATATTATTATAGTTCATCGTGTAAGTTGCTAGTGTGGAACATTTAAAAAAGTAACACTGAAGAAGTGACGTTTACTGTTTCTGTTGATTATCGTCTTCGCATTTCGCATGAAATGAAACATGAGTGTTGATGAGGAGTTCAGTGCCGTATACGGACAATATTTCCATGAAAAGGATGATGAAAACGATGATGAAAACTATGAAGAGAGCGATGATGGTGAAGACGAAGTATGTGTATCTCAGGCAGAAGATGATACCGAACAAACTTTTGTTAACATGGACCTGTATATTGTTGATGTAAAGGAGGAGGAACTGGTAACAAAATTTCTGTCAAAAGATTGTTGTAATAATGAATGCCATACACTGATACCACGGGAAATGATCGAGAGTACGCGGAACAATTGTTTAGAGATGTCGAAAAATTAACTTGATTTAGTGATACTAAGTCACATCGAAGCTGGAATTATGAGTAACGAAAAGCTAGAAAGTGTATACGCAAAGCTTGCTGGGCGGAAGAAATATGGATTTTCAAAAGTAAGTATGCCGTCAGTAACATCGACACGTATGCAGATTTACTGCAGTGTGTCGAGGCATCATCACCTGGGGGTTATAATAAAGCTGTATCGGCTGAAAAAGTCGTCTGGTATGAATGGGACAGCTATTTTAAACCACTGTACAAGTCACTTGTTGGAATAACGCAATTCCATCATTTCATAATCTCTACAGATTGTGTAAAAACAAAGAAATTCGCAGACAGTGAAGAAGTGCAGTAATTAAAGCTTTTGTTAAAACCTATCGCTCCTGAAATGCCGAAAGTTATACAACCAGCCGGTTTATCTTTGGAACGCCAGTGGTACATCAGTCACAATCTTCGCAGCTTAGTTTGGGATATATCTAAAGTAGATATTGTGGCTCCATTGCCGAAAGATTTGCCATCGAAGAAACGGAAGGCAAAAACTAGTGAAGATGTTCTCAAACCAGTCGAGGAACCAGGTCCATCTTCCTCAGGATCAACACGTAAAAAGATCTCAAGGAAAACGACAACAAAGAAAAATACATAAACAACTAAGCATTATTATTTTTGGCCCATAATACGTTTTTCTACTGTATAATCATGTCTTTATAGCTTATAATTTTGTTCATTACCAATAAATTATATTTTGTCGTATTTTTACTCTTCTTTCTCTACATTTTTAGTACACTTCTAAGCAAGTTAGGATTTTCTGCTTTTCACCACGTGAAAAAGCATCTCATCTTCCATCCGAATCAACCAAAAAGTGAAAATTGATTTTTTGACACCTAAGCCCCCTTTCCGTAGACCACGTCACATATATTGTATCGATTTGAACACCTTTTTCGATGTTACGTATACAAAAATTTGTAAAAACAGCTAGGTTAGTAGTTGTGGAACGGCCAGCAATGAAACCATGCTGATCAGGCCTAAGAGAATGCTTTAAATGAAAAAATATTTTATCATACACAATGTGTTCTAATATTTTAGCTATATTCGGCAATTTTGATATAGGTCTATAATTAGAAACATTGGTTTTATCCCCAGATTTAAAAACAGGCAAAACCGAAGCATATTTCCATTACTGAATAAAATAACCAGAAGAAAGTGATTTAGAAAACAATAATCGAAGAGGTAAAACAAATTTTGCTGCACATTCGTTTAGCAGAAAGGCCGAAATTCCATCTACATCACTTTTGTAAGAATTTCCAAGTTTTGAAATACCCGATATAATATCATCATCAAACACAACCAATGCCTCGATATCAACACAAGACGTGATATGATCGAAATCATGTATATTGACAGCAGCAACATTCGTAGCAAAACTCGATTGAAAAACATGTTTAAACAAATTAACAGAATCCTGAATAGTGTTAGAAACTACGTTATTATACACTGCAGACGATTGAATACTGGACGCATTTCTCGTCGATCGAATAAATGTGAAAAATCATTTCGGATTTACTGATTTATTGATTTGATTATAAGGAATTTATTTAAAAAATTAAATTCCCGCATATAATGTAAATATAAATTCTCATCAGAACTGCAATAAGAGATCTTAAATTTATTGAAAAATGTATTTCTCAAATTTTTTAGTTTTTTTAAACCTTTAGTATACCAAGGCAATTTGTATACCCGTATTCTCATACGTGGAACATTTTCTTCAACAATTATCCCAACCCGCTCAAGGTATTTCTCATAACAAACAGCAACAACATCACTTTGCATGCATTCATACCAGTCAACATTAGACAGTATTGATTAAAGACGTTCCAAATTACAGGATTTATAATCATATCGCACTAAAAATGAATCTAAATTAGCATTTCTGAACTGATAAAGTTCAATTTTAATATATAGTGCAGAATGATGCATATTAGCAGGAGATAAAAGGGAATGACATTCCGAAATTTTAAATTTTAAGTCCGAACTTACAAATACAAGATCCAGTAACTTTCCTAATTTATTGAAAATTCTACTTAACTGATGAACATCAATACTTATGAAAGAATCAATAAGATTAATTTCAATAGATTTATTTATGTTTCTAGGCAGAAACTTACCAGAATTTGGAATTACCGACGAGACTAGGTTGTTGAGGTTAAAGTCAGCAACAATTCAAAGTCGATCATCATATCTCAAATTGACCACAGTACAGGTTATCCAAACTATTTGGAGGAATGTACGAGGCGAACAAATAAAAATTTCCTTTGCATGACTGAATCATCACACACAACTGATCCAATAACTGATTACTGTCATTTAAAGCAATTTGTTTAGACAAAATGCAATGTTTCACTTCAATCATTATACCACCACCTCTCGAAAGACCGCTACAAATTAAGTCTCTATCTTTCCGATAAACATTATATAAATTATTATTAAAAAACTCTTCATTAAAAAAATCTTGATTACGCCAAGTCTCAATAATTACAAATTCATCATAATCGTATTGAGCCGTAAATGCCGAAAATAAAGAGCATTTAGTTCGCATACCCGATAGATTATGATAATACATTTTTTTAAATATTAACATCATTTTTTTTTAAGAATTTATTAAGTTTCCTCCAATTGAGGGAATTTTCTGGGAAAAACATTAAAGGGTCGAATTTTAATATCACTGGTCCACAAATCAGGCTCAAACAAATCTTCGTAAAATATAGGATTAATTCCTAGTTTGAAGTTAACAAATCTTAATCCATCAACTGACTTATCCTTTTTTTATCAATTTATAGCAGGCAAGATTAACTTTATCAATATCTGAATGCTTACTGACATAAGATACAATACAATCTTCGGTAACAGTTGGCTTAAGCGACGAAAGATGCACCCATTTCTTCTTAGCAATAACATCCAGCTCTGTAATTACGTTATTTCCAAAAACCCCACGACGTTTGTTTTGTTTTCTCCCAGTAACATTGATAGAACTTCCACCAAGCACAGTTTCACTCACAGCATCAGAAAACTCTTCACATTCGGGCAGAACCAAACCAGCACTCTTAACAACAGCACTGAAGCTACTCGAAGCTACATTGTGTTTAGAAGTTACAGGCTTAACAGCAACATTCGCGGTAGGCAGCGAAGACGAACTCGCGTCAACAACGACACCTTTATTAGATGAGAAATTTGCAATTCAATCAGAGCGAGGAACACTCTCAAATCCGGTTTCAACCATCACATTATCAACGATTGTTGTGACACCAACAACATTAGAAATATCACTAGAGTTGGGTAGTTCATGAACTATATAGTTCATTTAGGGTGACCAGACAACACCCTCACGAACATAATGAATGTAGTCGATTGGCTAGTATGTTCGTGATTGTTATGCCCGGGCACCTTACATGAACGAGTTCGAGAACTAGTGAACGAGTTCGACACAAGTCTAAATATCACGTCCATCATCAACAATTACACTTTGCATATTTACAGTATCTGCTTTCTTATGCGAAAGTGGCTTGCTTCTCAATGTTTTTAGAGAGTTTATTGATCTTTTGTTTTATGTCATTTACATCAGGACACAATGAAGAAAGAACAGTTTGTTTAAGTTCCCTTAATTAATGAGACAGCAAAGAGATAGTCGACTTCATATTAGAAGAGACCTTTAAGCAGTCATTACAGTTTAAAACAATGTGTTTATTGTCCACCATTAATTTTCAAAATTCAGCTTTATCGATTCTCGCGCACACAAAGTGAAACTTAACTTTGCATATATGACACCCAATGTAATTAGATTTCACAGATACTGCACATTTGGCACAAAGCGAATCCCTAATATACATCTTGACACTTGTACGCGTACTTCGAGAATATTTTTTTTCTATTTATTCAAGTTCTCTAGTATATACAATATTTCTAGTTTTGCCATCTAGTGCAAATATATATAAGTCCGAAAGTTTACCCACACGTGAACACGCAACATATATTGTCCGTGGCAAAAACACGGACTTGTCAAATTTACAGAGTTGAAGCGACTGCCCCTGCGCTTTATTCATGGTCATCGCAAATGCCAACTGAATCGGAAACTGCAATCTCTTGAAATCGACGGGCAAGTCTGTAGGTATCATGGGAATGCGTGGAATCAGGACATCGATTCCTTTATAATTCGCAGTCGTTATAATGGCCTCTATAAGATTATTCTGAATTTTTTTTAAAAAAAATTGTTATTGGGATAACGATATTTAGGATACATATTCATTCGTACATGTGGTCACGTTCTTAGCTTCATAGTCTGACCTTTTCAATAGCTGTATTTTCATTGGTTTTTGGCAAAAAGTAGTGTGTATCATATCAGTAGTATATGTACCGAACCACACATTCCTACTTTGTAACTGATGTACGGTATATTTCGTCACCTCAGATTTAATATAATAGGGTTTAATTGCGTATGTATCACTCCAATACTAAGATGACAAGTTGAAGAAAACAATGAAGTAAAAGTTGTTATTCCTGTTTTCTTTGTTTTTGATCGTTTCAGTCCAAAGTCAACCCTTACCGCATTATTTTTTGGGGAAAATCAAAAGATGGAAAACATAACAGATATGGCATATCGTTTTCTCTAACTTACGTTTACGTTATTACATTCGTTTCCTGCAATTAAAAATTTATTTTTAAAATTTATCATATCCAACGATTTCTCTAATAGTGTAATAGTAAATGTTGAGAACCATTGACAAACAAAAATTTATATGAGGTGTCAGAGGACACCCGGTTGGAACGAAGTTCTTTTCGCTATATATTATGTACAAGCTAGTTCCAACACGCCTAAGGCGGCCGTTGAAAAATACTATAATTTAAATGGATCTTAAAGTAAAGATAATTTTTGTAAAATGATAAGCTTAAGTTAAGAATTTTTGATGTGCAAACATCTATACGCACGGGGGGGGTAAAAATCTTTTTCACAATACAATCACAAATTTAGAGTAAGATGTGCGATGTAATCGTTAACCAATCGTAAAGCGTTATCAAATCGGCGTGAGCTATGTATGAGTGTATTAGTGTACTCATGCGCTGCATACAATATCCTCAACACCATCTAGTGTGCAATAGTAGCTACTAATTTTCACTAATTGCCGTACATTATGTTATCGTAGGCAAATGAAAACAAATAAATAAACTGAATACAAAAACATTTAAGTTTAATAACTTTTAAAAAGATTTTTTGCACTTTTAATAAAAAATTTACTAAAACAAAGCAAAACAAGGAAAACTAAACTTGTCAAATATAAGTAAACTAAAAACTAAAAGTTTTCTTCATCTTTGAGATTGTCATTCATACTTAACAGCTGCATATAAGCACCATCTAGTGTGCAATATTAGCTACTAATTTTCGAAAACCATTGCTGTAAAATAACATTACATTTCAGTAAACAGCTGATTAATAACTTGTCAACCGCAACAAATACAAAATAATAAAATATTTTACAAAACACCAAAAAAATTAGAACTCAGAACATAAAACAACACAAAGTGCATCAAAGCTGAATGGAGGTAATGTTAATTCTAATAAAATTTCTATTAGATTCCAATATAAATTTAGATTATAACATATCTTCATTACGTACTGTTGCCTTACACTGAAGCTGGTGCACGACAATTGGGTAACAATCTCCATCTCATGCCAATTATTATGGGTGGAGATTTTAATACAAATTGTTCAAACCCACTGTCGCAAGCTTTATCAAAATTTTTATTTGACGTTTTCCACTTGCATGTGAGCAATTCTCCACAAACCCCCACAACTAACAATTCCACTACTATAAATGCAGTTTTCCATAGATTTTTAAATACAATCGAGTCAAAAATTTAAATACGCATCGTATTTTAGTTACCATAAGCCAATATTAACTATTTGTACTTAAGGTATTTACCATAGATGGGCACTTTGCAGTACTACTAAAATTGCAGTAAAAATAATTCTTTAACTAGTAAATTTTTACTGATTACTAAAATTTTTTTCAGCAATTTTTATAAAGTGCCTACATGGTTTTTATAAAGTGCCATGATGGTTACGATGATTTGACTGGTAATGCAAATTAAATTTCATTATCGGTAAAAATTTACTGAATTTTTTTAGTAATCAGTAAATTTACTGCTTACTGTAATTTTTAATGCAGTACATATATACTGCAGTGTGCCCATTTACTAACCAAATAAGTTAAATAAAACAAACAAAAACCAGCAAATTCCTTTGTATTGACAATATTGAAAGTTTTGATACTTTTAATTGATTAATTAAAAAAATATACTAAAAGCATAAGTACTTCCAACTTCATTACTAGATGTTTACACATCTCCACTGTGATCGGACTCACATTAATTTTTTTAATGTCATATATAACTGATGAATTTTATGTTTCTTGCCTCAAAATATGCAAACCAAAAGATCAAGTTATTTACTTCTAAGATTGTATCCTAAGTCAAACACTCTCCGGTCTTCCTCCGGTTCGTGCCATGTATTAACCTAAACTCGATTGAACTTGTAAACTTTCTCAGTGTCAGCCTGTTACAAATCTATTATCAGGATCTAATATACACGCATAACTTTTGTGTTTTTTTTTTAACTTTTTGTCCTTTACAAGTATGCATTTGTATTTCCAATTTATGCCTTTTGTTGCAAATGCAATTTCTAAGTCTGTTAGAGTTTTTCAATAAAATTAAATTCCATTGTTGTCAAATGGATATTTTTGTGTTTTTAAGTCAATGACAGAGAATGCAAATACTGACATCAATTGATTGGAAATAGTATCAATCTAAAGAATAAACAATTTATAAAATACAATAGTATCGTTGTATGTGTAGATAATAAATGACTGTGTTGTACATGTTGAAATGAAATTTTCAAATATATATACATGTATTGATTGATTTACTTGGAAAGTGAATAACTCTACATAAGAAATTGTTGTTAAACCACATTTAATGTATGACATTTCAATCTCTAATACCTTGTAATGGATTAGAATTGATGTAGATTACAATGTGTAAATTGCACAGCATTCAGTATAAGATAATATTTTAGGGAAGAATGAACAAAAATGTTAAAATCATGTGGTTAGACGACAGCAAAATTGAGAAATATTTTAACAATACAATTTACAAAATAAAGTCAAATTTGTTACCTTCCCTTAGTAGAAATGTGGTTTGGAAGATATTTTTATACTTTCAAGCTAATGGTACGAGTAGTGATAACCTTGTATGGGGCTAATGAATTAATAAGCGTGTTTTGGTTACACCGCTTTCTTATATTTATATTCGTTTGTTTTGTATGAAGCACTTAGCGAAGACTTAGCGAGAACTTAGCGACGAGAGTCATTTTCGCTAAGTTTAATCAAATTTTTATTTGACATCTTTTAATGTTTTCAACACATATTCATATTTTTAAATAAAATGACTTATCGCTAAATTGCCGTTTTCTTTGCAACTTAGCAAGCGACAATCGCTTGCTTGTAACCAAAACACGACTAATGACTAATTGTTATTTAAATTTGAATTTTCTATATAAACAATGTAGGACTATGAATATCCTGTCATATGTCGGCTAGACTTGTCATTTACCCAAGTGAGGTCATATATTCCTGCTGTATTCTCTCTGTTATAAACCTCCAGGATTGTCAATTTTGTCCCATTTCGATTGAGCTAAACAGATCAGTTTTTCTGCTATTAGAAAAAATTTAAACAGTCGGAAACAGGATTTAAACTCACGTTGACGAACACTCATTTCGAAGTTTGAGACTATTCTCATCAGCGCCTTGGCATTCTGAATCTGATTCCCATTGTCTCTAATTGCTGTTGTCGTTGGATGTTTTCTCATTGTTCTCTCTCTCTCTTGTGTGAACTGCTTTATTCCATTACGGGCACATTTATTGGAACGAAGTTCCTTATCGCACGTTGCGGGATGGGGGCTAAATGAAAAAATTTTAAAAACTTTTTTATATCTACTTTATTACAACCCATTATTATCAACTATATTGGGTACTTTTGGTTTGGTTTGGTGGAGCCCTTGTAGTTTTGAACCCAATAAAAAGTAAATTTAGAAAAGTAAAAGTGCAAGAGTGGCACTTATGGCACTCATGGAATGCAACCCTGAGCACGGAACTTACTGTTACACTCTTACTTTTGGTTTGTTTTTCTTGTTTTATGGGAAGATCTCTAGGTGGAGCCTGTTTATTACATATTGTAGCACAGAATAAAAAGTAAGTGCGTTTTCTTAAAAAAAGTAAATTTCAAAAAAAAATACCTATTCATATTCTTAGATAGAGTGCCTTTTCTTAAAAAAAATACTTTAACTTAAAGGAGTACATTTGCTTAAAAAAGTAAATGTTCTTACAAAAATTACATTTTCTTAAAAATTTAATTGTGTTTATCTTCCTGACGATGCTACCCAAAGGACAGCGAAATATTAAAGAATATAATTAATTAAAAATACGACCAAACGCTCGAATATTTAGATTTGTGGAACTATTTTTTTAATATAAGTACTTTTTATTAAAAAAATATTTTCATACAACAAATTGCATCTTCTTAAAAAACAAAACAAAATAACAAAACAAAATAATGGAACAAAATAATTTTTCTCGAGATAACTACCTACTTTTAAAAATGTCCCTATTCTTAACAGGACCAATTCCAAAAAAACTTCCCATTTCTTAAAAAAACCTTTTCCTTTCCAAAATTCCTTTTCTTAAAAGAACCTTTTCTTAAATATAAAATAATACCTTAACTTTTCTTGAGATAAGTAGCTTTTCTGAAAATAAATAAATTTTCTCACAAAAATAACAATTTCCTAAAAAGAGTACCACTTCTTTAAAAAGTAGCTGTTCTTAAAAAACGTACTTCTTTGTAAAAAAAAATCATACTCTTGTGGCTTTTTCTTACAGAATGTACTTCGTCTTAAAAATAGTTCCTTTTCAAAAAAAAAAATTGGCTTTTAATACCTCTAATACCTCTCTTTAAGAAAGGACCTTTTTGGGAAATTATAATACACATTCTTACAAAAAAGACTTACAAATATACTTTTCTTTAACATAAATACATTCATTAAAAAAAAATTAATGTGAGTCCGATCACAGGGGAGATGTGTAAACATCTAGTAATGAAGTTGGAAGTACTTATGCTTTTAGTATATTTTTTTAATTAATCAATTAAAAGTATCAAAACTTTCAATATTGTCAATACAAAGGAATTTGCTGGTTTTTGTTTGTTTTATTTAACTTATTTGGTTAGTAAATGGGCACACTGCAGTATATATGTACTGCATTAAAAATTACAGTAAGCAGTAAATTTATTGATTACTGAAAAAATTCAGTAAATTTTTACTGATAATGAAATTTAATTTGCATTACCAGTCAAATCATAGGGCCGTATTCATAATAATCAGTAATCGGGCATTACTGATTACTGAAAATTCAATGCACCTCATCATAATCATGTAGGCACTTTATAAAAATTGCTGAAAAAAATTTTAGTAATCAGTAAAAATTTACTAGTTAAAGAATTATTTTTACTGCAATTTTAGTAGTACTGCAAAGTGCCCATCTATGGTAAATGCCTTAAGTACAAATAGTTAATATTGGCTTATGGTAACTAAAATACGATACGTATTTAAATTTTTGACTCGATTGTATTTAAAAATCTATGGAAAACTGCATCTATAGTAGTGGAATTGTTAGCTGTGGGGGTTTGTGGAGAATTGCTCACATGCAAGTGGAAAACATCAAATAAAAATTTTGATAAAGCTTGCGACTGCGGGTTTGCACAATTTGTATTAAAATCTCCACCCATAATAATTGGCATGAGATGGAGGTTGTTACCCAATTGTCGTGCACCAGCTTCAGTGTAAGGCAACAGTACGTAATGAAGATATGTTATACAGCCCAATTCTCAATAGCAATTCCCGGGGAGTTTTTTCCCTATTCCCTGTTCCCCTATTCTAAATAAAATCTCCCTGGGAGTTTTTTCCCTATTCCCTTTTCCTTTATTCTAAACGAACTTCGAAAAAGGGAAATATTTCCCCGGGAAAAAAGTAGGTATTCTAAATGTCAATAAAGTGGAGAATGTGAAAACAACTTTTGGGAGTAATTCCCCCAACAAATTGCTAGGGAGTACTGCGCAAAAATGTAAGTATTTAATATTTTCTATAAAAAATTAAATAATTACTTTCATTTTCATCAATATTATGGCATTATTCTTCGGAATAAATTTAGTTTAGCACCAACTCTCAGATCTACACCAAAATGTCACCACCGAGAAAAGCGTCTGCACTGAGTTCAAAAGTTTTAAAAGAGGTTATCAAAGTTAGTAGGAATGAGTATAATTAGAAACGTCTTTCTAAATTCTATAAATCTGTGTATGCACATATTTATTTTTATTAATCCATTGGGGGTTAATTAAAAAAACAATATTTGTTAACCTCCCTTTTTTAATAAAAATTTATTATTTCAAAAAATTTTTAGTTTTTTGGTAGACTCCGATAATAGACAGGACTTTTGCCTTTTTTTAATGTATAATTCTCACCAATAACCCTTCAAAGACCGGAGACATTTAAGTTCAAAGTTTTGAATACATTCACCACTTTTTTCACCAAAATTAAAAAATTATTTATAAAAAATCGCGCGATTTAACACACAAATACTAGGCCAAAGTATTTAACTTTATACCCTAAAAAAAGTTAAGATCTTGTCTATTATCGGATCCTACCAAACAAAAAAGAAATATAATAGGAAATTTTTTGAAAAAAAAAATGTATATCAAAAAAGTGAGGTTTTTTTAATTTGCTCCCCAAATGGTTAATATAAATAAAAATGTTTATACACAGATTTATAGGGTTTAAAAAGGCCTTTATAATGGTACTGATTCCAACTAAATCGGATAATAAATGGCTGACTTATGCCCGATTATATATTCAAGCTTTGGAGGTCTATATTTCGGAAAATATGGACCAGCGCCCTTTTTTTTTATCTCGTTTCCGTAACGTCGAAATGAAAATAAGGTATAAATTCCCTCCGTACCTTAAGTCGATGTGTGACAAAATCAGTAAATCCGCGCGATTGTTTTAAAATAATTTTTGATATTTTAATGAAAACAGGTCCTCATATAATGTTGAACGTTTGAGCCGTATATACCTTGAAAAAAAGCCTGAAATCTTCTCTATTTTCAGTGTGTAGAAAAAATGTAGCAACACTACGGTCTATTTTTGAAAAGTAATGATTTTAAAGAAAAAAGTGAGGTTATAAAATAATTTTTTTTAAACTATTCCACAATGGGTTAATAAAAAATAAAATGTTTTTAACCGTATTTGTAGAGTTTAAAAAGACCTTTCTAATGACATAAATTTCAACAAGGTCTGAAAAGTAGTTTCAGAGATATAGCCGACTATACACTCAAGCTTCGGAAGGCCGTATCTCTAGAAGATGGGCCGATCGTACAAAAAAAATGTATATTTCAGCTCAGCTTAAAAATCTATATTGATGATAAAATTTTGATTTCATTCCAAGAAATGCCCCTGAACTAGAGTTAAGCCAAGTAAATATGTACGTTCCCGTATTTACTTACAAAGTTTGCGGCAACTCCAGTGAATTCGTCGCAACGCGTAACGATCTCCTTGCAAACGTTTGTTGTTGCTTCTCCTGCTACCGGTCGTTCTTCTGCTGCCATTCTAAAGGCTGTGGTGTACATTTTCACTTATTTTAATTATTAATTAAGTTTTATTTGCTTAAAATGATTTGCATTTAATAATCAAAACCAAACGCCATAAAGCAAAACAGCTGACTTCGAAAATTCGCAATTCTCTCTCCCTTATTATTCTATTCCCCGTCTGTTTAGAATAGGAGGATTTTATTCCCGGGAAAAATTAATTCCTAGGGAATTATCTCCCGGGGAGTATTCAGAATCGGGCTGATAATCTAAATTTATATTGGAATCTAATAGAAATTTTATTAGAATTAACATTACCTCCATTCAGCTTCGATACACTTTGTGTTGTTTTATGTTCTGAGTTCTAATTTTTTTGGTGTTTTGTAAAATATTTTATTATTTTGCATTTGTTGCGGTTGACAAGTTATTAATCAGCTGTTTACTGAAATGTAATGTTATTTTACAGCAATGGTTTTCGAAAATTAGTAGCTAATATTGCACACTAGATGGTGCTTATATGCAGCTGTTAAGTATGAATGACAATCTCAAAGATGAAGAAAACTTTTAGTTTTTAGTTTTCCTTATTTTGCTTTGTTTTAGTAAATTTTTTATTAAAAGTGCAAAAAATCTTTTTAAAATTTATTAAAATTAAATGTTTTTGTATTCATTTTATTTATTTGTTTTCATTTGCCTACGATAACATAATGTACGGCAATTAGTGAAAATTAGTAGCTACTATTGCACACTAGATGGTGTTGAGTATACTGTATGCAGCGTATGAGTACACTAATGCACTCATACATACCTCACACCGATTTGATAACGCTTTACGATTGGTTAACGATTACATTGCACATCTTACTCTAAATGTGTGATTGTATTGTGAAAAAGATTTTTAGCCCCAGCAAATAGATGTTTACACATCAATAGAATTATTATATACAGTGGCCGTCAAAAGTCTACATACGACCCAAATTTCTGCTACCTCTTGAGTCTGAAAACATTATGAAGCAAACTGATGATGCAGATTTGTATTTTTATTAACAGAACACGAAAAAATTTATTTACTGCAATATACACACAAAAATTATTCACAAAAGCGGAAAAAATGCTTTCACAAAAGTCAACGTACGGCTTCGAAACTAACATAAGCAACTTAAACTAAGAATGAAAATTATTCTGATTATGAAGTCTAGAATTTGGTTGGCAAACCACGGGCATCTAAACTTTCCAACTCAACATTCGTTTTGAAGCTTCTCATTTAGTATTGGAGCACTAGTAGTCCCATGTTGTTTGATTTTACGTTCAATATGCTCCAAAACGTGTTTAATGTCATTTAAGTCTCGGATTTAAAGTAGAGAGTACAATTTTAGTGGGGTATAATAAATCAGAAAATTGTCCACGTTATGAGCGGTGTGTTTTGGTTTGTTATCTTCGGGGAAATATAACGAATATATAAAATACCGACCGATGCTTTCCAAATTTGTTCTAAGGCTAATTTATATTGGCTACAATCCATTTTACTCTTAACAAGTACCAGATTTCCAAATACTGATACACAGGCTGCACCCCAAACCCACACGCTGTCCTCAAGATGTTTAACAGTAGGATCTACGTCTTTCAGATTCATTTCTGTGGTACATTTACTACAAACTTTGGTTCTCCCGACATTTCAAAATTAATTATTTTTAGCCTGACCCGTAATCAATACTCGTTTCCAGAAATCAGTGCCTTTTTGGATATGCTGTTGAGAATATTCCAAGCGAATTTGCGCCTTTTTTTTCGCGTGTAAGGGTTTTTTTCGCTGAGTTCTGCTTTCATTATTCAAAGTTCATTGACTTATTCGTAAACGCACTATAGTATCTTATTTTATTTACCAACCCTTGGGCCCAATTTGGGGAATTCACTTTCAGATTTTTGTTCACTTCTCCTAAAGTAAAGTTGCCATTTCTGGTGTTTAAATTCTTTGGGAGCCCAGTGTGGGATTTGTTGTCAACAGTACAGGTGTGTTTATATTTATTTAATATTGTCTGCTGTTGATTTTCTTAAATTTAAGAGTTATGATATTTAACTAAAGGTTTTCTCTATTTCACAACTAAGTGTGACACAAATCTTTAAATTCCTTTTCGACGAGCCACTTTCAAAATTAAGTATTTCTCGTATCTCCAACTAACGTACCGCACAGGGTTACCCAATATAAATTGTTTGGCTAACTGGTGGCCAATGGTGGTTCGTCAATCAATAAGTGATAAACGTTTGAATTTAAATTAAAAATGGTGTCAAAATTAAATGTCAAATTAAGTGTCAAAATTAAATGTCACAATTTTTAATTTAAATGCAAGCGTTTTATTTGAGAGATCCCTAGAAAATTAATTAACTAATTCATTTTAATTATGCTCTTTATCGAAAGTATCTAGACCATTGTTGTTGAAGTGCTAAGTAGGCGGACCATTGTACAACCCCATCATAAGAGAATAATTATTTTCTAGTTTTTAGTGCATTTATAAATAAAACACTGTAACTTATTTTTTTTTAATTATTTTTTTTTTAATCGATTTAATTGGCAAAATCTACTACGTGTGTTTTTTACTTTTGGCTTTACACGCGATTGAAATGTGTCTTCTTTGGAAGAATTTTCTCTATAAGTTCTCCAAGTACTAACGAATATTTTAAATGGTTCGTCGTCATCTTTACTCCATGGATCTTCAATGGTAGTGGTATGTCTGTGATTCCTGATTTCTATATTACCGGGAACATCTCGAGGTAATTTATTTCCCTACAGGTCGTCGTCTCTACTTTCCTCTTCATCGGCGATAACACCTGGATTGAGTGGCACCATAAATACAACAAAAGTAGTATCGTCTTCATTACGAGGTAGAATTTTATAATTCGGGATTTGGCAACCCTAGTGTTGCAATCTGGCAACTGACAAGTCTATCGTAAAGTTGGACATTGTTGAGGTTATGCGTACCCAGAACGTTTTGACATGCGAGCGCTATTTGTGTTGTTTACAGTAACTTAAAAGATTCATCTCGGCTCCAAAATGGAATTAAATCGTGAACATTTTCGTGCGATTATTTTTTACAACTTTCGACGTTGATTAAGTCAGAAACAGTGCATGGATGAACTTAATTAAATTTTTGACGATGAAGCTCCGTCAAGGACCAGTGTTTATCGATGGTATGGTGAATTCAATCGTGGTCGTAGTTCACTCCAAGACGAATTTCGTGAAGGTCGTCCAAAATCAGCTGTTGTTCCGAAAACCATTGATGCTGTGCACGAACTGATTTTGCAAGATCGTCATGTGACCTATCGTGAGATTGAGACAACCTTATTCATTGGTGGGACCAGCATACATTCAATATTGCATAAACATTTGACTGTCAAAAAAATTTGTTGGCGTTGGATCCCACACAATTTGTCAATCGCTCAAAAAAAGGCTCGCGTCGAGTGGTCGAAAGAAATGCTCCAAAAATACGATCGCGGTGCTTCGAAACACGTCTATGACATCGTGACAGGTAATGAATCCTGGATTTATGCGTATGAGCCCGAAAGTAAACAGCAGTCAACTGTATGGATGTTTCAAGATGAGCCAAATCCAATAAACGTTGTTCGCGCCCGAAGCACTTCCAAGCAAATGGTACCGTACCACTAGAACAACGCAGAACAGTGAATTCTGAGTGATACACAACCATTTGTTTGCCAGTTGTCTTCCAAGAAATCAGGAAAACCAACGGCCGAACACGGCCGGCTGGAATAACTGCATTTTTGAGCACCCAAAACATCGATTTGGTGGGTCATCCGCCGTATAGTCCTGACTTGGCACCGAATGACTCCTTTTTATTCCCGTACGTAAAAAACAAACTGAAAGGTCAACGTTTTTCGACACCTGACGAAGCGGTTGTTGCACTCAGACTGCATGTTTCCGAGATACCTTAATCACAGTGGCAAAAGTGTTTAGACAATTGGTTCTATCGCATGCAAAAGTGTATAAATCTTCATGGGGAATACTTTGAAAAACGACGATTTATATTTGTTTTTGTTCTCTAATCCCGAAACATAAAACCCAACCCTCGTATCTTGGCTAATAATGTCCTGTATTGCTTCTTCTAACCCAGAATAGTTCTTGCATTATAATGTACGATATGTTCGTACTACAAGCTTTCAAGGTCGGATACATTTTTCTAGTACAGCGAGCGTTAATGGGTTAGTGTGCGTTTGATCCCTGCTCTGACCTCGCTTAGTGATGGCGACATTATCGCGGACTTGGCCGTGAAAATGCTTCTCTATATACCATGCGGAACCGGTGTAAAACTGAAGGTTCCAATCAGTGAGTGAAAAATTAGAAAGCGCACAGCCCGCTGTTTGTAAGAAGCTCTACCCAATCCATTCATGGGATGTAATGGGAAACATTTTTTTCTTTTTTTGTTAGTGGAGACAGTGTTTAACAAGCAAAATTTCGTCTTAGTTAGCAAGACATATTTTTATTAGACAAATATTTCCTCAGCTAGCAGAGACATATTTCGTATTAGAAAAATAACGTCTCTTTTAGCGGATACATATTTTTATTAGTGAAGATATATTTTTTTCAGAAACATTTCATCTCAGCTGGTGCAGACCAGGGGATTACATTGACAGAGCATTTCGGGTAGGTACTTGGAGATCTAGTTCAGATAAGAGTAGAATGAAAGGAACGATAAACGATAAGTGACTGAAAGTAAACCATGTTTAAAATACATTTAAATGATATTTATGGTCGTTTGGTTAATGATAACGCATTTTAAATTACATTTGCTTACTGACAATGTCTTTTAAATTATGTTTTCGATCCTTGGTTTTGTATACATAACTTTGAACTCTATGAGAACTCCCGCTATGCCAGTAAGTTCCAAAGGTTTCCGGCCCAAGAAGATCAGCTGTTACAAACTCTTGGTATATTACTCTATGACCACATTGTTGTAACATAATAAATATATGCATAATATAATATGCCATTTAGCTGAGACGAAATTTTTTTAATACAAAACTTTTCTCTGCCAGTAGGAACGACAATTTTATAGTAAAGAAAATCAATGCGTGTTCGAACTCACGGGCGATGTGTTAACACATTTTTGTTACACGGTACCTGTTCGCTTTCTAAGAACACATTAGTAAGTGATACTTTGAAATATAAAAAAGAGAATAGTTTTTGTGCTGAAGGCTCTTTTGCTATTGCATTTTCTTTTTTCTTATATCTGCTTTAAAATTAGGTGTAATATTGTAAAAATAAATAAAGCAATATTTAGCTCACTGAAATAATTGTTTTTGTTTTGTCAGAAACGAGCGACGCCAAAAAGCATTGAATAGTATAGAGAACTTCATGGTAAAATTATCTGTTCGGTAAACGCGTCAGCCTTGCAGATTTGTGTTCTTTTCCTCTTTGCCGTGTGTAAGCTGTCAAATTTGATTTTGTTTCTTTTTGTTTGTTAACAAAATTTAAAGAATTTCAATCAAACTGCAATTTATATCATAGACTTTGTATCAAGTAAGACAATCTTATGGGACTTTTCACATTTTGTGTACTTATACATAGTGTATTTCATTATTCAACTAATTTTGACACCTTAACCACGGAATTGCTAATGCAACAACCTAATAGATAATTCTACCATGGAGAACTTATTGCACTCTTTTTCCGCTCTCATGTAGAATCTGAGTAAAAGTGCATAAACGAGTCTTATTCTCTTTAGAGAATATTTCAATATAAATGCACCATTTCGACAATGTTATTACATAAAACAATACAAAAAAAATAAATGTTTCAAAATGTATCAATGTTTCACTTCAAAATTATGAATGGGCCAAGATATGGCAAAAAGAGAGTAATACATTTTGAATCATTCGCCAGATGTCGCCAGTGCTTTTGAGTCATACAATTCGTTCCATGATTATTCAATACTATTTGGCGATGACGACCTGCTTATTTGTTCGCTACCGCTACATCAGTACCAATTTGGCGATGACGACCTGCTTATTTGTTCGCTACCGCTACATCAGTACCATCATTCTTATTTTCAGGCAGAGACTAATGTTGTACAACAACCACGTATGTGATGCTAACGATGTTTGTTGTTTGCATGTGTTCACTTTAATAGATTGCCCTACCCGTGCCTATAGATGTCAACACATCAAACATGTATTAATGTACATCGGCACGCTAAGGCAACAAAATGTGTCTCCGCCAGCTGAGAGGTAGTTTTTAAATGCTGAATATGGCATCGCCAGCTGAAACAATAAAAATTGCTCCAAGGAAAACTGTGTCTCCGGTAGATGAGACTAAATTATTCTGACACAGTTGTGTGTCCGCTAGCAGAGCCAAACTTTCTCAAATAAATAAATGGAATTTGCCTGAAATTAAATGTGTACACGCTGAAAATAACGGCCCCAGCAGCATTTTGCGGGAACCATGTACATGTTTGCAAGCATTGTTTTTGTGAATTGGAGATCTGCTGCTTTTTGTTTCTTTATTCTCTGTCGCTTTTTTTTCAGCAGTTTTCAACAAACAAATCTAAATTTTTATCACAAATACATATATGTGATCTGCTCCACGAAAAGGGACCTCTGCGCCGAATGATTCTTATAGGAAAGAAAACGCTCTTTCAAATACCGCAAGTTTCTATGTCTTTTAGTTTTTTTACAAATCACCTGTAACGATGAACATAATTAATGAAATATATGAATATATAAACGCGTTTTTCTCAATAACTTATTTTCGGCGCAGAGGTCCCTTTTCGTGGAGCAGGTCACATATTATATACAAACATGTTATATTGCATAGAAAACATAATGTGTTTGGACACAAGTATACTTTATTTGCGACAATCTACAAACACGTTATGTTTGCATCAAAACATCAAAGAAAAGAAAATTATTCAGCGTGTGTATATTTCTCCCCTAATTATAAAAAATATATTTCCGGAAGCTGCGATGACATTTTCTAATAGGATAAGGACCCCGATAACCGAGATTAAATTGTTCTAACAAAAAATTGCCTTCGCTAGCTGACACAACATTTTTCTAGTATAAGATGTGTAATCCCCCCGGGGGGTTTCGATGAAACAGCTTTTCGATGAAACAGCTTTTCGACTTGGAGTACTAGTAGAAAAGAGAGTGTAATAAAAGAGAGTGTAAGTGAATCTTGTTTTAAATAATTTGAAATGATATTTGATTGATTATAATGCATTTTAAATTACGTTTGATTGTTGATAATAGTTTCAAGCTAGTTTTGCCATGTAAAAGCCGAATTCTATGAAAACTGTCACCTGGTCAGTGACTTTCCAAGGTTTCCGGTCCAAGAAACACACTTAGCACATTACTCTATGTACCCGGTAGTTGAGCGACAGTTTTTCGAATAGAAGCTGTGGTATCCCCAGCTGCACCGAGATATTTCTCTTAAAACAAGACGTGGCCGCTAGGTACTACAAATTGTTTGGAAGAAAAGTGTGTTTGCGCTAGCTGATCCGCGAATCAGAAAATTTAATTTTTTAAATTTGCGTAGACGTTTCCATGTCTTATAATTTATTGGTAGTTTTAAAACGCATTTTAGTTTGAATTCTGAAGTCAGGGAAAAGGTACAAAATCGTCCAAGTTTATAGTTTATACATTTTAAATAGTTTAAAAGTTATTGGTAGCCGTCGGTGGTGTGCGAGGCTCTTGTATATGAGAACGGAGGTTCGATCCATGCTATTGCCACCTTACTTTTCTTTCAATTCCTGTCACCTCGTTCAATGACGGCGACACGAACAAGTATTAAGCAATAAAAAGCTTCTCAAAACACCGTTCGGAACCGGTGTAAAAGCTGTAGGCCCCAATCAGTGAGTATAACAATGGAAAAGCTCTCGTCAATCCCTTAATGGGATGTAATGGGCAACAATTGTGTCTCGAACTTTGTGTCTCCACTATCTGAGACAATTGTTGTTAAGGGTTAAAACACCACAACTGAAAGATAAAATAATATAAAAATAAACGAATATAATTTGCAGACGGTACACTCTAACGCCAATCTCATGGCAATCGTTGTTTATTTTTCATCTATGCATTGGCTTTCGATGAAACTCTGCATAGGAAAGAAATGTTGTGAATATTGATGGTTATGGCAAAGTATTGTTGTGGATGTTTTCGCACAAGTAGGAGTTTAGGCAATTCTCACTTACTTGAGGTTTGTTTATCCAAATAATGTGTGATGATATATCGTCGCTGACATGCTATTTTGATCCAAACACCACTTTCTGCTATTGGAGAAAAACGCATTCAAAGTTTAGAATAGATTTTTATCAAAAATGTGTCGATAGAATTTTTTCAAATGCTCACTGTCTTTTACCCTAAGTATCATGTTTCGCTTAAAAAACTATTATAAAATAATTATAAAAAATATAGAAGTTCTCACAAATGATGCAAAAAATGCCAATCGCACTTTTGATCCATATCCAACCTAATGTTCCGTTTTGAGAGATTTTCTATTAGGTGGATCAAAGTGGTCACGAGTATGAATCATGCAAGCTATTTTTTTTATTGATTATTTACGACGCATGACAATTAACTAAAGTGAAACAAAATATTAATGCATTGCTATATTATTTTATTGATTTAACTAAATCGTGAAATTTCATTACCTTTTTTCTTTAACTAAAAAAGGAATGTTAGCTTCATTAGAAATACATAATATAAAATTACAAAACTATTTTAATTTTAACAATGTTTTTATACAAAGTTGATGCTCTGCTGGAATAAAAGATAAAAGCTCCTTAATATCACTAATTTCTCTTCTCCGATAGGGCGTTTTTGGGATATCGGAAAATCAGGTACAAAAATATTTTCAAGACATGGAATATTATGTCTACGAGAATTTTTTAGAATGTTTAAAGTTTTGTATGCTTCCTCAGAAAATTAAGACCGATAAGATAAAACCGGAAATGCTTCTGAACGGAAATGATTGGGGTACAACCAACTTCGCTTTAATAAATACACAAATGTGTAAACATTTCTATCAAGACTATTGGCAACACAAAGGCATTGCCAATCATATTATTTAATAATATTGGCAAAATAATAGTAATGTTATCAAGTAGTCGCAGTAGCCACCTGATTTAAATTTTTTCATGTTGTTTTGTTCCCCCCGTCTGTCAGATTCATAGGTTTTGCTTTTGTACTTTTTGTGTTTACATTTATTGTTGGTATACATACGTGTTGAATTTGACATATGGGGAGCCGAAACAAAAAGAAAATGCCTGTGGTTGTTGCTGACAGTTGTTGTTGTATCTACTGCGACTACTTGATAATTTTACTATTGGAAAAATAGTTCAAGAATGCCATTATACAAGAATGTTTGTGATTTTTATCGTATTATATTAAAATTGATTGAAACTTATTGCACGTGGTCCAATATGGCACATTTTTCTTTGCTTGTTCAATTACGTAGTATTTTTGATCCAAACGCCATACTCATGGATATGGATCACAATACACAAACAATTTCAAACTAAAGTGGATATGGGTCAAAAATACATCGATATATCTCCAAAACTGAAAGAGATAAAAAAAAAAATATACAGCAGACAGTTGTCCGAGGCCTTCGGCCACGGACTGTCCCTGCCAGCTGTGTCAGAGACACGGCCATTAAGTTTAACGTAGAATACGCCATCCGATAAGACAGAAAACATATATAACAATAAATTCATTTGCTTATATTATTTATCATTTATTGTTATATATGTTTTCTGTCTTATCGGATGGCGTATTCTACGTTAAACTTAATGGCCGTGTCTCTGACACAGCCTGCAGGGACAGTCCGTGGCCAAAGGCCTCGGACAACTGTCTGCTGTAATTTTTATATTTACCAACGGCATTTGATTCAAGTCCGTTTAAAAAAAAATATTATGTTCAATTTTTTTAAACTTTATTTAATTTATGTATTTTAATTAATATTTTTATTCAAATAAGTTCTGCGAATGTTGAGAGGGCCGCCCTAATATTAAAAAAGGTTTACCTTATCGAGTCTTCGCATTAGCATTCGAGCGTTGTGTGAAAGCTTTACGCTTTACAATTCAAAATTAATGTTACAACAGCTTTATTGAAGCTTTCGCAAAAAAGCTTTATTACGTTAGCTTACTGTTTGTTTCACTTTTTACTAGATACATGTTGCCAAGCAACATTAGCTTGCTGTTCGTTTCACTTTTTACTAGATACATGTTCCTAAGCAATGTTGAGCAACCAAAACCACTCAACCAAACACCACACATATGTTTGAGTGTATGTGCTTAAACAATTTTCATTTGAGAAATTAAAATACTAGAAATATATCAACCAATATGAAATGTATATCAAACGAAAGATAACATCTCATTTACCTACAAAAAAAATTTTAAAAAAATTCATCTAGCCGTTTCCTCAAATTCAATGAAATAAAGATTACAACAATAAAAACCTGACATGACTCCTCATACCGTAAGGTAAGACGTATTCTACGTCAAAAAACTATTTGCAGATTCTGAAAGAGCAGGCCAAAAAACCTGGAAACACATCTTTAACTCAAAATACTGAAAATGGCACTTGGACCAAAATAGCATGTCAGCGACGATATGTACCTAAATACTTGTGGAGAAGGGAGCTAATGATATTCCTTGGTGGGCATTGAAATAGCTATAGTAATAACCATCCACCATAATAATCAGTTTCACATATTTCTATTATAATATTTTTATTAAAATGTACTTTTCCATAGAAATAGTACTTTTTAATAGTTATTGATCTTGAACCGAACAATAATTAAAAACACCACAAATCAAATAATATAAACGTAAACGGATAAAGGTTTAAAACCTTTATAATACAAAATGTGTCACTCGTGTTTGAGACAACAGTTTTGGTGAAATATGCGTCTCGTCGGCTCAGACGAAATTTTACCAATGAAATACTTATACAATGAAATTAAAAGTTTCTCATACGTTAGATGTCCACAGCTACTATTATTAAACGTTTTCAAACCAGTATGAAATCATAAAACTTTAGCACTAGCAAATATTGTCACAGGGATTCTTGCAGATTCTTAAGTATTTGAGACGATTCTCTGTTTTTCTACCATCACGCTACTAGCAATTTTTTTTTTTACAAAATCATATTTGAAATCAATAAAACTACAAAGAGTTTATGTTTTAAAACGCTTCTGTGTTTTCTGTTATTTATTATATCGTAAAAGAAGCTTCTGGCGTTTCTCCTGCGAATAAATCGTGACTGTCTAACATTTGAATTATCCTGGTACTCTATAACTCAATTCAGTTGTAATTAAATTTATTTCTCAGAACAAAAAGGGAGAAAAAACTGAATAATCCTCTAAGTTGACATAACTCCCCCTATTAAATGACAGAATAACTTGGGCTCAGTTTTCAGATTCAATTATTTTCATTCCTTTAACCTCTTCCCGCAACAACTCTGGAAATCGATACGTTACAAAACAAAAATAATGTCTGCACACATTTCTTTGCATCATTCCGCAGAAGAAACCCAAATAAATTCAACAAAAAACACCTGTGTTCAGTTTCAACCTCCCAGAAAAACTGAAAAGTCAAACTTCAAGAAATCATTGAACCTCATGCAACAAACAGCAGACGTTTTCATTAATCACCCACAAGAACACGCAATGACATGCGCAATTCCAAAGACGAAGAGACTAGAAAAGCTTTACAATAAAAATTATAAAAGTTCTCTTACCTATGGAAGTGAGATGAAGGAAAATGCCGTAACAAATTAGTGAAATATCACTTTCAGTACAAAAATGTATATAAATTAAAGTAGTTTTTTATTAGCATGACACTTTATCTATCAGAAATTAACAGATTCTTAAATTCTTCTAACAAAAGTATGTTATGAAATTATATTTCCTGTCGCCGTTTTAAAGTTATACGATATATGTTACGTAAACAGTATTGCCTCATGTTTTTCAGTTGTTTCATAATGCCCGGCACATAATGTAGTCCTTTTTCAAAATTCTCTTAAAATTGTCTAAAGAGAGCGAATTAAACCACCTGTTATGTTACTCCCAATGTCGTTCCCAACAGAATGTTAATATCAGATTTATTTTACATAACAGAATTGTGTTAAAGCAACAGAGTAAAGTTCAATTCAACATTGCTGCTATTTATTCACCAAGCAGTTTACATTTCTGTGGATATATGTTAACCGCAAATGAGGTGAATATGGTGTAATAAGCTGTTTCCGTGGCTGCCAACTCTTACAATATTGTTACGAATTTCCTTATTCGTCCTTTTCGCGTTGTTTTATTCCCAATAATTACGATAATTAGAACGGTTTAACTTCCTTTTATTTTACTTATATAGTACAATAGTTTACTTTATTTACACCACTTTAATAAGTCTTATATTTTACTATCAATTCGCGTTGCTCACTTTACGGGGTTTAATCACAAACTGAACTCTCCATTCCAAAGACCTCCGCTATTTATACTTACTCACCATACTCAAATGAAGGTATATCTAGCGAATTCAAGGACCTTCTAGACGTTGTTGTTGCTGCTTATCTTTGTAGAATCATATCGAATGGCGGAGAATTATCTTAACTGAGGCGAATTCATTCTACTGGTTTAGCGAGCTGGTACGTTGTTACAATGCATACTTTCAGGCGCAGCACTAACCGCCTGTTATTTACATACTGTTAGTAGAGTCATTAACAGCAAACAAAAGCTTTTACCTATTCGTAACAATATTGTATATCAATGTTTTTCGTTCTAGGCGCTGATTATTTTGGTGATTTTCGAATAAATTTTATTTAATCTAACTGTTTTTAAAGTTCCAGTTCTCTTAAAATCTTGTGATTATTTGATTAGTTATTTTAGAAAACCATAGAATGAAATGCTCACATCCAAATATATATATACTAGCCCGGGTTAATTTTTTTTTTGATGAAGCGTATAGCAAAAACATTATCTATAGGTGATTTTGAGAAATTTTGCTCAAGAGACCATAGCTCTAAGTCGGATTTGGAGCCCCCAAAATTTCAAAATAGATATTTTTCCATATATACATAGAATAATTTAATTAAATTCGTCATAAAATCGGATAGAATTATAGTAGATTCCTCAATGTGGACTTGTTTGAAAGGTATTTTTAACACCTTTCAGAACCTGTATCGATACCAATATTTTTTTTATTTTTAGTAGAGATATTAGGAATTTTTTGTCGAAAAATAGCCTAAAATGAACTTTTAACTAATAAATTCTGAATATTCTTCAATTTTTTTTCCAGATTCCAGATTTTTTTTGCAGATTATGAAAGTTCAGATAATTTCCAACAACTTTTATTACGATCAATTTTTTTTTGTTTTCGAACTCCTTTTTATAGGAAAATCGATCTGAAAAAATCAACATTTTCAAGGTTTCAACAAAAAAACACTATTAACTCTAATATCTATTTTGAAAATTTGGGGCCTCCAAATCCGACTTAGAGCTATGGTCTCTTGATCAACATTTCTCAGAATCACCTATAGATTACGTTTTTGCTGTACGATTCATCAGAAAAAATCGTTCCGTACAGTTTGACCCGCCCTAATGTATACATAATCATTTTGCCTATGTAATAGAGTTTAAGCTCTTAGCTGCTTTCTGTGGGACAATGTGTCAATACGGACTAAAAGGCGAACTTATTCGTCTTCGAATTTTGTGGAAGGACACTCACAAAACAAATTGTTTGAAAAGACTTCGCAGCAACCATAACTTCGGCTATTGCCACTGAATAAAAGTTGGTATAACAGAATACAAGATTCGTTACTTTTTTTCTTTACAGGATGAGGGTTAAATAAGTTATTTTTTTAGCTTTTTAAATAATTTTGTACTTTAACAGAAGACAATGTATACAATATAAGTATCATATGAAAGGGTTTTTGTCCGACGGTGTATTAACATGTAAACTCATGTCCTGACGCATCATTCTTTCAGGGATATTCTGCAAAAACCCATTTTTAAGTTTAATATATTAGTTTAAAATAAAACATTTAAATTTTAAACATTCGAAATAAGGGCATAAAATTTGCTAACAGTTATATTCAATTTGTGTCTAAAACTTTGTTATTTCCCCCAAGAATTTAAGGAATCTAAAATAATCCCAATTATGTAGCCTGGTAAACAGCCTGACAACCCAGATTCATATCGCCCTATAAGTTTACTATCAAGTATAGGTAAAATTCTTGCAGAAGTCATTAAAGTAAGATTAGTAGATTTTATAGAAGGCAGTAAAGTTATCCCAACTCATCAGTATGGATTTCGAAAAGGATACAATACTGTACAACCTCTAATGAGGATAAGAAATTTAGTTAAAAATAACTTTAACCACCAAAAATCAACTGGTATGATTTTATTAGACGTTGAAGCTGCCTTTGATTGTGTATGGCACGATGGCCTTAATTTCAAAATGTTAAGGTCAAATATACCTGTCTATCTCGAAAAATAATACAAAGTTATCTCTCTTCTCGCACTTTCAGAGTTCATATTGGCTCACACAATTCAGATCGTTACCCAATTACAGCAGGCTGTTCCCAGGGGTCACGCTTATTTTCTATTTTATATAATTTGTACACAGCCGAATTTCCTCAATTCGACTATTGCACGTTGTCAGTTTTTGCTGATGACACAGCAGTCCTCATCTCTGAATTTCTTGCTGATATGATCATATTTCGATAAGTGGTAAATAATGTTAAATTATGAGAAGACTCAGGCAATATACCTTGCCAGAAAGCGGAAGGCTTGTTATACGCTCCAGATCAATATAAATATTAACAACATTTCCATTCAATGGAAACGAAAGGTCAAATATTTGGGTATTATGCTTGACTCAATAAAGTCAATATGACGCTGAGGCCTTAGATAATGAATAATGTACTTTATTTGTTTTTTAATCACAAATAATTCATTAATTTTAATATTATATGATTATATAATGAAATAATAATGTAAATTTGTAACAATGATTTACAATAAAAATAAATGATATTTAAATAATAATGTTATATAAATAATAAGGTGAATGTATTGATTCGCATATTATATCCGTTTATAAATCGAAACTCTTGCCTTACCATTCATAATAAGAAGCTCATATTAAAGTCTATTTTCCTTGCTATCATATATTATTCATCCCCAGTTTGGTCTACTAGCGCGAGTTGTCATATTAAAAAAAATCAGTGAGTGTTCGAACTCACGGATGATGTGTTAACACCTTTTTGCTACACGGTACCTGTTCGATTTCTATGAGCACATTAGTAAATGTTACATTGGAAAATAAAAAATAATAGTTTTTTTGTATACACCGGGCAATGCTGAACATCAACTGACAAGCTTTGTTTGGCCATAGCAACAACAACGAACAAACCAAACACACAACATCACAAATACTTTGTCCGAAGTAGCTGACGTATACGTGTGTCACATAAACACATGTTAGCCATATCAACAGCAACGAAACAGCCAAACACACAACATCACACATACTTTGTACGAAGTAGCTGACGTATTAGTGTGTCACCATAACGTCGACTGCGCAAGCCCACATGGGCTTATATCTCCGTTCAACAATAGCAACAGACACATGTCCATACATACATTATTATGTTAATACATACGCTATAGACACAATTTCGTTTGCCACACCACTCTTTCATTGCTCTCTTGCTCGCTCATTTTTGTTTAACACGTCATTATTCTCTTTCGCAGTCGCAGAAAATCTGGTTTTAGCAGCAGCATAAAATCTGGTTTTAGCAGCAGCATAAAATCTGACATTGATAGATTTAGTCCCTATACGCCGCTATAGATGTTAACACATCAAAAATTACAAATAATTCAAAATAAGTTATTGAAATTAATTTACAACCTACCTTGGATTTTTTCTACCAATTGTCTCCATGAGATTGCTGATTTAGATTTAGTTGCAGACACACACCCAATTTTTATTGCAGATGCGAAAATTCTGACTTTGTTCATATCAATGAAATCGTGTCATCTTAATTAATCTAGTCTGTAGTTAAGTAGATTTAAGTTAATTCAAATAGGGTTTTGCCCCGTTTTTACCTCCATTAAAATTATTGTATACATGTAGATAAAAATTATTAATAACACAGATTAATTATTAAGCTGAAAAATAGATATCCTTGAACTCCTAAATATGTTACGAGTATTATAGTAAAAATTAAAAGTGTAAATATTATGGATGAATAAATAAATTGAATTGAATTGAAATTTCAGTTTGCAATAATTCTAAATAAAAAATTCTCTGAATGCTCTGATTTCACTTCGAGGTAGGGTCCGTTCTCAATTCGAGATTGGATACTCCAGCTGCAGTAATTCCACTATCGATCTCGAAACGAGAATTGGATCCCATCTCTAAACGAGAACAAATGCGATGCATAAATTACATCGGATCCAGTATCGAAATCACAAACACAAACAAAATATATTAGATATAAAGAAGAGTTTCAAAATGATTTTATCGAAAGGGATATATTTAGTTGAGCAATATTTTAGCCATTACAAATTAAGAAGAAGTGAAGTAAATTTCGTAGTTTACAACGTAAGCATTCAAATTCTTTAAAATCATCAAAAAGTGTCAAAATAGAAACATCTTTATCATGAATTTTACGTAGTATTTCCTCAGAAAGGTTAATGAGTGCTGTAATACAGATATGTTTTTCTCTAAATCCGGATTGTTTGGTAGAGAGTAATAACGTTTCATTAAAATAAGGGTTCACTAGCTGGCCCGCTAGACTTCGTTCTGCCTACAAAAGTATTGATTTAGATATTAACTTATTCGATCAAATCAAGGTGCTTATTTTTTTGAAGCAGTTGAATAGATTAGAAACAGAAAATGATTAGAACCCGCAAATAACACTTTTCATTGTTGTTAATATTATTATGTTGATTGTTAACCTTTTATATTATATATACATGCTGAAAAATAACGGCCTCTCTAACATATTCTCCCAAACATATTCTTCAAACATTCATATGTTTTCAAGTCCAAACTCAATTGTATTTAAATGCAAACAGTAGCATGCTTATTGGCAAACTTACATGCTTTTACGTGGAAACACATGCGTACTTCATCCCAAACATCCATATACTTACGTGGAAGCATTCGCGTGTTTCCCCCCAAATCGTATGCGTATTTCCTCCCAAACATAATAATATTTAGAAAGGAATTATTCTTTGATTTCAATAAATATATATATATATTAGGGCGGGTCGATTTATTTTTCAACAATTTCCCTATGATTTCCGTATTCTATGGGTTATTCCATGAAAATTTTCCAAAGGAACCATACCTCTATCGTTAAAATCGAGTCCACTACTTTTTGCTGGTAGATTTTTTCCCAAATTGACGTTCGTATGAAATATTACCTACACGTTCACATCCATAACTCAAAAACTATCAAGCTTCATTCAATGGGTATGAGATTTAAAATGGCATAACTCTGAAACAGTAACTGCAAATTCTAAATTTTTTTCTACAAAATTACTTGGAATTTACTCGTCTTTAAATTGCATCATTAGTATTTTAAATTTTCATAGAAATTTAAAGCAAATACGTTGCAAAAATTACAAACAGTTTATAATATTTTTAGTTTCATACAACGGGGAAAAAAGCTTTAAAATTGTAGAACTTTGGAACAGCAACTGAAATTTCAAATTTAAAAAAAAAATGTTTTGATTTTATCCGTCTAATTGGCTTACCACGAATATACTGTTTAGCATAGTGTTTTCCGTAATAAGGAATCATACTTTCATCAATACAAAGATTCTCGGATAGTCCACCATGTTTCACGAACGCTTGATTTAGATGAGTTACTATAGGTCTTATTTTGTAGAGACGATCAGTGGGCTGAATTGCGGTGTTATCATTTAAATGAAAATTGTTTAAAATTTTTTCAAATCGGTTCAGGCGCATGCTGTTGGCTAGAAGTTTTGGAGCATCTGATTTTTATGACCAATAAAGCCGTTTTTTTTTTGAAGAGCAAACAATGAATTGGGATATCTTCAGAAAAAAAAAGTTGAAAAAACTCTGTTGGTGTTATGGCAGATTGAGCTTCGGCGCTAGGTGGAACTTTTTCGCATTGAGTCTCAATTTTATAACTTGGATCTATTTTACGCCAACTAATTATGGCACGAACACTCCTATTGGAAATATCAGTTTGTTGATACTTCGATAGTGGTTCATCGTCGCTTTCATTCTCTTCATCATTTCCCCCTTGTGCTATTTCTCCTTCGGCTGATAGCATTTTTCTCCCCAGATGGTTTAGATTTGCCTCATGTTCGTCGTCACTTAAATCAGAATCCTGGTCAGTATCATTTCAATCTAATGGCGGAATGGCATAAATATCAGTGTCCTGCAAATTGCCATCAGTATCTTCCAATTCTTCCAAAATTTCGGCAACTGTAAGACTAGAAAAAATATAGTTTTAATCTTCCCTCATAGCATAGCGTCCGTTATAACGGACACTTCATAAAACACCATGTATTTCACAAATTAAAATTTTTTTGCCACTTGATTCTGCTTATATTCATTGACGGTATTCGCGTTAAACTGAATCTACTCACAGAAGTTATAACTCCACAATTATTTTTAGTTTTATTTAATTTTTACTTACCCGTGACGTGGTTTGAGATTTTTGTTCAATTTATTTTCCATGTTTTCAACTAGAAGACCACACACAGCACCGCACTCGCAACAAATGACTAGATAACTGTTTTGTTGATATGTCGCCAGCTCTACAGAACACGTGTTTCAAGTATATATGTCTAAATGTGAGTGTGACGTGTTAAAATGTTAGCGTCCGTTTAAACGGACGCTATGCACTAATGGGTTAAAGGGCATCATTAGAATTTTATTTATTTATTTCTTTATTCAGTCATTAGAATACAATTCTTTACAGACCAGAAAATATCTTATCAAATAATTCTTATATCTAGTTGTAAATTAAATCTAACATATTACTAAATTTACCAATAGGCATTGCAAAATCCAAATCATATTTCATATTGATTAAATTGAATTCCTTTAAAGCTCTTGTGATGGGTTCAAACATAGCATAATTTGTTCTATGAACTGATACAATAAAAAATTCTTTAAATCTAAGACGTCTAATAGGAACGTTGAAGCCAATTATACTAAGAAGAGATGGACAATCAATTTGACCAGCTATCAATTTAAATACAAGCAGTATTAATCTCTTAGATCTACGGTTAATAAGCGTATCTAAATGTATCAACTTATATCCAGATTCATACGATGGCATAGTATCTGTAAAATTTAATGAAAATAAGGCAAATTTTATAAACTTTTTTTGAATCCTTTCAATTCTATTGCAATATTTATCCTGATATGGATTCCATACTTCAGAAGCATATTCGAATTTCGACCTCACAAATGACGTGTATAACAATTTACGTATAATGGGTCAGTAAATGACTTACAATTTCTTCTTATATAAGCAAGAACAGAATAAGCTTATGGGATTATATAATCAATATGCAAATCAAAATAAAGCTTTGTGTCAAAAACTACACCCAAGTCCAATACATGATCAATTTTTATCAGCAGGCTTTTGTCAATGTAATACCTGGAATTTATAGTATTAAGACATCTAGCATAGGTTAAATGATTGCACTTTTTAATATTTAAGGGAAGATCATTAAGGAAACACCATGAAACAACATGACACAGATCAATCTGAACCGCCACTGCATCATGAATCCTGCTATAAATTTTAATGTCATCAGCATAAAGCAGATAATTCACAAACTTCAAACATTTACGAATGTTATTAACGAATATATTAAACAAAATCGGACCCAATACGCTTCCTTGCGGAATACCTGACGTCGCAACATAAACAGATGACTTACAGTTGTCTACACTTACGTTACAGCATCTATTAGAAATATATGAAAGAATTCAATTCAGAAAAGAAGAATGGAAACCCCACTTACGTAGCTCCATGATTAGTATACCATGAAGCTCTTTATCAAATGCCTTACAAAAATCCAAATAAATTGCATCTACTTGACGGCCTTGTTCAAAACTCTCAATACAGTAATTAGTAAATAAGAACATATTAGTGCTCGTAGAACGATTTCTTAAAAACCCATGTTGACGGTCTGTTATAAAAGGGTTGACAGAAGCGTATATCTATTTATATACCAAATGCTCAAAAAGTTTTGACACATTAGATAATTTAGAGATTGGTCTATAATTCTCTATTTTACCCTTTGGACCAGCTTTAAAAACTGGTGTTATTGAAGACATTTTCCAAACATCCAAAAATTTACCAAGAAGAAAATGTGCAGAGATGCCAACTTCGTCAACTTTAGTTGATCCCTTCAAATTAATTAACGCTGAAATAACATCAAGTTCAGAAACCTGTAAAGACCCAAAGTCAACAACAGATTCCACGTTGTCTAAAAGCCTACTATCAAATACATGAGTAGAATTAAATGATTGGAAATTTGACTTAAAAAACTCTGCGAACAAATTCGCTTGTTCAGATTTCGAATTAGCTATTTTCTCTCCATAAACCATTACGAAAGGAAAATTACTATCCGTTTTCTTTGACGCTATGAAGCTCCAAAATGACTTAGGATTAGTGTGAATTTTGTCTTCAAATGCCATTATATATTGATTGCATAAAAATCGATTTAAAAAATCAAATTCCCTTGCATAATGCTCATATGTTCCACAGAATATTGACTCTCGCTTAAGTTTTTAAATTTATTTCTAGATTTCTTAGCTTCTTCAGCCCTGTTGTATACCAAGGTTTTTTGTAAACTTTCGGCTTCAATTTTCTTATATAAAATTGACATATTAATTTAATTTGTTTAGTAAATAAAAACTAACATTCCTCTAAAAACATATTGACAAATATTCTCATCCAATCAATTGCTAGTATTGCTTCATTGATTATTTGAAAATCGCAACTTTTATAGTCATACTTTAAATCACTCATTTCATTAGTAACACCAGAAAAATTATAAAATGCAACTCCCAATACTATGGGTAAGTGATGAACACCAGGAGGATTGATTGGATGATCACATCTACTAATAGTGAAATTAAGATTTTTGCTAACAAAAATTAGATCAAGTAATCTATGAAGCGAATTATGAAACTTATTAATTTGAATCAAATCTGAACCCATCATACTATCAACCATATTAATTTCATGGGATAAATTTACATTACTTGCATATAAATAATTTGAATCAGGAAAAATACTCCAATTAAGCTTAGGAATATTGAAGTCACCAAGCACAATGCAACCATCTACATTGTTTTCTGGAACTGTTTTTATTATATTGTCTATATGAGCATCATAGAGGCTATCAGTACTGTTAGGTGGTATGTAGGACACTATTATGAACAGAGCACCAACCAAACCATCAAGACGCACACCAATTTGATCAAAAAGGGAATCATTGCTGGCCAATTGTAACAAAGTTGCTTTGAAACATTTTTTTACTGCAATCAACACTCCACCTCCACGGGTACATCCCGTTTTAGCAAAATCGCGATCTTTGCGGAATACATTGTACAAATGCAGATTAAAAAACTCGCCATCAAAAAAATCTTGAGTGAGCCAAGTCTCAACGAAGGCAATGACATCATAATCTGCCTCCGATGTTACCATATAGATATATAAAATTTTTAATGATTCATAGAAATTTTAAAAGTTATAAAGCGTTATTTACAAAATTTCTCTAAAATTTACTAAAACATTTGATACATGGTACCTTGTTGCGCAAAATCATTGCCAAAACTGGTGGTTTATGCATACACAATATAAGTTTGGACGTGTGGATTTAAAACTTGTTGCCATACAAACTAAGTAAATCGTGGTTATTGACCGAGTTTAAAGCAAAGTTCAAAAAACCTCCCTAATACCCGATTTTTGGGGAATATTGGACTTGCGCGACCTCTAAACCTCTTCCGAAAAATATGGAAAAAATCTCAAAAATACTTTACCCTATAAGCTTTCCAATTAGGATTGAACAGCCATGGAAATCGAAAAAGAAAATTTTTTGGGACACCCTAAAGTACATTTGACCGACTCGCAAAAAAGTGATTTTGTCCACATCTCAAAATTTACCTTAGTTTGTTTTATGACGATTCCCAAATTATTTGGTTTTTTTAAACCCCAATCCTGTATTTTGGGCAAATTTTTCCCAAACGCGTTTTTAACTCAGTATATCTGGCGTGTGTTTAGTTATATCGGCATGCAATTTATTGACAATTACTTTTTACGTGTATTTAGCTGAGCTCGCAATAATTGGTCTCTTTCATGCTTGTTGTCAGAAAAAAACCAATCGTCCGTCCACTGACACGATGCGAAACTGTCGCCAAAAATCCCTCAAACTTCGTTCTTCTTTGGCTTGATCTTCGCTCAACCGACGACCGTTTTGTTTGCTCGCTCGGCTCATGTGTTCACTCGAGACACTTTATGTCGTAAAAACTCGGCAAACGGTCTTCTGAACGCGTATGTGTGCGGCGCCTCTGGCTATTACTGCATTCGCATATACACACAACTGACCACCCTATCCTCCTCTCCCACCCTCTTTAATGCTTTGCCTGTGACGAAATATCTAAGGCAACAACATAAGGCAAATGCAACAATAAAAATAAAGACCTTTTATGCGGACCTTTTGTTGGCTTTGCTCACTTACTGACTCTCAGTAGCTGAGCGAAGAACGGTTCTGTTCATATCGACCGGTCAGTAAGAGACCGATGCGTGTGTTGCGCTCAACCCGAAAGCGAGAACACGAACGAAACGGAAAAGATGGTTTCTGTTCAGACACTGAACGATTCCGTCTCATTTTTTCGGTATTTTGAGTGACCAGACCGCGCAAATAAATTTGGTTGAGCATATTTTGCGAGCTCTGGTATTTAGAATTAATGGTTTCAACGAACAGGGCCTCCGCGCGATTAGACCTAAGCGAGAATGTTGATAACCGTTATAACTTCGAGGTAGTGGACGAATTTATATACCTCGGATCTGCCGTGAACAAAAACAACAACGTCAGCCTTGAGATCAAGCGGAGAATTGTGCTTGCGAATAGATGTTATTTTGGGCTAAGCAAGCACTTTAGAGATAAAGCCCTCTCTCGAGTAACAAAAGTCCAGCTGTACCATACTCTCATTCAACCTGTCTTGCTTTATTGCGCAGAATCCTGGGTCCTATCGCAAGCAGAAGAAACATCTGTAGGAGTCTTCGAGAGAAAAATACTCCGAAAAATGTATGGCCCTATAGTGCACAACGACGAGTATCGGCGACGCATGAATCATGAGCTGTATGAGCTTTATCCTGACATTGACATAGTTAAGCGGATCAAGATAACGCGATTGCGCTGGCTAGGCCATGTCAGTAGAATGGATGAAGATGAACCAGCGCAAAGGGTTTTCGAAACCGAACTCGAAGGAAGACGAAAAATAGGAAGACCAAGACTCCGCTGGAGGGATCAGGTTGACGAATCCCTACGTACACTTGGTATTGCCAACTGGAGACATAAAGCAAAAGATCGAACTGGGTGGCGAAATATGTTTTGTAAGGTCCCTGACCCCCGGGGTTGTCCGAGACCGGATAACTAAGTAAGTAAGTGCATTTAGAAGAATTATGAAAATTGATATTGTGCGTCCATCTTAGGCTCCCCCATGAAAGGCAACGAATAATTATTTCCGCAAGCAACATTTATACTGTGTGTTTTATTTTCGATTCCCGGGGAATCCCTGATCTCCACCCTTTTTTGTAGCAACATGCATGACAATAACGGCTGAACTATATGCGTTGTTTTTGGGATTGTTGGGAATCCCCAACCTATGCACACGTCGTTAATTGCTCCAAAAACATTAGAAAAATTAAAATATTCGACATTCATCATTGCACTTCCGTTTTTGTGCGTGCGTAGTTGCTTCTACTGCAGTGTGGAAGTCAAAATATGTATATAATTTATTTACGGCACGAAAAAATGGAAAAAAAATATATAGTCGGTCAAGACCGACCATATGATTCCCTATACCAGTTTTGCAGTTAGGTCCATATTTCTTCCTACACTGTTCCACATAGTGGTATAGTATATCAATATGGACCTATATTTTGCGTAAAGTATAAAATTCAATTATTCGGCCGTACTAACTCGACGCCAAATAATAGAAAATTGTTGCGCATCGCAGCAAATACTTTCTTCCTCGGATATGGCAATATATGTCACTGATCCTTCATTTGATGAAATTTCAAAATCTTCAGGAGAGCTTTCCATATCCGAGGAAGAAAGTATTTGCTCCGATGCGGAAAAATTGTCTTTCCAGCGCAAGAAGAAGACCCACATTTTGTTTTTATTTCTAAGGACAAAAAACCAATTTGTACGACAAATGTGACAGGTCGTAGGTGGGTAGGAAAAGGGATGAAAACGTAATTACTTCTTCTCCAGAACCAACTCAATATGTCATTGCACGTGTTAGTAATATGAAATCTACATTTGAGTTGTATATGACAAAGGACATGCATGCAAACTATTATTATAACGACGACAACTATTAAAGGTAATTTTCATAGTATTTTCGAGAAGCTTAAGCATTACAAACTTATTTGTACATAACTACTGTATGGAGAAGCTTGGAAGGAAATTAACAATGCATCCTTGAAGGCATATTCTGGATTGCTGGTATTAGCTGGCTTTTGTGGTTTTTGTGGTGAAGCAATGGAATGGTTATGGGACGATGTGAAAGAAAGACCTAAATTCAAAACAACAATGTGGCTGCGTAGATGCCAAGATATTAGCAGAGTTCCGACCTATCTGATTTATCGTCGAATCGGCGAGCTGACAATAAGCTGACACTTATAAGAGCCTTGTGGAACAATTTGAAGATTATGTATAATCCAAACGACAGTCGATGAGCAGCTAGTGGCATATTGTGGCAAATGTACATTTAGGCAATATATTGCTCCGAAGCCAATGAAATACGGTAACAAAATTTGGACACTGTGAGACTCTAATACCAACCGAAATATATCTTATGATAACTATTTTGTCTCATACGATCTTGCTGCTGAACTTCTCAAAGAGAAAATGACTAAAGTTGCGACTGTCCGAAAAAATATGGTGTTTCCTGTTGTGGACATAAAAAAAACTGACTTTTCTCAGAGTTCACTTTTGAAAATAAAAATAAATTTACATTAGTAGTTAATGTTCCAAAGAAATACCGGGGCGTATATTTCTCAAGCACATTGCACCAAGATGCACAAGTAGTACTATTACCATACAAAGGCACGGGTGGATACACTCGACCAACTGGTTGCCACATATACATATGTACTTGTAAGCGGAAGACCAGTATGTGCTCTGTAGCTCTATTCGCAAATATGCTTGATGTATTCGTATGGAATACTTTTGGACAGCAATAAATCCCGAGGGTAACAAACCAAAGCATTTTCGTCGCAGACTTTTTTTTTGACGAACTGGGATTTGAGCTTTGTGACGATGAAAAGCAGCCGTGTAAGACACAGCCACTTGGTACCGTCGCCAGAAAACTACATCACCCGCAAGAAGAGAAAAATGCTAAGCAAGGCCGTTGTCACTTCTGTGAAAAAAAGTTTATCTAAAAATATTATATAAAACTTATGAATTGTAACTAATTTGTGGGCAAAAATCATTCCCATGTAGAAATTTTATGTGATACATGCAACAAAAAGTAATGAAACTAGTAAAATTGTTTTGGGCAAAATTTGCCCAGAATACAAGATTCGTTACTTTTTTTCTTCACAGGATGAGGGTTAAATAGGTTATTTTTTAAGCTTCTTAAATAATTTTGTACTTTAACAGAAGACAATGTATACAATATTAGTATCATATGAAAGGGTTGTAAACTCATGTCCTGACGCATTATTCTTTCAGGGATATTCTGCAAAAAACCCGTTTTTAAGTTTAATATATTAGTTTAAAATAAAACATTTAAATTTTAAACATTCGAAATAAGGGCATAAAAGTTGCTAACATTTATATTCAATTTATGGCTACAACTTTGCTATTTCCCCCAAGAATTTAAGGAATCTAAAATAATCCCAATTATGTAGCCTGGTGAACAGCCTGACAACCCAGATTTATATCGCCCTATAAGTTTACTATCAAGTATAGGTTAAATTCTTGCAGAAGTCATTAAAGTAAGATTAGCAGATTTTATAGAAGGCAGTAAAGTTATCCCAACTCATCAGTATGGATTTCGAAAAGGACACAATACTGTACAACCTCTAATGAGGTTAAGAAATTTAGTTAAAAATAACTTTAACCACCAAAAATCAACTGGTATGATTTTATTAGATCTTGAAGCTGCCTTTGATTGTGTATGGCACGATGGCCTTATTTTCAAAATGTTAAGGTCACATATATCTCGAAAAATAATACAAAGTTATCTCTCTTCTCGCACTTTCAGAGTTCATATTGGCTCACACAATTCAGATCGTTACCCAATTACAGCACGCTGTTCGCAGGGGTCATGCTTATCTTCTATTTTATATAATTTGTACACTGCCGAATTTCCTCAATTCGACTATTGCACGTTGTCAGTTTTTGCTGATGACACAGCAGTCCTCATCTCTGAATTTCTTGCTGATATGATCATATTTCGATAAGTGGTAAATAATGTTAAATTATGAGAAGACTCAGGCAATATACTTTGCCAGAAAGCGGAAGGCTTGTTATACGCTCCAGATCAATATAAATATTAATAACATTTCCATTCAATGGGAACGAAAGGTCAAATATTTGGGTCTTATGCTTGACTCAATAAAGTCAATATGACGCTGAGGCCTTAGATAATGAGTAATGTACTTTATTTGGTTTTTAATCACAAATAATTCATTAATTTTAATATTATATGATTATATAATGAAATAATAATGTAAATTTGTAACAATGATTTACAATAAAAAATAAATGATATTTAAATAATAATGTTATATAAATAATAAGGTGAATGTATTGATTCGCATATTATACCCGTTTATATATCGAAACTCTTGCCTTACCATTCATAATAAGAAGCTCATATTAAAGTCTATTTTCCTTGCTATCATATATTATTCATCCCCAGTTTGGTCTACTAGCGCGAGTTGTCATATTAAAAAAAATCAGTGAGTGTTCGAACTCACGGATGATGTGTTAACACCTTTTTGCTACACGGTACCTGTTGGATTTCTATGAACACATTAGTAAATGTTACATTGGAAAATAAAAAATAATAGTTTTTTTGTATGCACCGGGCAATGCTGAACATCAAATGACTCGCTTTGTTTGGCCGTAGCAACAACAACGAAACCACCAAACACACAACATCACACATACTTTGTACGAAGTAGCTGACGTAGTAGTGTGTCACCATAACGTCGACTGCCCAAGCCCACATGGGCTTACAAATGAAATTTTGCGTGGCTATGCTTTATATCTCCGTTCAACAATAGCAACAGACACATGTACATACATACATTTTTATGTTAATACATACGCTATAGACACAATTTCGTTTGCCTCACCCCTGCCACACCACTCTTTCAGTGCTCTCTTGCTCGCTCATTTTTGTTTAACACGTCATTATTCTCTTTCGCAGTCGCAGAAAATCTGGTTTTAGCAGCAGCATAAAATCTGGTTTTAGCAGCAGCATAAAATCTGACTTTGATAGATTTAGTCCCTATACGCCGATAGAGATGTTAACACATCAAAAATTAGAAATAATTCAAAATATGTTATTGAAATTAATTTACAACCTACCTTGGTTTTTTTCTACCAATCGTCTCCATGAGATTGCTGATTTGGATTTAGTTGCAGACACACACCCAATTTTTATTGCAGATGCGAAAATTCTGACTTTGTTCATATCAATGAAATCGTGTCATCTTAATTAATCTAGTTTGTAGTTAAGTAGATTTAAGTTAATTCAAATAGGGTTTTGCCCCGTTTTTACCTCCATTAAAATTATTGTATACGTGTAGATAAAAATTATTAATAACACAGACTAATTATTAAGCTGAAAAATAAATATCCTTGAACTCCTAAATATGTTACGAGTATTATAGTAAAAATTAAAAGTGTAAATATTATGGATGAATAAATAAATTGAATTGATTTTAAATTTCAGATTGGAATAATTCTAAATAAAAAATTCTCTGAATCCGATGATTTCACTTCGAGGTAGGGTCCGTTCTCGATTCGAGATTGGATACTCCAGCTGCAGTAATTCCATTATGGATCTCGAAACGAGAATTGTGGCCGGTCTCGAAATGAAATCGGATCCCATCTCTAAACGAGAACAAATGCGACGCATAAATTACTTCGGGTCCAGTATCGAAATCATTTCGGATTACAATTTCTACCGGAAAAAAACACAAACAACAAACAAAATATATTATATATATATTAGTTATAAAGAAGAGTTTCAAAATGATGTTATCGAAAGGGATATATTTAGTTGACCAATATTTTAGCCATTATAAATTAAGAAGAAGTGAAGTAAATTTCGTAGTTTACAACGTAAGCATTCAAATACTTTAAAATCATCAAAAAGTGTCAGAATAGAAACATCTTTATCATGAATTTTACGTAGTATTTCCTCAGAAAGGTTAATGAGTGCTGTAATACAGATGTTTTTCTCTAAATTCGGATTGTTTGGTAGAGAGTAATAACGTTTCATTAAAATAAGAGTTCACTAGCTGGCCCGCTAGACTTCGTCCTGCTTACAAAAGAATTGATTTAGATATTATATTGTTACGAATTTCCTTATTCGTCCTTTTTGCGTTGTTTTATTCCCAATAATAAAACAAGGTTCGTTTTTAATTACGATAATTACAACGGTATCACTTCCTTTTATTTATTTATACAGTACAACAGTTTACTTTATTTATAACACGTTAACAAGTCTTGTATTTTACTATCAATTCGCGTTGCTTACTTTACGGGGTTTAATCACAAACTGAACTCTCCATTCCAAAGACCTCCGCTATTTATACCAACTCACCATACACAAATGAAGGTACAAATATCTAGCGAATTCAAGAACCTTCTAGAAAATAGATGTTGTTGTTGTTGTTTATCTTTGTAGAACATTCTCCTACACAGGAGAATTATCTTTACTGAGGTGAATTCATGCTACTGGTTTAGCGAGCTGGTACGTTGTTACAATGCATACTTTCAGGCGCAGCACTAACCGCCTGTTGTTTACATACTGTTAGTAGAGTCATTAACAGTAAGCAAAAGCTTTTACTTATTCGTAACACTGCCCCACACTTAAGCCTGTTCGTCCCGAGCAGGCTCAACCCTCCGTTTTCCATACAGAGCTAGTCTTTCCAAATGCACGACTTTCATTTTAGCTCTTGGACTTTGGCTTTTCTGGATTCGATAAACCACGTCATTTATTCGTTTGACAACCTTGTAAGGGCCTTCCCAGTGAGTCTGAAGTTTTGGAGATAAACCCTTCTTGCGCTGTGGGTTGAACAGTAAAACTAGCTGGCCTTCTTGAAATCCTTCTGAATTTGCCGCTCGGTCGTATCCGGCTTTCATTTTGTTACTGACCATTTTTAATTTGTTGCGCACAAATTCATGGAGATCATTAAGATCCCCCGTATCATGGTAATTGACATCACTGTTCGCAGGGTCAGACGCTGGTATGGTACCGAACTCCAAATCTCCAGACAGCTTCAGCTCATTTCCGAAAATTACTTTAGCGGGTGTTCGCGAAGTGGAGTCATGGGTGGCCGTCCTATATGCCAAAAGGAACTTCGGTATGTGTTCATCCCAATCTCTTTGATCTGCGCTGACTACTTTTCTTAGGTATTCTTCAAGAGTTCGGTTGAATCTTTCAACCATTCCGTCAGACTGAGGATGCAATGGTGTTGTTCTTGTTTTCCGAATACCGTATGACTCACACATTTCTTTGAAGATGGTCGATTCAAAATTCCTACCCTGGTCCGAATGGAGCTCCGAGGGGACACCAAAACGGCATATCCAGTTATCCACAAACACTTTAATTATAGTCTTCGCTTCCTGATTTGGAACAGGGTATACTTCGGGCCATTTACTGAAGTAATCCATAACCACTAAGACGTACTGGTTTCCAGAGCTACTGACGCGAAATGGACCAGCCACATCCATAGCTATACGCTCAAAGGGTGCACCTGAGTTGTATTGCTGCATGTGGCCATGACTTCTTCGCGTTGGTCCCTTAGCTGTCATGCATTGGGTGCAATTTGCTATCCAATCGGCTACCGCTTGTTGACAGCCAATCCAGTAGAACCGTTGCTTTAGCTTTTCAATGGTCTTGGTTATTCCTAGATGTCCTCCGCTCGGGCCATTATGGAATTCTGTCATTATCTCTTTTTCCTTGGAGGAAGGTACCACTATTAACTTTTTGACTATTTTAGCATCCTCACTTTCCCATAACCGGTATAGGCAACCATTCAATAACTTTAGGCTGTTCCACTGGGCCCAGTATGCTTTCATCAGGGGGCTCTCTGAGGCGATGTCATTGCGTGTTGGTCTTTCACCATTTTCTTTTGCAGAAATGATTTTTGCCAGTATAGGGTCGCTTCTTTGTGCTGTTGACCAGTCTTCGTTGGATTCTAGTCGAAGCAGACGTACGTCAATGATGTTTTCTTTCACCTCTGCTTTTGAGCAGTGTTTGCATTCCAGCTTGCATGGACGACGTGACAGGGCATCAGCATTACCGTGTTTTCCTCCTTTTCTATGCTCAATGCTGAAGTCATAGCTCTGCAGTCTTTCAATCCAACGAGCAAGTTGGCCTTCGGGGTTCTTAAATTGCAGTAGCCACCTTAGCGCCGCATGATCGGTTCTTAACTGGAAAGGCTGGCCGTACAGATACTTGTGGTAGTGTTTGACACACTCTATGACGGCCAGTAGCTCTCGTCTCGTAACACAGTAATTTTTCTCTGGCTTTGAGAGTATTCTGCTGTAGTACCCAATAACTTTTTCTTGGCCATTGATTTCCTGCGAGAGCACGCCACCTATTCCGTAACCACTCGCGTCAGTATCCAACACGAATTTCTCTCCAGCAACAGGATATGCAAGCAAAGGAGCCGTGCATAAATATTGCTTCAGTTGGTGGAATGACTCTTCTTGTTTTTCGCTCCAACAGTACGGCCGACTTTTCATTGTCAGCTCGTGAAGACTTGCAGCCACTGTGGCGAAACCCGGCACAAACCGTCTGTAGTACGTACAGAGTCCTAGGAAACTGCGTAATTCATGGAGATTCTGCGGTCGTGGCCAATCCTTCACTGTCAGGATTTTGTCTTCATCGGTGGAAATGCCATCTGCTGTCACTCGATGTCCCAAGTATTTTACTTCTTTCTGGAACAGAGAACACTTCTTCGGACTGAGTTTCAACCCAGCCGCGGTTATACGTTGAAGGACTTCTTTAAGATTCTTCAGGTGTTCATCGAATGTTTTCCCCATGACAATGATGTCGTCTAGGTACACCAAGCATGTTCGCCAATGAAGTCCTTTCAACACGCACTCCATTAATCGCTCGAAGGTGGCTGGAGCGTTACATAGTCCAAATGGCATTACTTTAAACTGCCAAAGACCATCCCCTACGCTGAATGCAGTTTTCTCCTTATCTTTCTCGCTGATTTCTACTTGCCAATAACCACTTTGCAAGTCCAGCGTGGAGAACCATTTTGTTCCTGACAACGTATCCAATGTGTCATCAATTCTTGGTAGTGGATAACTGTCCTTTTTGGTGACGTCGTTGAGCTTTCTATAATCCACACAAAATCGGGTACTTCCATCTTTCTTCTTAACTAGTACCACCGGCGAGCTCCATGGACTTGAAGAAGGTTCGATTACACCATCCTTCTGCATTTCAGCTACCAGTTTCTTTACCTCATCTCTTTTTGCAAGTGGAAGACTTCTGGGCGCCTGTTTTATTGGTCTCGCTTCCCCTGTATTGATGTCATGCTTTACCATTGATGTTCTACCTTGGCATTCTTTTTTCAGGGCGAAGGCAGACGCATGCTTCCACAGTATTTGCTTTGCTTTGTTCCTATCAGAAGGCTTTAGTTCTCGCACCCACTCACTGAGATGCGACTCCAGCACTTTCTGCTCCTTTTCTGATAGTTTGCTGCAGTCAGAATTAACTTCACAGTTGATGACCGCCTCGACTGGTGTACATTCTGCAATTTCTGTGCGGTCGCCGATCACCTCCTCGTTGTTGGACAAATTTAGAACTCGTACAGGCAAGTATCCTTCATTATTAGTTCTTACTAGAGCTTTGGCAGTGATGATGTTATAGTTGTTTATACTTGCCGGTTCAACTACCCACAAACCGCCGATCTCACAATCTCCCTCCATTCGGGCCCATACTATGGTTTCTGAGTTTGGTGGCAATTTTACATCTTTGTAAGCGATCAGCCTTTTAATCTGTGTTGTATTGTCGTATCCCACATTGAGAGGAATTTCCACATTAGCCCACGTCAAAATTTGCTGCCCCATATCTAACTTGAGGCCTTGGGCAATCATAAAATCTGCGCCAATTATCACTTCATCTACAATGTCGGCGACAATAAACACGTGTTCGATGCTCATGTTGGCAATGGCTAACTTCAATTTAACTTTACAATGTACAGTTGCTGGTTCACCCGTTGCTGTGCGGAGTCTTACACCATGTGACGATTCTATTGGTCCATTTATCAAATCAGATCTGATGATAGATTGTGACGCGCCTGTGTCCATAGTCAATATGCGCTTCCGACCACCGATAGCTCCGTAGACAGTGAGGTTGTTGTTTTTCTGTTGTATTATTGAGATGGAGATCGTGGGGCCCTCGGTTGTGGGAGCTAGTCCATGCCCCTCTGGGCTAGCTCGTTTTAGTTTAACGGAGATTCATTTTGTGTAGTAAAATTTACCCGTTTATTGCCACGTTGGGGTGAGCTCGATCTTGATCGTTTTCGTGGCTCTCTGCAGTTTCGTGAAATATGACCAGGTTTGTCGCAATTGTAGCACTTTGGTCTGGGCTTACTTCCGCCTGGTAACGCCTTGCTGAGGGTTTGGGTGATTTCTTTAAGATCGTTTATGGCACCCTTCAAATCTCCTGCCTCCGACTCCATTTCAATTTTTCTAACTCTTTGTATTTGAGGCTTGGACACAAATTTTGCTGTTTCCTGTGCCAATGCGAACGAAACAGTTTCGGCGAATGTAGCTTTTTGTGTGGCACAAGTCACGTATTTTATGTCAGGATCACGGATGCCGTTGACGAATGCTTCAATCTTAAATTGATCCAAGAATGGGTGGGACTCACCAGGATAAGTCATCAACACCAAACGTTCCACCTCGGTTGCGAAGTCCTGAAGCGTTTCATTATGCTTTTGCACTCGGCCTCTCAATTCCATGCGATATAAATCCTTCTTGTGATCGCCACCATACTTGCGTTGTAACGCAGCCAGTATATCCTCGTAGTTGTTTCTGGCACTGACGGGAATGCTCTGAAGGACTTCTGCTGCGTTGCCTTTCAGTGCTAAAATTAGCTCAACGGCTTTGTCGTTGCTGTTCCACAAGTTCTTAATTGCGACCATTTCGAATTGGAATTTAAAAACATCGAAAGGTGTAGAGCCATCGAAACTGGGAGCTTTCAATCTACTAGAGCCTTCAGAAATTACTCGCACTGGCCCTTCTTGCAACTGGATTTCATTCATCTTTCTTTCCAGTTCGGCGAATCTTTCCTCCACATCCTGTTCGACCTGTTCGATCTTCTGCTGAAATTCCTCGAATTTCTGTTCGACCTTTCCGAATTGATCATTAACCTGTATCTCCATGTTATTCATAGCTTCTGAAATTTCATGTAGCTTGTCATTTGTGGCGTTTGATGTTTCCTGCATAATTCTAGAATTCTCGCCAAATTTCTCGTTCATAATTCTAGAATTTTCACCAAATTTCTCGTTCATAATTCTAGAATTCTCGCCAAGTTTCTCGTTCATAATTCTAGAATTCTCGCCAAGTTGCGTGTTAATTATTCGAGAGTTTTCGTCTAATTTTGAAAACTTTTCCATCATGGCTGCAAACATCGTAGAAATATCCATATTACCAGTTGCTTCCTTTGCAGATACCTCCATTTCTTCTTTACACTCAAACTGGTATGTATCAATGTCAATGTTTCGGCGCTTGAATTCTTCTATTAATCGCCTCTGCAGCTCTACCTTATTACCAGCTGTCGGTTGATCCAATTTACTCAACTCCTTTTTCAGTTGTTCAACTTTGAGTTCTTCAAACTTCATCGTTGTCCTTAATTCGTAATCCCACTTCTGACACCAATGTTACGAATTTCCTTATTCGTCCTTTTTGCGTTGTTTTATTCCCAATAATAAAACAAGGTTCGTTTTTAATTACGATAATTACAACGGTATCACTTCCTTTTATTTATTTATACAGTACAACAGTTTACTTTATTTATAACACGTTAACAAGTCTTGTATTTTACTATCAATTCGCGTTGCTTACTTTACGGGGTTTAATCACAAACTGAACTCTCCATTCCAAAGACCTCCGCTATTTATACCAACTCACCATACACAAATGAAGGTACAAATATCTAGCGAATTCAAGAACCTTCTAGAAAATAGATGTTGTTGTTGTTGTTTATCTTTGTAGAACATTCTCCTACACAGGAGAATTATCTTTACTGAGGTGAATTCATGCTACTGGTTTAGCGAGCTGGTACGTTGTTACAATGCATACTTTCAGGCGCAGCACTAACCGCCTGTTGTTTACATACTGTTAGTAGAGTCATTAACAGTAAGCAAAAGCTTTTACTTATTCGTAACAATATTATTCTATCAGACCAAAGTGTTTATTTTCTTAATGCACTTGAATAGATTAGAAACAGGAAATGGTTAGGACCCGCAAATCACACTTCTTATTGTTTTTAATATTATGATGTTTACTGCTGACCTTTTATATTATATATACACTAGGGCGGGTCGATTTGTAGGGAGTGAAAAAATTCACCAATTTCCCTATGATTTCCGTATTCTATGGGTTATTCCATGAAAATTTGCCGAAGGAACCATACCTCTATCGCAAAAATCGAGTCCCCTACTTTTTGTTGGTAAAAAGTTCAAAAGTTACGGGCATTTTTGTCCAAATTTTGGAGCATTTTTCCATTTTTTTCATGATTTTGTCCAAGAATATTACTTTCATGGCCATTTTTTTGGCTCAATCCATTATTTAATTCAATTTACAAGTTTAAGCCCAAATTTATCGAATTCGGTTGATTAATTCATGCGATATTGCTAAAACGAAATAACACATAAAACCAACTTTTTGATTTTTTTTCCCTTTTTATTTTTTTTTCTACAAAAATTCAGATTAAGAGATAATAAAGTATCTATCAACCTATTATAAAAAAAAAATTTCAATTTGAGTGTAGTAAAAGACAAAATGTGAAATAAAACATTATTTTTTCTGAAAGTCTTGTTTGCTTTCAAGTCTGGGTGTTTTCGTACGGCTCTCTAATGTCGTCACCATAGCGCCTTCTACATTCTTTGCTGCAACTCGTTTAGCAGTGGCAGCCAGCAATTGGACATGTCTTTCCGTTCCTTGAGTGTGTAAAGGAATTTGTAAATCATCGAACGGTGGCACTTCGTAATTTAAATATCCCTCCAAATGTTCATACGAATAACTTTGCGTAAACGGTGGTTCGAATAAAATGGTATCGTCATTTAAATCAATCATATTTGTATATTCCGTACAATTAAAGTTTATAAGAGATTTTTTATAAACTCTAAGTTCCGTTGGGTCGACAATATATCTTCGGTAATGTAAAATCTTCTTTATAGCAATGTTTCGTTTTTCCATTCTATCATCAAACAACATAGATAGCAAGATATTTTCTGAGTGTGCAAAATATGGATTATCTTGAATTACTGTATTTACAACTCCAAGTAAATTCGGTGGTAAAAATCGTGTCCAAGTAATAAATTTAAAAAGTAATGTACTACCGTATGCAGCAGAGCTATAATATTTAACATTGAAATACATTGGCGTGTATACTTTTATTATATAGCTAGCCAGAATTTTTAAATTTTCAGTTGGATTATTAGTTGTCACATACAACCGTAATAATCTATTGGCTTTGGTCAGCCAACGAGAATGTGCAATTGGCCCTGGTTTTATGTGAGACAAATCCGCACGAACCACACCATTAGAAATTGCATTGGCCATTAACATCAAGTACCTCGAATCGGTAGATAATTCTTCTGGATTTAAATCACCAGGAGGCATATTTTCCAAAGCGATTTCCTCAAAATCGGTTACCACCTGAAAAGAAAACATAAAAGCTAAAAAATAGAATGAAAAATGGTAAAGAATCAGCTATAAAAATTACATTACAATTACAAAATTACAGCTATAAAATTACAAGATTTTCACAATCAGCAATTTTTGAGCTCAACTTTCCGGTAGTTGATCGTGGTCCAGTGGTGGTTGATTTGTCTAAAGTGTCAAACAAATGTCTAAACGGAAGCTCGTTAAAGTGCAGAAGACACACAAACCAGTGCAGTGGTCTCTTTAACTGTTTTTCGAATAGTCGCAAAATTCCACCGTGTACGCCAGTATTTGTTGGTTCACCATCAGCGCATATGGCAATTAATGAATCGAGAGACAATTGTTTTTCTTGGAAGAATTCGATCAATTTGTTGACTTTGCTTGCCGCAGTTTCACTTTCTAGTTTTGTGTAGCCTATCAATTGAGATTTTGGTTCCCTCAGAACAACTAGATCCTTGGATGCAACTTCTCATCAATTTTTTCTACAGTTAGAGCATCATTTTTCCTGCCGTCGAATGAAAATGATATCAAATTCGAGCCATCATACCGCTTACGAAGTGCGCCTTGTGTCCATTTTTCTCTTTCTTTACGAAGTTTACTTTTATCCATGATGACAAGATTGCCATGAGCATCTTTTACGCCCAGGTCTTTCATCAGAGCTGTTGCCAATGCTGATCCCATTCTATCATGCACACCAAATCTATCACACATCATTGCATAGTTTTTAGTATTGTATCTGGGAGTGTATGTTTGTGGTGGTAGAACTAATTCTGAACCTCCTCTCACATCAACTTCCATTTCGTCATAATGTGGTTCGTATGTAGGATCGTTGCTCACTGGAATTGTTGGTATCGCCTCTTCACTTCCACTATCGTGTTCCGGTATCGTTTGTATTCTGTCATTATATTGGTCGCGCATGAAATCTTTTAAGTTTTCTGGGATAGATCCACATGAGCAGTCGTTTTCTTTCAAGTTACATTTACATTTTCCAATGTTGAATAATTGGTTTGTTGATTCTACGAATTTTTTGAATTCTGTTGCGCGTTTTACTCGTTGTTTATCTGCATTACTATATGCGTCAAGCAAATTATTCAATTTTCTAATGATGCTACCTTTGAGTATAAGTTCAATATTAAGTTGATTCCAAATTTCTAACAATCTGTCTGCCACTTGGGGAGTAAATGTTTTATACGAAAACATTTTGCTTTGGGCTTTTGAACGTTCGGCCAAGAAAAAATAGTACTTCAATATATCTCGTTTAGTTGACAGATTAATATCAGGTAATTCACAGGCCACGCCAAAAGAAAAAACATCATGAGAGACCAAATGTTGCAAACTACTGCGTTGGGTATCTGTTGGATTTTGCGATGAATCAGGGCTCTGAATCCATTTTTTAAACCGTCACTAAAAGAATTAAATATGTTTTTCATAGAATAATAATATAACTATTAACTATAATAGTTAGCAATGTTTTTACACTTACCTTTAAATCTTTTCTAAATTTCAAAATAGTTTGATTATTTGTTAGTTATTTCAAGTAACACTTCACTGAAATGACGCTCAAACAAAACTAGCATACACTGGAATATTATAAACAAACAAAAATAAAGAAACTAAAAACAAAAAGAAATAAACAAACATAACACAGGGTGTGCACCCTGTGAAAAAATATGCCAATAATGTTAAGCGGAAATCAGTCCAGTCGTAACGTAAGGTTCGTAAGTCAAAAAAATTGAGCCAAAAAAATGGCCATGAAAGTAATATTCTTGGACAAAATCATGAAAAAAATGGAAAAATTATCCAAAATTTGGACAAAAATGCCCGTAACTTTTGAACCGTTGGACCAATGTTGGAGATTTTTTTTGTAACGCGCCTACTGGCGATTAAACCCGATCGATAGTTTTTGAGTTATGGATGTGAACGTGTAGGTAATATTTCATACGAACGTCAATTTGGGAAAAAATCTACCAACAAAAAGTAGGGGACTCGATTTTAACGATAGAGGTATGGTTCCTTTGGCAAATTTTCATGGAATAACCCATAGAATACGGAAATCATAGGAAATTGTCGAAAAATAAATCGACCCGCCCTAGTATATATATTATTATAATTAATTTTGTCAATAAAAATCCACATTTATATGTAATTAATTAATACATATGCGATGTATTATAAATCATATCGGATCTAGTATCGAAATCATTTCGGATTACAATTTCTACCAGAAAAAACAGCAAAATATATTCGATATAAAGAAGAGTTTCACAATGATCATATGGAAAGGGATGTATTTTGTGCACCAATATTGTGGCCGTTAGAAATTAGTCCGTTATAAATATTATGTTATTATGTTCGTTATAAAAATTAGAAAAAAAATAAATATGAAATACAAATATTATGAAATATAAAATAAGACTAACATATGAAAGTTTAAATTAAATAAAAACGCTAAATTGTGTATTCTAGGTTACTTGAATGGAATCAGCGAAAGTGGATCTGGACCGGATCCGAAACGTATCAGCGATAGCAAAATCCAACTTGTTGGACTCAAACCATATCTGAGTCGGATTAGCAACAAACCCGATCCGATTCGGATCAGCGAAAAACAATATCCGATGTGTAGTACTCAGTGAAAGCGAAATCAGGAATGTAGGGTCCTAATCGAATACGAATCGGATCAGCGAAAGTGTAATCCGATGTATCGGACTCTAAACGTATCCGAGTCCGACTTTGTGTTTGTTATTCATGTGAACTAAGTGGTGACCATACTTGGGATTTTGTAATTTGCATTGGATTTAAATTTGCATTACTTTACCTAATGCAAATGCAAAAGAAGTACCATTGTTCGCAATGAAAATTAAAAGCTGTTGAATTTGCATTTGCTCAGGCAATGCAAATGCAGGTTGTGGAATCGTATGCCAATTGTAATGAAGGTGGGAATGCTTTTAATTGTTTTGAATTTGTTTGACTGTTAAGGCAATTTTTAAAGTATTTGATATGTAGGGGTTTGTGGTTTCGGTATGTATTGCCTCTATTGTATGTATTGCCTATACTGTATAAAATATTTGAAACTCAAAATCATAGACGTCTTATTCTCTCATCTGACGTTTTATTTGACACTCTTCGTCGTAGGTTTCTGGAAATGAGATCAATTAAATTTATAATTAACTTACACCAGGTGGAGTTACAAAATATGTTCACTTAAGTTTTTCATGTCGTTTTGGTGTAGAACTGAAAAATTTAAATGTGTTTTGCAATTTTTTGTTGACTTTTGTCGTTGGTACAGATTTGTGTTGTATTTAACACAACTAGTTTGCCACAAGACACGAAATTCGGTTGTGGTTCCTTTGTTGAACGTTGGTTACTATTGCCTCTATCTGGTATTATTGAACCCATGTTTTCCACCATCCCATGTTTACTTTCCACCGTACCTATGACGTTTAATTTATTGAGCGAATAAAAGTATCTATGTATGTATTGGTCTATGATCAAAATTATCAGATACGAAGGAAATGCTTTGACGATACGATACGTGCAATTCTCAATGGTATTGAAGTTTTTTTGAACTTGCATTTCGACAGGTAATTCAAATTAAACTAAAAACAAATGGTTTCCCATTACCTCCCATGAAGGGACCGGAGAGAACTTCTCACAATCACTGAGCTGTGCGCTTTCCAGTTATCAATCACTGATTGGGACCTACAGTTTTACACCGATTCCGAACGGTATTTTGTGAAGCTTTTTCATGGCTATATACTCGATAGTGTCGCAGTCACTATGCGAGGTGACCGCCGCCGAAAGAAATTTAAAGGTGGTCAGAGCAGGTTCGAACCCAGGATCTCATGTACAAGAGCCGCGCACACTAACCATTGCACCATCGACGGCCACACAATTTATAATTGTCATATAATTAATTTCCCCCCCATGTATGGTGGTCACATACAGTATAATATTTACGTTCTTTAATAAAACTTCTTTCAAAACTTGTAAGTAAGAAAATACTGTATAATGTGACACAAAATTATTTTACACCAAACTGCAGTTACTGATAGGTTTTGAAAAGGCAGTCGGTAGCGTAACGAATCCATTCACTGGATACATTGACAAACCAAGTAATAATTAACAACATCTGAATAATTGCAAGAAAATTTCGTAAAATATTTACAATTCTGATTATGTTATAAATCACATATAATCAAATAACAAACGTAACTGTGATAATCTTACCATGGCAACCATAATATTTTAAGACATCAATGCACTCCACAGTCAAATGGAAAGATTTTTCCGGCCGAACAAACATCGTCAGCAGTGACGGAGACGGCGATAATGTTTAAAATACTATGTGACAAATTCGTAATTATCACGTAACAAACCAATTAAAATGGTGAAGTCAACCAATCTGCATTTGTGGCGACACTAACAAAACAGCCGTTGCGAAATTTCACTTTGCTTACAGTTGAATACGGTATAGAAGCAGTACCAGAACTTAATGATACGAATGTATGCGTGAAAGAAAATTGAATTACGGTAATTCAGGCGTGGTCAGCGTAAACTGAGCAGCTCCACTTTATGCAAATACATTTGTCAGTGATGGAAAGACGCAATTATCAGAAGGTACAATATATCAGGACGACTTGATATGAGAGTAACTCAGAAATCATTTCATTATAATGACAATAAGTTTTAATATAAAAAATACACATGTGGAAAAGTTTTCCATACCTTGGGTAAGAGGCATCATAATGCAGAAGTATTCATATTATGACACAAATTTTAATTTGAAATTAAATTAATTTATGTTGAGCGAAAACGAAATAAAGCGAAACCACATCCTCACAAATACGGTTTGGCACAAAATTATGCAAATTTTTACTGTGAAGTGGCTTCCAGCATGAAACAACTTATTTGCTTGGAACTTATTAATTATTAATATGTGTTCGTTATTCACATACAACAAGAATAAATTCTTATAAAGTAATGTATGCGACGACATGGGTACAAAATCAATAAAGTACAATTTATTGCTTCTTGCTACAGGGCGGATCAAAAAATCAGTGACTTTTCGAACTTTCCTCGTAGTTATATGAAATAAAACACTGATCCCATCAAGTGCCATCTGTTAATGGACTACTGTCAAATTTTGAGCTAGTTCCGTCATTTATTTTGCGTTTAACAGCTATTCAAAATATAGAACCTCATGCATTTTTCTTTAAATGGAATAAAGTGAATTTCGAGTGCTCATTGAACATTATTTTTTTGCGAAAAAAGCTTGATAAATACTATGTGATCTCTACTCCATCGATTCCAATGGTAAAAATGTGGTTACCTGACTTGTGGTCTTGTGGACGCTGAACGTTCTGGACGGCCAATTGATGGCAATACACCCGAAAATGTCGAAAAAATCTACGATATAGTGTTGGCCGATCAAAGAGTAAAATTTCGTGAGATTGTTGATGCCATAGTCATTTCATACGGCAGTGGTTTCGTTTTTAAATGGTCGGTTGAGTTTAAGAAAGCCTTCTGCAAGATGGGTGCCGCATTTCCTGGTAATTCAACATAAACGTAGGGGTACACACGTGTGTAGTCTCAATTGCATAATTCCATGAATTGGGCTACGAATTGGGTACTTCATCCACCATATTCTTAGGATTTAGCCCCCAGTGACTATTTCCTATTTTCAAACCTAAAGAAATGGCTCGTTGAAATGAGATTTAGCTCCAACGATGAAATTATTGATCAAACAAATGCCTATTTATGGACCTTGAAAAATCCTATTTTTGGAAGGGATACAAAAATTGCAGAATCGTTGGACTAAGTGTATTGAGCTAAAAGGAGATTATGTTGAAAATCCAAACAAAACTGCGTTTCATTAAAAAAGTCGCTGACTTATTGATCCGCCCTTATATGTATACGTACGAGTATAACATAGTGAGAAAAAAATTGGTGATACAAAATTAGTAGCAAAAATAAAAATAAAAAGTATAATAAAATAACGAGGAATTAAATGCGAACTGTGAAAATGTTTACAAAAAAATATATAAGTATAGAACAAAAAGACAATATACACTCCGGTTCACTCATTTAAAGGGACTTAAAAATTCAATATTCAGCAGCCTGTATCTTTTGCAATTTTTAACCGATTGCAGAATTTTAAAATGGAAATGGAAGCTAGACATCTTGAGAAATAAACAAGTGATGGAAATAGTGATTTGCTAACAAAAGAATTTCTTTTGAGCAATTTTAAGGAGTCAAAAAAATGTGCTATTTTTTTGGTTCACTTGAATAAAGCCACTTTAACTAATATACTGTTTTTCTTGTTTTTTTAATTGATTTTACTTTATGTAAGAACTATAACTAATGTGTACAACCTCCTTTGTTTTTAATAACTTCAAATATATGGGTTTTCATTGAGAGATAAAGAGAATTTTTGTAATCCAACGAAATTTTATTCCAAGAATCCTTAATAGCCAGAATTAGTGACTGCTTGTCATCAAATTGTCTACCTCCTTCATAGAGCTTACGAGATAACCAACCCCAGACATTTTCGATAATATTTAGACCTGGCGAATAGGGAGGCCAGTCAAGATTATTAACATTTTGGCTTGCAATGAACTCCTTTACTACTCTGGTGTTGTGTATACGGGCATTATCCTATTGCAATATCCAAGATATGGGACTAAGTAGTTCACTGAACTTCGGAAAAGCCGATTCCAATAACGTTTTATAGCTTGCACCAGTCATTTTTGCACTGTGAAATTCAACATCGCCCTCTCGGCTGTGATGTCGGTTCAAAAAATGCTTTTCTTTGGGTAGATTATGGAAATAATAGTTGTAGCCATCAGCCCCATCCAAATTAAACTTCCCCTCATCCGAAAATACAACGATCACGGTTCTCCAGTCATTTACATGACCTCTTGGCTGCACATCCAATACCATGTAGTCCCTTGCGAATTGAAGCCGCTTTTCCTAACGAGGAGCCTTAACTGGTGGCTTGTTTTGTAATTTCAGGTATTTAAGATAGTCACGCTCTTAATTACTCTGCGTACTGATGACGTGCTCACTTCCACTCCAGCTTGACCTCTTATTTCTGACGAGGATAAGGCAGAATGAGAAACAATTCTGATGATTTTTCTTTACTCATACGTAGATATAAACAATGAAACCCTTCCTTTAAAAGTGTTTCCATACCCCTCGGGGTCCTTCATGTAATTGTTGACAACTGTTGGGCTCCGTCCAATTTTTTTAGCTATTGTGCGGTTAGAATATCTTTCAGAACGGTAAAAATCGATTTTAGTTTTTTCCAATAGATTTAAAATTTTTTGTTTGCCATTTTGAGTCGTAGAATGATAAAGATGTAATAAATTGTAATAAACAAATGCTCCCTACAATAAATCATCGCTAACTTTTAAAATAAAAAAAATAATAATAAAGTGCCTTTATTCAAGTGAACCAAAAACAAATAGCAGATTTTTGGATCTTTTTTATAAATTGCTCAAAAAAAGTTCTTTAGTTAAGAAACCACTATTGTCATGCTTTTTAATATCTCAAGATGTCTAGCTTCCATTTCCATTTTAAAATTGTACAATCGGTTACAAATTGCAAAAGATACAGGCTGCTGAATATGGAATATTTAGTGCCTTTAAATAAGTGAACCGGAGTGTATATGCTATTGGAATGAATTAATTCTTGACACGAAAAATCAGTATAAATACATCAGATAAATTTCGAATGTGTGACGAAAGAGTACATTTTGTTCGGTGTTGCTGGTTCGTTGCATAGGAGCTGGGAGTATATTCCGGAGGCGATCAGAGTTTATAAAGGATTGCCGTTCGGACGCTAGATAGCGTCATACGAGTGGAATTTGAGTAATTCCACGTTGTGATCTTCCAAATCTTATTTTTCTGTGTAGACATGATGGTTGTTTAGTATATATTATTGTGTGTAGAACTATGAGGGACCTTATTTGAATGAGGTAATCGGGACCTTATAATTTCTTATTGAAGTCAGATATTCTCTCAAACCTTTTAATTTTGTATACATATTTTAATATAGCGTTGTAAGCTACAATGAGTCTACGTGATGACAGAATCACAGTTTCCAAATAATTCACAATCGTACAGAAGTTTACGCATTAATTAGTTTTTTGTTAATAGTTCTCGGATGTGCAGCGGAGTGTATGATTGCATTTTATACAACGGTCTAGGCACACCAAAGGTATTACCAGTTGCTTTCGTTATGTGGTATTTCCAAGTCAGAGTATTATTAAAGATTATACCAAGGTTTTAACTTTGTCTACGATATCCATCTCATCGGTATTAAGTAAGATTGATAAATTATTTGAAAAGTTGTGATTTTTCCAGATATAATAAGGCATCTAGACTTAGATGGATTTAACGTAAGGCTGTTGTTTTCCGCCCACATACAGACTTTATCCAAATCGTGGTTAATTTTCTGCACTGCTTCGCCTAAATTATTCTCGCTAGTACCCAAAATTAGTTGTTCGTCATCAGCGTAGATATGAAAATTGCAATGCGACAAGGATTCGGGCAAATCACTGATATACATTACAATCTATGGTGATATCATAAAGGGAAGGCTTGCCTCAAACGCCCTGAAAATAGGGAAGTGTATCAAATTGGAGCATCATATAAAAATTTTTTTTGGTTTTTTTCTTTTAAATTTCAAAAAAAAAAAATTTTTTTCAGAAAAGGTTGATGACAGCTGCTCAGGTACAAAATATTATATTTCTGGGATATCGCTAACCTTTTTGAACTTGCTTTAAAAAATGGGCTGTCATTTGTAGGGGTACCTAAAAGTAAATTCTTTACATATTTGTAAATTTTATTAACGAAAATTTTGAAAATTTAAAAAAAATATTAAAGATATCCGTTCGCTGCTTCTTTTTTTAAATCGATTTGAATTAAACGGACATCAAGAAAATTTTATTTTTGGCTGTATTTTATTTAAATTTGAATTTATAACTACGTTTTAAACGAAATTGATTAAAATTGCTCTTGCAAATTATTTAATTGGATCATAACAGCTATTAGTAAATACTTTTTACAGGACAGCTTTAACCCATATTAACCTGGGTCATTTATGTCTCACTTTGAAAATATTACCCTTAATGCGACTATTTTTTTTTTTTTAAATCATGAAATTTGGAAATGGAAATAGTTCTAACAAATCATAGTGCACCAAAGGAATTGAAGACTTTTTATGAAATTTTTATAATTTATTGAAGCTTTTCATATATATGATGAAACATTTCTTGATTGTATGAGGCACGTAAAAAATATTATGAAGCATTTATGTAACGTTAACAATGTTCCTTTTAAAGGCAATATATTGCCTGAAAATTTTTTTGTTTCGGAACGAGTTTGGCATGACACAATGTGACGAGAATATGAGACATTTGCATATTTGTGACAACATTGTATATTGTGAATGTTTATCTTATATTAAAACCTTATAAAAGGTCCGCGAAATAACTTTTTTTTTTTGAAAATGCTATAAAAAAAAACTACTGAATATTTTCTCAAATTTCTTTTTTTTATTTGAAAGTACAATCCTTCCGGTTAATAATGGAAAATAATTTCATTCAAATGGCTGCCTCGGCTGGCCATGCAGTAGCCTACACGATCGGTCCAATTTTTAAGCACATTATCGATTGTGTGCAGCTGTATTTCACCAATGGCTTCACGCATATTGTCCTTTAAAGCGTCAATTGTCTCTGGCTTGTCGGCGTAACACTTATCTTTGAGGGCACCCCACAAATAATAGTCCAACGGTGTCAAATCGCAGCTCCGAGGTGGCCAAACGACATCAGCTCTGCGGCTGATAATGCGATCTTCAAAAAAAGGGCGCAAAACATCGAGTGTAGCTTCGGCTGTGTGGCACGTACCGCCGTCCTGTTAAAACCAATTGTTGCCAATATCCTCCTCTTCAATTTTTGTGAACAAAAATTCGTTCAACATGGCCCGATAACGATCGCCATTGACTGTAACGGCCACTCCTTGCTCATTCTCGAAGAAAAATGGCCCAATTATGCCTCTTGACCAAAATCCGCACCAAACAGTAACTCGTTTTGGGTGCATGGGCTTTTCAATGTATGCGTGCGGGTTTTCTGTGCCCCAAATGCGACAAGTTTGCTTGTTTACATGCCCGCCAAGATCAAAATGAGCTTCATCTGAAAAGATGATTTTTTTGGCAAAATCGGCATCTTCTGTTCAGCGGAAGGATAAAACTAATTATCTGTGAAATCAGAAATGAGCTAAGTGTTACCATTCAAGAAAAAAGTACTAGTTGAAAAAAAAACGTTAGATGGCGGACTCTTTATAATTGTTGGCAAACCTCCAAAATAAATAATAAAAGAATCTTTTCGTTTCTAATTACAACTTGTGTTTATCCTGCTGTTCAGAAAAATATTTATTTAATTTTCTTACATTTCAAATATCACAGAGTTTCGTATGCAAACGTGACAAAATCCGAAATACAACAAAATGATAGTGATGATATAACTAATGAAAAGATATTAGAAATATATTTTGAGGCACTTGATGCTCTATAAAAATGCAAAAATAAGTTCGACAAAATGCGCGTCCTTGGTAGGATGTTAAAACATGTCATATAATCCAAGAATTGAACAAAGTTTAAACCTTATGCACCGGAATGCACGAGGCATATCGCGTACAGCCTCCATTGTTCAACTTCAACACCTTCTGCAGGAGAAACAAATAGATGTCTTGTTTAATACTGAAACCTTTTTAAATAAAAACCACAAAGTAAAAAATGCTTAATTACAAAATATATAGGGAAGATCGTCCAATACACGGAGGTGGTGCCTTAATAACAATTAGAAGTTCCTTTCCACACCAACGCATATCAAAATTTTCGACATCTACAATAGAAAACATTTCCATTATTATTCACATAAACTAACTATAGACCCATTCGACTGACTTCTGCTTACAGTGCAAGATACACATCAAGGTTCGTACACGATATTGACAAATTAATAACTGGATCAACTGGGTATTTCATATTTGGTGATTTTAACGCCCATCACACAAACTGGAACTGCATTCAGGATAACACGGCCGGTAGAGCTTTATTTAATCACCAGCTACAGTCCACTTTTTATATATATTCTCCCAATTTGTTGACACGATGACACGATTTGAGTCCAACAAAACCTTCTGTCGTTGACATCGTTCTGTCGAACTCTGGTTTGCATATTTCTTCTCTTCAGACGCTTGTCGAATTCAAGGTGCAATTATGGAACATATCCAACAAATTCCGCTATATAAGAATGCCAATTGGAAATCAATAGGAAAATGGGTTCAAAATGAGATTAAAAACAGCAGCTAAAACTCTCTGAAGTAGCTCTTCTTTTTACTGGTGAAAGAAAACGAGTTCGTCGAAAATTACAAAGATGCAACAATGCATCAGAAAGATATACAAACACGTGTATTTTAAGACAGCTGAATGCTTGGATAGACGATCATGTGTTGTGCGATTGAAACAACAGCTGGTACATTTTTATCAGAATGTTGCCACCAGGTAGTAAAAAATTCTTCAAGCTGTCAAAGGTAATAAAAGAGAATCAATCAAAAACTTATGGCTTACCGGTAGATGGCGTTGAAATTCACAACAGCGTAGAAAAGGCAAATATAATAGCTGATTTTTTTGAAAATTCTCACTAAACAACGTATAATCAGATCTCCGAAATGGATCGTAAGGTGATGGAAAAAATACAGTGGCTCGACCGGCAAAATATGATGAACGATATGAATTACACTACAGGATGAGGTTATGGAACATAATTGCACCTTGAGGTTAAATGGTTTGCTGATAAACTTAAAAACCGCAAAGCCCCAGGAATTTACGGTATAAATCCAATTATCTTCAAAAATATGCCCGAAAGTTTCTTCATTGCCGTTACAAATATTTTTAACTGGTGGATTAAAAATGGCTACTTTCCCAAGCAATTTAAAAGCGCTAAAGTAATTCCAGTTCTCAAACCAGGAAGAGACTCAAAGTCTCCAAAAAGCTGCTAAACTGCATCGATACATTTTTTGAAAAAATAATTCTACAACGGGTGCTAGACTTTGCAGAAAGCCACAATAAAATAAAGAAAGAACAGTTTGGCTTTAGAAAAGAGCATTCCACAGTACATCAAGTCAAAAGTTTTTTTTAACTTTTTCGAGAACAATAAACGAGTCAGAAGGAGTATAGGAATTGTGCTATTAGACATTGAAAAAGCGTTTGATTTAATCTGGCATAATGGCGTTTTATATAAACCGAACCTTTTAGTATTTCCCATTTACCTGCAGAATATCATTAAAACTTTCTTAAGCAATAGAACGTTTATAGTAAATATTGATGGAGGTAAATCCACAGAAAGAAATATACCAGCTGGGGTGTTTCAAGCATCTGTTCTATATCCAATTTTGTATTCCCTTTATACAAAAGACTTAAACGTCCTTAAAGATCACCAAGCAGCCCTTTACGCCGATGATACAGCTATAATAACGAGCGGAAAAGTATCAAACTCAATAGTTAAAAAATGAAAACAGCACTTGAGCACGCGAAAAAATACTTTGTAAAATAGAAAATTAAATTAATGAAGGAAAAACACAGGCCATTATATTTACTTTTAACAAATCTCCTAAAAGAGTTCCAAGCATCCCTCTGTGTACCCAAAGCGCAGAAATCCCAATTCAAGACACTGTCAAACTTTTGGGTACAACTCTAGATAAAAAACTCACATTTAAACCTCATAGTACCTTTAAAACGTGCGAAAAAGCTGTTACATGTGGAAGAGCTCTATTTCCCCTCTTAAATAGAAAATCAACACTTAACGTCAAAAATAAATTACTACTATATAAAATTGTGTATACGTCCGATATTGACATATGGTTCACAAGTCTGGTATAATAAGGTCGCCAAAACATACCGCAAGAAGCTTCAAATCATACAAAACAAACATCTTAAAATTATTCACAACTTACCAAGACGCTACTCAACGTATCGGCTACATAGAAACTTCAATTAACATACAATCAATAGCGTTATGCGCAACTTAATAAAAAGCTTTGATGATCGAAACAGATCGTCTAATTATGAACTAATAAGCAATTCATAGATGTATTTATCTTCCGAATCCTTCGTCAAAGAAGATGAAAGAAAGTTTTTACTATTATGTTCTCTTTGAGAATACAAGAGGTTTTTACTATCTTTTTCCCTACAAATGTTATAAAATTTAAAAAAAATTACATATGTGACCCGCTCCACGAAAAGGGGGTGCCCGGACTTAACGCCTCACGGACATAACGCCCAAAAAAAAATTTGGGCCTTATGACCTCTGTATAGGCGGCCATAACGCCCAAATTCATTTTGGGTGTTGCGATATGTGATATGTGAAATAAAACGAGGAAAATTGCAAAATAATTCAGAAATTCATTCAATAATTAGGAAAAATTCACACACATATACTCAAGTATACAAATTAAATGTAAATGTCTTCGACGAATCCAACAATTTGTCGGCAAAATGGGCATAGCATTTCGAAGTGCTTTTTCGAAGTCTGTTGTGAATGTCATGGGCTTCAATTGCAACAGATTTGCGTCAATAAACTGAAAGACGTGTTCATAAGCCTTTTGAGTTTTTCTTGACATGAGTACAAACGCGAACGGGAAGACCTGCAATTATTTGTATCAGCGTCATAGTACGTTGTCATACCTTTATCTAGACATGTAAGATATGAATAGTAATAATCCACAATTACTATTCATATCTTACATGTTTATGTTAAGTATAATTCAAAACATTTACATTTTAGTACTCACATGTCTCTGATATCCAAAGTAAATTATAAGCAATTGCTTATAGCCGCACGATGGTACAACTGCAAATGTGGCATCAACTAAATAATGTCGACCAGCAATCCAATTCACTTTTAATATTTTATTTACAAACTGGAGGCAGTAACACACCAAAAATAATTTTGGGCGTTCTGACCGCCTATAGGGGTGGACATAAAGCCCAAAATTTTTTGGGCTTTACGACCGCTTCTTCTTTGGGCTTTCTGACCGCTTTGGGGGCGGTCGCAACACCCAAAATGAATTTGGGCGTTATGGCCGCCTATACAGAGGTCATAAGGCCCAAATTTTTTTTTTGGGTGTTACGTCCGTGGGGCGTTAAGTCCGGGCACCCGAAAAGGGACCTCCGAGCGGAAAAGAAGTTATTGAGAAAAACGCGTTTAAAAAAAGCGCTTCGTTTTTCCGTGTTTTGTGCATGGTTATGCAACTCTTCCTTCAACCTGATCAGACAAAGGTGAAAAGCAGCAAAATACAGAAGAACCACCAAAAAAGCGTGTTAAGAGTAAAAACGAGTAAAATTTTGATATTTTTGTAATTTTGTACCTTTGATATTGAACATATTTTAAATTTCATCTGTTCTGGTGATTCATCTTTACAGGTGATTTGTAAAAAAAGTAAAAGACATAGAAACTTGCGGTTTGCGTCATTTGAAATTGAAATTCTTTTTTTTTTAAATTTTTTCTCCCCCTTCGTGGAGCAGGTCACATATTTTAATTATAAATTATGATTTCAATTGCTGCAATACTATTAGTAGAAACTCAAACTATGAAAATACTAAACTAAAAACTTTTGTTTTTAAAAATGCAATAATGATAGTACAATAAATAATAAAAAAAAGCTACAGTTATTATAAACCATCTCCAGAAAGAACCGTTTTATTATATAGTATATAGAAACTCCTTCTTCATGATTAGAGAATCAGTTTTACATTTTGTGGCAAATAGGATTCCGGGTCTAGAATCAGCTCACCCAAATATACCATATATACAATTGTTCATAAAAATCACTCTCCCCATTTAATTAAAATCACTTTTCACCGATACGGGCAACAATATCATGGACGCCAATAAAATGCAATTCCACCATTCTCGCATAAAAATATTCCCTTTTGGTTTTTGTTTTAAATTTCCTCAAAATGTAAAAGACTCTTCTGCAATACCCTTGGATTTAGATGACTTTTCTCGGAACAATTATAAATTCCCTTTATTATTTCCATCATTATCGTAAGAATTATGTTAACGAGTTTATGTGAATTTTCTTTAACGCTGTAATTAGATCTTAATTTAGAGAACTGAAGCAAAAGATTCGTATATTCTCATACTGAAAATTCTTTAACAAGTTGGTTTTACAAATACTAAAAACAATTTGGTTTTTTTGCCATTGTGAGTGCAATTTTCCTCTTTTCCAGCCAATGGAAAATGATGGAGGAAGACCTGTTGTTACAACTTGGCAGCCAAGTTAGGGTTGAGATTATTTGAGATTAGATATTATTGAGATTATCCCAGCGTCATGTTAACATTAAACACGCAATCTAAAATAATCAAAAAGGGATGGATAGTATTTTGTAATAAAGTGAAAGAAGTTGGTTATTAGGGGAATTTCAAATTAGGGGGTGGAAACCGGAATGGTCACCTAGATTTTACAAGGACACTTTTTGATTCATGCTTGTCACAAGGACCATACACATAAAGCAAAATATGTTTTTACAAAACTGACTTAGGTTTTTAACGAAGAATAACGTCAATGATTCTATGTATTCAGTAGTTTCCTTAGCATTTACGGATTAATTCTAACAAGTTTTCACATCGATTAAGAACACCAACAATCGAGAGAGCGTATATTTTAGTACAAAATTTAAAATATTAAGATTTGCTTTCGAATATAGTAAAAGTGGACTGTGTTGTTGTCAGAAGTCGGTAGGTTGGTTCACGTGGTTGCTAAAGATACTATTTAAAATCAATTAGTGTCTTGAGATACCGTTTTGCATACCACATCACTCCGGACAGTGTCTATATCCAACCTGTTAGTCGGAGATACCTCATTAGATCCCCTAGACCTGTCTCGTGTATCTCAGTGAGACTGTGAAGGAAGGGACGACTTATAGTCTTTAGGCGTCTATTCATTAGAGCCGGACAACTTCAGAGGAGATGTTCCACCATCTCCTCATCTTCTGCGTCTTCACAGGCACGGCAGTGGTCATTATATGTTAAATTCTCCCATCTTGCGTGATTACCGATTGACAAGTACCCAGACAGCGCGGCAATTAACCTCGATATGTTCCCCCGATTTTGGCTAATCAGGGAGTTAGTTTGGTGAATGTTATATTCTGGCCATGTGTTTCTGGATATGCTGCACGTTTCCGTCCTATCCCATCTGGACTTTGCTCGTTCAAGGCAAGGCAGGGAAATAACTCTTTTGACCGACTCTATTGTCATTGCGACTGATACCATATGGAGTTAGGTGGAAGAGCATCCTGTCCTGGCAAGTTCATCTGCAGTTTCATTCCCTAGGATACCCTTGTGTAAAACCCTATCCAAGTAAGAATCACATTGGCCAGTCGACCTAGCTCGTCAAGGTTTTCCCTACTTTCATTATCGAGTTTAGATGCAGCGTTGTTAGATTTAAGTGTTAGGAGAGCAGCCTGGCTATCCACAAATATTCCCATGTGTATTATAAGTTCGGCGCAGGCTTCGATGATGGCCAGTACCTCCGCTTGGAAAACGCTGCACTTGTCTGGGAGTTTTAATGATGAATTGAGGCTTGCCTCTTCGGAAAAGACACCCGAGCCTGTTGCATATTCCATTTTCGATCCGTTCCCCTTTAACCCACTTTATTCTTCTGGGAAACATGAAATCTAATAGGTTATCGAACGTCAATGAGGGGGTGCAGTCATCGGTGGTTAAATTGAGTTCTCTTGGGATTGCCTGTAGTATTCCCGGATGTCCATTTACGCTGCTCTACCAGACTCCAAGAGCATTTAGCTGGGTAGCACTCCAGGCCGCACTAGCTGTTATATCAAGGCCAATTGGTATAAAATGAAGTATTGCATTAAGGGCTTCAGCCAGACACGTCCTCATTGCTCCTGTTATGTCGATGCAAGCTGATCTCTTCACTATGTACAACAGTTTCATGGTGGATGTCTTCCCCGCGGCAGGCCACCATTCCATTGTTCCGTAGGAGAGTATAGGTCTGATTATACTAGTGTTCAATTTTCGTTCCGAGACCCCATTCGGCTTCCGAACATTTTACAATAAGCGTAGTACTCAACGGCTGCTTTCTGTGCGCGGTGCTCTATGTTATGCTTCTTGGATAGTTTAGAGTCTAGAATCACGCCCAAGTACTTGGTATGAGTTGATATTGCAATCTCTATTCCACTTAGCCGAGGATAATTAAACTTTGATATCATTAGTGGTAAAAAACATGACCTGAGATTTCCCTGGACTCACACCAATACCACTCTCAGTGGCCCAGTCGTCAGTGGCCCCATTCATGATCCGCATACGCCACGGTTTTGATACTCATATTGTTAATTTTTATTAGTATTTGGCTGATCACGAGTATCCAAAGTAGGGAAGGGATGACTCCACCATTAGGAGCGCCCCTATTCACTCGCTTTGAGGACTCGCTGTCGCCCTTAGAGGCGTTGATAATTCTGCTCTGTAGCACTGTCACTACCCACCTCTTGAGGAATGTTGCCATGCCCAGATCTTCAAGGGATTCTTCTATAGCCGCTCAGCTCACATTATTGAATTCGTGTTCTATAATAAAAAATAAATGGTTTCCCTTTACATCCCATGAAGGGACCAGCTTCTCACAATCACTGGGCTGTGCGCTTTCCAGTTTTCACTCACTGATTGGGACCTACAGTTTTACACCGATTCCGAACGGTAATTTGAGAAGCTTTTTCATGGCTATATACTCGATAGTGTCGCCGTCACTATGCGAGGTGACCGCCGCCGAAAGGATTTTTTTTATTTTTTTTGAAGGTGATCAGAGCAGGGTTCGAACCCAGGACCTCATGTACAAGAGCCGCGCACACTAACCATTGCACCACCGACGGCCCTGTGTTCGTGTTCTAAGGACCTCTTTTTAGTTCTGACGACTTCGTGCAGGGCTGTAGATATGCATGTTGGCTGCATTCCATTTTGGTAATATGACACAGAGCCCCGGCTGAATTATGACCTCCGGGCTTTGCAGCATTTTTTGTATAATACCATCTGGGCCCGGAGATTTATATGCGGAGAAGCTGTTGATTGCTCAGGATATCCTGTATGGACTGATTGTATCCACTATACCGTTAGTATCTGAATATCGGATTGATAATGTTCGCACTTCCCTGGATGTGTTCCCGCAGCCCGGGAAGTGTGTTTACAAGAGTATCTCTATTTGACCCTGTCCCGCCATCCGTCCTCAAATAGGTGGGTTTTGAGTGCTCCTTGGCCATTATTTTGCTCAGTGTAACTGTATTCTTTGTGTTCTTCAGAAGTCAGTTCTACGAATTATCTTTGGTAAAATGTACTCGAAGTGTAAATGTACTCTCAATAAGTTGTGCCCAAAGGCAAGCATCTCACCGATATGTGTTAAACGAAGCAGTAATAGTTCAAGGTAAAAAGATCCTTTAATAAATTTATAGCTGGAAAAGATAACACTGTGGAACAAAATTGAACTTTTTCGAAAATAACAATGTTCTGTCAACAGATTCTGGTATGGGAAGGGTGGGGGGGTGGGGGGAGTTTGTTGGGGAATATACGTGTATCGGCATTTTGGAAGCTTACATCTGTTTTTTGTTTACGAGGTGGTGATATGTTGACCCTTTTGCACATTCTTATGATAAATCGGCATAGGAAACCATGTTATCGTTACATTTAAGGTATAGGATGTTTTCAGCAATTTTATGTACGAATTTACACGAAAATTTTGTACTTTATCTTCTACCGCCTCAATATATGGGTCTCTTCTATTCTTTTTGTGGAAAGGGTAAAACACACCCCCAAGAGAGGGGTGTAATGGGATAAAATGTATTACAAAAATATTCCACCTAAAATTCTACTGTAAGCTTCTTAGCACACCAAAGCTCAAAACTCACCATGAATGCCAAATATAAATCAAACCTGAAAATCCATTTAAGGGTTTATTTCGTACTTATTCCAAGTTGGCGTTAAAGTGTCCCACAAAACTGCATTTTAGGGGATACATAATTTCACTATAAGTTACTGAACAAAATAAAGCTGTAAACATAATATCTACACATAAAAAATCAGTATAAATTTGGGTATTTAAGCAAGAATTTATTTATTACATTTTTCTTTTAGGTTTTGGTAATTGTGACGTTAAAGTAATTATGTCGTTATCTACCAATGTCCAGCATATGTCAGCTATATGAAAATTAATACTGTCCCCTTTATAGTGCTCTTCAATAGGGGCATATGTTTGATGAAATCGTTCACCATGTCCATCGGACTCCGTTGCTAACTGATGCTCCAAATACTCCATACGAAAATTCAAAAAATTAATTTTTGTTGACATATGAACACATAGTTTCTCACAAGCACTTAGCTTGGTGTCGATGTATATTCGAGCAGTAGGGTAACGATTTTCTCCTAGAAAGTTGTAAGTAACTTCCATAACGTTTCTCCACTCGGCAAGTTCGTTCGGTGAGAGTATTTTCTCCAATTCAGCGTTTTGCCTAAGTTTTCGTATGTCCGGGACAACAAAAAACTTGTTGTAATCAAAAGACACAATTTTCAAAATTTATTTTGTTTGAAACCAATGACAAAGATTAAAGTTTAAAGCATTCGCATTCTTCTTTTATCTTCGCTTCGCTAAGTTTTGGAAACAAAGTCTTCAGAAAATTTAATAGTTACTTCTCCTTGTTTATCCATACATTTAACAAAGTCTTTTACCACACCAACTATTATATGCAATGGTGGTAAAAGAATTTTTTCACTTGGTACCAGCGGTGGATGAAGGATATTGTGCTCGCCTATTGTCCCTCCAACTCCTAGCTCGCACTATTTTTTCCCCTTTCATTTGCTATCCCATTTGCATAAAAAGCATCCATATTTAATGTATCCAACTGTATACCCGAGGGAAAGCTATCAAATTTTAAGTCACAACAAACCCACCATATGTGTTCTAGATATTTTACTACATCCAATATATAGTTTATCAAATCATAAGTTTCCTTCATGTCAACTCCATTTGCAATTCAATTCACTCCAATCCAATAATAAAGGAATACAGCTTTTAGACTTTTTTGGGTGAATTTATAAAGATGCTCACCCAATAAAAATGTTATCGAATCATAAGTTTCCTTCATGTCAACTCCATACGCAATTCAATCATCTCCAATCCAATAATAAAGGATACCAGCTTTAAGAACTTTCTTGGATGAATCTATAAAGATACGCCAGTCCTCGGGGTTATATTCGATATTAATTTCCACCATTAAGCCTTCCATATCATTGTAATCAGTAAACTTGTTGGATTCGTTAACTCAAAAGTAGGGTAGAAAAATGTATTGGCGTATACGAAAACAAGTAACATTAACACAAGGTTTAGGTAGATGGAGACTTTTCACGTCTGCAGCTAATATTTCGAATTTCTTTTTAGACAGATTCAGCTTCCGTGCCAATGCATATAAATGCTCTTGCGACATTAATATTTGGCTTGGGGCTGCTTCATTTCCTGAGTAATCATTGTCAGTGGTTTCAACACATGTAGTGACATCAAGATGTTGACTAGGACTTAAAGGAGCTAGCTCAGGGTGTAAGGCTGATGTTACTGATTTATACACAAAACTCTTTCGCCTATAAATTTGAGAAAAAATATTTTTTGGGTGCCCGCTTCATGTGAAATCCCCCAAATGTAATGCAATTCGTACAGGTAATTGAGTCAGTAGTTGGCTGGCTGATTTTGAGTTTTATTTTTTGATTTTGCTTCTTCATCGTTTTTTACTGCAATGTGACAAAATTGCAACATTATGCGTGTTTTGGTTACACCGCTTGCTTATATAATCGCTTGTTTTGTATGAAGCACTTAGCGGAGACTTAGCGAGAACTTAGCGACGCGAATCATTTTCGCTAAGTTTAAGAAATTTTTTTTTCGCCATCTTGTACAGTTTTCCCCCCTTTTATATATTTGTGAATAAAATTCTTACCGCTAAATTGCCGTTTTCTTTGCTGCTTAGCAAGCGATAATCGCTTGCTTGTAACCAAACACGACTATTGTCTCTTATTTTGTATTTATAGATATTATATCTACAGCTTCCATTTATTCGGTGACTTATAGTGAGATTTTATGTAAAATATTTCGTCAATACACACCAACCCCCTAAAATTCAGTTTTGTGGCACACTATAGCGCCAACTCGGAGTATGTACGAAATTAACTCTTAAAAGGATTTTCAGTTTTGACTTATTTTTCGCATTCACGTTGAGATTTGAGCTTTAGTGTGTGTTAAATTATAGTAGAATTTTATGAAGAATATTTTTTTTGTGGCACGGTTAATTCCAAAAAAAATCGACACAGAAATCAGTATTTTCGAACCCGATCACTTTTAATTGATGTAAAATTTGGACAGTAGTTTCTCCTCGTCCTCGTCCAAACTAAAAACGGTACTTTGTTTTTAAAAATCCGGTATTCATTGACTGAGTTATTGAAGCATAAAAAGAACACGAAAAACGTTGTGCAGGCATTATTGAAAATTTTTTGTTTTCATAAAAACTTCAATAACTCCGTCAATTAATACCGGATTTTTAAAATCAAAGTTGTGTTTTACTCATTAGGTAACGTCCCATTTGAATAAATTCAAGAGTATTATGGTTTCTTTATAAACTAATGTCTGGAATCATCGCCGAAGTTGAAAAATTGCGTAAAAATTAAATAATATCTGTTTGCTGGATAATTACACTCAGACTATCATTAGGAAATTTTGCTATGATGTAAAGAAAAAGATGGACTGGGTGGGGTAAATCAAAAATTAAAGACACGTTATGCCAGGATATTCAAGGATAAAGGATACTTTGGTGTTTTCAATATCATTGAACCACAAAGACATGAGTGCTGTTTGTACTATTATTAATGCGGTTTTTGCAAGCTTTAAAATGATATCAAACATTTCGAAATCCTTAGCGGATTCCACAGTTATGCCATTTTTAAGCCAGGTCCTTTTTTCAGAAAGTGCCATACAATACCTACATCAGCAAACCATAAAACAAAACCTACTTTGAGTTTTGATTCAATTCTGGTGTCATAGAATTCGCATGGATGAGGAGAAACTTCTGTCCAAATTTCATACAATTCATTAGGGGTCGGGTTCCCGACTGTGTCGAAATATAACCGTTAACTTGTGTATTTTGAATCCTTTACCACAAAACGAACAAAAAGGCCCACGTATTGAGGCGGCAGAGGGTTAAAGTATTCCACTAAAATGTTACTCGTAAATTTCTACATAAAATTGCTGAACACATCCAATACCTAAAGTGTAAGGATAACATGGTTTCCTATGGCGATTCATCAGAAGAATGTGCAGAACGGTAAAATTTAAATTTAAATATCCGAGCAAAAAAAAATTATTCAATGTTTTTGAAGTAATACCAAGTTTTTCCAGCATACTGAAGCCTATGAAAAGAAGCCATCATATTTGCATGCTAAAATGTTATAAAGCATGAATGGGTTTTGTATTGCTGAAAATTTGTTTTCTGGAATGCGCTTGTTTAAAGGAGAAACATTAAATCACCTGTACGATGATCTACGAGGGCGCATCAATAAGTCCGTGACTTTTTGAGTGAAACACATTTTTTTTGCCAAAAAAAAATCGTTTTTCAACATAGTCTCCTTTTAGTCCAATACACTTAGTATAACGTTTCTCCAATTTTTGTATCAATTCCAAAAAATAGAATTTTTCGAGGGCCATAAAATAGGCATTTGTGTGATCAATAATTTCATCGTTGGAGCCAAATCTCTTTCCACCGAGCCATTTCTTTGGGTTTGGAAATAGTCATTGGGGGTTAAATCCGGAGAATATGGTGGATGAGGTACCAATTCGTAGCCTAATTTATGGAATTTTGCGATTGAGACTACACACGTGTGTACCCGTACGTTTATGTTCAACTGCCAGCAAACGCGGCACCCATCTTGCAGATAGCTTTCTTAAACCCAACTGATCATATAAAATCGAATAAATACTGCCATATGAAATGCTGATGGCATCAAGAATCTCACGCACTTTTACTCTTCGATCGGCCAACAACCATATCGTGGATTTTTCGACATTTTCGGGTGTATTGACCTCAATTGACCGTCCAGAACGTTCAACGTTATTTGTACTTGTGCGACCACAACGGAAGTCGGTAAACCACTTTTTTACCATTGAAACCGATGGTGCAGAGTCCCCATAGTATTTATTAAGCTTTTCCTTGGTTGGATTGACGTTTTTTTCGCAAAAAAATAATGTTTATTGAGAACCCGAAATTCACTTTTTTCTATTTTAAAAAAAATTTACGAGGTTGTATGTTTTGAACAGCTCTTAAACGCAAAGTAAATGACGGAACTTGGTCAAAATTTGACGGTAGTCTATTAACAGGTTGTACTTGATGGGAGCAGTGTTGCATTTTATATATGTACCTATGAGGGAAGTGCGAAATGTCACGGACTTATTGATCCGCGATCAAATGCACTAAGTTAAAACGAAAAAGAAACATTTAGTTGGTTTTGTGAATTCACGGTGTGAGCACGTACACATGCGCAATTTTTCTCGCCAGTCACTTAATTTAAATTTTTATTGAGAATATTTATGTACAAATACAAATTAATAACAACAAATATATGATTTTTTCTTTATTTAATGAAGGAAAAGCAATCAAGAAGCTCACTAGAAATGCCGAAAATCATAGAAAAAACAAATTTAATCAGAACTCATAGAGCAATGACACACTTGTAAGGCTGCGTAAGAACCGCTGAATTTAGTTCATTTTCAATTATGGTTTCATTACTAAATTCTTTTGCAACAGTTGTGCTTCTAGGATCCCTTAACTATCGCATTTAATTGGGACATCACCTACAAAAATCATGCATGATAGAAGAAACATCGTACTAATGCAAACTCCATTTGAATTTACCTTACCCAACTGCATCTTTTGATGCAATATATGTTGCTGGGATATTTCAAATGAATTCTCTTAACTGTTTTTTAACATGCATGACTGATTTCTAACTAAGAAATTTGTATACTTTATAGATTAAAAATACTCCTAATTTATGCACTGAATTATGTAGCTTTAATGTTTGTTTAGGGAATATTAAGAAGAAACATGTTTCCATTTTCCGCCCAAAAATACCTCCGCACACATAGTCATTTCACTTCAAAGTGTTGCATTTGTTTGTTCGAATGATTTATTTAACTATTCAAAAGCAATTTCTTTAAAATATTACCACCAAAAATTTTTGCTCGCTCCCTCTTCAACATAACATATGATATGAAAGGCTGCATACCAATCAACTTAAAACATTTTTATGATTGACGTGATAGTAACTAGAATTGTTGATTTTAACTTCAAATATCAAGATAAAAACAGCAAAGGTCTCCCACATTATTTGTTCTTTCAACTAGAGACATCAGGTAAATATAATTTAACGAAATGGAAAACATTTGCAGCCAGCGGCAATATACTTTTCGATGAAACGAATTTACGTTTAAATATGTTGCGAATTTTGAGTATATTAACACTCATACAAGTATATAACCTTAGGTACAAAGAATGTAAATAATGAATCACCATTAAGTTACGTGATGAGTCATCTAAGCAGTGGCAGTATAAACTTAGAAACCCTTATCATTGTTCCGCTATTTTACAGCCTCTTTGTAACAAGGATATAATAAAAAATGTAGTTGTAACGCAAACAAAAGAGTAATGGAATTCTCTCTGTAAATATCTAAGCGCTCGTCGCAACAATGTATGAATGCCCGAATATATATTTATTTTGTTCATGGTTATTTACTACCACGATACAATTCAAATATCACAAACCACATATGTAACTAAATACAAATACATTCAAATCCACAAACTCCCACACTGACAAATATCTCCCTTTGTTTATTACATATGTATAGTTGGTATGGTATTTAGTTTTATTGTGCTTTATCCCACATTCCCTGAGGAACTTTCATAAATCTTGGATTTTTTGGTTACAGGTTAAGGGTAAAAACTCCAAACCACTATATGTGGAGCTAAAACACACAATGTCTTTCACATAATGTGTTACTACGAGGACTGATCAAAAAGGATCGTACAAAATGTTAAAAATAAAAGGATTTTTTATGTTAATCAAAGCTGGATTTTTGCAAAGTCTATATAGTGTTGAACTCTATCTATGTCGTTGGTTCATTTATCTAATCGTTTTTATTGCAACAACTTTTGTAATTTTTGAGCACTGAACCATCCTCAAAGTTTGGCTTTAATCATTAATCCCAATCTCTATTTAAAACGCCGATGATTATTGTGGAATTGAGCAGGATTCGATTTTAAAGAACATAAGCTGGTAAAGAACTGCTTAAAATGTTCAGCATCGTCCATGCTATGACTGTTTTTTTTCTGAGTAACCAAAACTATATTTGAAATATTATTGGAATCATAGACATTTTTGTGCATCAGCTTTACAACCGATTTAAACCGGTAACATTATTGTTCGATCTAATGGAAACTCAGATATTCTGCACTAAAAACACTATTCACGAAAGGTTGAAAAAAACGTGAAATTCCTAGCTACAACGTAAATATTCAATGCAGCAACGACAAAGTCGTCGGAGGTACGAAACTGTTCATTTATGTTATGCATATTTATATTGGGGGACCAAGTTTGACTATTATAAAAAAAATTCTGATTAAACTAGTAGTCGAGGTGACAATTTTATTCAGTGAAGAAATAGCAACTCGTCTTCTTCTGGCATAGAAGTTTTGATATTTCCCAGTAAGATCATCACGAAAGCTATTAGAATGGATTTATAACACAGTGTGTAGCGGCAGCAACACTCTACGACGCAATAGCTGAGCTTGCTATTCCTGCAAAACTCATACGCCTTTGCAGGATGACCTTGACGAACACCAAATCCGCAGTGAAAGTTGGTAACGATCTTACCGAATCTTTTCAAATTAAGCGGGGCCTCAGGCAAGGCGACACGCTGTTATGCGATCTCCTTAACATCTTAATGGAGGTAATTACGAGAAAAGCTGCAGTCAACATGAATAAAACCATCAGCAGCAAAAGTCACATGCTGCTTGCGTATGCTGATGCTATCGATATCATTGGGCGCACAATTAGAAAAGTTACTGCGGTGTTTTCGAGAATTGAGAAGGACTCAGCAAAAGTGTGTCTGACAGTAAATGAGGACAAAATAAAATTAATTGTTTCAACGACCAAGACGCGAAAGTTTATAACCGTTAAAATTTCGAGGTAGTGGACGTATTTATAAACCTCGGATCTGCCGTAAACAAAACCAACAACGTCAGCCTTGAAATCAATAGGAGAATTATCCTTGCGAATATATGTTATTTTGGGGTAATCAAGCACTTTATATATAAATATATATATAAAAATATATATAAAAATAAAGATATAAAGCCCTCTCTCGAGTAACAAAAGTCCAGCTGCACCAGACTCTCATACAACCTGTGCCGAATCCTGGGTCCTATCGCAAGCAGACGAAACATCCCTAGGAGTCTCCGAGACTCCGCATCAGCGACACAACAACGGGTATCAACGACGCATGAACTATGACCTGTGTGAGCTACATATATACCGACAATTACATTGTTAAGCGGATCAAAATAACGCGAAGGGCGAAATGTAGGAGCGACTCACTTTTATTTCTCTTTCCCAACAATTTTTTCGGAATACACTTACCCTCTATATCTAACCAATAACGACCAAAATATTACCAAAATCAAAAAAAAATCTCCACAAAATGATATTGTCTTTAAAACATATATATTGCTCATGAGAAGTGATGGATGCTTTTCGCATTTACTCAAAATTAAGTGAAGGTATGTATGTATGTATGTATGTGATATCAACAAGAATTGTGATTTAGGTTTTTGTTTGGGTTGTCTAATAATCAGTATTAATGTTTCTATTGGAATTGAATAAATGTAAGAGAATTTTCGTCTTTGTTATGTGGAGAATTGCATTGAATTTTATGACACCCAATTTTTAGATTTAGATTACATTAGACTTTTTTCAAAATGATGGCGTTCTGTCAACGGATTCTGGTAGAAAGGTCTAAAAAAAATATACGTGTATCGGCGTTTTGCCAGATCTGATCAGAATTTTTTTTTAGGGCGGGTCAAATTTTCCGCCCCTCGGAACTATCCTGCAGCATATCGGCATGCAAAATTGTGTGTTCTTCACTTCTGAGGTACCAAATACGTTCTGAAGTTTTATACAAAAGATTCAGATAAACATTTTTGTGCAAAATTAACCCTCTAACTGTCACGTATAACCAGAATATTTCCTTTTTTTGAATACTCGCAAAAAACTGCTCCAAAACGGCGGGGGATCGTGGTCAAAATGTTCAACAAAAATTATCGCCATAAAATTTCACTATATGTGTCCGAACACTCCAAAAGACAAATCTTAGCCCAAGTGCGAGATAAATGATGAAATATGACAAAATTCATTATATTCGCCCTTATTCCCTTTGTCGTCGTCGACGTCAATACAATATCGACACCATTTTTATTGGCGACTTGAAGGCATTTGGAAAAAAAAATGTTGCGTAATGTTTTAAGAGGGTTGTTTTTGGATCATAGACATCAAAAACTTTGTTGTAGTCGATGTAACAATACATTTATAACGTTCTAAAGTTGACAACCATCTGATGACAACGGGAATAAGGCCGATTATGTGGACTATTTTTAATGGAAACAGCAAAATTACAAAATTCATTATTAACCCTTAGAAGGCAGTTAGTTTTTGCTTGTTATCTACCACTTGGGCTAAGATAATATATATTCCTTTCGCTTTATATTATCTACTGGATAGTTCCAACACGCCTAAGGTGCCTGTTATATAGTATAGTACAATTTAAATGGATCTTACAGAAAAGATACTTTTTGTAAAATGATTATTTATTATTATTGAATGTATATTTTAAAAAAAATTATATTTTTAGGTATTATATTTTCCGCAAAAGTTACTTTATTTAATCAGAGGTACCTCTTTTATTAAAAGTTAATGTTTTTTTAAGAAAAGGTACCATTTTTAACAAGAAGTACTTTCTTTTTTTTACAAAGAAGTACTTTTTTTAAGAACAGGTACTTTTTAAAGCAGTGGTACTCTTTTTAGGAAAAGGTTATTTTTTTAAGAAAATTTACTTATTTTCAGAAAATAAAAGAAAAGTTATTATTGTATTTTTAAGAAAAGGAATTTTTGTAAGAAATGGTATTTTTTTCAGAGAGGCATCATTTTTTGGAAGAAAAGGTTATGTTTTTAAGAAATGGGAATTTTTTTTAGAATTGGTCCTTTTTGTTTGTTTTATTTAACTTATTTGGTTAGTAAATGGGCACACTGCAGTATATATGTACTGCATTAAAAATTACAGTAAGCAGTAAATTTACTGATTACTGAAAAAATTCAGTAAATTTTTACTGATAATGAAATTTAATTTGCATTACCAGTCAAATCATCGTAACCATCATGGCACTTTATAAAAACCATGTAGGCACTTTATAAAAATTGCTGAACAAAATTTTAGTAATCAGTAAAAATTTACTAGTTAAAGAATTATTTTTACTGAAATTTTAGTAGTACTGCAAAGTGCCCATCAATGGTAAATGCCTTAAGTACAAATAGTTAATATTGGCTTATGGTAACTAAAATAAGATACATATATAAATTTTTGACTCGATTGTATTTAAAAATCTATGGAAAATTGCATCTATAGTAGTGGAATTGTTAGTTGTTAGGGTTTGTGGAGAATTGCTCTTATGCAAGTGGAAAACGTCAAATAAAAATTTTGATAAAGCTTGCGACTGTGGGTTTGCACAATTTGTATTAAAATCTCCACCCATAATAATTGGCATGAGATGGAGATTGTTACCCAATTGTCGTGCACCAGTTCCAGTGTAAGGCAACAGTACGTAATGAAGATATGTTATAGTCTTAATTTATATTGGAATCTAATAGAAATTTTTTTAGAATTAGCATTACTCCCATTCAGCTTTGACACAATTTGTGTTGTTTTATGTTCTGAGTTATAATTTTTTTGGTGTTTTGTAAAATATTTTATTATTTTGTATTTGTTGCGGTTGACAAGTTATTAATCAGCTGCTTACTGAAATGTAATGTTATTTTACAGCAATGGTTTTCGAAAATTAGTAGCTAATATTGCACACTAGATGGTGCTTATATGCAGCTGTTAAGTATGAATGTCAATCTCAAAGATGAAGAAAACTTTTAGTTTTTACTTTTCCTTATATTTGACAAGTTTAGTTTTTAGTTTTCCTTATTTTGCTTTGTTTTAGTAAATTATTTATTAAAAGTGCAAAAAATCTTTTTAAAAGTTATTAAACTTAATATTTTTTTGCATTCATTTTATTTATTTGTTTTCATTTGCCCACGATAACATAATGTACGGCAATTAGTGAAAATTAGTAGCTACTATTGCACACTAGATGGTGTTGAGTATATTGTATGCAGCGTATGAGTACACTCATACAGAGCTCACACCGATTTGATAACGCTTTGCGATTGGTTAACGATTACATCGCACATCTGACTCTAAATTTGTGATTGTATTGTGAAAAAGATTTTTACCCCCAGCGTATAGATGTTTACACATCAAAAACTGTGGATGATAGAAATGTCCATTGACTCTTTAATCCGTCCTCGATGCCGTTTGTTTCCCACTTTCTCCATGCCCCTTGAAGCGCCAATTTACTCTATCGAAGTGACTTACCGTCGGCTATACATTTTGGATTCTCAAACTCCGGGTATAGTAAGTGACTGAGAAATGTGTCAGCCGAAGCTGCTGCGGACTTGGTGGCAATGCTGTTTCGACATTTGTCATAGAATTATATCCATAATTTGTTAAAATACTTGAACAGATGTTGTTTGAGCAACATCTAGTACAATTTTGCAATTTTAGCACCTTTAGTAACATTAAAAATGATCTATAATTTAAAATGTTTCCATTCTACGGCATTTAATTTTGTAGGCTTCTAATTGCCAATTAACATTTGTCGACATAATTTAAAATTTAAGTAACACCACGCTCAGACTGACATAACAACGAGAAATAAAATTGCAAATAGGCTGACTTGTTTTCTCATTAAATCAGTATAACCAGCACAATTGAAATACTATAAAGGAATCACCAAAATGCAACATTTGCTTAATATCTTGAAGTTTATCAAATACATTTTGGTTAATACTAAGTGGGAAATTGGAACAGGGAAATGTTTCCGTTGCACATAAACAAAGTAATATTTAAATCGAACAACTAGACCGAATACAAGAGTTTAAAAAGAAGATTTTAAAATTTTGGGGTTTCTTTCCGAGAACTAAAAACAGGATTGTAGAAAGACTTTGTTATTAATATAAATAAATTTAGAATATTTGAATATTTTCCATTAAAGTATCACGTATCAGTTTCAAGAAAAGACGTGCGTATACCAAATCGTGTTCGTGATCGGCGTATCAGTGTACTGGGTTTGATATTGAAAATCGGAGATATAAAAGGAACTGTGGTTCATCTGGTAGAATAGAACGTGGTCATTACAATCAAGTACTACTCTTAAGCATAACATACGACTGGGCGTATCAGTGTACTGGGTTTGATATTGAAAATCGGAGATTTAAAAGGAACTGTGGTTCATCTGGTAGAATAGAACGTGGTCACTACAATCAAGTACTACTCTTAAGCATAACATACGAAAGACTTAATCAATTTTGTTCGATACGGTACCTCAAATGTTTACGTTCAACCAAATCTGGGATATGATGCCTCGATACGAATTAAAAAAGAAAATGTATGTGAACAGAAGAAACAGAACTATGAGTTTCAAAATAATTTAGGGGAAGACGATAACATCGTGTATAGATATCCTACAGTGATTTGCTTGAGTAACTGATAAAAGAGTTAATATCTTATATTACTGTATTTTGTAGTCCTACACGCTGAAAAATCTTTCGTTTTATGTTTTATGGATTCAAATATAACGTGTGTTTTTATAAGTAACTTGTCGCAAATATAGTAAAGTTGTGTCCAAACACATTGTGTTTGCTACTCAATATAACATGATGGTTAACAGTTTATAATATATGGGTTTGTGACCCAAATATGGCTTTGATTGTGATACAAATACAGTTGCGTTTTCTGCACTGTTTATGCTCTGGTGAGAGCAAGAGAATAGGAGAGGGACACCGAGAGATTATTCAATGCCAAAGTCATGAGTGTGAAATTGTATTTTTGCATAATTCTGTCCTGTACTTTAAGCCCGATATGAAGTAAGTTGTACATTAATATATAAACCGTTTGATCACAGCCTAATGTCACTCCTTTACACTCCAAACAGCAAATACTGTCAATAACTATATGTTAGGTTAGGTTCCCTACGCCTACTAAAATTTAACAGATTCAAAAATTACATGTGACATCGCTGGCAAATGTGTAGAATGGTGAATTTAAATTTGAAAAGTAGGCTGTGATCAAACGGTGTGCGCCTTGTTGTGATCGGGCTGAAAATACCAACGCAGAACAAACAAACTTTAGTGTGCGGTGAATAGGGTGGCCTATTGGATTTTAAAAGCTCTATAACTTTTTTGTTTACGGATAAAACTAATTACTTTAAAGACAAAACTTTCATATATTTTTTAGTTCTTTACGGACGTTTAAAAAAATAGGCAACAATAGGGTAATGAAAACGAGCAACAAGAAGTCAGTTGTCAAAATTGACGTCGGAGTCAAAAGTGTCCGTAAAGAAATATGTGACCCTTGAATAAACATGAACAACGATATGCATCTTGTTTTGATCAGAAGTCAAATGCCAACATAGCACAAAAAAAACCATATCGGGTGGCCGAAGGTTGCACAGATCAAAAAAAAAAATTTGTGTTCTGAAATTGTAACTTTTTTTTCGACCCACACTATTGTACATATTGGACACACCATCATTAAATTTTTATTTTATATATGTGTTTGTGATCCAAATATATCTGTGTTTGTGATACAAATACAGCGGTGTTTATTGCACTGTTTATGCAAGAGAGCAAGAAAATAAAGGGGGAACAACGTGAGAATATTCACAGCCTATCTTGTAGGCGTGTAACTGTATTTCTGCATTATTCTATCAGTCACTGACTCATCAATATTCAGGAAATTGCCGATGAAGTGAGTGTTAGTTATTTTAGCTGATGTATTGCTTTGTAGTCTCATGCATTCAGTCGTCAATAGTTCGTCGGACAGATATCAAACGTGCTTGATGTATTAAGTAAGTATGCTGTGAAAAAGATAAACTAGTAAAAAATATTGGTGATCAGTGTGTAAACAAAGGCTCGAATGGTTGTTGATGTTCCTTAGGTTTTTGTGTTTTTGAGTTTCGAATATACATATGCGTGCTACCAAAGAAAGCAACGATTTCAAGGAATGAAAATCGGAGATGCGCGGCAATTGTGAAATTTAATAAAAAAAGAATACAAGTATTTAAACTGCGATTGGCTTGCATGGACCAGCTTTGTAACTATATCAGTATATTGTTTGTCTACCAACGCACAGTAATAATAGTGTCGAAGTTGAAACCCTCAAACATCCTCGCAGTTGAAACCCAAAATAACCAGTACATAAGTTTCAGTCGGGTGAACCGAATTATTCATACCCTAACCCTAAGTCATCCATTGCGTGGGAGTTCTGTTAAAAAACGCCCATACCCAAAAGTGACCATATTCAATAGCAGATTGAAGACATTGCTCTAAATATTATTCTCTCTTAATAAAATTCGGTACTAGGCAATATTTTGCTAAAAGCTACTGTATAGGTAATAATTGCCTATTGTGCCACGCCCAGTTTTGTACCTCCCATACAAAAGTTGGGCGTATCTCTGGTTTGCCGACTCGATATCTCCAATAAATCATAACCGATCTTAATAAAATTTGGTACTGATCAAAATTTTGGCAACAACTTGCCATGCCCATTTTTGTACCTCGCATATATATATATTGGCAGGGAATCTAACTAATTTGGGTATTCAATAATATTTAGCGGGAATATCAGTCTGCTATTGAGTATGGTCACTTTTGAGTACGGGCTTTCTATTATTTAACAGAACTCCCACGCAATGAATTACTTAGGGTGAGAGTGTGATTAAGTCGGTTCACCCGACTGAAACTTATGTACTGGTTTTATTAATATTTAAAATAGTTTTATTAATAATTATTATTTATAAATATTTAAAATTAATTATAATAAATAATATATATATATTAAAATCAAAAAATAATATATATACATATATAAAATAATAAATATTATTGTTGTTGGGAGGAATTACGCACATGTTTCCGCGCCAATATACGGAGGTCCGGGAGGAATCACATAAGTAGAATGAAACACGTATATGTTTCCAGGGAAAAGCATAACTGTTTGTTAGGAACCATGAAAATTATTGCATTTAAATACAAGTGAGTTTGGGACTTGCAAACATACGAACATGGTTCCTGCAGACTGTGTTTGGGAGAATATGTTAGAGGGACTATTTTTTAACCGTGTAGTTACCAGCTGTGATTTATAAGTAATATATAAATTGTTTAAATCAGACAAGGTATTGTAGATTAAACGCATGTTTATATCTATTGTTTAAAATCTATACTTTTGGTGTCTGTTTAATTTTAAAAATTGCACAGTTGCCACATTTAGTTACTAAATGTATTTCGGATAATATGGCATCTCCGAAAATAGTTTTTGCTGTTACTGCTTAAATACATGATTTGCACTTGGTCCAATAATATTGCATAAAACTTTGCTCGAACAGTTCCAATAAAGTGTCTCATGTGAGTAGAAGTTGACTGTCTTGTCTTTCTAGTCATGGTTGCGGGTTGTCAGATTCTCTTAGTAAACCGATTCGTATGATATTGAAATAATTAAATGAAGAAATAAAAAATTAACAAACACACCTTATGTTTTCAGTCAAACAACAACAAAAAACTTATTTTGCTGGGTGTAGCTATTTTTAAGTTGATATTTCGAAATCAGCACATTTATTTTACCAAGGAAATATTTAACTTTGCAATGATTAATGATTGCAGAATTGAGTTTGTATATATACGATTGCTGATCAACCGATGGTAACAATTCAGGCACAGTAGTTAAGCATCTGATGATGAACTTATCACGGAGTTCGAAACTAGTCATGCCAGTGAGTGTGTGTTGAACTGAATTGTCTATTATTTCCAAAAAAAACTAACCATTTTTCAATTAGAAAACTGTTCATGACTTGTAAGCTTGTAGTATGAATTTCTCATACATTAACCTGAAATTATAAATATTAACGGAAATAAATACCGATTTGAAATAAATGGTGTCTCAGTAAGGTTGCACTTTTTACTTTTAGTGTAATTTGTTGGGTTTTTGCAAGTAGCAACTGCCAAATTAAGCAGCTTTCATATACATATCCTTATTCCGGTTAATAAAAATGGAGCATTTTACGAAAGACAAATGCGTTATTATTGTGAAAATTTATTACAAAAATGTGGATAGTTATGCTGAGAGCGCTCCCGCAAACTTCGAAGAAATTTTAGTCGAGAAAGTGGATTTAATATGTCAACAATTCGAAGAGTGGTCAAAAAATTTTAAGAAACTGGGTCGGTTGTGGACCCTAAGCCACGTGTGGGTCAACGTACTGGTAGGTCTCTTGAAAACATTGCTGTTGTAAAGGAGAGAGTCGCCGAAAACCCGAAAATGTCAGCAAATTTTGACAAAAGAAATTGACAGACAAAATTCAGCTTAGTCAGGAGCTCAAACCAGCTGACCATGAAAAACGCCGGCAATTCGTGCAATGGGTTATGGAGGAAAGCGAAGTCAACGCCAATTTTTCCAAAAAAAAAAATTATCTCCCATGAATCGCATTTCCATCTGAATGACTTCGTGAATACACAAAATTGTTGAATGTGCAGCTCTGAAAATCGTCATGCAATCCACGAGAAATAAATGCACCCACAACGAGCAATTGTCTGGTCAGTCAGGCGGGTGATTGGGCCTTACTTTTTTAAAGATGAGGCCGAAATTGCAGTGACTGTGAATGGCATTCGTTACAGGGACATGATATCGAGATCTTGTGGTGTCAGCTGGACTGCATGGATCTGGACGGCATGTGGTTTCAGCAAGACGGCGCCACCTGCCACACCGCGCATGAAACAATCGACTTATTGCAGCAACAATTCCCACAACAAATTATCTTAAAAAATTCTAATGTCAACTGGCCACAAAGATCAAGCGATTTTACGCCGTGCGATTTCTTTCCTTGGGGTTTTTGAAATCTGGAGTTGTTGCGAATAAACGAGAAACAGTTCCTGAGTTCAAATCCGAGATTCAACGCGTTATCGGTGAAATACAGCCACATCTCTGTGAAAAAGTCATGGAAAATTTCAAGAAAAGAGTAATGGCCTGTCGCCAGAGCTGAGGGGCCATTTGACAGATATTTTATTCCATAATTAATAGGAAAAAAATCACAACTATATCGAAAATACGTGTTTCATTTTAAAATTAATATGTGCATTATTATTGCCTTAAGATAAAATCTTGGCACTGCAAATTTGACCGATCATATCGGTTTAATTCTAAAACTTTTTTATGGAATAAGCAGTTTCTTCTAAACTTTACCAAGCTTCAGTTGTATACCAAAAAATAGAAATCTCAATGGAAATGTTGGCAATATCTTAAAAACATTATTTTTGACGAACTATTTCAAGTTGCGATGAATGAAAGGGTATGTATCACTTAAATGTAAATGAAGCGCTCATGCTCGTATTGTTCAAAATTAAATTGACTACAAAAATTACACGAGGTGTCAGACGAAGACGAAGTTCCTTTCGTTATATATTATGTACTAGGTAGTTCCAACACTAATAAGGCGGTTGCTGAAAAATTCGACAATTTAAATGGATCTTTAAGAAAAGATACTTTTTGTGAAATTACAAACATTTTTTAAGAACAATTTTTTTTTAAAGCATATTTTTAGGTCCATTTTGTATGAATGTGTATTACATTTTCCGATAAGGTCCTTTTTTAAAGAGAGGTATTCTCTTATTAAAAGTAATTTTTTTAGGAAAATATACTATTTTTAAGACGAAATACTTTTTGGAAGCAAAAGCCATAAGAGTATGAATTTTTTTTACAAAGAAGTACTTTTTTTAAGAACGGGTACTTTTTAAAGAAGTGGGACTCATTTTAGGAAAAGGTTATTTGTTTAAGAAAATTTAGTTATTTTCACAAAGGCTACTTTTCTCAAGAAAAGAAAAGGAATTACTTTATTTTTAAGAAAAGTAAATTTTAAGAAAAGGAATTTCTGTAAGAAAAGGTTTTTTTTTAAAAGAAGGTATTTTTTGAGGAGAGGTGTTTTTTAAGAAAGGGGTTTTTTTTAGAATTGTTCCTTTTTAAAGAACAGGTATATATTTAAGAGTAGGCACTTATCTCAACGAAAGTTATAAAGGTACTCTTAAAGAAAACGTAGTTTTTTAAGAAAAGGCAATTTATTGTAAGAAAATGTACTTTGTTAAAAAATGTACTTATTTAAAACAAATACTTTTTTTAAGAAAATTTATTTTTTGTAGAAAATTTACTTTTTTTAAGCGAAGGTACTTCTTTAAGATAAGGTATTTTTTTTAAGAAATGGTACTTTATTTAAGAATATGATTAGGTACTTTTTTTTGAGAAAATTTACTTTGTTTAAGAATATGCACTTATTTATGAAAATTTTCGGGTTTTAAACTTCTTTCACTTTAGCTTTTCTAAATTTAATTTTTGTTGTGTTCAAAACTACAATATATACTAAATATTAGTTATAGGCTCCACATAGACAACTTCCAATTAAACAAGTAATTTCCCAACATACACCCCGGTTCACTTATTTTAAGGCACTAAAAATTCCATATTCAGCAGATTGTATGTTTTGCAATTTGTAACCGATTGCAGAAATTTAAAATGGAAATGGCAGCGAGACATGTTGTTTTACATGAGATATAAAACAAATGGTTGCGTAACTAAAGAACTTTTTTTGAGCAATTTATAAAAAGAAGTAAAAAATGTGCTATTTTTTTGGTTCACTTGAAGATTTTAATGAAAAACAGTTTTCCTTGTGTTTTTAATTTGTTTTAATTTATTTAAGAACTATTAGTAATGGGTACAACCCCTTTTGTTGTTAATAACTTCAAATATACGGGTTTTCATTGAGAGATAAATATAATTTTTGTAATCCAACGCAATTTGATTCCAAGCATCCTTAATGGCCTGAATTAGTGATTGCTTGTCATCAAATTGTCTACCTCCTTCATAGACCTTACGAGATAACCAACCCCAGACATTTTCGATAATGTTTAGAGATCTGGCGAATAGGGTAGCCAGTCAAGAATATTTACATTTTGGCTTGCAATGAACTCCTTTGCTATTCTGGCGTTGTGTATAGGGGTGTTATTATGCTGTTGCAGTATCCAAGATATTGGACAAAGTTGTTCACTGAACTTCGGAAAAACCAATTCCAATAACGTATTATAGCTTGCACCAGTCATTTTTGCACTTCGAAATTCAAGATCGATGGTGTCATAGTACGTAATAGCACCCCACACCATAACGCCGCACTCTCGGCTGTGATATCAGCTCAAAAAACGCTTTTCTTTGCCATCCAAATTAAACTTCTTATCATCCATAAATACAACGGTTCTCCGGTCATTTACATGACCTCTTGGCTGCACATCCCATACGAATTGAAACGGCTTTTCTTTACGAGGAGCCATAAGTGGCGGCCTTTTTTTTGTAATTTCAGGCATTTAAGATACTCACAGCTCTTAATTACTCTGCGTTCTGATGACTTGATCGCTTCCACTCCAGCTTGCGCTCTTATTTTTGACAAGGACAAGGCAGAATTAGAAGCAATTCTGACGGTTTTTCTTTTCTCATACGTAGATAAAGATAATGAAAAAAAAAAATAAATGGTTTCCCATTACATCCCATGAAGGGACCGGGGAGAACTTCTCACAATCACTGAGCTGTACGCTTTCCAGTTTTCACTCACTGATTGGGACCTACAGTTTTACACCGATTCCGAACGGTATTTTGAGAAGCTTTTTCATGGCTATATACTCGATAGTGTCGCCGTCACTATGCGAGGTGACCGCCGCCGAAAGAAATTTGAAGGTGGTCAGAGCAGGAATCGAACCCAGGATCTGAAGTACAAGAGGCGCGCACACTACCCATTGCACCACCGACGGCCATACTCCTCGGATTACTTGATGTAATTGTCGATAACTGTTGGGCTCCGTCCAATTTTTTTAGCTATTGCGCAGTTAGAATATCCTTCGGAACTGTAAACATCGATTTTAGTTTTTTCCGATAGATTTCAAATTTTTTGTTTTGCCATTTTGGCTCGTAAAACGATTAAGATGTAATAAATTGTAATAATCAAACGGTCCCTACAAAAAATGATAGCTTACATTAAAAATAATAAAGTTCCTTTATTCAAGTGAACCAAAAAAAAATAGCACATTTTCGGACTTTCTTTTATAAATTGCTCAAAAAATTAAAAGGTAAAAAAAATTCTTTCATGATTTTTTTATATCTCAAGGTGTCTAGCTTCCATTTGGATTTTAAAATTCTGCAATCGGTTACAAATTGCAAAAAAATACAGGCTGCTGAATACGTAATTTGTATTGCCTTTAAATAAGTGAACTGGAGTGTATATACTAAATATTGGTTACAGGCTCCACCTAGAAAACTTCCCATTAAACCAAGAAATTTCCCAACATATATTAGTCTAGACACAAACCAAAGAAAAAGTACCCAATATAGTTGATAATACTGAGTTGTAGAATAATAGTGTTAAAACAAAAGTTGTTAAATTTTTTTAATTTAGCCCCCCCATCCCGCAATGTGCGATAAGGAACTTCGTTCCAAAAATCATACTCCGACTACAACAAAAACTCCAGCCGCCAAATTCGAGATTTTCCGAATAAACTCTTAACTCCCATTCAAAGCTACTTATTTACTTATCCGGTCTCGAACAACCCCTAGGGTTCAGGGACCTTACAAAACAAAGATAACATATTTCATCAACCAGTTCGATCTTTTGCCGTATCTCTCCAGTCGGCAATACCAAGTGTACGCAGGGATTCGTCAACCTGCTCCCTCCAGCGTTAACAACATTTATACACAAGTGCCCAGCCCATTGGGACTACAAGAGCTAATTCACAGCGTGCTCATTTAGAGTTTTGGCCGACTGCTTTAAAAGTTTACCAAGGAGCAACAACGATTTCAAGTGATTAGTATCTAGAGAAAATTGTTCAAAAACGGGCCATCATTCTGATTAAATTTGCATAAGAAAATTATACAATATTCAGGCACAAAAAATGTACACCATTCATTTAAAGTAAATGAAAGCTCATACAATATGTGACAGTTATTTGTGTTTGAAACTCTAAGGACATATAATCATAAACAAACGCACATAAACAAACAAGTGAAACACATACACCCCTAATTACGACTGGCTGTGTAAACGTGGAAATGCAAACCAGCAAGTGTACACTGTACATTGGAAGTGAAAATGAAACAGACATAAACGCATACACAAATGAACAACACAAACACAAATAAAGAATTATTGCTGATTTACAAAACATAATCAGAGTGGTGGTGAGCAAGGGAAATGAAACGGTCCTTGTAATGCTCCAACTGAACCTAAAATATCAATGGAAAGCAAGCAATTACGTGAAAACGATACGAAATCGAGAGACAGCGAGTGGGAGGTGAACGAGCCGAGTCGAGTCCAAAGCGAAAACGAAAACGAAGTGATGCCTTGAACAAACAACACTTTATTTTAATTAAATCATAAAAACACAAAACATAAATCTTTATAAATGCCGCCAACACATACAAACATACAAATCTGTACACAAATAACAAACTGTATAAGTAGACAATTTAGTAGTCACGACATCCGAATGGAAATTATGATCATAATTATGAAGTTGTAATGCTGGTGCATACTTTACGAAAAGCTCAGCTTATTGGCTAGGATTATCTGTCAATATGAGTACATGCGAAATGCAGGCAAGAATCAACCCGTAACCGAGAAGTGTAAGAAGGACATACTAAAGGACTTATCTTCTTCAAGATTTTAACTTTATTTGCTAGATTTTATAAAATAAAATTATTGCGAGCAATCTTTAAAGATTATGGTTTTCAGATTACATGAAAACTGAATTGGATTTATACCGAAACCATTTAAGAAAATTAAAATTAAATCTATTCAACATCCTGCCAACACCCTCTTTTTGGTAACCACATATTCTGCCACATTCTCAGATATAGTTTGTTTTAGTATTTACCTTGTAATATGTTGACTTGGTGAAATGTAATAAATCACGCAAACTTTTACACATGACTTGCAAAGGCAACTGGAAGAGGAAAGGCCAAAGTTTTTGGCAAATTAATCTTTCGTCAATGAAATGGTCTTCCATAGAGACAACAGTGACAGCACACCTTGTCAAGATGTTTGCTATGCACCACAAAGTTATAGCTAAGTGAGTTTACAAGGATATTGAAAGATCTTTGAAACATTTCATACTACCCTCGTACATTAGAGCGCTGACAATAATAATTTCTCATTTACCAAACAATCACCAAAACGCGGAAGAGAAATATTATCATGCACAATAGAAATACACCCGCCTATGGACTTTTGTATTATTGGACCTGTTGTGGCAAGACGAAGGCACCTGAGGCTCTTGAAATAACTTTTTTGTAAATGTAACTTAATGTATGATATAATTTTAATGTAATTTTGTTGGTGTCAGTCATAACCAGATTTCCCTTTGGTTTAAGGGGACATTACATTGATTACAAAAAACTTAACTTTTGTGTTACTTCAAAAAGGTTTGATAACATCGTGCGCCACAATATTCCACCTAAGAACGAGGGTATACATATACAAGTCAAACTGTGGATCACCGCACAGTGGGGCCGATTGGAATAACCACGGCAATAATATCACAACTTTTAAAGTATTGTTCCTATAATTTTGTAAAGTACAAAACATTTGTAGTTTCATAAAATAGTAACAGCATTTAATAAATTGAAAATTTTGACGTAGAATACGTCTTACCTTACGGTATGAGGAGTCATGTCAGGTTTTTATTGTTGTAATCTTTATTTCATTGAATTTGAGGAAACGGCTAGATGAATTTTTTCAAAATTTTTTTTGTAGGTAAATGAAGATGTTATCTTTCGTTTGATATACATTTCATATTGGTTGATATATTTCTAGTATTTTAATTTCTCAAATGAAAATTGTTTAAACACATACACTCAAACATATGTGTGGTGTTTGGTTACTCAACATTGCTTAGGAACATGTATCTAGTAAAAAGTGAAACGAACAGCAAGCTAATGTTGCTTTGCAACATGCATCTAGTAAAAAGTGAAACAAACAGTAAGCTAACGTAATAAAGCTTTTTTGCGAAAGCTTCAATAAAGCTGTTGTAACATTAATTTTGAATTGTAAAGCGAAAAGCTTTCACACAACGCTCGAATGCTAATGCGAAGACTCGATAAGGTAAACCTTTTTTAATATTAGGGCGGCCCTCTCAACATTCGCAGAACTTATTTCAATAAAAATATTAATTAAAATACATAAATTAAATTAAGTTTAAAAAAATTGAACATAATATTTTTTTTTAAACGGACTTGAATCAAATGCCTTTGGTAAATTTAAAAATTACAGCAGACAGTTGTCCGAGGCCTTCGGCCACGGACTGTCCCTGCAGGCTGTGTCAGACACACGGCCATTAAGTTTAACGTAGAATACGCCATCCGATAAGACAGAAAACATATATAACAATAAATGATAAATAATATAAGCACATGAATTTATTGTTATATATGTTTTCTGTCTTATCGAATGGCGTATTCTACGTTAAACTTAATGGCCGTGTCTCTGACACAGCCTGCAGGGACAGTCCGTGGCCGAAGGCCTCGGACAACTGTCTGCTGTAATTTTTTAATATATTTCTACAACTGGCCCGCATGCATCAACATATATGCGGTATATGGCTGGGGGGAATCTATGCCCGACGATTGGAGTCTCAGTGTATTATGTCCTATATTAAAAAAGGGTGATCCGTGTGTCTGTTCCAAATATCGCGGTATCAATATTTTATCCATCGCATATAAGGTCTTGTCGAGCGTATTATGTGAACGACTAAAGTCAATTATTGAAAACCTGATTGGACCTTACCAGTGTGGTTTTAGACCAGGCAAGTCCACGACTGACCAAATATTCACGCTACGCCAAATCCTGGAAAAGACCCACGAAAAGCAAATCGATACATACCACCTTTTTGTCGATTACAAAGCTGCTTTCGAGTAAATACGAACAAGACCATTAACACGAAAAGCCGTATGTTGCTGGCGTAAGCTGACGACATACATAGACATCATTGGGCGAAATTTGCGATAGGTTACTGCAGTGGTTTCAATAATCGAAAGGAATGAGCGATGGTGGGTCTTTCTGTTAATGAGGGAAAGACAATATTGATGGTGTCAACGACTAGAGAAACCTCTCGACTTGGTCCGCACTTGAACGTTGACAACCGATTTAATTTTGGAGTGGTAGATGAATTTGTCTACCTTGGAACTGCCGTGAACAAGGACAACAACGTCAGCCTGGAGATAGATAAGAGAGCTGTGCTTGCAACTAGATGCTATTTGGGCTCAGCAAGCAGTTTAGGAACAAAGCCCTCTCTCGACGGTCAAAAGTCCAGCTATACCAGACTATCATTTTACCTGTCTTGGCATATGGCTCCGAAACTGGGGTCATATCGCAAGCGGATGTAAAACACCTGGGAGTTTTCGAGGGAAAAATGTGTCGTAGAATATATGGTCCTGTTGGGGAAAACGGCGAGTACCGACGTCGCTGGAACGCAGAGCTATATAATCTATATTCTGACGTGGAAATAGCTAGGGGAATCAAATTAGGCCAATTGCGTTGGCTAGGCCATGTTAT